>CM071632.1:0-1200000 GCA_036419045.1 Scirpophaga incertulas | reverse complement strand
TTCTCAAGTGCCGGTGGCAACTCAATTTAATTATGTTCCAACAGATGTGGATAATTTTATGGGAAATAAAATACTCCTGAAATTTGTGATCCTGACACCACTTTCAGTAACTTTTATACGATTTCTATATCACGAAATATGCGTGAGATTTTTACAATAGATCGATTCCCAATTCCCAGATTTCAGATCTCCAAGTCACAGATTAGTATACCATTACAGATTGCTTACCACCGATGAGGCAAAGACTATATAGACGATGTATAGTACCTATGTGATGTTTGTTATTGAATGGAACTAGGATGGTGTGGAAACTATGTCGATCCGCCACAAATAAAGGAAAGGAAGAATTGATCTTCCTAAATTTAAGTTTAATCCTAAACGATATTTTTGTAATCGGCAGTGCAAATAATTTGTTGTTAATTAGTATCCGGTATATATAATCTGTGGGCAGTTATTAATCTACGACACTGTTTTTAATCTATGAATTCCGGAGTGATGTTTCAGTATTATTGATAAAGAACCTATCTTTGTAGACGACGCTTGGCTAGATTTGGTTGCCTAATTTGCCCATAGATAATGGTGTTAGGATCATAATAAGCGGCCCACACTATAGAACTGTCAATGTCAAAGTAACAATTCGACGTAAACATAACCAATGCAAGATACAATTGTAAAAGTGATTTTAATCAATATGAATAAAAAAAGTGTCTTTAATAGTACTTAAAATCAGTGAAAAAAAAAGTGTTACAACTTTATTATGCATTCCGTGGATCTGACAATTTTTCCGGGATAAAAAGTAGCCTATTATTTAATGCGGACTTTTATCTTTACGTCTGCAAAATTTCAAAGCAATTGATTCAGTAGTTACGGCGTGAAAGCGGAACAAACAAACAAACTCACTTTCCGATTTATAATATTATATATTAGTAAGGACTAGTAAGGATTAAAATTATAATTGTCAATCAGTCAAATATTACATTATCAATTTGATTGTCTTTTACAAATTTTGCGTCATATGTGATATTTTCAAGAACCTATTGAACCAAGAGGAGCTTCGAGATCTTTCATCATAAGTAGGCTTTGTATTTAATTTAATTTGAACATTGTATTCGACCTCCGTAGTCAATTTGTTAGTATACCTTTTTATAGGCTGTCGCCATTTTTCAGGTCCCAGTTTCGAGTCCCGAAGAGGGGATGTTCGTGTGATGAATGCGAACATTTCTACCTTTTTCATTGTTGTTAATATTTATTTCTATCAAAACTATTTTTATATACATATAACATAGTATAAAACAAAGTCGCTTTATCTGTCCCTTTATCCCTATGTATTTTTAAATCTTTAATTCTACGCAACGGATTTTGATGCAGATTTTTTTAGTAGATATAGTGATTGAAGAGGAAGGTTTATATATGTATAATAATATCCATTAAATAGTAGAGAAATACTGTTATTTTTGAAGTTTCTAATGTGATGTCGTAAATGATTAATTTTTTTCCGCTTACATTGCAAATGCAGTCTGAACCCTACGTGACTTATCAAAATAATGTATTAAACAATGTTCACAGTTTTTTTTTATAAGAAATATTCATAATCTTTATGTTTCAAATATATATTTAACCATATTAATACGAACGTAGAGAGTAGGCGTCGTTAAGTTTTCTGTTTGCGAACACAGCGCGAGTTTTTAAGGAAGCCAATTACTTGCAGACGGAAATCAAGGGAAATTATTAAGCCAAGCTTCATGGCGTTGTTAGGAGTTCATGGCATATTTTCCAGTTAACTCAATTTCCATCATTACAACTGCAAATGATCGTAATATTACGTGGAAATGGAAATCTGCAGTTATTAAAGTAATTGTAGGAGAAGTGAATGGGGCTATAAATGGTGTCATTGTCAGACCTTGTCAATTTTTTTAATATTTTCTCAACTTCGAGACACATTGTAAAATCAAATCAATATCAAAAATTTATTCTTCAAATTGGATTTTACAATCACTTTTGAATGTCAAAGATGCTAAACCATTGGTTCACAAGTCTACGGCGGGAGGCCTTGTATTGGAAAGAACCAGCAAGAAAACCAGCAAGGGCAATGAAAATTTAACACATTTAGTTTTATTTGTTTTAAGTGATAAGTTATTCATTGTGAACCAGTGGAATACTTTAGATAGTGTACTATTCACAACGTCAGTATTTGCATCTTCCCTGTCAACCTTAAATATTAATGAAGTATCATCTGCAAATAGTACTGCATCGCACAAGCTATTAGTAAAGTAAGGAAGATCATTAATATAAATTAAGAAAAGCAATGGTTCCAATATCGATCCCTGAGGTACACCCATAATTATAGGAGCCCCAACAGACTGAGTTCCGTTAATTACAACTTTTTGAATCCTATTAGATAAATAAAACTCAATAACACAAATTGCCTCCGTAGAGACACCATAATGCTTGAGTTTATGCAAAAGTATCTGATGACTAACGCAGTCAAAAGCCTTGGAGAGGTCACAGAATATACCGATTACATCCTGTTTACCCTCCCAAGCAGCAAAAATGTTTTTGAGTAGTGCAACTCCAGCATCAGTAGTGCATCGACCCTTAGTAAAGCCAAATTGATTATTATGTAAAAGTTCAATTGTCGTTTCCATATTGTATGTTAAGATTAATGTTGAATAACCATTATTCTGTTTTTGAACTACTTAAGATCGTTGATTTGTAGATTTGATTAAATAACATAAAAATAAAAACAAATAAACCCCTCTACATCTATACAGCTAGGTATAGTATTTAGCTGCATTTGCTGTACAGATAGAGATTAGACCCATTTTGTATACTACACGTAGATTTAATATATTACATTCTGTATATAGTATGATTTAGTTTACAATATCCAAGCTCACACATACTCACACACATATACATACACCATGAACAGAATACAATTTATTTTTATTTTTTATGTTAAAAATAAAATAAAACAAATTAAATTAAATATATATACATATAGATAACAACATTTAACTAATTAATATTAATTACAATTATATTTAAATAAGCGTTTTAACAAATTAAATACATCTACAGATACAAACATAGAATTATAATTTTTAAAAATTCGATTCAGAGGACAGCGCAGTCCAGTGTTTGTAGGACAAACACTGATAGCAAATAAATTGTCAACACGGACTCTACACTTAAGAGCGGATGTTACGTCATTATGTTTTCGAAATTTGAAAAACTAATCAAAATCAAAATAATCTTTATTCAACATAGACCTTTACAGGCACTTATTGACGTCAACAAACAAAACAAAAAAAAAAGCTTTAAAAAAACAACAAAAACCTTGTCCGTACGTACGAATAAGGAAAAAAAAAATACAAACACATTGGCGCTTAGTGAAGTAGAAATTTACGCTAAGTCGTTTGCATATTGCTACAAGCTTCACTAGAAACAATCTAAACTAAATTCTATTGTGCAGTATGAAAATAGAGTTATGCATAATTTACGAAGCGCACTGAAGCCTCTCAATAAATCCACTTCACGCCAGCCCCGCATACAGGAAACGTCAAATTTCTAGAGTGTTGCATTCATCATTCGGTTACTTCGAATTTAATCAAAGCAGCGACCGTTGCTGTATTTCTGTTATACTTGGTATATAGTTTATCCTGGTAGGTTGACTATTTTGCATACATAGATTATAAATATACTAAGAGGTTCATGATGATTATGGTGGCGTATATAATGTACGGAGTGATCATCCCCATGTTAAAAAAAACTAAATTGGCGGTTGGTCAAAAATTTGTGAAAATTGGTTTAGAAACTAAGAAAATGTGTGTGTGGTTGTAAATACACTGAGAAGCTCACGGCGATTGTGATCACGTATTTCGATTACGATCGGAATCATAATTTTGGGTAGCATTTTTAATGACTGAGAGTGTTACAAACGTAAGAGTAGACAAACATAATCAGAAAGCTTTGAACTGCTAAGCTATCGGGAGTTGCACGTGTTATTGTGAATCAACCATAAAATATAGACATATGCTGTCGTGGGATATTTTTATATAATTTTAAGGAGAACATTTCCATCATACATGATTTCTCTGTAGCTTTAACTATTAAGGTTGCACACGAGTCGGAAGGACGGAAGCAAAAAATGGAGTAACCCTTCACTGCTTTACTGCTATTGATTGTAACGTAATGAAAAGTATATTTTAAACAGCTCAGGAGTATGAAAAATAATTGTACCAAGTTTCTTTAAAATCCGTCAAGTAGTTACTGTTTCTGTAACGGTTATACAGATAGACAGACGAAAATTTTACTGATAGCATTTTTAGCATCAGTATCGATCCCTAATCACCCCCTGATAGTTGTTTTGGAAATATATTTCATATACAGAATTGACTTCTCTACAGATTTAAGTATAGATTATTAATAATCAGCAATAATAGGAAAATAGAATAATAGGCAGAGTGGGGTTTCAGAAATAAATTTATTTTTGTTTTTTATGTGTTCAGTTTTTACACATTTGAAGTAAAAGTAAGGTATTAAGGGTTCAGGTAGTACTATCAAATAACGTAAGACGTTTCTCCTTCATTACATGAAGGCAAAGATGACCTCTATAGTGGGTGACCGAGAATTTCACGACACATTACCTGCACATAGGGCTGCTTTGCTTCCTTGTCGATGCTTTCGTAATATTTTTCAATGATGTACGTTATTATAAGTAATTAGACTTTATTGTAAGTAATTAGACACATCGGACACATAGTACAAGCCAATGGCCATTGCATTTATTGATCGGGAGGAGATGTCGTTTTACAAGAGTATTGTAATTGTAATTGTAATTTTGATTGTAATTTTCGTTGTAATTGTAATTTTAACTGTAATATTGATTGTAATTTAAATTGATGGATAAATTCAAATTTATAATTTTAATTTTACTAACAAAATATTGGGGCTTGGCCTAATTAAATGAATATTGTTATTATTGTCGCTTAAATTACGTGTGTTCGTAAGATCCTTTATAAGGCGTAAGCGGGGATACAGATCCAACGCGTAGAGACCATTTAAGCGAAGCTTAATTAAAGTGTGCATGGAGTGTACCAACTGGGTCTAATCTCTTTATCATTATTATTATTGATGCATTATTATGCAGCGGAAGAAATAAAATAATTTCATAATTAAACAAAAAACAGAAAATGTTGACGTTTCTAGATTATACTAAAAATAATTTAATTTTTAGTGTAAACATTGGAAACAAAATCTTAACTTTCATTCATTCTAACAAAATCGCGATAAAAACGAACAAAAACAATTCAGATGATCTACGAAGCGTTTTGTTTCTGAGAAACGAAAAACTTCCATAATAAAGGGAAAAATAATATATTGCACGGCTCCGTCTACGAGAGCGCTACGTTGGAATATTGTTTGCTACGACGGACCATCTACATAGCTACGGGGACTACGTTGCTACTGTAATGCATTTTGAATATGCTTGCTACAAATTCACGATGTCTCATATTACAGTAAGCTATAAGATGTTTTCTAGTTTGAATATATTTCTTTTGTATTTATTTTTTATTACATTCCTTACAGAACACAATCTGGAACTGTTGAACACTAATCGTTATATACGACCAGCATAAAGTACAATATCGTTTGCACAGAAACGGTAACAGCGACTTTGCTATGAGAGCAATAACCGTTTAAGATTTAAAAATGTGCACTATAACTGAATTTACATCGCATTAACATGTTATGGCGGACCCCAAGCTGTTATATGAATTGTAAAAGATATTCTGTTAATTTTGCTTGATGTCATCAGAATATTTAAATAACATAATATTCTATTTTATATATTTACCGAGCCATAACTGGCCAGGTTGTCCAAGGGTGATCTGGAGACATTGGGCTTCCAGTACCTAGATCGCCCTAAGTGAAGACTGAATGGACATCGAGGTAGTTTAGTGGGTATGCCCTACTTCCCGCCAGGTGAGTCTCACACACGCCGTTTATTAGCCATTGATAGGTACGGAGCATAAAAGCATTCTACTTCGTTAAAAAATAAAAGGGGTTACTCTCAGGGTCTTCTCACTGCCAATCGTCGTGAAGCATATGCTGAATAGTGAGAGGGAAAAGAAGTGGAGAGGGAATGAGAAAACGATCCTCACGCCGCACCCCACCAGAGTATACGGTTGGGCTGTAGAAGTCGGTTCTATGCAACCCATCTTCTATGACTGCTGTAGGAGTGGGCTGTGCGCTAAAATGGTTCCTGAGGAGCGTATTCATAGGCTCTCGTCTGGGGATTACTTCTACGTCTATGGTGATCCTCCACTGACGCAAAAACTTGGCCGTAGTTAGCTAAATGGACTTTGAGGTGATTTAGTAGGTATACCCCGCACTAAGCGTGGAGAATCCTACACACGCCTGTCGACTAACGAAAAAGCTATTTTTACTTATCAGAAGAAATCTGACCAAGATAAACATTATATTTCCATTTTCACTCTGAACAAGTTAATTAATTTATAAGTTCGAATCTTAACAAATTGTTCGAATAGAGTTAATTACATGTATGTTCAGAGTATTGATTGAAAGTTCGATGAAACTTGTCCCATCCCTGTCAGATCGAATGGTCGTGCTACGTTCATTTCACGTGACATTACGCCAGTTGACCCAAGCCCTGACAATTTTATACGAGGCCGGCTTCAGACACGAACTGAAGCGGTCCATGTATGTTATATGTACTGCTTATTTCACGACGGATTCGACTATACTGTAAAAATATACATATGATGCTTTTGTAATTTGTATTTTAATAACAGTTTTATATTAATATTATGTTAATCCTGTAACACAAGGTAACACAGAATTAGCAAAGGCTAATCGTAATTGCCATGTTATATTTAGGGTCGGATGGAAGAAATCTCTGAGAGATAAGCCCACATTTGAACGATTTTTTTACATTTGAAGGTACATGATATTAAACAATATAGCGCCTTGCAAGGGCGTAGCAATTTAAATAATATTTATTAAATATTTTAAATAATATATTGAGACTGTATTCTACTTGATCTGTGGGCAACTTACATATCTTTTTTTTTGCTAACTAGTAACTTTTAAATCCATTGTGAAATATATCAGTGGACTGTAACAAGCTGTGGTTTAATTATTTAATTGCTATATTATTATTTTATGCAATAAAGAGTTTATACTATTTTTTCAAATTGGTTATGACAAATGTACATATATATGAAGTCAAATTTTCGGATTAAACATGAATTATTGTATTTTCAGTTACTATCTTACGTCGTCAGTTAGTAGGTACTTTCTGAGTTATTTAAATTTTCCTCTTTATTAGAGAATAATTAGGACACAATTTCAATAGTTGCCTGTAATACCAAATTTGTGTATTTATTTCAATTTGACATGAATTCTTGAAAACCTATATCATTGCTAATTTTGTCGCCAATATTATCAATAAAATATTTATACCATTAAACTACTTAAATGAAATATTTATACCATTAACTACATTAAATTACTTATATGATTAGCAAAATATATAAAATTTAACTAAACTTTGAATTAAATTAGTGTGAAACATAATAATTCAAAAAATGGAATCACCAGTGACTTTGCAACACTCAATCATAAAAATAATCCGTTACCTCCTGTACCGAGTACCGCAACTTTTAGTATATCAGAGCCGTCGTAATGACTTAGATTCACCGGTGCTTTAAAAAATGCGGCCATTATGACGGGGCTGCTCGCTGAATGGGTTATAACTATTCACTCGGCTGAACCCCGAGTGGACGGTTAAATCCACTTTATTGAGTCAATTCTGGCACGATTCGATAGTAATATTCGGTGGGTAATTTGTTCTCGTGTTCTTATAGCCTTAGCAGTACATACATACATACATACACTCACGCCTTTTTCCCACGGGGGTAGGCAGAGATTACGTCTTTCCACTTGCTACGGTCTTTACATATCTCTTTCATAACATTCCTCATACATGCTCGACGATTGCGGGTACTTCTGACCTGGCCTTTAGCAGTACATAATAATTGAAATGTGCTTTGTAAGTCACCCAAAAGAGAGGGCTATGCTTGAAGTTTCTCTGCGTGATCGTATCAGAACTAAATTAATTATTAGAAGAACAAAGCTCCAAGAATTGTGAACCTTAAATGGGAATCGGTAAAGCATATTATTTGCGAGTCTGATGACAGCTGGTGTGGTAATATTTCCTCTAATGGCGAACATATACCGGATACCGCAGAATTAGTAGACTTCCTATAAAATAAACAAACGATTTGATGGAAGACACTAAACGGTAGCAGTAGTTGTAAGGGAAAAGAAGTTGATACAATCAGGTGCGAAAAATTACTATGAACTGCCCAATTACTTGGTGCCTAATTTTTTTTTTATGTGATAGGCGGCAAACGAGCTGACGGATCACCTTATGGTAAGCAATTACCGCCGCCCATGAACGCCCGCAACACCACCTTTTAAATGGGAGTACGCTCTTTTCTTTTTTTTCAAAATATATAATAAGTTCGAGCTATTAAGAAAAGTTTAAAAAATTTACTAAAACAATGAAAAAATCAAAGCTACGAGTTGCTTTGTCGATATGGTGGGTAGTTTAAGTTTGTGTAAATTACAATTTTGTGTCAATTATTTACGAAGTATATATAGTTAGATTGTAAATTATATTTATTTAGCGGACCCACGCGGCCCCGATATGGGTTTTGAGGACACCGGGGGTTAGTGGGTAGGCCTGTCTATTTGATCATGCCCCACACACAGCCGATACTAGCCAGCGTGGTGTCACGGTGCATAAGGAGCATTTCCCCTCGAAAAAAAAGGTAATATTTCTGTACATGGCGGTAGAATTGCGAAACTTTTAATATTCCATTCTACAAGACGAAATATGCTAGCAACAACTTTATTTGCAGATCCTGTAAGAAATATAACGATGAATTTAATTCTATAGACATTTTTAATTATTCACTACATTGTTATAAAAAAACTGGTAAGGCAATTGAATACAGCAAAAATTGAATGAATTAATTAGTTTGACATTTTCTTAATTTATTTGTATGTAAAATTGATTTGGATTGGTTTATATATCTTAATTTTAATTTAGTTTATTTGACATTTTCATATTTTCATATTTTCATATTGACATTTGATATCCCATTGTACTTTTTTTTTCCTTTAATTTTTTTGTTTGACTAAATTGTAATTAGGTAGTTTATTAGTTTGACATTTTATCTTTATTGACTACACTTTGACCAATTTATTTGTATTTGACATATTAATTCTATTCTTTTGACTTTTATTTTATATTGTAACTATTTAATTTTAAATGTTTTTCTTAATTATTGTTATACTTATTGCTTTAATTATTTAATATGTCATTTTAAATAACTGTGGAAACTTTACTGATTTATGTTTGAATGTATCTGTTGTATTTTTCTGTAATTTATAATAATTGTATGTTTCCCAAAAAAAAAAAAAAAAAAAAAGCCCGCCATGTTCCCTGTATGGGCCTAGAGAACTCGGGGAGATTTTAGTGGGTAGGCCGGTCCTCTGAAACTGGAGAGCCACACACACGGCCGCGCCTAGCGAGCGCGTTATCATGGTTCTAAAGGTTTTTTTTTTATGTGATAGGGGGCAAACGAGCAGACGGATCACCCGATGGTAAGCAATTACCGCCGCCCATGAACGCCCGCAACACCAGAGGAGTCACAAGCGCGTTGCCGGCCTTTTAAATGGGAGTACGCTCTTTCCTTGAAGGTTTGGATATCGTAACGCCTCGGAAACACTGCAGGCGACAATTCATTCCACAGTTTAGCTGTGCGAGGCAGAAAGTTTCTAGAGAAACGCACAGTGGTGGACTGCCAAGTATTGAGATGGTGAGGATGGAAGGTTTGTCGCGTGGAACGATGTCGGAAAGTGTGCATTTCCCCTTTTAATAAAAGGTTATATTTATGTATGAATCTAAGAACGCATCTAACCCTATAAATTCATTAATAATTTCATACATTCTTGTCGGTAATGGGTACTCTTGACCTATTTGGTCCGAGTATGTTCGTCTTGGTCGTCCCCTACTAACTAGGCAATGCATATTTGCCTTTTAAATTTCTAAAATTCATTCTTTCTACTTCGAAGTAGAAAGGATGGAAGGAAAGAAGGACGTAATTCATTCCTTCTCGCTTTTTGTCTCTACATCTTCTTTGGTATACCGATTCGAGTCCAGGTGGGGGCACATATCTGGCTGGATGAATGCGAGCATTTTTACTTTAGTCTTGGTTGTTATAATATATTTCTACCAAATTTATTAATATATATATATATATATATATATATATATATATAATATATATATATATATATATATATATAATTATATATATATATATATATTATATATATATATATATATTTTTTAGGAATCAGAAGAGAAATTCCTTAAAAAAAATAATTTGGCATCAGCATAATTTTACAGAGGAACAAAATCAGCCTAACGCCTACTTTACGAATTACGCAACGTTACGCAACGCAACACGTAATAACGTTACGACCGGTCTACCCGCTCCGAACGCCCGATGATAAGTGAGTCGCTCTCTCGCAACTTTCGTCTCGACCCCTGGAGTAGGGCCGGGGTAACCGTTACAGGAATGATCCTCTTCGGTGGCTTCAAACGCCACCCGTTACGACGGGTGGGTCATTGGGTTTGGCTATTGAGCCAGTGGTTGTCCTGTTGATGGTTGTGGCTTCAATGTGCATTGCGGGATCTGCTGAGCTCTGGTGACCATTGTTGAGAAAATGCTGCAGAGCTCGAGCATGCACCTTAGTATTGTAAACTCCGGGTTTACATTTGTTTTGAGTTGTGAAAGCGTGGTCGTCAGGGCGGCCTCACACAGTCTGTGTAGGTCACTGGGCCACGTGCTTTCAGTTACGGCTGCAATGTGTGGGTTTCCGGCTTCATGCGTTTTTCCATCATGGAATTTGTTTGCTGCACTATCAATCTCTAGTGCAGCGGCTTCAGTTTGTTCCTCGCACAGCTTTTGTGCGGGCAGCTGGCCCTCCTTCTTCGGCTTCCCCTTGGGGGGGGGGGGGTGTCGGGTTTGGGTTGTCCTGTGGTTCAGGCGTATTTGGGGTGCGCCTGGTGGTTTTCTTGTTGTTTATGCGGGACTCGTGGTGGCTGCTATTTTTGGCCGCTTGCTCTCTGCGCGTGTATACACGGGAGCGGGTTGGTGGCTTTGTTCTGGCGTTGTTTGCAGCGGCCATCAGCGAGTGTGGTGCTGACGGCTCGCTGTCTTCTACCGTGGTGGTGGTAGAGGCCAAGGATGGGGTGGTGCTGGCTATCTTCTTCGAATAGGCATTCGTGGTGGCGCGTTGGTTTTTCTTTACCCTGTTGTAGGCAGGGCACCGGGCCAAGTTGTTGGCCGTGTGCGGCCCGCCACAATTAGCGCATGTGGGTAGTTCGGTGATCGGTCGCGGGCAGTCATTTGCGGCGTGAGGTTCGCCGCATCTGACGCAGGCGATGCGTCGGTGGCAGTTAGTGGATGCGTGCCGGAAACCCTGGCAGCGGTGGCATTGGGCGGGGCCCTTCTTGGCCCGCCATGCTTCCGTCTTGATCCCGGGTAGCCCCAGCACCTCTTCTAGTTGGAATATCTTGGTTGAGTTCGGCGTCTTGGTTAGCCGCACGTGAAAGATTTTCCTGTGCGGGCCGTGCTTTATGTCGAAGCAGTTTATCCATTCCGGGGAGAAGCCTTTGTCAATGAGGTCCTCCCGGAGTTGATCTTTTGTGGTGGAATCCGGCAATCCTTTGATTGCTATCTTCAGGCTTCTCTGGTTGTGTGGCGAGTAGCAGTACCAAGAGAGAGTGGTGTTCTCTTCAATCTCGGTTAAGTATTTCTTAGTAGCTTCATATTCTCCCTCAGATTTAGGGAGGAATCTGATCCCCTTTCTATAAGCCTGGGCATTGACTGGATATCCCAGTCGTGCTTTAAGCTTCTTGAGATGGAGGGGCCAGTCAGGTAGTTCCTCGACAACGATCGGCGGAAATTTGGTGGTTTCTCTCGTTGCCGTGTTGGTCGTCTTGTATTCAAAGGCTTCCTTGTTTATATATGGCGTCGGTGAGCGTGTCGGCGAAGCTTCGGGTGACGACTTCGTCGATAATGTGGATGTCGGTATTCTTGTTTTTGTCGGCGAACAGTCGCGAGGCGTGTTTTCCGACATCTGTGGCGTCGATATTCTTGATTGTAGGGTATCTGGAGATTCCGCCCGGTATTGGGCCGGCGACGGCACTCCCAGCGGGGAGCCGTCGCGGGACTCGGGCGCCGACGTAGTTGGTGTCGGCGTTCGGGCAGGCGAATCTTCTCTAGACGCCGGCATCTGTGGCGTCGGCGTTCTGATGGGCGAGGCGTCAGATAGTAGTTCCTCCTCGGACGGCATCGGTGATGATGCTCCCGTCGACGAGCTGTCACGCATCGCGTATGCCGACATCGTTGGTGTCGGCGTTCGCGCAGTTGGAATGTACTGAGGCGCCGCCCTCGGTGGTGTCGGTGTTTGTGGCTTCGTAGGCGGTGTCATCGGTGTCGGTAGGACGCGTTGAGGCTTCTTAGGTCTGGGCTGATTGCGTGGTGGCCCAGTAATTTCAAAGTTTTCTTCTATTATTATATTATATATGGCGTCATAGTCCCGTTGCGTTGCGGGGGCGAGCTGGATACACGTAGTTCCGTCGCAGCTGGCTGGTGTTGGCTTCCCCAGCTCCGCTTTGATGCGCTTGAGTAGGAGGTGCCAGTCTGGTGTCGCTTTAATGCATATCTTCGGTATGCTTGCAGGTGGGTCATCCATGTTGATAACCCTATTCGAGGGTATCTTGTCCTCCGTAGCTGTGCACTGCGTCGGAGATTTCTTGGATGTGGGTACTTCTCGCACATTTTTTCCAAACGGGGGTATCTTGATATTTGCCTTGTCGGCGAATGGTGTCGCCGTGTCGGCGAGTGGTGTCGGCGAGTGTTTCGGATGGGCTTCTTCGCTCCAATCCAGGCGTCTGGGTGGCGAGGATGGTGTGGCAATCGCCTCACGGCTGTCCTCGGCAGTTGGCAGATCTTGACAACGTCTTCTTGCCGTTCGTCGGCGAGTCGGTGTCGGGGCAGGCATTTCCTGCGGGTGGCAGGCTTCTGCTGGCGCTTCTTGGGAGGCATTGGATGCCTCAACCAAGAAGCGGGTGGCGAATAATAAGGCGATTCGCGGTCTCGGTTGCCTCGGAAATCGACGGCCACTTCCCGCAGATACACTCCCGAATGGCTTGCGCCACTCAAGGGAATGCACCACAGGTCGCAGGCGTCGAACGTCGAGAGCAAACACGAGACGGGGCGGCTGTCGGAGGTACTCTTACGGCTGCAGTGTAGGGGAGTACGACCTCCGTAAGCAACAGTCGCGACAGTCCAAGTAAGTCGCTAGCCAACCGCAGCGGCTTTTATAGGCAACGGCCGGCAACCTTACGCAACGTGTGGGGTAACCGCTTATAATATATATAATATGTGTACGTCTATCCGTTACCTTTTTTTTCCTGAGGAAAATGCATTAAATTGCATACCCCGGCTGTGGCGAGCCGGCGGTTATGTGGGGCTCTCCTCCCCAGAAGAGGGAGGCCTACTCACTAAAAGCCTCAGGGATGGCCTTCTTCAGGCATGTAAGGAGCCCCTGGGAACGCGAAGCGGCTTCCGGGAACCCCCAGCCTCCGCTTCCCCGTCGATACAGGGGAGCCCTCCTCGGGGGAGGCTACACTATCTCCCCCGATCTCCTCCATCGACGACGCCCCCCGGCCACGGAAGGGGCGTGGTCCATCCCAGGTCGCCGTATCCGCGGGCGCGACTTCTTCGCACCCGCCGGCGACCCGCGGCGGCGCCGCAGCTATGCTACCGAGCCCGGCGCCGCCTTCTTGGAGCGGGATCGGCCATCTCCCGACCCCGCTCGGCGGTCTCCTTCTGGAGCATCACTGCTTCACAGAAGGAGGCCACAGCCCTCCAACCTCCCTCGTCCGCCAGCATTGCCGCAATCAATGCCGGCGGAGAGTCTATCCGTTACCCTAGATCTCATAACACAATCTTTACGAGCTTACTTTGGGCTGAGTTAGTTGGTGTAAATGTAAGAACTATATATATACGAGTATGTATATATATATTTCTCTTATCTCACTTTCACAATTTATCCTTCATCGCCAATTCAACCATTCCATCCAAAGCTTTCATTTCCAATGCATTAATTTTGCAGTTATCCTTATTTTGCTAAACCCAGCATTTACTCCCATTCATAAGTGTAGGGACTAGCATACTGTCTAGGTCTGACTGACAATGAAGCCTATTCGCCAGCGCAGAGACACATGTTTTATCCCTACTTTACAATATTTTGTGTCTTCCAACATCTCCATCCTACCTTAAATCTTTGTTCTCTTTTCGATCCCATTCGTCATGTCGTGCCTTGCGTTCTAATTTTAATCTGACTCTGGATATACCGCCCTGAAGTACCGACTATTTTTCATATTATTTTTCGGCTTATGCCGTCCGGTTGTGGAACTCTCTCCCTGAGGGTATTAGGGGAGCGCGAACGCTGGAGTCCTTTAAGAATCAAGTCCGTGTTCACTTCCTGTCAAAGATTCCTTAACTTAAACTAGTTATAGCCTATTGTCCTGTCCAATTACTGTACCCATCCTATATTTAAATCTCCTTTTAATATTTCCCTGGTCCTAGGTTGTCTGAAAGAGATTGCTGTTTAGTAAGAAGGCCGCCTTTTGTACATTTGTTATTTTCTTTTTTTTTGTGTGTGTATTTTATGAATACGATAAAGGGTTATGTTATGTTATGTTAATGAAGCCATTCATAACTTCGTTTCCTTACATTAATTACTCTTCTTTCAATGTCTTAACTCTTTCACTTGCTCCACGTTTATCGAAACATTGTTCTTCGGCGATCGAATCATTCGTTTCCGATCGTAGAAGATATACAACAAAAAAGAGTTCGACAAGCTTAACCTCGGAACTCTGCACAGATTTACTTCCCACCGCACTCATCAAATCAAAGCTTCCACAAAACGACGACAGCACCGACATTGTAATTCGCTCGCAGCGCAGGTGTCGCTCAATGATTGCAAATTTATATTCAAGCCACCATCTTGTTTTTCTTGGACTTCGTCAGCGGCATAATGCGCTGTATTGATTGGAAAAGTTTCGATGAATGGTTTTTTAATGTTTTGTTTACAATGCGAGTTTTATTACAAACAAAATTTATAATACTTCTGTAGATTTTTTTTAGTTATTTATCCTACTTCTAATGAATAAAATATAAATAAATATTTGTTACACTTACACCAATTAGCCTAGCCCAAACTAAGCTCTATAAGGCTTGTGCTATGGGATCTAGGGTAGCGGATAGACATACATATATTATACACATATAAATATTTTTATACAAATATATATCAACAACCATGACTAAGGTACAAATGCTCGCATTCATCACACAAACATCTGCCCCCAGGATTCGAACCCGGGACCTCAGAGATGGCGACACCTTGAAACCGGTGTATTATCCACTCGACTATGGAGGTCATCGAGGGGGTGATTAGGGATCGATACTGATGCCAAAAATACAAGTAAAATTTTTGTCTATCTTCTGTCTGTATAACCGTTATTGAAACGCAGAGCTGGTTATAGTATACTTTTCATCACGCTACAATCTATAGAAGCAAAGCAGTGAAGGGAAATGTTGGGGAAACGGGGAAGATACTACATTTTTTAAGTTTCCGTCGCGTGTGCAGCCTTAATTGTTAAAGCTACACAGAAATCATGTATGACGAATAATCCCACGGCAGCATATGTCTATCTTTTATGGTTGACTCATAATAACACGTGTAACTCCCGATAGCTTAGCAGTTCGAAGCATTCTGATTATATTTGTCTAATTTTACGTTTATAACTCATTCACACACTCTCAGTCATTAAAAATACTACCGAAAATTATGATTTCAATCAGACGAAGTCGTGGGCACAGCTAGTTATGAATAAGACTAATAAAAATTTTGTAATACCTACACCTTTATTTTTTTTTTCTTGCTGCTAATTGGCTAGCGCTATGCTTTTGGCCCTATCCTGGCCTTTTAGCTATCGTTTTCGGTAGATATTTGACGTATAGTTTACTATACGTTCTAGCTATTTAATTTAAATTCTACTATATAAGCGACGAGTTCTGTAGTTTACTACAGAACTCGTGTCGCTTAATATGAAAAAATAGTACAATTATGTACCGCTAGGGGCGCTGTACAAAGATTTCATACAAAAACTTATGTCTTAAGTTTAATATGGTTTGCAAACGAATAGTACACTAATAACACAATAAGTACAAGTTTCGTTCAAGTTTTTTTCTTGTACGAAATACCACTTTGTGTCAATAATAGCTAACTTTATCCAAATACAATGCTACAGAATAAATAATAATATCTTCTTGGCATACAAAGTGCGCCGGAGATGTATATATTTAGAAAATACTACTCAAACAAAACAAAATTTGGTTATATCCGATTATTATTAATCGAAATACTGTAAGCCACAAAAAATTCCAAGAATAAGTGATTTGTGTATTTTTCACGAATCACTGTCGTACAAAGACACTTCGTTTCAGGAAAGCCCTTAAGTGGATCAATTTGGTTCATTGTTTATTCTGAGAATCTACATTGTACCAGAAATGTAAAGACACTACCTTGAACTTTAAGTTTACACGTGTATATTATGGTGAAACGACTGAATTTTCAGGAAGTTAGTCTGTTTTATTTCTGTATATCATCACTACATAGTATAAAACAAAGTCGCTATCTGCCGTTTGTCTGTGCCTATGTATGCTTAAAAACTACGACTACTAAAAACTAACTACTAATCTTTAAAACTACGCAACGGATTTTGATGCGGTTTTATGCGATAGAGTGATTCTTAAGGAAGTTTATATGTATAATACATGCATAATATAGTAGAGAAACACTGCTACGTTTTGAAGAAAGGCTGCTACGTTTCGGGAAGCTTAGTACTAGAGTATGGCAAAATAAACATTTGACTACCAAGACCAAAATGCTAGTCTTCCAAGCTTCTGTCTTGAGCATTCTCCTGTATGGAGCTGAAACCCTGGACAACGTATGCTAAAGTGGAGCGCCGCATCAACTTTTTCTAACATCTTGGGTATATCATGGCAAGACAGGGTGACGAACGAGAGGGTTTCGGAAATTGCACAGCTGCCCAGCCTAACTGCCCTTCTTAAGCAGAGGCGTCTGCGTTGGCTGGGGCATGTGTACAGAATGGAATCCTCTCGATTACCACGGCGAATTCTTCTTGGTGAGGTTGCGAATGCAAAAAGGAATGTGGGGAGACCTTTGCTTCGCTTTAAGGACTGCGCGAAGCGGGACATGGCCGCCTTCAATATTGACCATCAGAACTGGCCGAGGCTCGCGGAGGGGCGAGCAGATTGGCGTAGAAGTGTGATGGAGGGTTGCATTAAGTGTGATAAAGCGTGGTTCGCAACGCTTGCTGACAAGAGAGAAGAAAAGTTACAAAGCGACACTGAACCAACAGCCCAAAGATTCTCTTGTCAAACCTGTGGTAGGCCATGTCGCTCCCGAATTGCATTATTTAGCCACGAGAAGGGATGTCTCCATAAGATTACACCATAAATCGTCTGAAATAGACGGCTCAAGGCCAATGAATGTGATGTCGTAAATAAGCAAGTTAGCAAGGTAGCAATAAGTTTCCTGCAACTACTTTCCGACATTGTTCCACGCGACCAACCTTCCATCCTCACCATCTCAATACTTGGCAGTCCACCACTGTGCGTTTCTCTAGAATTTTTCTGCCTCGCACAGCTAAACTGTGGAATGAATTGTCGCCTGCAGTGTTTCCGAAGCGTTACGATATCCAAACCTTCAAGAAAAGAGCGTACTCCCATTTAAAAGGCCGGCAACGCGCTTGTGACTTCTCTGTGTTGCGGGCGTTCATGGGCGGCGGTAATTGCTTACCATCGGGTGATCCGTCTGCTCGTTTGCCCCCTATCACATAAAAAAAAAGCACGTTTTTTGCGCTTACATTGCATTGCAAAATTATTTACGTTATATGTAGGAGTATACTAAAAAAGATAATGCTATCTTATATGTATATATACACATTTTGGTATAACAAAAAACTACTTTTGTTTAAGCTCAGGAACCTTCAATTTTCCTATCGAAATAAACAGTGCAAGCCGACCACTCAGGCCGGATGCGCGCTGCCCCAGAAAAATATTGTTCTCAGTACTTGCCAGTCGATTTATTCGCTAGCGCAGCGTACATCGCCCGGCGTGTGAGGGCGGAAGCTTCGCTTGCGGAAACACATGTACAATGGTGTGATGCATTGTACTACGCACGATAACACTAAAGTGATAAATTGTGCGACTAGATGCTGTATCTTTTGGCGTTTGAAATGTTGCAGTTTTAAAGCCTTATACATTTTTCTTACGTTTTTTTCCTTGCTAACAAGATTCCGTGATCGATATTAATCACGGAAAGTAAATCCATGACTCGGATGAGTTTGAATCCGCGTCTTCAACGGACCGTAATGGAAGCCATATCCAACTAGGCCACTGAGAAATTATCCAATCCAATCGCAAATTCAATTGCCTTGTTCATTCTTAACTTTTTATTTATTTGGAATATCAATCAGTATATATGCACAAACCACAATTTTGAACTGTCGCCGAAACTCTGGTGCACCAATTCCAAAAATTTGTTTTATTTTAATGCTTACTTATTAATATAACTTACTTATATATCTTGCATCGTTGGGAGAAGGTTTTTTTATTGTAAATGTTGTTATTACTTTTGATAAAGCTGATAAGTTTCTTGCGCCCATTCATCTTATCAGCTAAAAAATACGTCCTGAATGGTACGGTTGGAAAAAAAATTTGGACGATTCAAGAGCTTTCTATAAAGTCATTTTTGAATAAAGTTAATTTTGATTTTGAATATAAACTACTGGTAACCCGACCTTAATCACTTTAATAAGGTCAATATTCATTTTCACTACACATCTATATATATAACTAGACCTCGCTTTCTGGTGACGGTGGAGTGGTCCATCCTTACTGACTTTTTCAAAGTGTCAAAGTGTCATTGATTTGCCTTTGTATAAATTTAAAATCCATATCAAAAAGACACTCATGAGTAAAGGTTATTATAAAGTAAGTAACTATCTAAATTATCACACTATTTGGGAATAGGGACACTATTCATAGAGCCATGTTTGGTAACAACATTATTTATAATATTGTATTATTTTTATATGTGTATGTAAACATACATACGACTGTAATCGTATTAGGTATGATTGTATCTTATACTATATTGTATTATATTATATTATTATAATTATTAACATTGAAAAGAGGAGATAAAAAATAGACCTTTAGAGTTTCTTGCCTGTTCTTCTCGAGAAGGCTCTCCCAATTTCCGAACAGGTGTCGAGTCACTATTTTTTTTTCCTTATTCGTACGTACGGACAAGGTTTTTGTTTTTTTTTAAGCTTTTTTTTTGTTTTGTTTGTTGACATCGATAAGTGCATGAAAAGGTCTATGTTGAATAAAGATTATTTTGATTTTTGATTTTGACAAAAACTGTGGTCCGTCGAAAATTGGTGAAAGAGTGTCTTGTTTTTTGTCACAAGTTACAAGACAAAAAACAAGTTAATATAACTTATAATTTAATAATTATATACAATATTATTTAAGTTTGAAATTACACTAAGAAGATTACGGCGTTCATGGTTGTGAGTGACGCAAGGTGCTCGCATACGTAATAACTAAAACATAAGTTATTATTTTAGCGTTAGATATTCACTGCTATTAAATTTTAGTTAGTTTAAAAAAATATATAACTTTTTACTACTCGAAATGCATTATTTTAACACTGATTAAATCCACAGGTATAAAATAAAACATTTTGGATCTGCATCTTAAACAATCCACAGCCACGCATTTTTCCAAAAATCTAATTAAAATTGTTAGCTTTCTTTAATTAAGGCCTTTATTTTGTTACCTTTATTTTGTTGTTATCAATAATCTATATTTTAAGAACGTCACATTGATCGTCATGTTAGCTTTCTTTAATTAAGGCCTTTATTTTGTTACCTTTATTTTGTTGTTATCAATCTTAATATATATATTTCTATTTCTATATTTCTTGTGTGCGTGTGTATGTGACTGAACTCCTCCTAAACGACTGGACCAATTTTGATGAAATTTTTTGTGTGTATTCCAGGGGGCTTGAGAATGGTTTAGATTCACAATACGGTCATATAGATATTGTTTTTCAGCTAAATTATTTATTTAAAAACATTTGAGACAACGTGAGACAACGTGACATTTGAGACATTTGACATTTGAGACATTTGACAGGACAACGTCTGTTGGGCCAGCTAGTAATCTATATTTTAAGAACGTCACATTGAACGTCAGGTCTGTGCTGTGCGGCCATACTGATTTTGTATATTGTAATGAGCAGTCGTGTTAATAAAATCCGTGTAAATCAACGACATCCTGTTTCATTTCTCGAGATAAAGAATTGATCCTTTAAAATAAACCGTAAAAACTTCATTATTGCGCGTGAGAAACACAATGATTGTGTACTAAAATTAATTTTGTCTTATAATCTCGTTTAATCTCAAATTTTAATACATTTAAAATTTCCAACAGCGCGGTTTATTATTAAATTTGTTCCGTAACACAACAAAGCGAGCCAAACTCCGCGATGTCATTTTAAAATGTAAATTTTGAATCGATACCGAGTCACCACGCCTCTCAGATGAAGACTCCGTCAATTCGTGAACAATCTCCATTTTAATAGGAAGTTGTGTAAATTAATAAGTCCGTTTTATGATCAAAGCAACAACACAATTTAGACGAATTAATTGTACTAGATGCGACGCAATTAAATACAATGGCGATCGAATGTTATCCTATTCACTTGCAAATTTGGTGTTGGTTGAGTTATAGATAGGGCAGGTTCGATTTTTCAATAACATATGAAGAAATCCTTTGTTTTGACCTAGTTATCACAATTCCTATGTTCAATACTTACGTACATGTACATCCCATAATGAGACCCTTCGTTTTGCCTCTAATGCTATTTATTACGCAAGCTTTTCTCCGAAGGAGACTTTTTAATATTAGGTTGTTATGCAGTAGTATTTTTTTCTCTTTTATGTCTGTCTGTAGTATTCTAATGTTTGATTTGACATGTTAATTTATTTCACTTACATTATATTTTATTTGACGTAAGCTTGAAGTAAAATTTTCATTTTTTTCCAAATTATTTCAAGCTGGTAATTCAAAAGTACTTAATTATTTAATCATTGTTTTTAGTTTGTAATCGATATTCACATTTGTTGATGAGGATAAAACCGTGAATTTACTTAATCGGTTGTTATTTGATTATTTTATTAAATTCTTGAAATAAAATATTGGTATTTTCAAGATGATGGATTTATTTATATTAGACAGAAGTTGTACAGTCAAAAAGTCATAGAAAAACATTACACATAAAAGAGTCCCGAACATTTGTATTTAACAAATTGGAATTTACTTGGTGAATTGCCACACTATCATTTTGGGATAAATCCTGTTAAATTATTAACTATTTGAAGTAGATTTGATCTGTTTTGAGTCATACTTAGTTCCACTTTGTAAAATATCCTTACTAATATTATAAGAGCGAAAGTTTCAATGGATGAATATTTGTTACTCTTTCACGTAAAAACTGCTGTATGGATTTTAATAAAACTCCACAATAATACATCACAAAAACACATAGATTTTAAGTTATAAAGATATTTTGTGAATTATCGAAAATATAACCTTAAGAGTCAAGTTAGTGAGAAAAAATCTACAATCAGCGAGCTATTCTCGCGTGCACTGCTAAAATTGTTAGAGTTACACATATATGATGGAATTATGTGATAATTTTAATGTTAGTTCTTTTCTTCGTCACGCTAATATAAAATTATTATAATCCCTTAGTTACAATGTGACACTGACACATGCAGAGTCTGCGAACAAGAGCGTGAAACACCAATACACCTCTTGTGCTACTGTGAACCGCTGATTCACAAAAGAAACAGACACCTAGGGAAACACATCCTTGACCAAGATGAAATAAAAACAATCCGAACTGGGAACATCCTATCTTTCTTGGTCAGTGCCCAGTTAAGGGAGCTACTGTAGGGCCTTCATAGAACCAACATAGGAGGCTGGTCACAATAGATCTCAATAGGTCGCAGTGATGCACATCAGCCCCGACTTACATGAAATAATAATAAATAATAATAGTTAGAATGTGTCGCCAGTATGATGAGATCGTCAGGGGTTGACGCAGGAATTGATTGCGATATTTTTGATTGTAGTTTTTATTAGTGATGTAACGGAAGTATCTTAGCGGAATCAGACACGGAAACAGATGTCAAAAGTAAATTTTAGCAGAAACGGAAACGGATGCAGAAACGGAAGTGTAAATAATAAGAAAAAAAAACAAGTTTACAGATATAATTCTACAAATATACTTATAAAAGTTGCGGAAACAGAAGCAGAAACGGATGTGGAAAAGCGCGCGGAACTTCCGCACTTGCGGAAACAGAAGCAGAGATCCCTTGCATTACTAGTTTTTATAGTTTTAAGAATTTATTGTCTAATAATTTAAGGTAACTTATAGTTTGATTGTAAATAATGTATGTATTCTTTTTATTTTTATCTATGTTTTGTTTTGTTTATCCTTGTTATTCCGCAATTGGGCTTTGTTATTCCAACATATCAACCTAACAGTTGTATATGCACGCCAATAATATAATTAGTAGAATGTACATATATTGGGTTTCAACCTAGCTTTTAAAGTATGATATAGATTATTTTTGTTTAATTGGCTGTAACCAGTGTTTTTGTATCAATACATAGTATAAAACAAAGTCGCTTTCGCTGTATGTCCGTATGTATGCTTAGATCTTTAAAACTACGCAACGGATTTTGACGCAGTTTTTTTTTTAGATAGAGTGATTCTTAAGGAAGGTTTGTATGTATAATAAATGCATAATATAGTAGAGAAACACTGATAAATTTAAAGGTTTCTAATGTGATGTCGTAAATAAGCACGTTTTTTTGCGCTTATATTGCAAACGCTGGCTGAACCCTACGAGATAGACCAAAATAATGTACTACAGTATTGTACAACTTACAAAAATCCACAAAAAAGTCCGCGATGGTATATGTCTATCTCTTAGGGATAACCCACCATAACCATTTTTTCACTGCACCCGTGCGAAGCCGGGGCGGGTCGCTAGTTATAAATATAAGCTACTTGAAATACAAATCCTGCGCAGATGAATTCGCAGGCACAGGCTAGTCTGAGGAGGCCACTGTGGAAGTGGTTCGCCTGTGGTTCGAGGAGCTCCGGGAGCTGATGGGTGCCGCCTCCATTTCGAACACTCTGTTCCGAAATGTCAAGGCGATGTACCCATTCCTCACCACATGAGCGAACCGGTGTCACGGGTCGCTCACGTACCACCTGGTGCAGGTGCTAAGCGGCCATGGTTGTTTTGGCCGCTATCTGCACCGCATCGGACGTGAGCCGACCCCTGAGCCACTACTGTGGCGCCAATGAGGAAACCGCACAGCATACGCTCGCAGTGTGCCCGGCCCCTCACCTGATGGGGGGAGGATCCGCCGACGATCGAAGCTCTCGCGGGGGGAGTGAGGGGCATTGTTAGGTTTTTAGTCGGTAGGCCGCGCACTTGGCTGGAGGGTGGCGGCGGAGGTGGTTACACTCTCCGACCACCGGCACATCGTGTTCGACGTGTCGGTGGCTCACCGCCGCCCTTCCCGCACACTCCAGGAGGACAGCCGTCCGCGACGTTGGTCCATCAAGCGGCTGGATCGGGATGCGGCTCTAGCCGCTGCCCACGTCGCGGACTGGGCGGAGGAGGCACGGATTTCGCCTGACCTCGATGTGCATGCGCGGGCCGCCTGGCTCCGGGACACGATGACGTCGATCTGCGACGTCTCCATGCCCCGAGTCAGGCCGCCCCGGCGGCGCTCTGCGTACTGGTGGAACAAGGAGATAGCGCGGCTACGGGTCGTGGTAGTAGCCGCGCGCCGCCGGTACCTCAGAGCCCGTCGAAGACGGCAAGCCTCAGTCGACGAAGTCCTGAGCGCCAGAAGCGCGTACGGAGCCGCGGCCAAGGCGCTTGGCGTCGCCATCGCCGACGCCAAGGCGCGGTCCTGGCGCGAGCTGCTGGGGGGACTGGAGAGGGACCCATGGGGGCGCCCGTACCGGATGGTACTGGGCAAGCTCCGACCGTGGGTCCCTCCGCTGACGGAGACCCTGGACCCTCTCGTCGTAGGAAGAGCGGTGGATACGCTCTTCCCGAGGGTCCGGGACAGTCCCCCCGCCACCCCGTCGCTCGGCCTTTGGTCGGACGACCTCCGGGTGACGGAGAGCGAGCTCGCCAGGGCCGTTTCACGGCTCTCTGCGCGCAGCGCTGCCCCGGGACCAGATGGGGTCCCGGGAAAGGTGCTAGCGCTGGCGCTCAGGGCGTTGGGGAGCACGGTGAGGCAGCTCTTCACGAGCTGTCTCCGTGAGGGCGTGTTCCCCGTCGACTGGAAGTCGGCCAGGCTGGTGCTCCTCAGGAAGGAGGGAAGGACCGGCGACGTTCCGTCTTCGTTCCGTCCGATCTGCTTGCTGAACGAGGCGGGGAAACTCTTCGAAAGGGTTATCTCCGCTCGTATCAGCGAGCACCTGTCGCGCGCGGGTCCCGACCTATCGGACTGCCAATTTGGATTCCGGCGGGGACGATCAACGCTGGACGCCGTCCAGCGTGTTCGTTCCCTGTCGAGTCCGCAGTCCGATCAGGGGGGTGGCGTTGGCGGTGTCGTTAGACATCGTCAACGCCTTCGGCACCCTCCCCTGGCAGGCCATTAGGGAGGCGCTCGTATACCACGAGCTGCCTCCCTACCTGCGGGCCGTGGTCGGGGACTATCTGCGCGACAGGACGATCGGCGTGATGAGACGGGACGGGATGGAAACGTCGAGGAGGGTCGAATGCGGCGTTCCGCAGGGGTCGGTGTTGGGACCCCTGCTATGGAACCTCGCATACGACGCGGTCCTTCGCACCAGCCTTCCTGACGGCGTGAGTGTCGTCTGCTACGCTGACGACACTCTCGTCGTTACGACTGGGGCCGACTTCGGGCCGGTGCTTACGCTTGCCGAGCTTGGGGTGGCATGTGTCGTGCGGGCGATCCGCCGGCTGGGTTTAGAAATAGCGCCTCACAAAACCGAGGCGCTATGGTTCCACGGCCTTCCGAGGCGCCGGGAACCACCCAGCTGCCGGATCCGGGTGGGTGACGCGGTGGTCCCGGTGGGGCCGTACATCAAGTACCTTGGCCTCACCCTGGACCGCCGCTGGAGCTTCGAGGAGCATTTCGTGCGGTTGGTCCCCCGAGCCAAAAGGGTGGCGGGCGCATTGCATCGCCTGCTGCCCAATCTCGGTGGACCGAGGGATGGAGTTCGCCGCCTGTACGGGGGCGTCGTGCGATCCGTGGCCATGTATGGGGCTCCCGTGTGGTCGCAAGACTGCGCGAGGTCCCCCCGCTGCAGAGCTCTGCTACGGAGCCTGCAGCGGATAATGGCCATACGGATCGTGCGAGGCTACCGTACAATCTCGTACGAGGCGGCGACGGTTCTGGGACGCTCCCCCCCATTCGACATCCTGGCCGACATGTACGCGGCGACGTATGCGTCGCAGCGTGTCGGCCGGGAGGGCGATGGGGGAGCGCCCTGGAACCCGCGCACGAAGTGCCTAAGCGGGAGTGGCACCGACGGATTGTGGCGGCCTGGCGTGCGCAGCTCGAATTACGGATCTGCGCGCGCCAGCGGGCCGTCGGTGCCGTACTCCCGCACCTCGAAGCTTGGCTCCACGGGAAGGAGGAGGTCACCTACCGATTGACTCAGATACTCACCGGGCACGGCTGCTTCGGTGAGTATCTGTGTCGAATAGGACGGGAGGGATCGACACATTGTCACCACTGCGCATCCGACCTCGACTCGGCCCAGCATACGCTGGCGGAGTGCCCCGCGTGGGCCTCCGAACGCCGAGTCTTGGTCGCAGAGATCGGGCGAGATCTGTCTCCGCCAGCATTGATTGCGGCAATGCTGGCGGACGAGGGAGGTTGGAGGGCTGTGGCCTCCTTCTGTGAGGCAGTGATGCTCCAGAAGGAGGCCGCCGAGCGGGGTCGGGAGATGGCCGATCCCGCTCGAAGAAGGCGGCGCCGGGCTCGGTAGCACAGCTGCGGCGCCGCCGCGGGTCGCCGGCGGGCGCGAGTAAGTCGCGACTGCTACGGCAACCCGGGATGGACCACGCCCCTTCCGTGGCCGGGCGTCGTCGGTGGAGGAGACCGGGGGAGGTAGTAAGCCTCCCCCGAGGAGGGCTCCCCTGTGTCGACGGGGGAGCGGAGGCTGGGGGTTCCCGGAAGAAGCTTTCTGTTCCGGGGGCTCCCTACAAGCCTGAGGAAGGCCATCCCTGAGGTTTTTAGTGGGTAGGCCTCCCCCTTCTGGGGAGGAGAGCCCCACATAACCCCTGCTCGCCACAGCCGGGGTATGCAATTTAATGCATTTTCCTCAGGGAAACAAAAAAAAAAAAAAAAAGCCGCGCACTTGGCTGGCACTCGCCCCCAAGCGCGCGGAAAGTCCGACATAACCCCGCGTTTTCCCGAGCCGCGGGGTATGCGTAACGCATTTTCCTAAAAATAAAAAATAAAATAAAAAGGCACCGGCTAGTCTATTATATAAATATTTTTCAACTCCACGGTACGCGAATTAAAATTGTAAAGGGGAATGTTGTTAATTGCACAAACTTATTAATTGAATACTCACGCTTGTAGCGTGGACCTTCCTGGAATTTAATGACACTGATTTTAAGCTTAATTAGTTATTAATTAATTACTTAAGAACTGAGTCATTTTACGTGGGAATTCGTTAGAAGTTGTATGTTGTTCTTAATTATTGTTAATTTACAACAAAATTCTTTTTATCTTTTGGTACTTCGGTTCATATTCAAACAATGTTATTAATTGATTAGTTAAAATATTGCATACTAGCTAATATTTCTACCAAATTTATTTTATATGTATAATATATGTATGTCTATCCGTTACCTAAGATCCCATAACACAAGCTTTACAGAGCCTACTTTGAGCTAGGCTAATTGGTGTAAGTGTGAGAAATATTTAATATTATTGTAGCTTTAATCACGTGTTTTTATAAAGCACGGTACTTTATAAGGCGTACGCGGGTATACAGATCCAACGCGTACAGGCAAGTGTGCATTGAGTGTTCTAATATTATTATATACTAGCTTTTGCCCGCGACTTCGTTCGCGTGGACTTCAGGTTCGTCCCGTCTAGTCTAGTAATAAGTAAGAAATACGGTAACTAAGCACTGCAGAGCCCTAATCATAGGCCTATAGGTAGCTACTGCAGTATGCTCCTTTTTTTTTTTTGTTTCCCTGAGGAAAATGCATTAAATTGCATACCCCGGCTGTGGCGAGCCGGGGTTATGTGGGGCTCTCCTCCCCAGAAGGGGGAGGCCTACCCACTAAAAACCTCAGGGATGGCCTTCCTCAGGCTTGTAGGGAGCCCCCGGGAACAGAAAGCTTCTTCCGGGAACCCCCAGCCTCCGCTCCCCCGTCGACACAGGGGAGCCCTCCTCGGGGGAGGCTTACTACCTCCCCCGGTCTCCTCCACCGACGACGCCCCCCGGCCACGGAAGGGGCGTGGTCCATCCCGGGTCGCCGTAGCAGTCGCGACTTACTCGCGCCCGCCGGCGACCCGCGGCGGCGCCGCAGCTGTGCTACCGAGCCCGGCGCCGCCTTCTTCGAGCGGGATCGGCCATCTCCCGACCCCGCTCGGCGGCCTCCTTCTGGAGCATCACTGCCTCACAGAAGGAGGCCACAGCCCTCCAACCTCCCTCGTCCGCCAGCATTGCCGCAATCAATGCTGGCGGAGACAGATCTCGCCCGATCTCTGCGACCAAGACTCGGCGTTCGGAGGCCCACGCGGGGCACTCCGCCAGCGTATGCTGGGCCGAGTCGAGGTCGGATGCGATGCGAGTGGTGACAATGTGTCGATCCCTCCCGTCCTATTCGACACAGATACTCACCGAAGCAGCCGTGCCCGGTGAGTATCTGAGTCAATCGGTAGGTGACCTCCTCCTTCCCGTGGAGCCAAGCTTCGAGGTGCGGGAGTACGGCACCGACGGCCCGCTGGCGCGCGCAGATCCGTAATTCGAGCTGCGCACGCCAGGCCGCCACAATCCGTCGGTGCCACTCCCGCTTAGGCACTTCGTGCGCGGGTTCCAGGGCGCTCCCCCCATCGCCCTCCCGGCCGACACGCCGCGACGCATACGTCGCCGCGTACATGTCGGCTGCAGTATGCTCCTATAAACTACATTTAACGATCTTTTTCCTTTTGTCGGTTATTCCTAAGAGATAAACATATACCATCGCGGACTTTTTTGTAGACCTTTTTAAGTTGTACAATACTGTAGTAAATTGTTTTGATCTATCTTGTAGGATTCAGTCAGCGTTTGCAATGTATGCGCAAAAAATGTGTTTTTTTTACGACCTTACATTAGAAACCTCAAAAATTGTAGCCTATGTGTTATTCTGATGTACAAGCTATATTGTAGTAAAGTTTCATTCAAATCCATTCAGTAGTTTTTACGTGAAAGAGCAACAAACATTCATACATCCATACTTACAAGCTTTCGCCTGTATAATAGTAGTAGGATTATTTATCAATGAATGTCCGAAAACTTATTTCCAATGTTCTTTTTGTCTTAATAGCTACACATGACTACTATACAACACACAAAACTATATGATTTATTAAGATATCAAAAAATATTACAGAGAAAGAGCGATAGAGAAAGAGAGTTGTTTTTGAATAATATATATATATATATATATATTTTATATATATATATATATTATATATATATATATATATATATATATATACAGTAATTAAAATCACAAGGATACAATAAAATTATCAAATATATACACATGCTTCTACTTCGGCCAGTTCCAAAACATTCTGATTCTCATAACCAAATGAAAATTAACAAGCGGAAAACATGAATAAACCATTCAATTATTATCAAATGAAAAATTCCTTGTAAGCCGCCGAGTCTGAGTCGCTCAAACAGAAAAATGGAAACATCTTCTCCATGCGCCACAGCAGTCTTAAAGCGGGAATTCGTGGACGAAGGGATTCCACTGATAAATATTCATTAGCCCTTACGGAATTGCCCCTAAATGGTTTAGGCTATTGTTAAAAGGATTACGCTGGTTGCTCCGAGATCCACGACGCTTTGAATTTTTTCTCGAAGTACCCTCAAATCTTTTTCACGATTTAAACAGTGTCTGAAGTTCGTAGTTAGGGTAATTTTAACAAATTCTTACTTGTTAATTTTCTATTTCATTTTTATTAACTAAATGTATCTGGTCTTAGTGACGAACAAAAAAATATATAATAACATATAGCCCGTGGCTTCGTCTGCGTAGGATTACGATAAGTTTATATTTGCGTGGCGTATTTCTACATAGTATGAAACAAAATCGCTTTCACTGACCCTATATCCCTATGTATGCTTAAATCTTTAAAACTTAGGATTTTGATGTTGCTTTCTTTAATAGATAGAGTGCTTGAAGAGGTAGGTTTATATATATATATACTAGCTGACCCGGTGAACTTCGTACCGCCTAATTATTGGAGGCATATTTAGTAAGTCACAAACACACGACACAATACTTTTTTAATTTTATTGAAATTCGTTGCTTTTACATTTTTAGGAATATTAAAGAATTATAGTATAGGTGCACAGCAAAGAGGCGTTTACATTTCAAGTGACATTTTACCATAGACAATTTTTTTTTGAGTGAATACTAACAAATATTTACACTAAAAGTCTCTTGCAAAAAGTCTCTAAATCTATTAGACCAGGGTCGATAAATTTTTAAAAACCAAAAAAATAATAATAGTAGGATAAAACCAATAAAACCCATTAGAAAAGGAAGGGAATATTATAAAAATAAAAGGATAAATTAATTACGAGCGATTTGAGGTCGAGAAGGGGATGGGGGGGGGGGTTAAGGGCAAAAAATGGTTTTTCTCGATTTCCGGAAAAACTAAAAGTCCTATTGAAAAAAATCAAATGGCAAAGTTGTAGGTAGGTAATAAAAACATCTAAAACTTTTGCAATTTACACTTTTTTCACATAACATCAAAGTTCGTATAATACTGTATTTTTTTTTTCGCTTTTTATTATTTTTAAAGGCTTATAACCTGGTCTATATGGACAAAACAATGGAACGTTCGGATACACGGGTTCTTTTTATATGAGATGACAAAACAATATAATAAAAATATTTTTGAGAGTTAGTAACACTGTAAGGTTGGCACCCATCAAATATGTCAACACATTAATTATTTTTATATTTTGAAATTTAAATACACGATGTTATAAGCAAAGTTGATATTATGTTGTCGATTCAAAAGTCTTGTTTTAATGCGTTCTTCAATTCGAGTGGAACTGAGAGTACAAATACCGTCAAATGTTTGACAGAAAGTAAGTTATCAACTTTTATATGGGAAAATGAAATTGTCGTCTTACTCTATCTTACTCGCAATTTTTCCTTATTTGCTCACCGTTTAGACCTACCCTGGACTACGACAAACATTTTAAAACCAAAATCAGCTCAATCGGCCCAGCCGTTCTCGAGTTTTAAGCAGACTAACGAACAACAATTCATTTTTATTTATATAGATAATATCATCTATTAAATAGTGGCGAAATACTGTTATTTTTGAGATTTCTAATGTGATGTCGTAAGTTTTCTATAGTGTAGTTTTTCTGTAGTGTTTGGTATCAATATTGCACCATTGCCGTGCTCATACTCAGTGATAATGTAGCTTTCTAATGAAAAAAGAATTATTAAAATCGGTCCAGTACTTCTTGATTTTATTCGTTACATACAAAAATACAAATCTTTCCTCTTTATATTAGTGAAGATAAATAATATTAACCGATATTAAATTCACGAAGTATTTAAGTTACTTAATTAGATAAGGTTTAGTGCAGTATTGCTCAAACTAGCGTCGTAAATAGGCAATTATTTCTCGTAAGACTTAAAGGAGAAAAATGGTTATTGTGTATCTCTAAGAGAGAGCCAATTGTGGACTTTTTGTAGACCTCTTTAAGGTGTACAATACTGTAGTACATTATTTTGATGTATCTCGTAGGATTTAGCCAGCGTCTATAATGTAATTGAAAAAAATGTGTTTATTTATGACATAACTTTAGAAAACTCTATAATTATAGGTGTTTCTCTACTATATAATACATGTGTTATATATATGAAGTATCCTCGAAGAACTCTACATAGTAAAACATTAAATCTGTAGCGTGGTTTTAAAGATCTAAGCATAGACAGGGAAAGACAGACAGCAGAATCCTTTCTGATTTTGATATATACTATTTAGTCATGTCAGATTTTCTTCGTTTAGATTAATGTACACAAAGTTAATTCTCAGACAGATATGTTTATAAATTGTTTTTCATACAACATAAGATCAAAAAGTTGCGCAAAAGAATCACATTATAATATCTCACTGCGAGCGAAAAACGAAGAAAAGTACCGTCTCTATTTCGACAGTGTAAAGACAGTATTCCTAAGACATATTACTCCACCGTTGAGGAGGTTTTAATCCAGCCGCCTTTGAACGGGATTCCGGGATACGGTTGGTTTTCTTTAGGAATTTTAAAACTTACGACTTTAGTCTTATAGTTTATGTTAAAAAATACATTAATATTTTAAATATATAATTTGATCGTAGTTTTTATGCTCGCCCGCGGCTTCGCCCGCGTGAAATTATTTTTTGTCAACCCTGGTCCCTTATGTGTAAGGTACCAAGATTTATCGTCTTATCTTCAACCCCTATTTCACCCCCATACTGGTAAAAAATTCAAAATGCTAGAACAAACGATTTTTTGTTTATTATGACGTGATATTTGACGAACTTGCATATTAACTTTAAACCCTTATTTCACCCCCTAGCTGGTCGAAATTTCAAAAATGCTAGAACAAATGTTTAATGTATTCTTATCGAGTGCTTAATTATAAAGTTTCATGGTTTTATCTTTTAAAATTAAGAAATCCCATACAAACTTTCAACCTCTATTTCAACACCCTCATCTCTTTTTTTCGAAATAAAATGTAGCCTATGTTCTGTCTCAGGGTCTAAAGATCGTCTGTACCAAATTTCATCAAAATCGGTTGCGAGGTTTAAGCGGGAAAGCGTAACAGACAGACAGACAGACAGTTACTTTCGCATTTATAATATTACTTGGGACAAAAGATGGACGTTTACTACAAGGAACTTACTATTATGAAACTACTAGTCGGTGCCCGCCACTTCGTCTGTGAGGACATTTATCGTCATATTTTGGATAATTTATACATTTTTACAAATTGTGAGCTATGTGCTATTCTGGTGTGTAAGCTATATTATTGTTAAGTTTCATTACAATTCATTCAGTTTTTTTAACGGGAAAAAGTGACAAACATCCATCCATACTTATATACTTTCACGTCTATAATATTAGTAAGGATAGTTATAAATTAGGTAATTTAAATATATATTGTAGAAGATATGAAAAAATATATGTCTACGGAGGGTATAAAAGCGAGTGCAAACTATTGACCCGGGCATTGCTGTCCGTAATTTTTGCGTGTTATCGCTAACGAAAAACAGATGGCGCTACGTGTGTTATGTAGCGTTCGTGCGTTCGACAGCAGCTGAATTTATCCGAGCGCTCTCGAGCGAGAAGCTTCGTAGCGACTTCACTTCTCATTTACTTGTCAACGAGTGAACACATGTTTTTCAAATCACCCTCTATAATTTTCTATTAAATATTCGTTTTTTAAAAAGTTACGTCATTCTCTTAATAATAGCGTGGATCTTCTTATACTGTTTTAATTATAACTGTGAATACATTTAAGTGAATATTGAAGCAAAAACAGAACCATTTTAAATATCTTAATAAAAAAAATTATTTTTCAAATAGGATATTTACAATTACTTCTGCACGTCAAAGATGCTACGCCATTTGTCTGGTCTGTTTCTTACGTCGTATTTTAACTTCGTATTTTAACTGAGTCAATTTGAAGCTGCCCTCAGATAGATAGTCTGAACACAACTTCCTTTACAAGCTTAAACAAGTTCACATTATATCTATAAAAGCTATAGTTTCATTGTGTTTTTTGCTATAGTCAAAATATTTGGTAACGTAACTAATGAGTATATATAGTATATATAACTAATGAGTATGTATAGTATATATATATATATATATTATTTTAAGCCAAAGTAAGGCTTGAGCTAAGGGATCTAGGGTAACGGATAGACATACATACATATATTATACATATAGAAATAAATTTGGTAGAAATATATTATAACAGCCATGGCTAATGTACAAATGCTCGCATTCATCACACAAACATCTGGCCCCACCGGAAATCAAACGCGGGACCTCAGAGATAGCGACACTTGAAACTGGTATACCAAGATCGGAGGTCGGCAAAACATATTTAAACTAAAAAGTTAAACTTAATTTAAAACATTTTAATGTTCTGACTAAACATGATAACGATTAAATCGTATTCGTATCGTACCGTATAAAGAGCCTCTAGGATAATATTTAAAGAACCTGCAACTAAGGTGGTACTCGTCTTGAATTAAAATGTCCTTTGGAGGCTTCTTAGTGAAAAATCTCTCCAAAGCCTTTTCTGTGCCACTTTTTTTAACCTACCTGTAGAATGGACTGGCAGAGTTCCAGTCAACTTTGAGACGAAAGATGAATAAACTATTTAGAATTTACTATTTAGAGCCGAAAACTGGATCAGTATAGACATATAACCTTTATCAGATACTTAAAAAAAACCGGTCAAGTGCGAGTCGGACTCACGCAACGAGGGTTCCGTACACATTTGTCGACATGTAAATTACTAGAATTAAGTCTCAAAGATTTTTCCTGTTTTTCCCAATTATGTTGTAACTACAAGTTTCCGGGCATTGCTTCTTGCCAAATTTCATGATTCTAGGTCAACGGAAAGTACCCTATAGGTTTTGGTTCCCTTGCAAATGTAAAAAGATGCAATATAAAGGCATATCTTTTTAATTCCTTGATTTAGAAATATAATTTTTACACTGCTTTGAGAGATAGGGGACCTGAGTATGTGATATTAATTTCAGCTTGATATCTCGACGCGTTTCTAAGGAAAAGGGTCTGACAGACGGACGGGCGGACGAACGGTCAACAAAGGGATCCTATAATGTTCCGTTTTTACCTTAACCCTAAAAATTAAGACGAGTGCTCTATTATTTCTTTCTTCCTATATTTTAAGTTACATACATCATATACATATACTAACCCTTCTTTCCCATGGGGGTGGGCAAAGATCACAATTTCAACTTGCTACGCTCCAAACATACGTCTCTAGCTTTCTCGACTTTCATTAACACCAGAGGTTCCCAAGCTTTTTAGTGTCGTAGACCTTTACCATGTTTTATCGGTTATGGGTAGACCTCCTATTTACCTGATTGCCTACCCCCTACTTGCCTACATCCAACAACTTACAAAACTTTATAAGCGTTTATAATATTTTTTTTACTTCATAGGTACTTTTATAAATAACTAGCTTTCTGCTCGCGGCTACGCCCGCGTGGATTTCGGATTGGGTCTGTAGAGGGTTAAGGTCATAGCTTTTACTCACAGCTACATATGTGCGGAAGTCGGTTTATGGCGGTTAAGGTTTTATCTTGCTTCCCGTGGGACTATCCGTTTTTCCGAGATAAAAAATACTACTATTAATGAAAACCGCATGGAAATCTGTGCAGTAGTTTTTGAGCGAAGCCTTTATTGCGCATCCCGTGGGATCTGACGATTTTTCCGGGATAAAAAGTAGCCATTATTACTTTTCATCCCTTCAACTATCTCCACGTAAAGAATCACGTCAATTCGTCGCTCTATTTAGCCGTGAAAGACGGACAAACAGACAGACACACTTTCCCATTTATAATATTAGTATGGATTTCGTCTATATATTAGAATATAATATAATATAAGTAAATAGGTACTATAAGTGCATGTTGAGATCCATTTTCGTGGATCCCCGTTTTTAGTTCATTGACCCCCAAATTTATGTTTCGCTGACGTAGACCCTTGCAGGTTGTCACAGACCCCTAGAGGTCGACCCCCAGTTTGGGAATCGCTGGTTTACACTTTCATGCATGTCAGTTACACTTGGGTACTCTTGAGCTGAACTTCCTGGCTGAACCCTACGAGATAGACCAAAATAATGTACTATTATTGTCTACCTTAAAAAGTTCAACCAAAAAAGTCCGCGATGGTATATCTCTATCTCTTAGGGATAACCACCATGTAGTCGTGGAAGTGTACGTAACTGTTCCCATGACCTTGTCAGGCAGTGATCCTGGCTCTTCGTGTCTTCCTCCTGGTCTGATGAGGGGGGATGCGTTGATGATTGATGCGCTCTTGCCAAGGCGTCCCTGAGGGGCTGGCACTTGGCCCCCAAGCGCGCGGAGTCCGACATAACCTCGCGGTGTTCCGAGCCGCGGGGTATGCGTACGCATTTTCCAGATTAATAAAAAAAGGGATCCCACCATAACCATTTTTTAATTGCACCCGTGCGAAGCCGGGACAGTTTGCTATCAATACATAGTATAAACAAAGTCGCTTTCGCTGTATGTCCGTATGTATGCTTAGATCTTTAAAACTACGCAACGGATTTTGACGCGGTTTTTTTTAATAGATAGAGTGATTCTTAAGGAAGGTTTGTATGTATAATAAATGCATAATATAGTAGAGAAACACTGATAAATTTAAAGGTTTCTAATGTGATGTCGTAAATAAGCACGTTTTTTTGCGCTTATATTGGCAAAACGCTGGCTGAACCCTACGAGATAGACCAAAATAATGTACTACAGTATTGTACAACTTACAAAAACAACAAAAAAAGTCCGCGATGGTATATGTTATCTCTTAGGCATAACCCTAACCATTTTTTCAACTGCCACCCGTGCGAAGCCGGGGCGGGTCGCTAGTATAATATATTCAAACATCACCAGTAATTTTTTTTTTTTTTTTTTTGGCCTTTGCGGCAGACGAGCAGATGGCCCACCTGATGGTGAGTGGTAACCATCGCTCATGGACATCTGCAATGCCAGGGGCACAGCTCAGTCTCTGCCTACCTGGAGAGAAATACTCTTTTTAGGCCTCGTTTGAAGACGGCCATATCGTAGTGCTCAGGAAACACCGCAGCAGGGAGCTCATTCCAAAGTTTGCACGTACGCGGGAGAAATGAACGCTGAAACCGAGCTGTACTGGAGCAGATCGGTTCCAGGTAGTACGGATGGACTTTGCTGCGGTGGCGGGTGGTGCGATGGTAAAAAGGTGATGTGGGCACCATTGCAAAGAGTTCCTCGGAGCACTCCCCGTTGACGAGCCTATATAGGACGCAGAGAGATCCAAAGTCTCTCCGCTGCTCCAGGGTCTCTGTTGAGGCTGTAATATTGGGGTCTCCTACGATGCGGAAAGCACGCCTTTGCAAGGAGTCAAGTGGGTCGAGCTGATATTTGGGAGCTCCAGCCCAGAGGTGTGAGCAGTACTCCATGTGAGGCCGAATTTGGGCTTTATAAAGCTTCAGGCGCTGGCTGGGTGTGAAGTACCGCTTCGCTCTGTTCAGAACTCCCAGTTTTTTGCTCACCAATTTGGTTTTGTCCTCCAAGTGACTCCCAAACTGCACTGTAGCAGAGATTTCCACACCGAGGATCCCAATAGAGTCTGTCATTCGAAGAGCAACTCCTTGGAACTGAGGCACTACGATAAATGGGTCCTTCTTCGCAGTGAACGCGCACACCTGTGTCTTCGTGGGGTTGAACTTGACTAAGTTCTTTGTACCCCATTCGGAGACTCGCCCTAGAGAGTCTTCGACTTCAGACACAAGTTGCAACCGCCTTTCGTGTAATGCAATCCGAGGGACGGTCTGGTGGTTGGTATACCGCGCATCACCCGTACTGTCATCCGCATAGCAATGAATGTTCTCAACTGACAACATGTCATTGATATGCAGAATGAACAGTGTTGGGGAGAGCACCGAACCTTGTGGAACGCCAGCATTAATGAACAAGGTTTTGGAGCAGCAGCCGTCAGAGACGACTTTGATGCTCCTACCGTCCAGGAAGCTGGCTATCCATTTGCAGAGTCCCCCGGGGATTCCATAGGATGGTAATTTCGAAAGAAGACCCTTATGCCAGACCCTATCAAACGCCTTCGCGATATCCAGTCCAACGGCGAGAGCCTCACCTTTGCTCTCCAAAGCTTCTGCCCAATGGTGTGTCAGGTACACTAAAAGGTCACCAGCCGAGCGGCCGTGACGGAAACCGTACTGACGATCGCTAATTAGCTGGTGCTCTTCCAGGTACCGTAGAAGGCGGGTATTGATTACCCGCTCCATAATTTTGGAGAGCAGGGACGTTATCGCAATTGGCCTGTAATTGATGGGTCGGCTCGGTCACCCTTTTTGGGAATTGGGTGGACGTGGGCAATCTTCCACGAAGATGGAACCCTGTTCTGCTGGTAAGAAAGACGGTAAAGGCGCGTTAATACGGGGGTCAATTCAGGGGCACACGTCTTTAGTACCACTGCTGTGCCATCCGGCCCGCTCGACTTATGGACGTTCAGGAGCTTAAGTTCCCGCCTGGCGTTTGTGTAATACGGATTTCAGGCAGTGAACTTCCACACCGAGGGATGGTGTAGTGGTGGTCCTCCATCGTCCATGTCGAGTTCGAGGCAAAGAGTTCACCGGCCTTCTCTTTTGCGCTATGGGCCAGGCTGCTATCGCTTGCTCGCAGTGGTGGGAGACTGGACTGGCAGAAGTTCCGTTGCGCAGCTTTGGCCAGCGACCAGAAGGCGCGGCTCCCACTGGGATAGCTTCCTAGTCGCTCGCCAATTCTGGCCACGTGCTCCGCCTTGGCTTCGGCAATAGCCTTCCTGTTGGATCTGGATGCGGCGTTGTACTGTCGCTTCTTCTCCGCCAAATCAGGATCCCGATTTTTCCTGGCGTTGTTCCAGGCGAGGAACGCAGACTGCTTGCGATGTGCAGTCCTCCGGCAGGTATTATTATACCAGCGTTGACTGCAGCCGCCAACAGGAACGGAGGTGCTGGGAATGAATGTTTTCATTCCCATCAACACCGTCTCCGTGACGCAGTCTGCGCAGGTATCGGGATCTGCGGAAGTGAAGCAGAGCCGCTTCCAGGGGTAGGATCCGAAGAATTCCCGGAGTCCATCCCAGTCTGCTGACTTATACCGCCAAACTGTACGGCTGCTGGCCGTGGCTGCGCGATGTGGTTGCGCGAGTCTGGCGGTACTACGGACAAGGCAGTGATCTGATGATCCGAGAGGAGCATCGACCACAACCCTGTATCCGCTAGGTCGTGTAGTCAACAGAAGATCCAGCAGGGAGGCATTATGGCTCTCTATATCTGGTATACGGGTGGGCTGTAACACCAGTTGAGAGAGACCATAGGCCGAAGCCATGTTGAAGACAGTTCTACCCGGGAGGTCGGTGGTCCGGGACTTCAACCACTCTTTGTGATGAGCATTAAAGTCACCAAGGACCACCACCTCCGCAGATGGATACTGTTCCAAGGCTCGGTCAATCCCCTCTTGGACGTGCTCAAAAAGCTGAGCTGACCCCAAGTCACTGGCATGGGACCTGTAAAGGCACGCGTAGATTCGGGTAACGCCCCCATGGTCTACGCGAAGCCAGAGTAACGACAGATCCCGATGCTCGAGGCCCCGAAGGCGGCGGCAAAACATCGCCCCGGACGAACACGCACACACCGGCTTTACGCTGGAATGTGTGTTCCAGTTCGTAACCCGGGAACTTCAGGTACGAAATATCGTCCGGAGCGCATATTTGCGTCTCCGTCAAGAAGAGCAAGGTAGGCCGAGCCGTCTCGAGATGGTGGTGGACGGCATCGAGATTACTATGTAGACCCCTGATATTGCAGAAATCCATCTTGATTGTGGATTGGGTGTCCGCCGTACGAACCTGCTTCTTCTTTATTTTTCTGGCCATTATTTATTGAAGAGTTTAATTTGGGAAAGGGTAAAAAATGTGGGGAGGATCCCGGCGATAAACAAAGAAAGCGCAGATCACGGTACAAAGTGAAGGCGTGGGTTGTGTGAAGGGCTGACGCGCGGCACGGAAGGGCCCCCGGTGCCCCCCCGCCTGCAGTCATCGGGATCCACTCCGGTCTCCCACTCCGGCACGAAGACCGCACGACGGGATTTTCGCCGGTTGGCAGGACAGCCTCCCAGACAGGATATTCGGGGTTCGGGTCCTCTACTGACCGGCAGGTGGCCGACGGAAACCATTTCCACCAGGTCTCCCTGTGCCGCGCGTCAACCCGTCACGCCCACAGCCTCACTGAGACCAATCGACCCGCTAGCCTCGAATACCGCCAAGACTCCTCACCACAGAAGGGGCAGGACGGTCGTATGAAGGAGCGGCTGTTTCTGCCCTTCAAACGAAACACATAACTGCTTCACGATTGAAATAGGCAGAACGGTGGTAAACCCGCACAGGCCCGGCACCTAAAGGACATCCTTTTTAGTACCGAACCTTACCACAACTGTGATAGGAGAGGAATGGGATGGAGGGGACATCGATTCCGCGGATGTAAGAGGTAAACGGCATCGACAGCTCGAGAAGTCGGGGTCGCGTACCCGGGCTGTCTATAAAGCAACCGGACAAGTTGCAATTAGACAACCTCTCTGACTATAATGTTGAATTTAGAATTTCCAATTCCGTCGAAATATGTTTAATATTCTTTAAGAATCCGAAACGGATAATTAATAAATAGTATAGGAATATACACAGACAACATTACAATTGCACTATATATATAGCCTTCTCGCTTCAAAGTTGTGTGTGTTGTGTCCGGTAGAGACCACAAAGTTCACATAAAAATTGGGACATCTAATATCAATGCGATTAAGCGATAAAGTTTTGAGTATTGAAAGAAGTTACTCCACACATATTAGGAAATTAGGACAGCCTTATCGAGTAAAGGCAAGAATTTTGAAATTATTATTCCTTATGAAAATATTGAATTAAAAGTCAACAAAACAAGAAGAAATTGATAAAAATCTCGGCATCTACTCGCGGGAAGTCCTAGCGAAGTTCTCGCACAATTTTCTCAGCAGTCTGCTCCATCAAAAGAGCTATTTGTCGTCGGCGACATCAAAGGGCCGGCGGGCCTTTGATTATGACGATATCTAATTACGGTGTCGAATGTCACCCGCTGTAATTTACATTTGACAGACGATAGTATTATTAAACGCCTGTAAAATTACAAGCCGCCGCGATCATATTTATGGTGTTCTGGCAAATAATCAACGATTAACTTTAAACTGTACGTTCAATCATTTTGATGAATTGTTTGGTTAAGCACTTTCAAAATAGTATAGTTTAGGCTTCGTATCTATTATTATTCTTTCATCAATAAAATCAAAATCCACTTTATTCAAATATGACTTTACAGAAAGCTCTTTGGAATCGTCCAAAGGAAATGGCTAAGTACAGTATGGGCAATTGCCCTTGCAATGTATAAATACTGGATGTAGTTGCATCTAATGCTGGGTACCTGAAAGTTAATCAATACATAGTATAAAACAAAGTCGCTTTCGCTGTATGTCCGTATGTATGCTTAGATCTTTAAAACTACGCAACGGATTTTGACGCGGTTTTTTTAATAGATAGAGTGATTCTTAAGGAAGGTTTGTATGTATAATAAATGCATAATATAGTAGAGAAACACTGATAAATTTAAAGGTTTCTAATGTGATGTCGTAAATAAGCACGTTTTTTTGCGCTTATATTGCAAACGCTGGCTGAACCCTACGAGATAGATCAAAATAATGTACTACAGTATTGTACAACTTACAAAAATCCACAAAAAAGTCCGCGATGGTATATGTCTATCTCTTAGGGATAACCCACCATAACCATTTTTTCACTGCACCCGTGCGAAGCCGGGGCGGGTCGCTAGTATGTGATATAAAAAAAGTTCCATGAACTTTTCATATTATTACAATCTTGAAAAACATATCATAGAAACTCCTACGATATTATGGTCGCAAAACTACAACTAGAGAATTTGCTATGAAGTTTAGGTAGGCATTTTAGTACAGATAAAATAACTGGGTAATATATTACTATTGTAGTGAATGATGGATACCTATATATTGAAGAAAGTCGACTTTAATTCATGATTGTGATTAAAATACGCCAGACCATTATTTAATATGTATATCCATATCGAGTTATGTGCTCAAGTTTCGTTACGCATTTGAAGTCGGCAAGTAGGCACAATACACAATTGGTCCGTTTAGAAAAGCAGGGTCAGTATTAAAATAAAAAATCAAGTGATATCGCAACGAACAATCGAACAAACAAAAGTCGTATAACATCTGACATTGACATCTGACATTTTTAAAGTGCTTTGAGAATAAACTCTCAATACAATAACATCGATTAGGAAATCGATATTATCGTGTGATTAAAATACTTATTTTTTGTTAATTGTTTTCGACGATTAACATCAATCAAACATTTCTGTACAGAAAATATTCTTCTCTATTATTTAATGATTTTTATTAAATTATTTTATTTGATAAAACAAAAAGTTTAATCCGCTATGTACGTATATATCGATTATTTTGTATATTGACCGAAACTACAATAATCTATTATCTCGTTTAAATGTCAACACTATTCAAGTCCGGAAAATAGGAAAACAAGTTTAAAATTATTATTTAATTATTTTTTCACGAAAATTTTATTAAAATAATAATCATGTAACAATTCATTAATAAATATATAAAAATTACGAGGCAGTGTGATATATTTATACATGTTAAGGGCAGTCGTTTAGCCATCTCCTTTTTATTGTAGTTTTGTTTCATTATGTTCAATAAAGAGCTTATATATACCTACATCTGTTTCTACAAATTAAAACACTATGCTTACAGCAAGACAAAGCTTCAGTTTATGAGCTTTCGCCGCTTGTCAGTCACAAATAAGGGAAGCGCTCTATTAGATTATATATAGCAAGTACTAACTTGATACAGTGTTGCCGCAATAATCTGCCGGGATACGCCAGACGGAACTCTAAACACGGGGGTAGATAATAAAATACACAATGACAGGGGCGGACTTGATCGAACTTAGCACATAAAAGTGTTGCTTTGGTTACATTGGACTAAATTATAAGTTAAAGTAACAAATGCACCAAAATAATGCCCTAAGCAACGTGTAGCTTGTGCCTTTGTGGTTGGGTTGACAGATTGATAAATTTAACAGAACCCGTAGCTGCGATTCTAGCTGTTACGACTATGGTAATAGCGTCGACGCATTTCAGTAAGTTATGCCTATTTGAAATTACAACTCAGCCTCTACTCATAACATCACTTCAAATTTTACATGTTGACTTTGGGAATGCTCGCTCGTAATAGAATCCGTTTTGCAAAGCTTTGTGTACTTATAACGACGAAGGGGAAACTTATGTTACCCCATATACTCTATCACTATATACATTTTGTAAGATGCAGACATGATTGAGTTGAAAATGTGATAACATAATTATTCATGTTATCGCTCATGAAAATCAGATGGCGCCGCTTGTGCTGTAGCGTTCGAGCGACAGCAACCGAATTAATCCGAGCGCTCCCGATCTCAGCGGCTTCGTGGCGACTTCACTTCCCTCTTAAATCGTCTACGAATGAACACATGATTTTAGAATTAGCCTCTTTAATTTTCTATTTAATATTGGTTGAGCTTCTTTATCCGTAAATTAAGTCAGAGCCTTAAGCATTTATTATGTAGTAAAAGTTACGTTCATTCTCCTAGCAATAGCGTGTTTTTTCTTACAATAATTTTATTCCAATTTAATGTTATGTAATGGACGAAGTCTTGGGCACAAATAGTAAGAAATAAAAATTATATAATAATTTTATAAACTCTATTTACGTATTCAATGAAACCTTACGTGAGAAAATTTATATATTGTATCACAAAAAGACCCAAGTCCGGCCCATTGCTCTGGACAATTTTCTTTATACAATCCAAACGGTTGAGATAGACATATGAAGCAGTTAGTTTGTGTGAGAGAGATGAGAAACGACACCTAAAATGACCTGAGGCGATAGGAAAGCAATATCTCTCCGAATAAAAGGTCCGGGAATGGGAGATAGTGTGAAACAGATATATTATTTCTGATTAGGACATTGCTTATTGTATGTCTCAAATACGAGCGGATAATACTATTTTCAGTGGCAAGATATGTGTGTTTGTTATGAAAATATTTGATACTAGCTATGTCCTACGACTTCGTTCCCGTGGAATCGTAATTTTAAGTAGCATTCTAAATATTCTTCAAATAAGACACATTTCATATTTTTTTTACATATTTATATCATACTAGCTTTCTGCCCGCGGCTTCGCCCGCGTGGATTTCGGGATCTATAGTGGGTTAAGGGTCACAGCTTTTGCCCACGGCTACATATGTGCGGAAGTCGGTTTATGGCGCGAAGGTTTTATCACACTTCCCGTGGGACTATCCGTTTTTCCGAGATAAAAAATACAACAAAACCTTGCTCAAGAATCCTATCTACTGATGAAAACCGCATGAAAATTTCTGCAGTAGTTTTTGAGTGATGCCTTTATTGCGCCTTCCGTGAGATTTATCGGTTTTTTGCGGGATATATTATGATATATGTAGAGCCTAAAACCTTCTTCAAGAATCGCTGTCTATTGATGAAAACTGCAAGAAAATCCGAACAATAGTTTTTGAATAGTCTTATCGCGCATCCTACGGGACCTGTCGATTTTTCCGAGATAAAATGTAGCCTATGTTACTCTCCATCCCTTCAACTATCTCCACGTAAAAAAACATGACAATTCGTTGCTTCGTCGCCCTACATGCCTGAGGAAGGCCATCCCTGAGGTTTTTAGTGGGTAAGCCTCCCCTAAACTTAATGCATTTTCCACAGGGGGAATAAAAAAAAGGACACTTTAACACATACTTCAATTTACACTAACTAAAAACGTAATCTAATGAGAAACATAGTATTCAGAAAGTTAATTATAAACAAAATCTTTAGGCAAACACGCAACAACAAAATCAAAAATGTGATTCAACATAATATATGCACCATAAGTCATGTAATAAAAAAAATAACTTAGAATATTTCATTGTAAGGGAATAATTTTATATTGGCCCTATTATTGTTGTTTGTTAAATGTTAAATCAAATTGTTACCGCGTTTTCACTACGCCTTCGAAGAACGGTCGACCATAGTTCCCACTGAGATCTTCTCTTCTCTTCAATTTTCTCACTGGCATAGTTTAGGTACACTAACAATAAATAGGAATGAAAATGTAAAAGCGCGGGTCGCTTATAGGTCGGTCGGTTATTAGGTTGGAGGGCTGTGGCCTCCTTCTGTGAAGCAGTGATGCTCCAGAAGGAGGCTGCCGAGCGGGGTCGGGAGATGGCCGATCCCGCTCGAAGAAGGTGGAGCCGGGCTCGGTAGCACAGCTGCGGCGCCGCCGCGGGTCGCCGGCGGGCGCGAGGAAGTCGCGACTGCTACGGCGACCCGAGATGGACCACGCCCCTTCCGTGGCCGGGGGCGTCGTTGGTGGGGGAGACCGGGGGAGGTAGTAGCCTCCCCCGAGGAGGGCTCCCCTCTAGGCAGGGGAGCGGAAGCTGGGGGTTCCCGGAAGTGGCTTGATGTTCCCGGGGCTCCTTACATGCCTGAGGAAGGCCATCCCTGAGGTTTTTAGTGGGTAGGCCTCCCCCTTCTGGGGAGGAGAGCCCCACATAACCGCCGGCTCGCCACAGCCGGGGTATGCAATTTAATGCATAAAAAAAAAGGTCGGTCGGTCGCGTCAGTCCAGCCACCACGTTGAAACACACTATCTACTAGCGAGCGCGAAACTGGTTTTTGGTGTAAACACCTATAATTTAAAGGAGTTATTTTTTTTTACTCTCCAGAAGTGTACTTTAATATTAATATATTAGCGTAAAATATATTATAAATTTTAGTGTAATATTAAACTAAATCTGTTATACCCTGCATGTTAGGTACTGGCATACATTTGCTTTGGTGTCCACCTGTATGCAATAAATATTTAGACTTGACTTTGACTTTTAAAAGCTTTCAAGTACAAAGTCCCTAAACTATCACTGCGATATTCCAGGGTACATTCTAAGTGTTTCATTTACCGCAACTAATTAAAAATAACGTTAAGCAGTATCGATTCTTTCAAAGATCTCGCACACAACATCGGAACACATCATCGGCTTTTAGCAGAATTAAAAAAGTAACTTACTGTAGGTATGGAAGTCAGTGACCTGCACGGTGTTGCAGTCCTCGCCGACGTGCAGATATGTGATCTCACAACGGAACACCCCCTCGTCTTCGGCTTTCACATCCCGGATCACGAGTTCCGCGAACGTAGCGTTTGGCTCGTGGGCTATCGATATCCTGGGTGAAAGAGAAAAGGAGTAGTTAAAAAGCTGTATTAAACGTATATGTTAACAATTTTTTAACCGACTTCAAAAAAAGGAGGTCATTAATTCGGCCCGTATGTATGTAATATTTCCAGAACTGCCCTGTTTTCGTATATGTTCGTCTATATCAGCGTACCCGTACAGAAGTACCCGCAATCGTCGAGCATGTATGAGGAATGTTATGAAAGTAGATGAAGCGAAAGAGATATGTAAAGACCGTAGCAAGTGGAAAGACGTAATCTCTGCCTACCCCCGTGGGAAAAAGGCGTGAGTGTATGTATGTATGTATGTATGTATATCAGCGTCTATGTATATTGTTATGTTTGTGTTCACATATCTCCGGAACTACAAGGCTGATCTAAGTAATTCTTTTTTGTTTTACTAGGTGTTGTTCAACTTAGGAATACTGCAAGTTTCATCGAAATCGGTTGCGTTTTTTTTTTGACACAGGGAATTACTTAACCGACTTCAAAAACAAAATAATTAAAAAAAATTAGTTGTCTGTAGAACTCCGTCTACTGCCGATATTTGAACGTGACAACGTCTATTACATGGTAATTTTTTCTGGGTGCAATGAAATTATTTAAAATAAAGTAATGTATAACATTTATATTTTTATTTAATAGTTTGTTTAAATTTTCTGCTTCTGAAGTTATACATAAATTAATTATTATGAGTAATGTGCACTTGCACACTAACGTTTCCGAGTATGCCTTCGGGCGCTCTAGGGGTGGGGGTAAAGTAGGCGTGGACTCCGTGTGGCGTCAGATTCGGCCGTTACGGTGTTTTCGAGAATGACTCCACGCCGTACCAATTTAATAGACGTTGTCACGTCAAAAAACCTAAGAATTATAGAAGGGAAGGAAGGAAAGAAGGAAGAAGAATTATAGAAAAGTAAAAGTGATGAAAGACACCGAATTCAAAAAATGGTTGGTATATCAAAGTTAGTTTATTTAAAAGAGAAGATGTTTATACCGTATTTATTTTTTACTTTGTAGTTCTTTTATATTCTTTCTCTATCTAGTTACTTGCGTACAATTTTGAAGTCGGTTTTATTTTTTATACTACTATTTCAAGATCGAATTTATTAACATCGAACACGTTGTGTAATCTAATATTTCTCCTACTGACCAACTAGAGTTATAAAGAAAACAAAGTTTTTTTTTTCTTTTTAAGTTATAATGTATACGTTTAATTCTAAATGATATTTTTGTAACCGGCAGTGCAAATAATTTGTTGTTAATTAGTATCCGGTATATAATCTGTGGGCAGTTATACACACTGTTTGAATCTATGAATTCCGGAGTGACGTTTCAGTATTATTGATAAAGAAACTATCTTTGTAGACGACGCTTGGCTAGATTTGGTTGCCTAATTTGCGCCATAGATAATGGTGTTAGGATCATGATAAGCGGTCCACTCTATAGAACTCTACAGAACTGTCAATGTCAAAGTAACAATTCGACGTAAACATAACTAATGCGAGATACAATTATAAAAGTGATTTTAATCAATATGAATAAAAAAGTGTCTTTAATAGTACTTAAAATCAGTGCAAAAAAAAAGTGTTACAGTTGAAATTTAGTTTGTGTTAACATTGGTATAACTTTTATAAACTGCTTTTTTCTTATGCCTAATTTTATTTGGGGTCGGCGCAATGTGTCTTCCTCTTTCAGTCTCATCTATCACTCGCTTTTCGATACTCACTTCTTTCTTCAACGTATCCTCATTCAAACAGTCCGTTCATATTTTCTTCAGTATTCCTTTCCATATATGCTCATGCACTTGTCCTTAACTTTCCTAGTAATATGCTGATTCTATCTTCTTAATATAAGACCATACCAGATAGATAGATAGATAGATAGATAGATAGATAGATAAACTCTTTATTTACATATCTTCATCACACACAAACATAGTTACACGGACAAACTTAAATTAGACTAAGCTAAAACTTAACAATAACTAAATAAATGCAAACTATAAACTAAGTTGTGTGTACTGCAGAAGTGTAAATAGGTCGTAGCTCAGTGACTGGGATTGCCCACGTACGGATGTGAGCAAAGCACTGGTATTCTGCTACAACCTGGGGGTTCCATGCGCACAAAATTAAAGAATGTAAAAGAAAATACATGAATTTATATAAGGATGTATATATTATATAAGTGTGTGGATATAAATATACTAACATAAATAAACAATTAACATTGTCATAGTACATAAGTAAATAAGATTAAAAGAAAAATATATAATGTTGTTTGGAATGATTTGGTGATTATAACTATATATTTAATTCATTTAATCTTCTCGCCTCTTATGTTCAAATGGCAAAATCCGTCACCAAGTATCTCCTTGGAATACCCAAATGATGTTTGTTTAAAAGATACAATTTTATATGCTTCTTAAACAAAGATCTCGAAGTCAGTTGTCTCAAGGGTGGAGTTAAATTGTTCCAGCATTTGGTAGCTAGGTAGCGGAAACTGCCAGTAAAAGCTATACTTTTATGGGGTGAGTTTTCTAAAAGACATCTACAGGCTCTGGTACCATATCTGTTATGAAAAGAAGATGTTTTAAGTTTGCAAAAGAGATATGTCGGCTTCCCAAATTTTAAGACATCAAATACCAGACAAGCAAGGTGCAAATGTCTCCTAGAGCTCATATTGAGTATAGAAGCCTCATTTAAATATGGTGAAATGTGACTCCTAGGCGGTATTTTGAAATAGAAGCGACAACATGCGTTTTGTACTCTCTGTACAAGGCGGCGAGTCTTTGACTGCAAGCGTGGACCATATACCAAGTCTCCATAATTAAGTTTCGACAATATTAACGATACCAAGAAACAAGAAAACCTTCTATCAGAGAGATACTTTCAGAATTGCTCTGATATGTTCATTCCTCACTCTATTCTTTCTTGTCACTTCACACATCCATCTTAACAAACACGTTTCAGCAACATGCAACTTTGTTCACCCATCCTCTTGACGGGTCAACATTCCGATCCATATATGACGACAGGACTAATTAATGATTTATGCATTTTGCCCTTTAGTTTAAGGGAATACGGGTGTCACAGATAGTTCCCCTTATCTGTCGACATTTCAACCATCCTTTAAAGTTATGATTTCTTTTGCTATTCCTATAATTAGCCTCATAAGTATTATAATTATTTTTTTTTTATATCGTAATTGGACATTAAACTTAATGATTTTATAATTTTTTGTTGATTTTGTATCAATTCGACTAAACAATTTGATAATAAGTTGCTCACCTCCTATCTGTAATTGAAAAGACAACGAACTGTCAACTACGCAAGATGGCGGAACTGCAAAACGGATCCGACTCGGACGAATAAGTTATTGTAAGAACTCCGTTTTCGATGCGTGCTTTTATAATAATAATTTGGGTCTCTATTTGGGTTTCTTGTATAAGTTTAGAGCAGTGTTCGTGCTATTATCCGTGACCCATAGCGCTCCATGTTTTTTGTTTTAAATACTATTTAATTTCTTAAAATGTTCAGCAATCTACCTTAAACATGTTTTAGTAATTAAGTGAGAACTTCACTGGAGTATGATAAATAATTTTATGTATAGCTTTTAGTAAAATATTTAGTGTTTGTTTCCCAAATATATATAAATAAATAAATAAAAATAAATATCAGTAGATCCCGTGAACCCCGATTCGTAGACTAATGCAAACACTACAATACTACCTAAGTTTATACGACCAAAGTATTCCTGAACATATAAATAGTTTTATAGGGTAAGAAGCAACAGAATCTATTTCAAGTTAGCTCAAGAACTGTTTACTGCAGTATTTCTTATTTATCTAAAATCGGGTTTTATCTATCAATAAAACAAAGGGATCCTCAAGACTTACACATTAATCAACGCAGCCCTTGGAGTCTTCGACTAAAAAAACAATAACAAGAGCATTGGCCCAATTAAATAAAATGCCTCCATCAATCCGGCGGAGACTTAATTACCGGTCCTGCACAGTCACTTTGTCAATTAGCTCCGGATTGGGGGGACACCGGGAAAACTGGGGAATCTTTACAAACTTCCTGCCTTGCGGATCCAACGTTTTTGACGCGTGCAAAACTGTTTAATAGAAACGGTCCAATTCATTGGTTTTTTTTTGTATTGAATTAGGTTGTATTTTATTGATTTAGTCTTCGTCACAATCTATATACGTCCACACTTAGGGGCACAAACCTACCCAAACTTCGTTAGGGCGATTAGTTATAGTTGACTACATACTAGTATGAAGTCATCTATAACTAATAGCCCGACGATGATGTGATCTTGAGTTGAAAACTTGCATTGCGTGGCGGGTCTTTTTTTGTTTTGCTTTGCTTTAATGTGAGGTATTCTCGTGAGGGTTAAGGCTTAACACCGCGGGAGAGCCATGCTTCGGCACTAATTGGGCCGGTTCGACCGGAGTGATACCACGGCCTCACAGAAAACCGACGTGAAATAGCGCTTGCGCTGTGTTTTGCCCAGTGAGTGAGGGTACCGGAGGCCCAACCCCCCCTTCCCCCCTTATTCCCTTTTAAAAGGCTTTTTTAGAAAGAGTTTTCTTTGTCCTCAAGAATTATTCTTTAAAGAAGACTCTGCTAAATAGATCCGTAAAAGATCCGCCAAAAAGTAACGGATACGGACACGGATACGAATCTGCCTCTGATATCCGCGGATACGGATATCCAGCACATCACTAGTTCATACACCTTTGAATGCACGGTGCCTCACTATGTTTTCCGTGACTGTAAAAGAGCGTCAGATAAACATAAATACGAAATTCTAAAAAGGGAATACCACATTTCTACGTGGCAGGATTGACCCCGTTCGACCCCGAATCATTTGCAAATGAATGCATACTCGTGGTAGCTAAACTGGGGAAGATTACAAAAAGGTGAGACAAAACTTTCCTATCGAAAGTAACATTAACAAATCTTAGTACATAAAAAATCTTTCTATGGACAACAATACATAAGACATACTGTATTAGTATAGAATGTGGACAGTCATACATAAGATTTTATGTATTACTAGCGACCCGCCCCGGCTTCGCACGGGTGCAGTGAAAAAATGGTTATGGTGGGTTATCCCTAAGAGATAGACATATACCATCGCGGACTTTTTTGTGGATTTTTGTAAGTTGTACAATACTGTAGTACATTATTTTGGTCTATCTCGTAGGGTTCAGCCAGCGTTTGCAATATAAGCGCAAAAAAACGTGCTTATTTACGACATCATATTAGAAACCTTTAAATTTATCAGTGTTTCTCTACTATATTATGCATTTATTATACATACAAACTTTCCTTAAGAATTACTCTATCTATTAAAAAAAACCGCGTCAAAATCCGTTGTGTAGTTTTAAAGATCTAAGCATACATACGGACATACCGCGAAAGCGACTTTGTTTTATACTATGTATTGATTGACTAGCGACCCATCCTGGCTTCGCACAGGTAGATATAAATAGGTACATATATATATGTTATAAACATGCTAATTAAAACAACCATGAGTCACTAAATTAGAAGAAAAATGTATGCTTATCTTATCTTATGCTGCCGCCGGTATGTATTTTTATTTTAATTTCTTGATATCTTTTGAATAGAATGTTCGATTTCAATCATTCAAAAAGATTTATTTGGATAAAAATTTATAAATGGTATGGAGCGGTCTGATTTTGATCGGCAATTCTATCAATTTGTTGAATGTAGAACATTAGAATAATACATAAGATACAATTTATATCGTGTAATTTGTCTAAAATATAACGATAAGTGTCAAGTAAGTAGGAAAAAAACTAAAAATTTTGAGCTATTCTGGCGTGCGCTGCCAACACCGCTAGAGTTACACATACATATGTAATGTATGATAGAATTATGTGATAATTTTAATGTCACGATGTTAGTTCTTTTCTTCGCCACACTAATATACTAGAAATACTAATCAGACAAAATCGCGCGCACTAGCTGGTAATACATAAGATATTATGTATTAGTACAGAACGTGGACAATAATACATAAGACACAGTTTACTTAGAAAGTCGACATAGTACATAAGACATTTCTGTTATATAGTATTAATGGGGCTCTGAAGGATAAACGCAAGTGACCTAAATTGCAATTGTCCGCAGGCGAACCACTTTACATAAGGCGGCTTACTTTCCATGTGTAGCTGCACTGTAAAAGTTATTTTTAAAGAAGGCAGTAAACCAACTTAACTCATTGCGGGCTAGTTAGCATTCAAGCGTCGAATGCATTTCGTTGCTGCCTCCAGGCGGAACCTCCTTTATGGCCTAGAATTTACATAATGACCGGTTTTCTAGCCGTCGAACAATACTACCTATTTTGGTCTAAAGGTTAAAACAGATTGGGATTCAAGACCGCATCGTACATAATATATTTTACACGTACATTTCATGTAACGTTCAAGTTTCTAGGTTATGTAATTCAAAATAACATTTTACGTTATTTTTTTTTATACTAGGCCCGGCAGATGACTTTTCCTTCCGCCTGATGTTAAGCGGTGAAAGAGGCCCAAATGAGATGACAGATAGGATAGTGACGTTACTCCACTCTCCTACCTGCCCTATCTCTGCCGACCCAAAAGATGCTTTTTCACGCCACTTTTGAAGGAACCCATGTTATAGGATGAAGGAAACACATACGCACGCAGAGAATTCCAAATGCGGGAAGTACGGCAGAAGAAGGATATGATATACCAAGTTTTAACAGTATAGCTCTTATAGTTTCGGAAAAAAGTCACTGTGACATACGGACGAACAGACGGACAGACAGACTTGACGAATCTATAAGGGTTCCGTTTTTTGCCATTTGGCTACGGAACCCTAAAATGCATTATGTGAAACTTAATTTTGTTTTATAATACCATTTGAGAGAGTGGTCTATTATATTGACAAGATTACAGCTTTATTACTTTTCTTTATTACACCGAAGCCACAGAATTCAATATGGCGTCTAGGTGTGGCCATATTGAATTCTGTAACTTCGGTGACATTGACAAGTGAACGATGAATCGATTCATTTGAATGGACCTTGGCAAAGGGATAAATAATCAAAGTAGGCCGACATTTAGTCTCTTGGCCTAAATAAATTTTAATTGACTGTGAATAAAAACATAACATTTTATTTGAGTTGCGCAGTCAGATAAATAAAAATGTATAGTCAAATTAATAATCTCTTTTCTCATATAATAATATAAAAATAAATTATAATATTAAGATTGCACTAACAATGAAAGCTTACTAAAAGGAACTTACTATTAAGAAACTTATTGTCATATTTTGGACAATTTATACGTTTTTACAAATTGTAATTTACATATATGTTAATCTGATGTACAAGCTATATTTTTGTAAAGTTTTATTAAAATCGATTTAGCAGTTTTTACGTGAAAGAGTAGCAAACAATCATCCATTACAAATTACAAATTAATCACTTATCTTGTATAATGACATTAATATTATTTACATTTAAAATAAGATTATTATTTAACATTTGCTTAATCTTCGACATGCAATCTTATGGACAAAACGCTCACTTGAAAACTCGTTTCAATTAATTCCCATCCGATGTAACCAGCGTTCACAGACGTACGGATTTTTTCCCCTTTGCTTTACAAATTAAAGCGTACAATGTTAAAATAGTTTCTACTCACAACTCTTGTCAGCGCTTAGCTCGGGACGTGGTTTTTTTCTTTGCTACGCTCTCCGCAGGCGGGAAAGTTTTTTATGTTATATAATGCTATTTCTGAAAGCTGGATTGAGTTAATTTTCTGGTGCAAATAAAGCAATCTTCTTGCTAATTAGCTGAGATCTGTAATAAGAAGCGGAACCGGACTACGATCTTTTTCGTTTATAATTGAACATAATAAATAAAATCCTGGTTTTGTGTATGAAATTGTGTGAAAACGCATTTTTTTTATTATGTGTGTTAATTGAGCACTCAAATGTGTATGCAATTGTTGAATGAATAAACTTTAAATTGTGTAACGATAGATATACATATATATTTGTTGTTTTCACGGCTTAAATTAAAAAAAATATATATATTTATTCACACTTTGATACATCAACTTAACGGCTGCTATATTTCTATATACAGTATATTTATTTATAGTATGTATTCAATTTTTTATCATATTTTTTCCATACTAACGATTTCCTTAATAAGGTATAAAAAGAGAAAAAATCTTATGTAACCTTTACGCATACCTAAATATTCGTTAAACTAATTAAAATCGTAATTTAAAGGCAATAAGAGTTGTTTTCAGAAAGTTATAGACAGTAACATACAAAATCCTAAAATGACAAACTGACGTTACTTATTTGTAATTGAAGATTTGTTTCTAGTTTTTAATTTAAATAAACAAAATCTCTTTGCATACTGTAATCAAAAAACAAGATATGATCAAAATGTTATGCAGCATATAACAACGACTATAAGTCGCAAAATATAAAAATTATTAACATCGAAGAACGAAAGAAATAAACAGCATTTTCATAGGTATTAATTTCGATTCACCGCAACAAATCCAATTAAAATCAAGCCTTATTTATTTATTAGTAATCACAGAATCCAACCACTGTATATTATCAACGAAAAAAGTATCGACAAGTTCTCAAAGACAGACTTATGACTACAGCTCTAGTTAACCATAAACACCGCTAGTTATTTAAAAAGCTCGCCACAATATACAAAAAGTTTCAGAGGCGATATCTTTTAACAGTTTATTAGCTTTCAGAGAATATTCTCGTACCATAATAATATAAGTTTGAGTGTGCTATTTGAAGCGAGCGAAGTCTGTCATAGTATGAAACTTTTTTATTATACTGCAAACAAAATGCGGTAACCAATATAATTTACCAATTTGGTTGTATTATAGACATCTAAATAATAACACATTAAACGTCAAATTCACGCGTGACCTTGTCTCAGCGCAGGTGACTCTCACGCCACCAGCTGTTTGTTTGACAATGAAACGAATAAGAGGAATTATGTTTTGCAGTATTTCCGATCGTAGAACCCACAACTTGTAATTTTCCTAATTAAAAGATAACATTACATCCTTATTTTTTCAATTTTATTGAATACTAGCTTTCTGCCCGCGGCTTCGCCCGCGTGGATTTCGGGATTGGGTGTATAGAGGGTTAAGGGTCATAGCTTTTGCCCACGGCTACATATACGCGGAAGTCGGTTTATGGTGCGAAGATTTTATCGCGCTTCCCGTGGGACTATCCGTTTTTCCGAGATAAAAAATGCCGCAAAACTCCTCAAGAATCACTCTATCTATTGATGAAAACCGCATAAAAATCTGTGCAGTAGTTTTTGAGCGAAGCCTTTATTGCGCATCCCGTGGGATCTGTCGATTTTTCCGGGATAAAAAGTAGCCTATGTTACTCGGGGAGAATGTAGCTTTCCAAAGGTGAAAGAATTTTTGAAATCGGTCCAGTAGTTTAAGCGTGAAGAGGTAACAAACAAACAAACAAACAAACAAATAAACAAACAAACAAACAAACACACTTTCGCATTTATAATATTAGTTGGGATATATAAATTCGATAGTTACACATTGCTTATATCTGTGCCTCTAGTGAAAAGGGGTATAAGTCCATTTTTGGCGAAAATGAGTTAAGTATACAGAAATGGTCACAGAAAAAAGCTCCATCGGTTGGTGAAAACAGATTCATAAAATCTCTAAAAATGACAAAGTTTGTTTTGTGCTGAAGGGTCTAACTGATGAAAAAGTAATGAGTTTAGTAGCGTATAAGTACAGTGATATTCCTATTCACAAAATTTTTAATTTATATTTTGTGACTTTTGATTTACCTATTCATGCATTCTTTTGAAGTTTCAATTTGATAGTGTATAAAGATGCAAGTATACCTATATCTTTTCATTCGATAAGTGAGTAGTGATATTACACGGCTTAAAGTGTTTTACACCAAAATAAAAATAAATATGTAAGAATAACTCAAGTTAGATCAGTTTTCACACAACAAATATTCAATACAATTAATAAAATTAGAATTAAATCTTTTATCACCACTTATTTTATTTGTGAAAACGGGTACCAACTCATAGTTTTTTAGTTTAGAATTAAGATATTTGATTTTTACTGGGGTTTAGGAGACTACGATAAGCGCGTACAATTCATAAGTAGCCTTATTGAATTAAAAGAGAAGACTACTGCAAAAGTGACAAATGTAGTTAGAAACAGAATGTTTGCGAACAACTATTATTTAAAACTGAATTTGGAGTGCTATCCTATTTGTAAATGTTGTTTTCTGAAAACATTTAGTGAAACTAATAAATTCATTCAAAATGTTATGGATAAAATGAAGGTAAGCGGTAGTATTATACCGAATTCGTCAAGAGGCAAAAAGCCTAGTGTTTTTACAATAAGTGATGACAGGCTAGAAATTGTGAAGGCGCATATTCTCTCATTTCCCTGTTGTGAAAGTCACTATGGTCGTTCGAAAACCAACAAAAAGTTTTTACTACCTCATTTAACTTTGCAAGACATGTACAAGTCTTATCGTGAGAGTAATGATAACCCAATATCACTAACTATTTACTCATGGGTATTTCAAGCTCAAAATCCGAGTTTTAAAACACCATCTTTGGACACATGCGTAAAATGCGATACTTTACATATGAAAATAAAATTCAGTGAAGGTACAGAAAGAGAAGAAAATGAAAAACTTATGAAAAATCATCAAAAGAGAGCAGAAAAAGTTTATGACAAGAAGTCTACAGACCGGGCGCTTTCGATTGAAACAAGGGATACAGTACAATCAACTCAATACAGAATATAAGGGATACAGTTGTTTTAGCTTTTGATTTACAGCAATGCTTGCCAACACCTTACCTAAAATCTGGTGCTGCATTTTATAAACGTCCACTATGGACATATAACTTAGCACTCAGGGATTGTACGACTAATACGGTTTATTGTTTTATGTGGCATGAGGCAATTGGTGGCAGAGGTGCAAATCAAATAGCTTCTTGCTTATATTATTATATTATGAATTGCATGCCGGCGGAAATAAAACATTTAATATTTTATTCAGACTCTTGTTCGGGACAAAATAAAAATATACATGTCGTATGCATGTTTCTTTTGGCTGTACGGAACAATCCAAATATATATTCGATTACACATAACTTTTTTGTACCAGGCCATACCCATATGGATTGTGATGTAGACCACGCAGCTATAGAGAGAGCTAAGAAAAAAACCTCGATGGACATTCATCATCCTCGAGATTGGTATCAACTAGTACGTTCATGTGGCAAAAAAAATAAATTTGCTGTTATAGAGATGCATTCTGATCTGTTTTTAGATTTTGCGAGTCTTCTTAAAGGACCTTTACAACAAAAGAAAATTGATGAAAATAAGAATAAATTCATTTGTCGGAGTGTGCTGTTTTTAAATATATAAAAGGAGAATTTCCTACATTTTATTATAAAGTATACGATGTGAATGATTGGAATATAGTTAGTCTACAAAGAAAAAGAGGAAAATCACCTCTTCCTAGTGTATTTAATACAGAATGTTTACCACATTCATACGATGGCCCGATACCAATCTCCGATGAGAAGAAACGGGACTTGATTTCTCTTCTACTTCTCATAAATCCCAGTGCTAGATCATTTTATACAGATATTTTAAGTAATAAGGATATTCAAGACGAACATCCCCTTTTAAACAACAGCGATGATGATTAGTTGTGTAGTATTCCTTTATTCTTATACAACATACACATACTTTGTGATATGATTATTTTTTAAAAATATAAATGTTTTAATTTTTTAATAAATAATAAATCAGTAAAGTAATTTTGTCCTTTTATTCTATAATTATTTTAAGTTATAATTCTGCTCTAGTCTACATACCTGACACAAGTCTAGATACCCCATATAATACCACAACATATTTATGTGAAATGGGAGACAAGTCTTTCTTTTTTTTAGAATATGTGTTCTGATAGCGCTATTAAAAAGCATACATCTATTAGGTGTTTACAAGTTCTATGAATCTGTGATTTTATTACTAATTATGTAATTATCATGAAAATCATCCCAAATGCGTATCTTTCTTCACCATCAAGAAATTCGTTTACCTTGCTTGAAAAAGGATATAAGTATATTTGTATTTTCTTGACCTTCATTTTATACCGGGTATAACTACGTATCTTCAAAACTACTAGTTGTAACCAAAAACTAACACAACCATCATAAAAACACAACAAAGTTACCCCTAATATGTTAATATGCATCCAGTTTAATTAGCAGTTTAAATGTTATGATGATTAATATGTGTAATTTTAAGCGCGCCGATCGTTTTTAACGTCTCCTGTAAAGTTGTATTTTAAGACCTGAACCCCTTTTCACTAGAGGCACAGATATATACATTGCTTCTTGTATTTGTCAATACAAAAAGCTATGTACAGCGTAGTAAATGATAATGTCGCATTTTCGAACTTTTACTGGTACGTTATTCCGGTTATTCTCCGGTACTAAGTCAGTCTTCAATTATTTTGGGAAAACTTTAAAGACAAAAACATATCAAAATGTAAGTCATATTCGCAAACAAATGCTTAAAGTAAGTGAAAGAGTTTGTGTGTCTGGAGTGTCTTTTTACAAGAGATGGTAAGAGATAACGTACATCATCAGGGAAGTATTTAGGGATATATAAAAATAATTGATCCGCCATCTTGATAATGCCGCCATGTTGAGTTTAGAATGACGTCACACACATAACCATGCATTGTCATCCGACACGTCAGCTCAATCGGAGACCGACAAGTGGGTCAAATTAAGATTCCAAGATTTTCTTACATAGTTATAAGTGAAGCTAATATAAAAGCTTGTAAAAATATGTAGTTGAAATAACAAACTTATTAAATTCGATAACAGTAAAATGAAATGCAAATGGAATAATCAATTTTGTATCAAAAGAAATCATTTGGGCTATAGTAGTCTATATCTATACTAATATTATAAGGAAGTAGTTTGTGTGTTTGTATATTTGTTAAATTGTAAAGGGTAATCTCGGGATCTACTGAACCGATTTTAAAAATTCTTTCACCAATAGAAAGCCACATTATTGCTGAGTGTCATAGGTTATATAAAAAACCGAAAAATAAAAAGGCTTTTATGTGGTAGCCCGTTTTGCAAAGTGAATCGGAGAAAAACCGGTCGAATGAAAGCGTTTCTTGCGAACGCTGCCTTAACTATGAAAGATATATTTTTGAGTTCTAGAGAAAAAATGTGGAGCTTGAAAATGCCTACAAAAAAGTCAACGACAGCGTATGTCTAACTTTTATATTTAAATAACAAAAAGTATATTTTTTAACATTAGCATAGACAATTTAATTTTTTATATTAATAAAATAATTCAAATCATTAGGTCATATTTATTAGTCATATATTACGAAAAATTATGAATCTATGAAAACAAGTAAACTCGTCGTCATAAGTGTGAAGGCCAAAGCAGCGGACGGCGCGCGATGGCTTCGGGTTTAATTCGGTTCGCGTTCGTGCTCGCTTCGGGGATTATTAATATTATGCCCAACGAAGTGGGCACGGGTCAGCTAGTTATTAATAAATATATCTTACACTCACACCAATTAGCCTAGCCCAAAGTAAGCTCTGTAACAACACAAGCCACAAAAATAACACAAGCCGTGTTATGGGATCTAGGGTAACGCATAGAGATATATAAATATTTTTGCTGGAAATATATATTAACAACCATGACTAAGGCACAATTTGTTTACAATTATTAATAAACGGCGTGAAAGCTCTGGAACTCTGTTTGTATCGTAGCTAGTAGAAAACTGTGATCTCTGCCTACCCCCACGGGAAAGAGGCGCGAATATATTTATGTGTGTAAATTTTAATAACAGAAAGCTTCTTGACAATATAATTAATGTGCTAAATAATTAATCGCAACTCTTTACACGTTCGTCATCTTATTAATTGCTAATTAAATTTAGCCACGCAGTAAGAGGTTTTGATATAGCTATATAAATAGCACCTTTTATTAATTCAACGGTGTGCTGTGTACAGGATAATTTATAATGTGAGCCACGGCGAAGAAGTGATGGCGTGGTTGGTTTTTAATTTTAAAATCCGGTCGAACGCGGGTCGCTGTCACGCACCGAGCGCTGCCTAAGAACTTGTATTTACGAGTATGTAACCAAACTATTGCAAAAAAGTTTACATACTTTGTTTTTAGTACAGTTACAAATTGACGATTTTTGCTTTTAATTGCGCTACACGATATTGCATCTCGCCATTTTTAAGGGAAGAGACTTATAGACTTCATGCGAGTGTCAACATATGTAGCATAAGCGAAGCATAATAGGCTACATTTTTATGGGTAGAACGTAATAGACTTCGGTTCCTTTGCAATTATCAAAATATGTACCATAAACAAAGCCCTTTTTTTAAAGGAAGAAGCTTATTTATTATTTTCGATCCTAATTAAAGTAAAAATAAGAAAATATAAACGAATACTTAAATAAAAACCACTGTCACATTTTTTTAGAACGAAATGACGCAACCGCGTTATATTTATTTTAAGGAATCTTCAAAACATCAATATGGTGATAAAATTGCTTGAAAGTATTACTTATATACCAGATATTGCGAAGTTTCTGTAAACCACAGACAATTCTTTACGAAACAATAAAACAAAACATTTAATCTGTCCTAGAAGTAGAAATATGTTAATATTCTTAATAACTCGAAATTGAATATATTGCAAGTTATACTCTTTTACACTCCACTCATTTCTGGGGTCAATGTCCGTTTTTTCTCAATTGATTTGGCACCGACTATAGACCGATATGTTATAACTAGCTAAAATCCCCAGCATTTTATAATATTAGTACCCTTAAAAGGTCTTTTTACCCTACCTTTCATCGAGAATACAATAGAAGAAATGAAATAATTCATTCTACCGCCAGCACCTCTAAGAAGTCAGTGACAAATAACAGCCTAAGTACAATTGAGGCCGCAACACATCCCCGGAGACACCCCATCCGTAACTAGCCGCAGCCTGACTGATGGCGCCGCATTCGTTAGGATAAACCTAGATACGGCGACCACTTAATACTTAAATGTAAATTTGGGTTTAAATTATATTCTTAGGTACATCTGACTTGGTGCTAGTATATACTGGAACGGTGGTCTGAGCTTATTAACATATTTTTATACGTTCGGGGATAAAGTATGAAATAGCTGTTTTATATGAAGATTTCTAAGTGATTGGCTTATTCCTTATTTATTTCATAAGCTATGGAGCAAATTTTACGAAATTTTAGACACACATAAAACTAAGTAATAACATAGTTTTGAAGACAAGAACATAAGTTGTCATAAAGTTATAGTCAATAATGCACGACAATAATAACGAATGCACGAAAAGCTTACAGAATATACCTGCTAAGTTTACAAAAGACGGAGTAAAACGGTGTTGAGCGCTTTGTTTTTGAGTTTGGTTGGTGAGTTAATTTTAATTTTATAAGTGTTTTAGGATTTAGGATTAATATTGTTTTCTGTTCTGATTATTAAGTGGTACCTACGTGGTATTATGATACACAAATTTCAAATGTCCCTCGCCGGGCAAGAGTCTGGGTTGGTATAAGCCTGTATTTAGTTTTAGTTTTAAAGATTTTTTGTTCCTAAGGGTATTTGGTTTTGTTTAGATTTTAGAGTAGTTTTTTCTATTTGTTTTTTTTTTGTTTTCATGAGAATTAGTTTTTGTACAGATTTAAGTTTAGTTTTTGCTGCTGTTGGTTTGCACAGAGCTTCACGTTTTACACAAGGTTTCCGCAGAATACCAGTGTTTGGACACTTTTCGAGTGTCGGAGACGTAATACTGAGCGGAGACCTATTTAGTGTTTTTTTTGTTATGTGTTATTCATTAGTTATAAGTATTATTGTATTATAAGACACTAAATAAAGATTTTTTTTTCTTTCTTTCTTTCTTCTAAATTTTGGTGTAAAACAACAGCAGGTACTTTTTATGGATTCGTCATGGTATGTCACAGCCATTTTTTCCGTAACTATAAGATATACTGTGGAAACTTGGAAAGTAGATGTATTCGGTGAACCGCATTAAGATTTTCATAAAAAAAAATACAAAAAAGCAATAAATTTTTGGGGTTCTCCATACTTAGAATTGAAGCTCAAAAGTTTTTTTTCTTCAAACCCATACGTGTGGGGTTTCTAGGGATAGGTCTTCAAAAATAAGGTTTCTAATAAAATTTTATTCTAAACTGAATAGTTTGCGGACGCTTCCAAGTGGAAAAATGTGCCCCCCCCCCCCAGTAACTTCCAAAATAGGGAAATGATAAATGTAAAAATAATATATGATGTATGATGTGATAATATATGATGATGTATATTCCACCTAAAATTGATTTGAACGAGATCTAATAATTAGTTTTTTTTTAATCCTATTACTATTATAAAGGCGAAAGTTTGTAAGTATGGATGTTTGTTACTCTTTCACGTAAAAACTACTGAATGGATTTGAATGAAACTTTACCACAATATAGCTTATACATCAGAATAACACATAGGCTACAATTTTTGAGGTTTCTAATGTGAGGTCGTAAAAAAAAACTCATTTTTTGCGCTTACATTGCAAACGCTGACTGAATCCTACAAGATTGATCAAAACAATTTACTACAGTATTTTACAACTTAAAAAGGTCTACAAAAAAGTCCGTGATGGTATATGTTTATCTCTTAGGAATAACCCACAAAAGGAAAAAAGATTGTTAAATGTAGATTATAGGAGCATACTTACTGCAGTAGCTACCTATAGGCCTATGATTAGGGCTCTGCAGTGCTTAGTTACCGTATTTCTTACTTATTACTAGACTAGACGGGACGAACCTGAAGTCCACGCGAACGAAGTCGCGGGCAAAAGCTAGTACATTATACATCTGTCCAAGCCCCATTCTTGAGAATGTGTGAAGTGTGTGAGAGAATGAAGTGTGTATACTATAAATATTAATAGTAGTGTATGTGTATACACATATGTATATATTTTATATGTTTGTGTATGTTTATTCAAATAAATATTTTTTATTTATATTTCTATTATTTTTTTCTATTAAACCATATGTATGTATAATGTTTATTGTTGCAATGTAAAACTATATACGCAAAGGTTATTAAATAAACAAATAATAATTAATGTTCTTTAAAGTTGTAATTTTCCAGTAACAGCTGTAATAAAAGCCCTTTTGCCCTTTGGAGTGATTTCGAGCTTTGTAAACAAGCTTTACAAAGCTCATTGTCCGTGTTCATTGTAATTCTACAGTTCAATAAACTTTTTATTAATTTTCTTGCTTATTGTTTATTAATTAATTTCGTATGAAAGCCTACATTTTTCACGCAATTACATCGCAACACTGTTACTACAAATGAGTAGTGTGAAACTGGCTCGTGTATAACAAGTTAAGCCTTTCCACGCCCTAGAAGCCTGCGTATTAGCCGTTAAAACTGTACTACAGTTAACTGGGCGGTTTTACAAGCCACCCCAGGTGGTAACTATGGTTCAGTGAAGTAGTTTTAAACCGTTAGTTGCATTTACGGCCATATTTTAGAGGGTTAAGTTAGAAAATATTAAAGACTAGCAACCCGCCCAGCTTCGCACGGGTGCAGTGAAAAAATAGTTATGGTGGGTTATCCCTAAGAGACGTATACCATCGCGGACATTTTTGTTGATATTTTTAAGGTAGACAATACTGTAGTACATTATTTTGGTCCATCTCGTAGGGTTCAGCCAGCGTTTTTGCAATATAAGCGCAAAACCTAGTACTAAATATAGCCTATTAGGTTACTCAGTAATAATGTAGCTTTCTAATGAAAAAAGAATGATTAAAATTGGTCCATTACTTTTTGAGTTTATTCGTTACTAGCTTTCTGCCCGCGGCTTCGCCCGCGTGGATTTCGGGATTGCGTGTATAGAGGGTTAAGGGTCATAGCTTTTGCCCACGGCTACATATACGCGGAAGTCGGTTTATGGTGCGAAGATTTTATCGCGCTTCCCGTGGGACTATCCGTTTTTCCGAGATAAAAAATGCCGCAAAACTCCTCAAGAATCACTCTATCTATTGATGAAAACCGCATAAAAATCTGTGCAGTAGTTTTTGAGCGAAGCCTTTATTGCGCATCCCGTGGGATCTGTCGATTTTTCCGGGATAAAAAGTAGCCTATGTTACTCGGGGAGAATGTAGCTTTCCAAAGGTGAAAGAATTTTTGAAATCGGTCCAGTAGTTTAAGCGTGTAGAGGTAACAAACAAACAAACAAACAAACAAACAAACAAATAAACAAACAAACAAACAAACACACTTTCGCATTTATAATATTAGTTGGGATACAAATGATTCCTCTTTATAATACTAGTATAGATACATAGTAAAGAATTCTAAACCGGTTGGTATATTGTTTGATAGGGATGTTTTTATATCGTCACTAGCGGGCTCTAGCCCGCGACATCATCTGCGCAGGACTAGTATTTCTAGTAGCTTACAATAACCTACCGTATATATTTATAAATTTTAACTTGTGTATTATTCACATTTCAGTAGCAACCACTTCGTATTTCTTTTGAAAACTTTTAGCATAATTTTAATAGTTTAATCTCGTGCACAAAGACAAAGGAACCATTTTTAATTTTTGACGAAAATACGAAATAGATTAAAATTCGATTATGTACTATTTTAGCACAAAATAAGTGAATTGGAATTAAAAAGTACTCTGTGATTGGAATACACTATGAAATGGCACCACAGATTAAATATTCGAAACGACTCTGGACGGAAACACAAGCACGTTTATGATGGTTCTAACGCCACTACTACCACCAAAATATCACATTTATATATAATTTTATTTTTAATTTTTATAGTACTATCATATACTCTTATCATGTTTATTATAAGTTATGTATGTCTATTTCAAGTTATATATAATATTAATCATGTATATTTATCAATAAATATACAATTGTGTATTATTTATTGTTTCTCGTACGTCACAAATGGAAAGGCCCTGCCAGAATATCAGCGCTTTGCGGCATCATATACGGCGCAAAGCACATGCTGAGGTAGGAACCGTTTGGCTTGGCACATGTCTATATTTTATTTTAAACTATTTATTGTATTTTATTATTTGTAATGTTGTATGTCTGTGCGAGTCAATAAATGTTTTTTCTTTCTTTCTTTCTTTCTTTCTTTAATATAAGGTAAACATTTATAATAACATATGTTAGGTCACATTAGTACCTCCACGGGAAGGAGGAGGTCACCTACCGATTGACTCAGATACTCACCGGGCACGGCTGCTTCGGTGAGTATCTGTGTCGAATAGGACGGGAGGGATCGACACATTGTCACCACTGCGCATCCGACCTCGACTCGGCCCAGCACACGCTGGCGGAGTGCCCCGCGTGGGCCTCCGAGTGCCGAGTCTTAGTCGCAGAGATCGGGCGAGATCTGTCTCCGCCGGCATTGATTGCGGCAATGCTGGCGGACGAGGGAGGTTGGAGCGCTGTGGCTTCCTTCTGTGAAGCAGTGATGCTCCAGAAGGAGGCCGCCGAGCGGGGTCGGGAGATGGCCGATCCCGCTCGAAGAAGGCGGCGCCGGGCTCGGTAGCACAGCTGCGGCGCCGCCGCGGGTCGCCGGCGGGCGCGAGGAAGTCGCGACCGCTACGGCGACCCGGGATGGACCACGCCCCTTCCGTGGCCGGGGGGCGTCGTCGGTGGAGGAGATCGGGGGAGGTAGTATAGCCTCCCCCGAGGAGGGCTCCCCTATAGGCAGGGAAGCAGAGGCTGGGGGTTCCCGGAAGTTACTTGATGTTCCCGGTGGCTCCCTACATGCCTGAGGAAGGCCATCCCTGAGGTTTTTAGTGGGTAGGCCTCCCCCTTCTGGGGAGAAGAGCCCCACATAACCGCCGGCTCGCCACAGCCGGGGTATGCAATTTAATGCATTTTCCTCAGGGGAACAAAAAAAAAAAAGGTCAAATTAGTACAAAAATATAATACAAGCAACGGCGCAAGTACTGTCTGGTAAGTAAAAATACACATATTTATTCATACGCAATTTAACAAAACGGGTACAAGCGGCCATTTTTTTACGGAACAATATTAGATGGGATTTCTCGGTCTATAGTGAAAAAATACTCTTAAGAAACATGTCATCCAGTTCGTAAAATATAAAAAATACCACATCAAAAACACCGCATCAGTATTAACACCGCTCGACCTGAATAATTTCAGCGGACTACTGAAATTCAATGTCTGTACTGAATTACATCTTGTGATGTAAATGAGGCGCGGGAAAATTAATATTGCTGCGCTAGCCCTCGGGAATGTAGTTCGGAATTTATAAAAAATCACCGATGACTTTATGAAAGGTATTTTTTATCGTTACTGGTAAATATCAAGAGTGCGGTCCGAACTCTGCTTACACGGGCATTAAAATATGTAAACGTATTAATTGTAATTGTTATGTGTATTTTATTCTTCAACTAGCGATCCGCCCCGGCTTCGGATGCAATGCTGATATAAAATACAGAAAAACTGTGAACGTTTTATAATAAGAGATAGACATATACCACAGCGGAGTTTTCTGTAAACCTTTTCAATGTGTACAATACTTAGCACATTATTTTGATAAATCTCGTTGGGTTCAGCATTAGAAACCTCTAAAGGACATTGTTCAATTTAGGCCTAAGAACCGATGTGAATATAAATTATACTATAATTTTTATTTATTTTTATATTATTTGAAACATATTTTAGTATTCCACGAACACTTCAAATAAATAAATTCCAAATAAAAAGTTGGGTCACAATTATTGATGCTGTATAAAATGTTTTCCGTCAGCCAGTGCTGCCAGTTTCGGAAGTTTTCGCGATTTCGGTAAATACGGATCGAATTGAAAACCTCCTCCTTTTTGAAGTCGGTTATTAAAATTAGTTGATAACACTTTATTCATTCAAATACTTAAATTGACTAGCTAGAAAAAAACTATTATTATATATTTTTTAAGCGAAATTGCGAATTTCTAGCTTGGCATACAAGTATTATAGTTTTCGTAATTGGCAACACTGGTGTACTTCATACCTTATCTGTGTCCGTTTCATTTAATTTTTGATTGCTTTGCGACTATCGTTTCTTTTGTGATTTTCTATGCGTTTCATGGTTTTATTCTAACAACTTTGGCTTGATTACGGACTCCGATTACATTACGTAGGTACTTGGTAGACTCGGATGTGTGTAAAGGACTGGATTTTGTAAAATGATAATTGTCAAAGAATTATCTTAAACTTGACTAGGTACTATCTCTTTTCCTAGTATCTAGTAGAGTAGTCCTTTTCTAGTTCTAGAAGAGAACATAATTATATAGCTGTACATAGTATTGTTAATATTACTTTGATATTACTACTGTGATATTTCACGCAAGGTTGGTTATTTTTTATTTATAACCTCAAAATATTAACTTTTTTCGTAATTATTTCAGTTTCCTGAAGTGTCCGTTCGTGAAAACTTATTTCATAGGATTCCATATAATTTTAAGAGTTTATATAAGTCACTCGATTCGAACGGTTCTTAGGCAGAACATGTATGGAGCCGGAACAAAGTCCTTTATCAGTGTTTCTCTACTATTTTATGCATGTGTTATAAGCATACATAGGAACAGACAGACGGTAGATAGCGACTTTGTTTTGTACTATGTAGTGATGTATATGTTTTTATATTAGAAGATAGTAAATAGATACTAATATAAGTAAATAGTTACTATCAGTGCATGTCGAGATCCATTATTTTACCCCAATTTTATTTCATAGTTATATCGGTATTAGGTGAGTATAGACTACGACACAATATTTTGGGAACCTCTGGAACAACGTAAGAATGATTAAGTCAGATAATTATACTTCGGGTTGCGACATCAGACAACCTCCTGGTAACGTCTTTTGACGGCTAATAGTCGGACGGGCGACGGCCCCCTTCTTCTTTAAGAGGGGGTGGTTGACGTTCAGGAGACACATTTTGAGTCGAAGGATGGCCGGATGATACGGCGGCCAACTTCGGGTGGAATGGTGTGGGCACTTGTCGCCATACGCCTGAGGAAGGCCATCCCTGAGGTTTTTAGTGGGTAAGCCTCCCCCTTCTGGGGAGGAGAGCCCCACATAACCGCCGGCTCGCCACAGCCGGGGTATGCAATTTAATGCATTTTCCTCCCGCAAGGGTTCTCATGGCCTCGTCAGGGCGCTATGTAGCTCTCCTTCGAGATGATGCGCTTTAGCAGACCAGATTATTTATTTATTATTTATTTATTTGTTAAGGTAGCAAACAGTCGTATGAAAATATCAAAGAACATATAAAAACAGACCTAAAGTACCATTATTTTTTATATAAATATTGCAAAATGTACTGATAGGTATGTGATGGAAACCATTATAAACATTTATTATATTACACATAAAAACGAAAACGTAAAGAAAAAAAAATGACTTATCTATAGTTTATGGAAACACTGGTACGCTAGTCTATTTGTGTATACCCCCAGGGAGTCACAAAACACATCTATATCGCAATGCAATCTATTGTAAAAATTACAAGAACGCCGGAAAAAGGTATTTCTCGCATAATTTGTTCCGTACTGTCGGACTTATTATATTCCTAAGTATGTGTGTACACACCCCGGATAGCGGAGAGGTGACGAAGTAGGAGGTCGGAGAAGAAGAGGTTGCAAGATCACTCCTCCCCGAGAAGGGCACTCAGGGGAGCGAAAGCCGGGGGTCCTCAGATACGACACTCAATCCTGAGAGCCCCCTATAACGCCTGAGGACGGCCATCGCTGATTTTAGTGGGTAGGCCTCCCCCTTCTGGGGTGGAGAGCCCCACATAACCATCGGCTCTCGGGGTTTGCAATTCAATGCATTTTCCTCAGCGTACAAAAAACAAAGTTAATTACACTGCAGAATGTTACAAATTTAACAGAAACAAATTAAACCGTAAAAGCAACGGCACAGTTTGGAATCATTCAAAAACACTGTCTAATATTCCCCAACCTACTACCTCAGCCGGTGAATATTGCACGAGGCCAAATGCAAAAGCCGGGTCAAAATTTAATTTGGATCAGCCGACTATAGTAGCCCTAATTGATTTCCGGGACGAGTGCTCGGGGTGGGACAAAAACCGGGAACGTGTAATAGAATAATCCCGGACTTTAAGTCAGCCGTTGTTGTAAAAAGTTTTACGATCCCTGGACACTGAGTGGGAGTAATCGTAAAATTTCCACTGGACAAGTGTGAAATCAGAAGATATGGTTCCGTACTGTATTTTTGTAATAATAACAGATTGGATATTAATTTGTGTGGTTACATTGGCGGATGAAAAATTTTATACTAGGCTAGACTGCTTAGAAATAGCGGTATTCCGGTATGAAGAAAATTTTTAATTAACGACACATAAATTGGTTGTCTGTAGAACTCCGTCTACTGCCGATATTTGAACGTGACAACGTCTATTACATGGTAATTTTTTCTGGGTGCTATGAAATTATTTAAAATAAAGTAATTTATACATTTATATTTTTATTTAATAGTTTGTTTAAATTTTCGGCTTCTGAAGTTATACATAAATTAATTATTATGAGTAATGTGCGTGGCTCCGTGTGGCGTCAGATTCGGCCGTTACGGTGTTTTCGAGAAGGACTCCACGCCGTACCAATTTAATAGACGTTGTCACGTCAAAAACAATACATCATTTAAAATACATTTAAAAACGTAATTAATTAGCCAGCAGTGGTGGACAAACGATACAGGAGAATATTACTTTAGTCACAGATAACAAAATATTCTCAAATAAAAAATGAAAGTATATTCCTACTAATGTTATAAATGCGAAAGTTCTTATGGATGAATGTTTGTCACTCTTTCACGTGAACACTACTGAATGGATTTTAATGAAACCTCACAATAATATAGCTTATACATCAGAATAATACACAGGCTGAAATATGTTTAAATAAATTTAGAATAAATTTGAACTAAAAGTAACCCTAAAATAATACGAGCTATCATTCTCACATCGTTAAACTTAAGCCATTTTGATTATTATATTTTTCAATTCCCATTTTATTGCGGACTTATCTTCCTCGAGATACGAATTAAAGTGTCACGGGATACTATCTTTGAGAAAGATTGGCATTTGTTAGATTATCTCTCTCTCTCTCTCTCCTCTCTCTCTCTCTCTCTCTATATATATATATATATTATATATATATATATGACGGCGCGCTGAAGGCTGATTAGTTTTAGTGGAAAATTATACAATAATTACTGATTATTACGATTATTATGATTGTATAAACAGAACTCGATTTAATAATAACGTGTTAGTTTCATTCGATTTTTGTAATCGATAATATTAAAAATTATTAAATTTTGAGCGGGTAACCCCGAATAGGGTAGTAGGTGACGCTGCGAGCGATGGCTGCGGGCAGTTGTTTGACGGTCGCCGCTGGATGCGCACACGTGCTAACCTATTGGCTCAATCCACTGTAATCTTGTTTTCGGTTTTATATTTTGTAATTAATATTAAAAGTAATTGATTAAAAAGGTGTTGTACAATACGACTGTGTTTATATTTTTGTATTCCTCTCGTTGTAACGTCCGCGATGAACAGTGATAACCAATATCGCTGCGAGGCCTCCTCTGACGCTCCTATATATATTTTAAAACTTTTATATTCGTGATCAGCTTGCCAAGGAGAACCATACTATCGAAAATTTGGAGTCGATAGCCGCTCGCCAAACTGCCTTATTAACTGTGCCATGTACTTTACACATATGGCTTCCACTCAAGGACCTTTCTGCCCCAGCGGATGTAGTCTTGAAAGCCACGTGCTCTACTCATTGCCAGTTAAAGAGTTCTTCGGACTATATCGACCTCAGATCTTCTGATTTCATTTCTGAGACGATCACGCAGAGAACCTCTGAGCTCTGTATTTACTCTTGGGTGATTTTGAGCCTCCTTATAAGGCTTAGAGTCACCCAAAGTGAAGCATAAAAATGTTTCCATCCAAGCTGTAAGGCCCTTATGGCCAAGGCTAAGGCTGAGTTTAGTCGGTAAGTCACGTGGCCATCGCGGGGGTATCCTGAGCACGTTCCGTGCTCCTTATGAGGATTCTCTCTCTCTCTTAAAAGAAAATAAAATCCAAAGTAAATCTTATATTCCGATTTGATCAGATACGCAATTAGTGGACAATATCCAAAAACCTGTGGAGTCATAATAGTTACCCTTAAGCTGCCCTTAGGATTTACTACATAAAGTGAACCTTTGTTATGACAAGACATAATTTACCTGTAAATCAATCAACCCTCAACCTTGTACCCTTGCTCAAGCAGAAGGGAACACCCTAATCTGTAGTACTCGGCATTATAATTCGATTCGTTAATCTGTCCCGTGATTCGGGAATTTACAACTCGCGACCTTTTTGGGTCTCTCGGGAATTAGTTACAATCTTGATGCTGAAACTGTAACTTTAACTTTATTATATCAATGTCAAATTTATTCACATCTTAATCGTCTGATGTCTGACGTAGGGCTTAATAATGTGCTATTAAATTATTGAAGACTAGCGGACCTGACAGACTTCGTCCTGTCAAAAGATTTGTAAAGTGGCAATTTTTGTTCCTGCTTATTTTAAAGATAGTTAAATGTAAAAAAGTAGTTATAGTGACGTTACTACAATAGTTAGACATATAGTCTCGCAAAGTTTTTTGTAGATATTGATATATTCTATAATATTGCCAAACATTTTTTTGTCCTATCATTAATACTCTTCGCAGCGTATGCGATGAAAGACATTTTATGGCTAATTTTTTTTACACCTTCGGTTGGTTTTAATATGAATTTCTAAAGATTTCTATAGTGATCTATTACTAAATATAGCCTATGTTACTCAGTGATAATGTAGCTTTCTAATGAAAAAAGAATTATTAAATTCGGTCCAGTACTTTTCGAGTTTATTCGTTACATACAAAAATACAAATCTTTCCTCTTTATAATATCAGTGTAGAAATATTTATATGAAAAAAGAATAGCCACAGTAACACAGGCGCAGAATTCTGTAAAAAGAGTAGTCGTAACCGACGAGCGTGCATATTTGTAGTTGAGGAAGCTAGAGAACTGCTTCTCTAAGCCTCCTAATTGATTGGGCGATGCTCCCTGATTGAGTGGTGACTCGCCGCTCACCAAATGGGCCCCCGAAAAAGCAGACCAATACTAGCACAAAGACTAGCTTTACAATCTTTTTAATTAAAAAGTAAAATAAATATGATAGGAATCCACATTTTCTACTAAACCTTAAAACAAGTAACTAACTCTAGTAGTTAATTAAAAATACTGGAGTTGTTATAAAACGCAAGTTCTCAATCGAAGAATGACGCGTCATAACTTTTGTCAAAAATTTTAACCAGTCCATATTGGCAGAGGACACGTAGACCGCGACATGTCCTTAGCGACCCCCCTAACCAACTCACACAGGAACTTCTAGACCTGCAAGCGGCGGCGTCTGAGCCGTCGCTCCCCCTTGTCAACCCCTAAACGGCAGCCTTCTGCTTAGCCATGATTAGGTTCTTATCAATACTGGCCGGTCCCACTTTGGAGATTCGTGCCTTCTAGCGCATATACCCTCACCATGGAGTAGCGCTAACCGTGCCTCTCCTGAGGTGCGGCCCTCTCGTCAATAAAGCCAGTAGGGTCAATAGGACCAAAGGCTAGGCTGAGTTTAGTCGGTAGGTCTGTGTAGTCGAGCCGTCTCGACAGTACCAGGAGTCCGACATAATCAACGCATCCCTGCTTGCCTGTTGCGTTGGTATCCATGATGGATTCTCAGCCTCCTCTCCTGAGGAAAAAAAAAAAAGTGAGTGTCGAAATAGCGAGTAATAGAACAGAGAGGAAGCGGAAGACATGTTGCGCCGACCCCAAATTAAATTGGGAACAGGACAAGAGAAAGAAAAAGGAATCGTAACAAGTGGAAGACTGTGATCTCAGCCTACACTCATGTGAAAGTGACGTGATTAACGCTAACACGGATGGATCAAAGGCCGGATACAAAAAGCAGTGATTCTCGACACGGCAAGTATCGTCCGGAGATTTCTCTGTCTGCAGATTTAACCACCGGTTTGCTTGAGCCTTGCCTCGCTGCCGGCGACTATTTTATATATCTATATTGTAAAAAAATTAAATTTAAGAATGTCAATTAAATAAACATAATAAACAAAATTTATATTTTTTTTCAGACTTTACATCCATATTTTTACAAGCTTTTATATTAGCTTCACTTGTAACTATGTAAGAAAATCTTGGAATCTTAATTTGACCCACTTCCCGGTCTCCGGTTGAGCTGAAATTTCGCATGCACGTGTATGTCGGATGACAATACATGGTTATGTGTGTGACGTCATTCTAAATCCAACATGGCGGCATTATCAAGATGGCGGATCAATTATTTTTAATGCACCCCTACAATATGGGTATCAAATGAAAGGGCTTGCAAAGAACACCTCGATAAATAATGTGACGTCACTCTTAATACAATATGGCGGACCAATTATTTATAATGCGGGGTGCATTAAGTATAATATGGGTATCAAATGAAAGGGTTTGCTAAGCTTGGTTTTTTAGTCGGAAAATAAAATAAAAGTAAATTTTTTTTAAATTCGTTAAAAGTATTCTATAAGTAAATCTCGCGACAAACTTTTATATGGAAAAGCTTATTTTGTTAATAAGTTAGTACTAGTAATGCCAAGGCGAAACGATCGCAGATTCATCTTACAAATATCTGCTCTCTCTGGACCTCAAAAAGTGAGCAATTTACGTACTTATTGGACAACGTACATTGATTTTCCATAAGAAAATTACTTAGAAAAACATAAATTGGTGGCTTGAAAAATAAACAAAACCTATTGAACATAATTCTCGACACGGCCTTTCGAAATTAGTTTTTCTAAAACGATAACTTGTCGCTTTTATAGCGCAGCACTTGCATCGTGACAAGCGAAAGTAGAATTAACCACGCCATTGTTAAAGTTGCTTTTGACACTACCAACTATGATCGTATATAGTTCGTCCCCTTAAAACGCGGGTAGCTGTAAATCCCATGCATTATGAAGTCATAAAACTCAGCGGTCCCTAGCGACTTCTGCCTTATTTTACGAGTACACCGTTCCGTTTATGATGTATTACAATGTGGCGCGTAGTTGGCGGACAAGCGTATTTTTTATATATGAGTAACTGTTCAGCCATGTTGGATTCCCATTTGGTATACTAGCTTTATATTGTCTTGTATGTATTTTCATTTGTATTGTCATTCATGAATGTTTGAAACTTCTTTTATTTTGAAGGAAACTTCTTTTACGCCCGTCTTTTGGGTAGGAACAGACCTTTGAGTTGGTTACTTCAATTTGAGCACACTATCATTATGCAGGAAATATCTGGACCTTGTTTTCTATTATAAATTATGTCACGGCCTAATAGACTGTCCGCAGTTACTTGGTCAGGTGAATTTCTGGGTACCCATCAAACTCACACGCCACCCCAAGCCCCCATTCCTTCCCCCACTTCGAAGAACAGTCTTGGGTGCTAACTCCCCGCTTGCTCGTATGTCAAAGCTGTACAACAATATCTCTTCCAGGGTTGACATGTTCTCGGAATCTTTGCCAGTATTCAGGAAGCATGTCCTGGAAAGCCTAGCGAGCTAATATCTATCTTAAAATAGTTTAGTAGTTACAAAATTTTCTAAATATCCCTACCGGTCTAGCGGTTGTTATAGGTTGTTGTTTCTTTGCTTTTCTTTTGTTTTTCTTTTCAGAACACTTTAATGATTAAAGCTCTATTTAATTGTAAACTTTATAATTATATACCACTCAATCAAACATTCTAACTCCACAACAAAATCTTTAATCATGGCGATGTTCTTCAGAACTATCAGCTAGTCAGCATTTATTGCCTTCCAACTGATAGAACCAAGCAAGATCCATAAAAGCAAGCCCGGAGTCGAACCTACGCTCGTCGTAAACGGCGGCACTCACGGATGAGTGGTCGCACTTTAGTGATAACACGGTTTATGTACCGTGCTACAGAAACCTGCACTGGAGCAATAAAAGACGCAGTAAAAAATTTTAGTAGCTTTTTATAAACAGCCGACAATTGTTTGCTGTTTATGTGGTCTAGTTTTTGCGAAATTATTCTCAAGTATACAAAATGTGGTTGCGGATTTTTTTCCAGTTTGAACAGAATCTGACGGTGCTTGGATAACATGTTCTGATATAAACTACAGAATATTGAAATCTTACATGCTTACGGCCAGTTTGAATAAGCTATCTTTGGTTTTGCCAAGGATTCTCGTATTCCGAGACAATTCGATCACTTCAAGACTAGATTTATGGAGAGTGTATTAAAAATACGAGTCCTCAAATTTTTGTTTTTTTTTTCCTCAGCAGAGGAGGCTGAGAATCCGTCATGGATACCAACGCAACAGGCAAGCAGGGATGCGTTGATTATGTCGGACTCCTGGTGAATCGAGGCGGCTCGACCCACCAGACCTTTTTTTTTTTTTTTTTTTTTTTTTTTTTTTTTTTTTGTCCCCTGAGGAAAATGCATTAAATTGCATACCCCGGCTGTGGCGAGCCGGGGTTATGTGGGGCTCTCCTCCCCAGAAGGGGGAGGCCTACCCACTAAAAACCTCAGGGATGGCCTTCCTCAGGCATGTAGGGAGCCCCCGGGAACACAAGGCCACTTCCAGGAACCCCCAGCCTCCGCTCCCCTTTCTAGAGGGGAGCCCTCCTCGAGGGAAGCTACCACCTCCCCCGGTCCCCTCCACCGACGACGCCCCCCGGCCACGGAAGGGGCGTGGTCCATCCCGGGTCGCCGTAGCGGTCGCGACTTCCTCGCGCCCGCCGGCGACCCGCGGCGGCGCCGCAGCTGTGCTACCGAGCCCGGCGCCGCCTCCTTCGAGCGGGATCGGCCATCTCCGACCCCGCTCGGCGGCCTCCTTCTGGAGCATTACTGCTTCACAGAAGGAGGCCACAGCCCTCCAACCTCCTCGTCCGCCAGCATTGCCGCAATCAATGCCGGCGGAGACAGATCTCGCCCGATCTCTGCGACCAAGACTCGGCGCTCGGAGGCCCATGCGGGGCACTCCGCCAGCGTGTGCTGGGCCGAGTCGAGGTCGGATGCGCAGTGGTGACAATGTGTCGATCCCTCCCGTCCTATTCGACACAGATACTCACCGAAGCAGCCGTGCCCGGTGAGTATCTGAGTCAATCGGTAGGTGACCTCCTCCTTCCCGTTGAGCCAAGCTTCGAGGTGCGGGAGTACGGCACCGACGGCCCGCTGGCGCGCGCAGATCCGTAATTCGAGCTGCGCACGCCAGGCCGCCACAATCCGTCGGTGCCACTCCCGCTTAGGCACTTCGTGCGCGGGTTCCAGGGCGCTCCCCCCATCGCCCCCCGGTCAACACGCCGCGACGCATACGTCGCCGCGTACATGTCGGCCAGGATGTCGAATGGGGGGGAGCGTCCCAGGACTGTCGCCGCCTCGTACGAGATTGTACGGTAGCCTCGTACGATCCGTATGGCCATTATCCGCTGCAGGCTCCGTAGTAGAGCTCTGCAGCGGGGGGACCTCGCGCAGTCTTGCGACCACACGGGAGCCCCATACATGGCCACGGATCGCACGACGCCCTCGTACAGGCGGCGGACTCCATCCCTCGGTCCCCGACCCACCAGACCTACCGACTAAACTCAGCCTAAGCCTTTGGTCCTAATGACCCTACTGGCTTGTATGGAAGGGAGCCGCACCTCAGGAGAGGTACGGTTAGCGCTGCCCCATGGAGAGGGCATAGGCGCTAGAAGAGGCGCGGTTCTCCAAAGTGCGACCGGCCTGTGTTGACTGGGAACCTACTCGTGGCGAAGCAGAAGGCTGCCGGATAGGGGGAGATAAAGGAGGCGACGGCTCAGACGCCGCCGCTTGCAGGTCTAGAAGGTCCTCCGTTAATTGGTTAGGGGGGTCGCTTAGGACATGTCGCGGTCTACGTGTCCCTCTGCCAATATGGACTGGTTAAAATTTTTGACAAAAGTTATGACGCGTCATTCTTCGATTGAGAACTTGCGTTTTATAACAACTCCAGTATTTTTAACTAACTACTAGAGTTAGTTACTTGTTTTAAGGTTTAGTAGAAAATGTGGATTCCTATCATATTTATTTTACTTTTTAATTAAAAAGATTGTAAAGACACATCCTTATCCGTTCACACCAAATTTGCTCCCTTTGTGCTAGTATTGGTCTGCTTTTTCGGGGGCCCATTTGGTGAGCGGCGAGTCACCACTCAATCAGGGAGCATCTCCCAATCAATTAGGAGGCTTAGAGAAGGCAGGTAACCGGAGTCTCTTCCATAGCCCGGTTCTCATTAGCATCAAAATCGAAATACAATAGTCCACAAACGTTTTGACGCTGCGCATGTAACTGGGTATATTTTTTCCTTTTACAAAAAAGAGCGATTCGTGCTATTTACTGTTTACGGGCTAGAGAATCCCTAAAAGAATTGTTCAAAGAAATTAATATTTTAACTTTAGCTAGTCAATATATATATGATAATTTAGTTTTTGTATATAGAAACTATAATAAATTCAATAAAAACAGTGATCTACATAATGTGAATACTAGAAACAAAAATAAACTTGCCGTTCCAATGTTCAGACTCCATAAAACTAGCTGTTCGTTCTTGGGGAAATGTATATCTATGTTTAACAAACTTCCGCAAGGTGTCATTGATTTGCCTTTATATAAATTTAAAATCCATATCAAAAAGACACTCGTGAGTAAAGGTTATTATACAGTAAGTGACTATCTAAATGATCACACTATTTGGGAATAGGGACACTATTCATAGAGCCATGTTTGGTAACAACATTATTTATAATATTGTATTATTTTATATGTGTATGTAAACATACATACGACTGTAATCGTTAAGTATGATTGTATCTTATACTATATTGTATTTTTATATTATTATAATTATTAACATTGAAAAGAGGAGATAAAAAATAGACCTTCAGAGTTTCTTGCCTGTTCTTCTCGAGAAGGCTCTCCCAATTTCCGAACAGGTGTCGAGTCAATATATTTTTTCTTTTTTTTTTTCCTTATTCGTACGTACGGACAAGGTTTTTGTTTTTTTTTTATTTAAGCTTTTTTTTTTGTTTTGTTTGTTGACGTCAATAAGTACCTGTAAAGTTCTATGTTGAATAAATATTATTTTGATTTTTTGATTTTTTATTTTATAGTTCTGTTGCATTTTTCATGGTGCAGATAGAGATCAGACCCAGTTGGTACACTCCGCGAACACTTTTATTGAATTTCGCTTAAATTGCGTTGGATCTGTATCTCCGCGTACGCCTTATAAAGGACCATGTTTCATACTCGTGATATAAGCGACAATAATAAAAAAATAATTTGATGAATATCTATTTAATTGTTCTTGTATCGGATATATATTAGATATGTCTGATGTTATCAGACATATATCCTTATATATAATCTTGTACTGACCATATAAGTGTTTTAAATTACTAAGTTCTTTTTGATAAGTGAATACATGGACTTGTCATATATTATGATATTGAATGATAGCGAAAAAAATATGTCTAGATTTTCTTTCTTATTATTCTTGAGACCGCTCTCCCGATTTTTGAATTCACGTATGCGCGTGAAAGTGCCAGTGAAAAGCTAAGTTGGATCAAGGATATTATGATTAAGATTTGATTTTGACAATATTATAGATATTGGATTTATTATTGTCAATCATTTTTTTTTATAGGATAGGGCAGCAAACGAGCAAACGGATCACCGATAACCGCTGCCCCATGGAATCTGCTGCTGCAACACCAGAGGAGTCACAGATGCGTTGCCGGCCTTTTAAATGGGAATATATTTATTTTTTGAAGTTTCGATATTGCATCGGGTTGGAAATACTGCAGGCGATAATTCATTCCTCAGTTTAATAGTGCGTGGCAGAAAGTTCCTGGAAAAACGGACTGTGGTGGACTGCCAAGCGTCTAGGTGATGAGGATGAATATTGTGTCGCGTAGAACGGTGACGGGAACTTGCAGCAGGAATTAATCCGAACAATTTCTCGGAGCACTAAACGTAATATAAGTGATAGAGGATACATAGCGAAGCTTCATCTCTACGCAGCGTCAAGGAGTCCGGCCGACATGAAATATCCGAGCAGTCGACGATTCGAGTCACTGTCAGTAAATGAAATGAAATAAATAATAATTGAATTTACCACACACAATATATACTTTTGAAATGTTTTGATGAACTTCAAAATGACTTGAATATTGTCAAGAAAACTTCAGTCCTTTGGTTAAAATTTGATCCAATTAGTAGGGTCCATTTCTTTCAAGATTCCTGAAATGGAGTCAGTACCAAATAATGTATGTTAATTGTAGTCTTCAGTCTTACAAGTTCTGACAATATAGGCCTTTTTTTCCGCTGAGGAAAATGCATTAAATTGCATACCCTGGCTGCGGAGAGCCGGCGGTTATGTGGGGCTCTCCTCCCCAGAAGGGGGAGGCATACCCACTAAAAACCTCAGCGATGGCCTTCCTCAGGCATATAGGGAGTCCCGTGGAACGATAACTACTTGCGGGAACCCCCAACCTCTGCTTCCCCGTCGACACAGAGAAGCCCTCCTCAGGAGTGGCAAATACCTCAACCGACGACGCCCCCCGGCCATTGGTCCACCCCGGGTCACCGTATTCGCGGGCGCGACTTATACGCCCCCACCGGCGATCCGCGGCCGCGCCGACGCCGCCTCCTTCTGGAGCATAACTCCTACACCGAAAGGAGGCCACAGCCCTCCAACTTCACTCGTCCGCCAGCATTGTCGCAATCAATGCCGACCGATCTCGCCCGATCTCTGCGACCAAGACTCGGCGCTCGGAGGCCCACGCGGGGCACTCCGCCAGCGTGTGCTGGGCCGAGTCGAGGTCGAATGCGCAGTGGTAGCATCGTTTCGATCACTCCGTCCTATTCGACGCAGATACTCATCGAAGCAGCCGTGCCCGGTGAGTATCTGAGTCAATCGGTAGCCGATATAGGCCTGTATTCAATCCATTTAATTTTATTGAGTCGGTTACAGACACAAGAAATGACAAGAGCGTCGATGTAGTTACGGTTTTGGTACTTGCATTCATTAAGTTTTGGGTCCGATCTCGTAATGTACCATTATGATTTTTGTTATTCAAATTTTGTATGATCAGTCATTTTTACGGGTAAGAAACCATCGTAAAGCACCTCATTTGAAAGAAACTCAAAAGTGTATGTTAAGTTGACCAATCCTGGATTATCGTAGGTGACCACCTTGACTTAGATGACTTTTGTCTTCAAAGATTAGGGACTTGACAATTGGAATCGCTGTTTGATAACTAAAGTCGTGAAGGTAATTGTCTTTATTACGCGCATGTTATTATGCTTTACGACTTTCACTTTTTTATTAAAATATTCTTAATAAGAAACATTTATTTAAAATAACGACCTTAATCCGGAACCCAAAACGAGTATGGAGCGACAAAATGCTATAACCCAAAAAATGGTAAAAACACAAAAGTGCTCAAATTAACAAGCATTTCCAGTCTTCTAAGTCGAAAGGATTCAGGCTCGTCTCCTGAGCTGTATCTACTTAAAAAACCAGCTCGAACAACGAGCACACACGTTATTCTTAAAGAGATAATCCTTGAATAAAGTACTTATTTATATTGTGCGGCCACAAAAAGCGCTGCGGATTGCTGCTACATTTATTTATTATGCGCATCCCAAGTGCTGCATTTGTTGGAGATGTTGTCGCTTTTTCTGGGCTTAAGCGTTATGTAAATGATATGTAGTTTTTATTGCTGAGCGTTCTCCAAGCGTTGTGGGACCATTCGCAGATTTTTATACCTTTTTGGAGAACGACGGTGGTAAGCAGGCATATAGGTGGTCTGAGGAGAGATTACCACAACTTATATGTGACTATTTAAGAACACCGTTTTATGTTATTTAATGCAAGTAATTTAGTGCTAATCAAAGACATTAAATACAGATTTTTTTTAAATACAGAATATGGATTCAGATTATCAACTGCGTGGAATCCAGTGGTGGTTAAAACACAAATTCGAATTCCCCAGTCATTTACATTGGACTCGTCAGGTGGTGTGTAATGCGATGCGTAGAGATCAAAAAACATGCCATCAGGGAGACTTGACAGCACAGCTCCAGTCCGGCTGCAACCACGGCCAGTGCAACCTGGTCAAAGAACGCAACCAGTTAAGGAGGTACTGTTTTGCGAGTAAGATAATGTACTCTTTTATGATCTTACGAAACTTGAAGAATAACATCAGGTAAATTGTCTGGATTCAAACAATAATCGAACAGTTAGGTAAAAAGTTGTCAGCTGTTATCGACTCGAGTAGAAGTATGTCGATCGCTCACCGTATGGCCGTGCGCGGAGAGGTTAATCTCCTTCCCGCCCTTGATAAGTGCCCGCCTGAAGCGCAGAATCCTTAAAAATTGCCTTTCCGCGTCGACACCGCCGGTTTTGTCATATTAGTGCGCCAAGAAAATAGGAAAAACGCGCTTACAGCTTTTTGCGGGCGGGGTCTGATTGGCCCCGTAATTTATTCTGCTCCATTCACAACTTGGCGTGCTTTTGTGCTTAGCTTATTTACGGTTTTAAGGCGCATTTTTAAAGGTTTTTGTTTGCCAGAATATTTATGAAGCCTTTTGTAAATCGAAAAACTTCTGGCGGCGAATTACCTGGCCGACAGTTGTGTGGATTTCAATATTTGCGAAATCGTGATAATTATCATTCTTTTTTTTTGTTTTAAGAAAAAGTGCTTTGAAATATACGACGGGTTTGTTGTAAAACGCTATATCTTCCATTTTGCAGAAATCTTGTTCACAATTTAATAGTACAACTTATCTGGTTCTGACAAAGTATACGAAAATGTGATTCTTGTAAACCTAAATTTATAAATACATATATTAAACAAAAACAATACAAGTATTTTTGTTAGTTGATATCGATTAAATCGCACCTAATTTAAGTAATTTCTGGTATTCATTAATTTATTTATTAAGGCAACAAACAGTCTTATAATAAACTATGAAAATATCGACAAATATATACAAACAGACCTAAAGTACCATAATTTGTGTTTTAACCTTTATTGTTAACTAGATTTCTGCCCGCGGCTTCGCCCGCGTGGATTTCGGAATTGGGTCTATAGAGGGTTAAGGGTCATAGCTTTTGACCACGACTACATATGCGTGGAAGTCAGTTTATGGCGCGAAGGTTTAATCGCGCTTCCTGTGGAACTGTCCATATTTCCGAGATTAAAAATACCGTAAAACCTTGCTAAAGAATCACTCTATCTTTTGATGAGCCTATTATTTAATCCGGACTTTTATCTTTACGTCTGCAAAATTTCAAAGCAATTGGTATAGTAGTTACGGCGTGAAAGCAGAACAAACAAACTCACTTTCCGAGTCAGTCACATTTTTTGTTAAAATTTTTAACATAAAGGAGATTGCCCATTCCAGTACTCTTTGTAGAAACATTAACATTTGAACTTTAATGATTTTCTTACGAAAAATAAAGTGTTTTGTCTTTTCTGCTTAAACATTCCTTTTGGGAATAATTTTCTAAAATAAATCAGTAACAAACTTCCGTTTTACAGCAAATTGTCATAATCTGCCATGTTTGTAGGGTTGGGATAAATTATAGAAATGAATCGATTATTATCTGTGGGGTGATTTTGTACCTAAATCGACAATCGAATCGCTTTGCTTAATATCTATTCCGTCTATGGATGCAGAATAAAAAAAAACTTTTTTGTTATGCCCTCGGCAACGGCAAAAAAAAAATACTTTTTTATTGTGTTTGTTAACACTATAAAAAGAACGATTCCAAACCATTCATGCGTTTCAATCATTCATTCGTCAAACACAATAACGCTGCGCAAGCGGTTTAAATCAAATTGAAAGTGTTGCGTTCATATTCCATTCTTATGTATGACAGAAAATTCTGATGTTTATCTATGAATTTCGATTCACTAGATCTATTCTAAAAATAGATAAGAAATCGATTTTTGGAATAGATCTAGTGAAAAAATCTTCAATCTATCACAGATCACATCCCTAGATTTGACAGTCTGTGTTTGTTAGTTTGGTGTGTAACTAAACGAGAACAGCGCAAAAAACTAATGCAAACCTAATTACTTACGACATAAAGTGTGCATTTCCTTGAAACTATAATAACCTAACAACAAACTTATTTTCTTAATTATTTCAATATTCCCATTATGAATCTTGAGAGAAGTTGGTAAGTATCATTTATGATTATTATGTAACCAAATAAAAGCATTTTGATTGAGACACAAAAATAATAAAGTCAATACATTTGCCCATACTAAAATGGTCAATTTCCATTTAAGCGTTAGTTTTTTTGTAGTATAAGTTACAATAAAGTAACAATGAGTTGCTACTGAGTCTAAGAAGCCAATACTTTATTGTAACGGCCGCGACATTATCTTAATGGCTGCGCGCCCGCTTCCGGTGCCGGATTATGATTGATGACGTCACGATTCTTCCGGTCTGCGGACGGATTTTTTCTTTTTTTTATATATATATAACAGATATCGTGCGATAAGAGAACACAAATCTTCCACGAAAGGCATTATTCATCCGAGCGACTTTTTTCCCGTGTGATGAACAAAAAATTACTGAGTGAATTTTGATGACGCTTTTTTGGAAGGAAATTGGAGCTTTTCTATAGTTAAGCTTATTGCTTAAGGAAACACGCACCTCTGCGGTAAATACGGGTAAAATTCGGCAACTGGCGTATTTAAGAATTTTCATTTAAAGATCACTAATTGAAAATATTTTTTTACTAGCTTCCCGCCCGTGGCTTCGCTCGTGCTCACGGATGTTGCAAATTGTCTTCGTCTGCGGCAAATCGGATTTTTTTGTAGCATTTTTAATGACTGGCAGTTATAAACGTAAGAGTAGACAAATATAATCAGAAAGCTTGGAACTGCTAAGCTATCTGGAGTTACACGTGTTATTGTGAGTCAATCATAAAAGATAGACATATATTATGCTGTCATTGGATATTTTTTATATAATTTTAAGGAGAACATTTCCGTCATACATAATTTTTGTGTAGCTTTAACCATTAAGGTTGCACACTCGACGGAAGCTTAAGAAATGGGGTAACTTCTCTCGTTTTCCCTTCACTGCTCTGCTCCTATTTATTGTAGAGTAATGAATAGTATACTACAACCAGCTCAGGAGTATGAAAAATAATTGTATCAAGTTTCGTTGAAATCCGTCAAGTAGTTTTTGTTTCTGTAACGGTTTTACAGACAGACATACAAAAATTTTACTGATTGCATTTTTGGCATCAGTATCGATCCTTAATCACCCCCTGATAGTTATTTTGAAAATATATTTCAAGTACAGAATTGACCTCACTTCAGATTTATTATGAGTTATACATAAATTACTAAAATAACTATTAAATTATAAGGGTTGGTGACAGAAGGGTGAAAATTTTGGGTTGTTTTTTTTATGACACAAATAGTTAGAGGTGGACAACCTTGAATCACTTAGGCGTATGAAAAATAGATAGTAGCCGATCACCAAGACCTATTGAAGGTGGCTATAAAATTTCATACAAATCAGTCAAACCGTTATGGGCTTCAAACCGATTTTTGTAGGAATTAACCTCAACTTTTAAATCCAAGTTCGCGTGTCATATTAGCTCGTATAGACAACTATAACCAGATATTCTCTTTGCAATAAAACCTTATTATAATGTCGTCCCGAAGACGCGGGTTCAACTCAAAAAGCCCCATAAAACAAATCTGATCGGCAACATCGAGCCAATGTCACGTGCGACGCCGAAAAAAATAAAATTTATTCTCCATTTTTCCCCACAAATAACGTGAGACGTGTTTGTGTTGGGTGGTCCCAGGTACAAGCGATTAGCTCCTAAGAAACAAGCCTCGATAAAACGCTTGTAAAGATTTAAGTAAATAGAGCAAGAGTTTTTATACTTTCAAATCAAAAACTTGATCCTTTAAAAGTACCAGATATTAGAAATAAATCTCGAATATCTGCAGTTGAAAATGGCCGTTATCAAGTACGTAATAAGAATTGTTTCTATTTAATATTTCTGATAAAAATCCACGTCAGCGTATGTCTACTTTTTAAGATTGACTGAGTTGTAACATTTTATGATAGTCAAAATATGATATTAGTCTCTCTAAGATGGATGACGATATGGATGGATATTTGTTGCTCTTTCACATAAAAACTACTAAATGAATTTTAATGAAACTTCACAATAATATAGTTTATACATCAAAATAACATATATGATATGTTAAATAAAGATATTGTGTGAATTGTTTAAAATATAACGATAAGTGTGCTGCGCAGACGAAACGCAGTCATCAGTTATTATTGGTTGACTAAATTATCTTCTTATTAACTAATTTACAATTACAAGTGTTCAATTGTCAACAAAATTGTTCGTGACTTCGTCAAATTACCATCACCATCTTAGATATCTTATATATAAAAATGAATCGCAAAATGTGTTGGTAAGCTCATAACTCAACAACGCCTGGACCAATTTGGCCAATTCTTTTTTGTTAATGTTCGTTGAAGTTCAAGGAGGGTTTTTACAATGAGGAAAATTCGAATGATTATCGGAAATACCCTAAAAACAACCCTTTTATTTTCCCATGCAAACGTTTTCTAACTAAAACGTACAGTCGAATTGAGCTTTATTGTTATTGTATAAAGTTCATATTGCAAGCACTCACTGTTGTCTAAGCAATGAAGGTGTGTTCCTAACATCAAAGAGTCAATTTGCGCTTTATTAACGCTACATATAGTTGAAATTCAATCATATCTATCAAAACAGTGTGCGTGCGTGCGTTGGAGCACAGAATACATCGTTGGAGGATTTAATGTCACGTTCCAAAATTGAATAGCCACAAAATGTAATAGGTCATTTAGACTTTTTTTGCGATTTTGGTTGGCTATGCGACATTATCTATAAAATAATTAGGAACAAAAAACTGCCACTGTACAAATCTTTTTGTCAGGACGAAGTCTGTCGGGTCCGCTAGTAATAATATATTTTCAAATTCCTACCTCTGACCGGGTGAAACGTTTAAATGCTAACAGCAAGTTATGCGTAAGCTCATACTGTGCTTACCCGCAAAAGCTTCCAACTTACGCAGCACCGTATAAATCAACCGGGCGATGGTTGGCCGGATGAAATGTGGTATGCAAATCCGAAGCCCAGTTCCCTTAATATCGGTGGCGGATGAGTTATCGGTGGGTTATCGGCGTCCCTTGTAGCGCTGCGATTTGTTCAGGACTCCTGAGCGATTTATTCGATCTTGAGGCGCTCTCCTTTTGTTTTTGGATGTGGATTTAAAATTCGGGAAGAGTCTGGCTTTTGTAATATATATGTACTAACTGGTACATACATATGGATGTTACTAACATTACAAACGGGAAAGTCATATAAAAAGAAAGGAATATATTTTATAGTTAATCAGTTTGCCTTAAGATTACTATTATTTTGGGATTCTGTATTGCTTTATTAAAGACAGACGAAATTATACCCTTACTAACGACTAGAAAACTATCTACACAAATCAAATTTTCCTTTATGATATATAATGGTTATGTAGAAAAAAAGCGAGCTTAATCAAGAGTAGACTGCAACTGAATATGGATGTTATAAACGTAAAAGTTTGTATGGATGGATGTTTGTGACTATTGACGACCTCCATAGTCGAGTGGATAATACACCGGTTTCAAGGTGTCGCCATCTCTGAGGTCCCGGGTTCGAATCCCGGTGGGGGCAGATGTTTCGGTGATGAATGCGAGCATTTGTACCTTAGTCATGGTTGTGATATATATTTCAATAAAAATTATTTATATATGTATAATATATGTATGTCTATCCGTTACCCTAGATCCCATAGCACAAGCCTTATAGAGCTTAGTTTGGGCTAGGCTAATTGGTGTAAGTGTAACAAATATTTATTTATTTATTTCTTTCACGTAAAAGCTACTAAATGGATTGTCATGAAATTTTACACTAATATAGCTTATACATCAAAATGGCAGGAGTAAAACTGAGTGACAGATTGTATAATGAAGTGATTAGAAAGAAATGTGGTTTGAAAGAGGATATCGTGACAAGAATAGAGAAAGGGATGCTTGGGTGGTTTGGGCATGTGGAACGGATGGATGAAAGTAGACTGACCAAAATGATTTATGAAGCTGGAGTGAGTGGAGATACGGGACGAGGAAGACCTAGGCGAACATATTTCGAACAAATCGAAAGTGTCCTCAAAAAAGGCCAGGTCAGAAGTACCCGCAATCGTCGAGCATGTATGAGGAATGTTATGAAAGTAGATGAAGCGAAAGAGATATGTAAAGACCGTAGCAAGAGGAAAGACGTAATCTCTGCCTACCCCCGTGGGAAAAAGGCGTGAGTGTATGTATGTATGTACATCAAAATAATAAATAGGCTAAAATTTATAAAGATACTAGGTGGTTCCCGCGACTTCGTCTGCAGATAGGTAAAGTAGATTGTTTTTTCTACCTATTTAACACTTATCGTCATTTTTTTGACAATTCACATAATATCATTATAAACTCGTTAATCCTTTACAAGATCACATTATATCTATAAAAGCTATAGTTTCATTGTGTTATTTACTACAATCAAAATATTTGACAACGTAACTATTGAGTCATAAAAATTAAGTGCAAGCATTTTTATCATTTTAATAATCCTGAACTGTATAATAACCGTTTGTCATAAGAGTTTTTTTTTAGGATTTATGACCCGTGACAACATTCGGACCGTGGAAAAAAACGGGCAATAATAAAAATTAAAAGTATTTTTTTTTTAATACTAGCTTTACTACGCGAGATTTACTTACTTATAGAATACTTTTAACGGCAAGCTTTTATATGTAAAAGTTTATTTTGCTCTTTTTAGCGGATTTAATAAAAGCTTGTATTAAAAAAATAATAATTTTAATTTATTTTCCTACTAAAAAAACAAGCTTAGCAAACCCTTTCATTTGATACCCATATTGTAGGGGTGCATTATAATTGATCCGCCATCTTAGGAAAGTCTGCCATATTGGATTAAGAGTGACGTCACATTATTTATTGAGGTGTTTTTTTGCAAGCCCTTTCATTTGATACCCATATTATAGGAGTGCATTAAAAATAATTGATCCGCCATCTTGGTGATGCCGCCATGTTAGATTTAGAATGACGTCACACACATAACCATGCATTATCATCCGACTTACACGTGCATGCAAAAGGAGATGTCCCATATTGGTTTATAGTAACTAACTCGGGTAAATTTGATATATTTGGATAGAAGGCTCTAAAAGAAAGTAATCGCCGTAAGTCATGTTATTTTCAAGACCCCCGATTTTTAATAATTCGTATTCTAGTATAATAAAAAATGAAATATCTTTAATGCAATAATTACACATTGCCTAAAAAAAAATATCAACAAGCCTTTTAAAAATCTAAATACATACATAATGCTTTAATGAACCGAATATTTCTAATTTTGAGAAGTTTTTAACTACAAAATATAGGGACTGCTATGTTACTTAATGTATGTTAACTAGAGCCAAAAAAAAATATTAATAAAAAATCAACTGACAAGTCAGGCACCTGCTGTCAATGTCAAACTCAACGGAAAATATCAAAATAGAGTAAATACCGGTAGTCACAGATAATAAAAACATCATTAAGTGTTGCCATAATGAAATATTTCTTTAAAACATGTTTTATTTATTTAAAAATAATTGGGGGGTGGTAAAAATATTTCTTTTATTTGTTTCATACTTCATATTTTTTCGTCTTTCAATTTAATGTAGTTTGGTGTTTGTTAGTTAACGCTGATCACAAAAAACCAACCTCCTTGTAATAAGAAGACATCTCCTTTCAGCTAAATCGGAGACCGGGAAGTGGGTCAAATTAAGATTCCAAGATTTTCTTACATAGTTACAAGTGAAGCTAATATAAAAGTTTGTAAAAAAGATACTGACGTACGTCACTGTCACTACAGACTTATCTCAGTCGGATTTCAGCAGTATTAATTCGGGTTAATAATTGCATTTTATACGGAAATATATCACAGTACTTAATGTATACGGCTTTATTTAACTATATTTGTGATGTAGCAAATTAATTAATCATATATATTTTAATAATGTATGTATTGTGTGTAGTATAAATATGACTTCTCCATTATATACATTTTAAAAATCAATTATATATAAATACTGTGTCCCCGAATTTTTTTTATATTCAAATAACATCTAGGGTTGGCTGGAAGAAATCTCTCTTGAGAGATAAGTCCGCCTTTGGACCACTTAAATTTGTACCTAGTATTTTTATTATAATTGTGTTCAATAAAGAGTTTATATACATATATTTCTACTCTTACGGATTTTTATCAAGTAACAAACCTATAGTAAACATACTCGTATAGTGTCTTGAGGACTAGACTGGAAAATTTCACCTACAAGTATCATAGTATATGGTATCTATACTTTAATATATAAAGCTGAAGAGTTTGTTTGTTTGTTTGTTTGAACGCGCTAATCTCCGAAACTACTGGTGCGATTTGAATAATTCTTTTTTTGTTAGATAGTCCATTTATCGAGGAAGGCTATAGGCTAAATAACATTACGCTATGACCAATAGAGCAAAGACAGAGCGGTAAATTGTAAAAACGGGAAAATTATTCATTTTTGAAGGCTTTCTTTGCGTGCGCTGCGAAAACGGTCAAGATACACAAAAAATATGTATGAAAGAATTATTCCTCTATACATGATCTAAAAAAAAGTCCGCGACGGCATATGTCTATCTTTTAAGGTTTAGTCACAATGACCGTTTTTATGGTACCAAATTTGGTCGAAATAATTTGTTTAATTGTATCAACATAATAATATTAATCTTTATTCAAATATAAATATAAATATGTTGTTGGTTAACCAAAAATCTGCCGGAAGTCACTATTCCACGCGGACGAAGTCGCGGGCAAAAGCTAGTCTATTTATGAAAACATACGGTAGGGCACATTAGTCCCCAATAAATATAACAATTGCGGGTACATGCGGGCTTTTTCGGAACAGTATTTTTGACAAAATCATTTAGGATTTAACTTTTGTCTCAAAAATGTTTTCTGCCAATGTTAGATTGATTATCTCAAAGCCAGAACACGCGAAAGAACCGCGGATTTCGCAGAATAAGAATATGCGACGTAGATTATGACTCATTGCTACATCCCAGCAGATACGGTGACAACAATAAAAGTCATTTATATTTTGATTTATGCAGAGTCAACACCCAAGCACCAGTTAAGGTAGGTCTGCGAAACGGCGAACCGTCGCCGCGCCGCTTTCGCTCAGCGGATTTCACCGGCTCACCTTACAATGGATCCCGCGACCTGTTTTTCATTCCAGTAATTGAACGTTGACACAAAATGAACTTTGTTAGCGACAAATAGAGTTGATTGTCGAACACCGAACATCTGGCTCCGAGACACGAACACATTATAGTCATGATTACGCCAGTATGTGTAAAATGTGACGTCATCTCCCCGAGACTGTTTTTACGTTTAGTATTTATGAGTCGCGGTTAACTCGAGAAAAATTACTTTTTCAAGTATTTCCCTTACGTGCGCTCGGTGTTTGTTCGGCTGATTTATGTACTGGCAGCTGGAAGTTATCGGCGCTTTTTTCATTGTGTTTATTTATATCGATTAAAGAAAACCGGTCAGGTGCAAGTCGGACTCGCGCACGTAGGGTTCCGTACCACTATACATCTAATAAAATATTTTTCTTTATTATATTGGAGTTGATTGTATTAAAGGTAAAATGAGGTTTACGACGGCGGTTTATAACGTACTAGCATTCTGCCCGCGGCTTCGCCTGTGTGGATTTCGGGATTGGGTCTATAGAGGATTAAGGGTCATAGCTTTTGCCCACGGCTACATATGCGCGGAAGTCGGTTTATGGCGCGAAGGTTTTATCTCGCTTGCCATGGGACAATCCGTTTTTCGGAGATAAAAAATAATAAAAAAACCTTGCTCAAGAATTACTCTATCTATTGATGAAAACCGCATGAAAATCTGTGCAGTAGTTTTTGAGCGAAGCCTTTATTGCGCATCCCGTGGGATCTGTCGATTTTTCCGGGATAAAAAGTAGCCTATGTTACTCGGGGATAATGTAGCTTTCCAAAGGTGAAAGAATTTTTGAAATCGATCCAGTAGTTTCGGAGCCTATTCATTACAAACAAACAAACAAACAAATCTTTCCTCTTTATAATATTAGTATAGATTAAAAAACCAATTGTTGGATCTCGTTCAAACCAATTTTCGGTGGAGGTTTGCATGGTAGTGTACATCACATATTATTTTAACATTTTCATTTTCATTCATTCATCACATTTATCATTTTCTTATTTTAGAAGTTACGGAGGTTGGCACACACATTTTTCCACTTTGGAAGTGTTTCTCACGCAAACTATTCAGGTTAGAAAAAAATATATTAGGAATCTGAATATTATTTTTTAAGACCGCATAGATACCCCTACAAGTATGGGTTTGATGAAAAAAAAAAAAGAGTTTCTGTTCTAAGTATGAAGAACCCCAAATAGTAGATAATACTGTTTATAGGTGAGCTTATAGGTGGGGTAGGTAGGCCAAGTGGTTTTTGGGACCCAGGTCTAAATTTTGATATGTTGTAAAAGCAAAAACACTAGAACCACACTACACTTACACTTGAGACAAAACTCACAAAGTCAGACAGTGAGCAAATAAAACTTCAGAGTTATGTTAACTGATCAGTTTATTCCACTTTGAATGCCAGCTCAAGACTGCCCCGCTAGTCCCCGTCATCGCCTTATTTTTAACAAACCACGCCGGCGGATATGAATATGTGTACCGGAACAAGGCTTATATCTTATTATCTAAATGACATAACACCCTAATTCTTTTTGGGAGGGTTTTAAAAATGTTTGAACATAATTTAGAAAATACAATACTTATTTTAAAGCTAAGTTTTATAATATCTAAACACAACCATGTGATCCAACGTGGCGACCGACTGGTGCCAACATAAAAATACACATTTAGTATTAATCATATTATGAAAAAAATTAATAATATTATGTATATTAGCTTTGATATATATTTTGTTTACATTATAATTAAGTATAAAGAGTTGTTCTCAATTTTAATTGTTGTCTGTAATACAAATTCTAACAGTTGTTTTGCTCATTTTCCCGTTAGGAGGCTCGTCAAGGATAACAACATATCCAAAAACTCAGCTGATTTTGCCGAAAACCACGATTTTGTAATTCAGAGCCCCCTGGCGGGAAAATGAGTCGTTAACTTTTTTTGCAACCATTACATATTTGGCTGAGCTCGACCAGGAGAACAACATATCCAAAAATCTGCTGATTTTGCCGAAAACCACGATTTTCTAATTCAGAGCCCCCTAGCGGGAAAATGAGTCGTTAACTTTTTTTGCAACCATTACATATTTGGCTCAGCTCGATCAGGAGAACAACATATCCAAAAATCAGCTGATTTTGCCGAAAACCACGATTTTCTAATTCAGAGCCCCCTAGCGGGAAAATGAGTCGTTAACTTTTTTTGCAACCATTACATTTCTTGCTCAGCTCGACCAGGACAACAACATATCCAAAATTTAGACCTGGGTCCCGAAAACCACTTGGTCTATATAAACAGTTTCATCTACTTTATTGTTTTTATTTCTATTTTTGTATGAAAATCTTAATGTCGTTCACCGAATATATCTATTTACCAAGTTTCCATTGTATAGCTACGAGTTGGCCTGATGTTGGAGCGAATGAATATGATTATGTTTGAAATGTTGCTTTGACATAATGAATGAATGTACTGTTGACCGGATATGAGGGTAAATGAAATGGAAATAACGAATTTCCGTAAAACTTTTCATTCCCTGTGTTTATTTTACCCTATTGAGAGTAATTTAAAGTCTAACGTATCGCTGTGTATACTTAAAATTAAGTATGCATGGTTTCTTTCGGACTTGGACTTTTGGATTTTTTTCGAAAAATTAACAGAACATTTCAATTAATAATAATTTTCAATGTAAAAAAGAACCATATCGTCTTCCACCACGATAATGCACGTCCACATATTGAGCGTCGTGTCGTCGAATCTATCGGGCTAGGAACTGCTTCCTCATCCGCCATATTCTCCCACAGAAGCGCCTACAGACTATCAGGTCAATCAACCGCCGAAAAATTGTCTCACGAACGAAGTTTACGACCACTGGGATGTATTGGTGGCCGCCGTCAAAGACTGGATTTCCTCTAAGAACAGTGACTTCTTCGCCAGTGGAATCGAGCGGCTGCCAAGCAAATGGGAAGCCATAATTGAAGAAGATGGTGAATATGCTCCGGAATAATCATTTAAAGATGTTTTTGCTAAATTTTGTTATTGTTTTTGTCTAATATAATTTGTTTAAAAAAGCCGCAATAAATATGCACCAACCCAATACTTTGCGAAGCATTATATCTTTCGTCGTAGTACAAGAGACAGGGTACAGCGAAATTATTTCCATTTGAGAAGCTTAAATCACCCTCCTTTGAGGAGTGCGCAAAAAATCAAAAAGTTTTTAATACTCTGCCAAGTTTTGTCTTCGTCTATATTGTCTCTGGTCGGCCGAGTGTTACACCGTTGCGGCGACTATTTCTGTTGATTAAATAGTATTGCAAGACCATTTTATTGCTCCTCGAAACTAGGCTTAAATTTATTTGTAGCCCAATATTATCTTTACCTTATTTACGTATTTATTTTAATATATAAGTATTTTAAATTATTAAAAAGCACTAAATGGATTTTCATGAAAATTTACAATAATATGAATTGTACATCAAAATAACATATAGGATACAATTTATAAATTTAAGTTAATATAAGCTACTCAAAATACTAATCCTACTCAGACGAAGTCGCGGTACAAACTACATACTTATAATCATTAGATATTATTGAATTACAAAGTTACAAAGAACTGTGTTTGGCGCAGACATAGATTAAAACTCTTACAAACTTACTATTTAATACATATATAGTTATAACGTACCTATGAGTTACTTTGTGATATGTTGATGATGTCTACGGTTATATCTAAGTGAAAGTAATTTTCCTATTTAACCAATAAATTCAATATCTTAAATTTAAAAATGCATTCAAGTCAAACAACGCAGTATGTTTGGATAACTTTATACGCGACGAGAAACAAGATCATGTAGTTATAATAATGTAGCAGCGTAGGTCGTAGCGATTGCTACGTGTATGCTACGCCGTAGCAATAATTTATTTTAAAAAATTTGATAATTTTTTTTATTGGTATTTAAAGATAAATTATTTAATTATCTTAGAAAGAGTACTATTTACAACATATAAACAAAAAAATACTATCACAAAAAAAGAGTGCAGACCAAAGAGTCCGCAGAATTTATTTCATCTAACAAAAAAAAAAACTTAGATAAGCAGTCACACCTTATATTCTAAATTAAATATATATGTGTGTGTGTCTGTAAAGCGCGGCAGCTGAGTATCGAAGTGACGGCCGCAGGGCTGTAGCAGCGATTTTGGCTCTCGTGCAAATATTGGCCCTGAGCTATGGACCTTTTTGTGCTGCTGCAGCACACATGAACCTCAATTATTCTGTATGAAGGACAGGTCTGTATGTAATATGTTTCCCTGTTCGTAACCTAAATATGTTTTATTTATCTTTTTTTACTTGTTTTTATTACTCAATAATTGTTGTGTGTGTGTGTGTGTAGAACAAATAAAATATCTACCTATCTATCTGTCTTTACCGCCACTTATTGACACCAAACGAATATGTCGAAGCAGATACTCCTTGAGCATTCCTCTCCGACCGACATGGCGGAACTAAGTAGGCAGGGCTATAAATAATAACCTTTAGTTAGGTAAGGGCTTAATATAATAGCACAAAACACGGTAAACGATCCGTCGGAGTATTGCGCATGCGCACCGAACACGCGCCGAAGTCAAATTGCCTCGTGTTTGCTCCAACGTTCCGCTAGCGCATTCCACCGACATGCCGACTGGAAGGCGATACCAGCGCCACAGTCGACATGGTAAAGTCGCGCTGTGTCTCATTAGTCAAATCAGCTTCAGTTTTGTCGACAAATATAAAATTAAAATGACATAAAAAGCTTAACAGTTACATAACTTTATATGTACGCATATGTATGAAAAAATTACTCAATAACTGTTCAAAATTTTTCTCGAAAAAATCAGGCAAGAAACTCTGAAACTATCTAGATGCTTTAGATACTTTGATACCTTGATATCCCTTTTTTAATCTTTAAACACAAATGCAATTTTTTACTATCAGATTTTTGTCAAATAAATGACAATCAAACGACACAATAAATGACAATCAAAGTTTCATACAAAAGCCTTTTGACCAAGAGTTACAAAATCTTAACAAATTGACATGAATAAAAAGGAGCCCCAAAGAAGGCAGTGCAAAGACGGCCCACATTTAGAGGTAACTTCTAACAAAACGCGTACTTTGCCATCGAGGGGGGAACTTTCTGATCTCAACTTCTGATTCCCTTAAATATTCCCTTTATTTTTTCATTCCGGGAATAATTGAAAGCGATTGGGATATTATTTGGATGATTTCTAACGAAAGAATCCGTGAGGGACCCTTTTTCGGGAAGTCGCCCAAGTTGGCAAGAGCTTTTTATCATTGAAAGGTCTCTTAAAAGGGTTCTATTGGATGTATAATATTAATTACCTACTGCGTACCCTTGGATTCAACAGGCTTAGATAATGATTTATGTTGGGGTTTTTCGTGTGATAAATTTGGGCACAGTTATTTGATATGACTAGCGTACGCCTGTGGCATTATACATAAAACAATAACAAAATTTATTTTACGCTGTATTTACCAAATCCGGGCGTCTGCAAGTGAATGCATCTTTAGGAGAGTGATTCGTATGCACTATCTGAAATTACTTGCTTAAACATGTTATTCTCAATTATTATTTATATTCTAGATTATATATATACTAGCTTTCTGCCCGCGGCTTTGCCCGCGTGGATTTCGGGATTGGGTCTATAGAGGGTTAAGGGTCATAGCTTTTGCCCACGGCTACATATGCGTGGAAGTCGGTTTATGGCGCGAAGGTTTCATCGCGCTTTCCGTGGGACTATCCGTTTTTCCGAGATAAAAAATACCGTAATACCTTGCACAAGAATCACTCTATCTATTAAATGAAAATCTGTGCAGTAGTTTTAGAGCGAAGCCTTTATTGTGCATCCCGTGGGATCTGTCGATTTTTCCGGGATAAAAAACCCTATTATTTAATCCGAACTTTTATCTTTACGTCTGCAAAATTTCAAAGCAATCGGTTCAGTAGTTACGGCGTGTAAGCGGAACAAACAAACTCACTCACTCATATATATATATATATATATATATATGTTTATGTGTGTATTTGTAGATGTAAAAGATAGTAAGTGTATACTAATATATTTGTCTGCGTCAACTACAGTTCTTTGCAACTAGTCACTCGGTTGACTGGTAGAAAATGATTTGTTGCATTAAGTCCGCCTTTTGCAAAAATAAACGTAAAACAAAATAAATATATTGATTAAAAAAAATACTATTTCATTGCCTTTTTACCACAATCTAAGTAAGTACCGGCAACAATACATTATAAAATTAAGCGGAGGAGCTTTTTGTAAAGTCCCAAAGAGCTTTGATCTCAGGCTGTAGATAGGCGAAGCTCAGCTGATAGGCCGTTTAATTAACTTTGCTAAAAATGTATTTTCTGCTTAACTTTGAGCAGTTCTCTATCTTTGCCAATTTGTTAATTAAGATAGATAAGTCAAAAGTGAGTCTCAAGATGAATCTGTAATCGTTTTTGTTTTAGTTCTCAGCGGAATTTTATTCTTTATAACTTTGCTTTTATTTATGTACGAATACATATATTAGCGAATGATTATTTATAAGCCATATAATTTGACTTTGAATTTGAATTTGAATTTGACGACCTCCATAGTCGAGTGGATAGTACACCGGTTTCAAGGTGTCGCCATCTCTGAGGTCTCGGGTTCGAATCCCGGTGGGGGTAGATGTTTGTGTGATGAATGCGAGCATTTGTACCTTAGTCATGGTTGTTGATATATATTTCTATAAAAAATATTTATATATGTATAATATATATATGTCTATCCGTTACCCTAGATCCCATAGCACAAGCCTTATAGAGCTTAGTTTGGGCTAGGCTAATTAATGTAAGTGTAAAAAAATATATATATATATTATATATATATATATATAATTGCATAAAAATCTATTCAGTTATTTTTACGTGATAGAGTAACAAACATCCGTCCATAGTTATAAAGTTTCGCGTTTTTAAGGTTCCGTACCTCAAAAGGAAAAAACGGAACCCTTATAGGATCACTTTGTTGTCCGTCTGTCCGTCCGTCTGTCAAGACCCTTTTTCTCAGGAACGCGTGGAGGTATGAAGCTGAATTTATATAAATTACTCAGGTCTACTGTCCCTTGAAGCTGTGAAAAAATCAAACTTCTAAGCCAACGCAATCAAAAGATACAGCCGTTTATGCCGCAAATTTTCGACACTTGCAAGGGAATCAAAACCTACAGGGTGCTTCCCGTGAACTCAGAATCTTGAAATTTGGTACGAAGCAACGTCTTATAGCATAGATAAAGGAAAAATTACGAAAACCATAAATTTTTAGTTACATCACATAATATATATTTTTTTAATAATTTTAAATTTACTACCCATTTCCTCATAAACGCTTAGAGGTATTAAATTGAAATTCATACCAAATACTCAGGTCTATAATACCTTTAAGCTACAACAAAATCAAACTTCTATGTCAACACAATCAAAAGAAACAGCAATTTAAGCTGCATATTTTGAAACTCGCAAGTACTCGCAAGGGAATCAAAACCTAAAGGGTACTTCCAGTCGACCTAGAATCTTAAAATTTGGCATGAAGCAACGTTTTATAGCACACATAAAGGAAAAATTCCGAAAACCTTAAATTTTTAGTTACATCACAAAATATATGAACGAACTTTGTAAACCTTGCAGGTTTGTACGGAACCCTCGGTGCGCGAGTCCGACTCGTACTTGGCCGGTTTTTTATATTAATAGGATTAATTACAAAGTTGTAGGTTCTTGTTAACATTTTAATTTTAATGTTTTTGATTACAATATAATTACTTCAGACGTTGTTAATATATAAACATTGTCACGTAGCGGAAGGTTACGGAGCAAACTAGGGAAAGGTAAAAACGAAAAGATAAATGCATAAATGCTATCTATAATATAAAACAAAGAGAATCACTCAGAGATTTATTTAAGGATATAAATATAATGACATTAACGTGTCAATATATGTATGAAAATATAATATATGTTTATAAGAACTACGATACATTTAATACAAATTTTCAAATTCATCATTTAAACACGAGAAATAAAAATAAGCTTGCCGTTCCAACATAAATGCTTCAAAAAACTAGAGGTTCGTTCTTTGGGAAATGTGTAACTTTTTATAACACACTTCCCAGAAACGGTAAAGCAGTAATTGCTTTACCGTTTCATAAATTTAAAGCACATATTAAAAATACTCTAATGAAAAAAGTGTATTACAAGGTCAATGATTTCTTGAATGATAAAAATGCTTGGATGTAATTTTTACGATATTTAATTTCCTGAATAATTAAACATGCTTGGATGTAAATTTTGCGATATATAATTTTAATGATTCTATAATAAATGATATTTTTGTTTTGTACCGGACATATACATATCAGATTTGTTTAATGCGATATGACTCTTGTGACGGAAATATATATTAGGTAGTTGTTTTAATTTGTATCGGAGGTTGGGTTCAGACTGTGTATCTGAAGCCGGCTTCCAACTGACGACTCTGTACTGACACAGGGAGAAAAGAAAAATTGCCCTTGCTGGTTTTCTTGCTGGTTCTTTCCAGTACAAGGTCTCCCGCCGTAAACTTGTGAACCAATGGCGTAGCATCTTTGACATTCAAAAGTGATTGTAAAATCCTATTTGAAGAATAAATTTTTGATTTTGATTTTGCAAGATATTATTATATTAAAAGAAATATTATTACAGCACGGCTACGGCGGCACTTAGGAACTAAATTAAAATTACAAATAATGATCACAAAAATGCTAAAGAAGGAATAAAAAAGGAAGGCGGTACCAGGTACTAAGCAGACAAAGTAGCAGTAGGCTGGCAAGAATACAGCAGCAGGCTGGCAGGTATTCCGCAGCATATCAAGCATAACACTTACAGCACTCCTACAGTACACATTACCGACAGAATACAACCCATTTGCACATACAGTAATACTATACGCGATTCCCAATGGAATCAACACAAAGTTGTGTTGGATTTGGATGTTAATAGACCACCTCTGTCCAGCTCGCTTAACACTAACGGCAGTGCTGTGGGGGAGTACACCCAGTGTATCCTACATACAAGTTGGGTGTAGCGAGCACTTTCCTAGGGCAACCCATGCCGACTATCTAGAGGTGTTCAATATTCCCATACTTGAACTCTATACATGCATGATACGATTTATTATAGAAAATCAGATGCGTAGATTGCATGAGCGTAGCTTGAAAACAAGCAGATGGGCAGATTTGCATTAAAAGAAAACAATTTACTTATAATTGCGAGACCTGAGAAAATTCTAATAATATAGACGTTAGAAGATTAAAACGTTACATATAATTGCAAGTTCCAGAATATTCTGGGAAAATTCCAGAATATTCTAATAGTATAGACGTTACATTTTTTCATAGAGATTACATATTAACAACCATGACTCGAATCCGGGACCTCAGATATGGCAACTTCTTGAAACTGGTGTACTACCTCGGCTCAGGAGATCGTGGTTTTAATTTTAAGGTTACTTTAAGTTAAGTGTGTTATTAATATAATAATTGTCCCTCCTCAGATGTCTCGTGTTACGTCTATCTCATCGTACATGAACTTAGAAATGCTACTTATGTAACCGAACCACTGGCTTTTGTAATACAGGCTTGACCTAGTATAAAAGTCAGAGGACTAAATCACTGCAATAAGTTATAAGCCATTTAGTATTGTAAACTATTTGGGGCTTGAATAAATACATTTTATTTATTTATTATTATTATAATTTGAACATACGAGTAATTTCTTGATAGTCTCATAATATTAATTCCATTTCTGTTAGCGAACACTAACTTGTTTCAGTCGCCCTTATGGATAAGGTTTAGACGGCCGCCTCTATCGGTTTGGTTTCCGCCATAATCACCCTGGCACTTAATCGCGAAGGCACTTAGTCGCCCTGGTATGAGGATAATCAGCCTCATCTCTCAAGAATGAAAAAAAAATTCGAACTCACCGCTCTTTTTATATACATAGTAGACAATTAACAAACCTGAAACAAAACAAAGAATTCATAAATTATTATTATTGAATCAAAATACAAACATGATTAATGTAATAGAATTATAAAACGAGCCCCCTCTTTCAAGAAGCCTTACGTTTATAATAGGCTCAACCAATTGTTAAATAGTAGGCAACTTACTCTTCGCCAGGCGAGATCAAAACTAAAGGCAGAGCTTCTTTCTTGAACATATGAGCAATCAGAGCGCGTATTGGCACGCTTTGAATAACCGGTCTTTGTGTGTTTTTGTAGCTGGTTTTTTTATTTAATATATTTTTTTTACTTCTTTTTTATTGTTTAGTTTCCCTTTTTAATTATTATTATTTTTTCTTTTGTTTTTTTGTAGCGCAATGGATTTATTTCATTTTCCTTTTTATTATTTGCCCGCAGGTACCGTTGCAGAGCCCTTTCAGCAAAAATGTGAAAGCTCCCACTGGACAAGCATAGCCTAGTGTGGGGGTTTTTCGTTAAACCACGAATTGTACATCTATTTAAAATAAAGTATTATTATTATTAATTTCATATAATTTGAAACAATTATTGTTTCTAGTGTTAGCTGGAGGAGATCTCTTAAAAAAATAAGCTCGCCTTTGTGCATCATTCTATGTTACATTATTATATTTGTCATATACATACCTATATATATATTTATATATATATATAATCTATACGTATAGAACGTAGCACGTAAACTATACAAGCTCCATCGACGCCAGCTTATCCCGACTTTCCGCTGCATTGTTTTGGGAAGACTGAACAAGTCGAGACGTGTTTGGCTTAGCCCGGAGAACACCTCCGCGGTGCGCTTACGACCGAACATTGTGTGCAGAATCATAATTAGTTGTGTTAAAGTCTGTTAAGATGCTTATAAGCTGTATAATCTCACTTTTGCCTTTACACACGTTCGTTTTGAATGTAGGTATATATAACAAGATAAATTCGTCATTCATCTACTCTTCGATTCAAATCACGCCAAGCATTTCCGTTTCCACTTATACAAACTAGCGCATATAAATATTTTATTTTATTTTCAAAGGTAAATCAACAGTTGTTAATCTTTAAAATACAACTTAAATAAACTTCATTAAACTAATAACAGATTTACACATATATAACTTTTGAATGGCTAAAATAACAACACGTCGAGCTTCACAAAACACATAGAGCAAAAAAAGAAAAGAAATACAAATATTTTATCTTTTTAGAATATTATAACAACAAACTTAGCTTCCGCCTTAATGAATTACAGCTTGAATAGAAAAGATCAAGATCAAACCTATCGCATAATTTAACACCTGCCGCACGGGCAGGTGTTTCAACAGTATATATGAATTCTGCAAGCAACAAGCAGTATATATGAATTCTGTCTATAATTTGTTTTAGCCAGAGGGACATAAATTGGCTTGTAACTGCGTAAATTCCTATTTGGAACATTCAACCCTATCAGCTGTAATTGAAAATTGGACGAACTTACCTAAGTGAAGTCCAATTGTAATTTTATGAAGGTTGATCTGAAATATAATTGTTAACAGTGTAGTCTTTCTATTCGGTATTCATTGGCATCGCGGTTTTAGATTTAAAAAAAAATAAAAAATTTCTTGTCTGTGGCACTCCGGGTAGCAAATGTCACTATTTTAGAGCTTTAAAGTGAGATGGCTCTGATGAGTTGATGACCCACTATGCTTGGGATCAGCAACAAGCTGATGCTGGGTTGGGCGGGTGATTATATTTCAGATCAACCTTCATAAAATTACAATTGGACTTCACTTAGGTAAGTTCGTCCAATTTTCAATTTTATTTCATGTTGATCTGAAATATAATTGTTAACAGTGTAGTTGTTTAGAGACAGTGGCATAGTGGGTATCTATCATTATGTATGCACTTATGAAAGGTAAGTTTGTAAATAAATAATTTACAAAGGGTCTGGTATAAATGATGAGGTCCAAATCATTCTGAACTATAACACTTATGTCTAAGTAGATAATCACAGCTTAATTAGTCAGCCTTTAATTACTTAACTAATTTTTATAAGGCAATAAGAGGGAATCAACTTGGTAATTTTCTCTGTATCTCACATATTGAAGTAAATTTTTGTGTTAATTTTACAATATAAAATTAACAGTAATAATAATCAAAAGTACAATGGTTTTCTGAGATAAGACTATGATAAGTCAACAATATTTTAAAAACATAATTGAGATCAACATAATTGCAATGAAAATTAAGATAAATCAACAATATTTAAATCATCATCATCAAGATAAATTGTGATAATAGCCTTTTTATTACTTGAAACTTAAATCAATATAATATAATAATATAAAAATAATATTATTAATCAAAGCTAAAAACTGCCTGTACAAAGTCATCACAACTGTTTTTATCTTGTATAGGTAACTGATAAAACCTTGCAAATGTAAGGGAATTTTCAATCTAGCCAGCGGTTTTCCTAATAACATCAATTGACACTCCTGCCTTGCTAGCTGATGAGGTGGCAGAATGGCGGGTGCTGTGTGATTTAAATTGGTTTGTATCAATACCACTATCTGCTACGACACACTTGATCCACCTGCTTATGGTTTGTTTTGATGCATGGTGGTATGGCTTTTTTAAAAGTAAATAAAAGGTATGTTTGAAAATTTCTGATAGTGTTTGTGCTATGGATGTAGTCTTGAAGTGTGCTGGCTGGGCATATTTTAGGTTCTTGTAAATAAAATGGAAGGTTTATTATACTGTGTTGTTTTGTATGTACAGAAGTTTTTACTAAATCACTGATGACTATGGTGATTATATCATTAAGCTTAATCAGTGAAAGAGTTTGTACCCGCTGAGCACTTGCCAAGGCTAGCAATGTTACCAGTTTTTTAGTTAGCATTTCAAGGCTTAACAGTGAGTTTTGGTGGTAATTTTGCTAGGTAACTCAACACCTTGTGTGGGTCCCATGTTTCTGTGTATCTTTGCATGGCTGGTTTTAGCCTGAATACACCTTTTAGGAATCGTTTCACTCTATCATCTGTCCCAACTTTCTCTCCTATTAAAAGAGAAAGGGCAGATTTATGGCAACTGAGGGTGTTATAGACCCCACCACTTTGAAATTTTTCTATTAGAAATTTTATTACAAAAGGTATAGGTGTTAAGAGCGATTCCTGGTTGTATGTATTGCAGAACTACCACCAGCTTTTATAAGTTGTGTTATATTGAATCATAGTACCCTTGGAGATGGATGCTAGCATAATGTCTAGTGTGAGCTCTGTGGCAAGCCTCTGCGTCTGAATGCCTCCCGCAGAAGATGCTCACTGCCAGGGTAAGGTGGCTGCTCAACGGGTGCTTTGCTCCAAAAGGAAATATCAATAAGTTAGGATCTGGTTTAGATATGATTGGGTTACTGATCATTAAGCTCATGGCTAGGGGGTACCATGGTTGGTACTCCCACATTGGGTAAACAAGTATGCCTCTGGCTTTATCACATTTAATCTTCTTTAGGCATTTAGTTAGAAGGGCAAATGGTGGGAAGGCATAAAAATAATAAGGTGCCCAGTTAAGGGTCATAGCATCAATGTCAAATGCATTAGGATCCCTTTTCCAAGAGACATATAGCTTACATTTCTTATTAATCCTAGATGCAAAAAGATCTATGTTTGGGATTCCTAGGTGGGTTTTTATAGTATTAAAGGCATCTTTACTTAATTCCCATTCTGTGTCAAAATTTGTGTTACGTGATTCTTTATCCGCATATACATTGTCAGTGGACTTTATGTAAGAGGCATAAATGTTTATATTTCTGTGTTCACACCAGCTCCAGATATCTCTGGTGATTTTGTTCAAGTGTGGGTATTGCACACTACCCATTTTATTAATGCATGCAATAGCAGTTGTGTTATCTATACGTAATAAAATATTGCAATGGCTATATGGTTTTGCGTAACATTTTTATCCAAAAAATGCTACTGTCAGTTCTAACTGGTTTATATGAAGGTGTTGTTCTGAGTGAGACCACATACCACCACTACTTTCACCATTGCAGTGTGTTCCCCAACCAGTCAGTGATGCATCAGAAAATATTTTCAACTGAAATTGTATTTAAATATTTGTATTTAAGTACATAATAGCATCATAATTGTCAGCATAGTGTGTCAACGCTAGATATTCTCTCTTTCCGTTGCTTTAGTGTGCATGAGGCCATAAGGTACAGCAGGGCTAGCAGCTACTAAAGTACCAAGCAATTTTGCAAAGTTCCTTATTCTACAGCTCTTCAAGGATAGGAATTTTGTTACTAAAGATTTTATACTGTCTCTCTTATCCTGTGGTAATTCAAGTGACATTTTTTGTGAATTTATGATAAAGCCAAGAAACTTGCAAGATATATTAGGTATTAGTGTGCTTTTTTCATGGTTTACAATAAGGCCCAAGCATTTAAAAATGGAGAGAGTTGCATCCCTATTTCTTATGCATTCCTTATAAGTTTGCCCAATGCAAAGATAGTCATCGAGATATATTGTTCATAAAAAACCCCTGTTTTCTGAGTGTACCAATCACTGGTTTCAGTAGTTTTGTGAAGACACTAGGTTGCAGTACAAAGACCATATGGTAATGCTGTGAATTTATAAAGAATGCCATCAAATTCGAAACGAAGGTAAATTTCTGTGTTCTGGGACAACTGAGATGAGAAAATAAGATTCTTTGAGATCTATGGAGCACAAAAAAAATAGTCTTTATTTACAAGCTTTACTGCCGTTCTAATATCTTCTATCTTGAAGTGATCTATTTTGATGAAGGTATTCAGAGATTTTAAGTTAAGGATAAATTTAAATTTGCCATTGGGTTTTGATCTTAAGAATTAGAATTAATTCTTAAGAATTTAAGAATTTGAGATAAATTGGTTCTTACAGGGGTGCATATTTGAGCTGCACCTAGTTCTAATAAGTTGACAATGGCTTTGGCGCATATTATCAACTTCAGTGAGAGGTATATTATTTTGGGGAACAAAACTTTGCACTGGAATTTTTAGGAAGGGAATATGGTAACCATTTACCCATTGTAATAGCATAGGTTCACTAGTGATCCTTTGCCAGTAGGTGAAGTATTTAGTTATGTTGCCTGCATGTACCTGATCATTTAACGCCTGTTGCCCCGTGTCGCAGGCCTCTCGGGCCGCGTGTCGCAGGCCTCTCGGGCCGCGCGTGGCTGAAGGCTGGTCGTCGGGGCGGCGGCTGCGCTGTGCGGTTCCTGGGTCCACCTCGTGATGCCGTCGCCCTGGGTTGTAGAGGCTGTGGTGGACCGTAGCGGTTTCCCATAGTATTGCCTCTTTTTCCTCCTTCGTGATTCCGTTGAGGAGAATATGGTTCCAACGAACCGTGATTTCTTTTTGTATAGTTCCTCTGAACTGCTTACAATTGTCTTTGTATTCGGCCCCCAGAGCATCTTGGAAAGCTGCAACTGGGTCTACCTCCACCTCGTCCTCGATGCGGCCTGGTAAGGAAATTCCGCCATGTTTTGCTGTTGGATTTTCCAACGGCCACGTGTTTCATTTTTATATTAAATGTTTACGTTTTCAGCGTATCTCGTACGTAATGAAATAGTATCTCGTACTCTTAGGTTTAATGCTCTAAGCTCGTACTTATCAAAGCTATGGTATCTCGTACCAAGTTTGACCTTCATGCCTAACGGTATCTCGTACCGGCATGGGTGCATTGTATTCAACGTATCTCGTACGTAATGAAATAGTATCTCGTACTTATCAAAGCTATGGTATCTCGTACCAAGTTTGACCTTCATGCCTAACGGTATCTCGTACCGGCATGGGTGCATTGTAGACTTTACCTTGTGAGTCCGGTGATGAGCTTGGGGAAAGAGGTCGAGACGAGGTTAATATGGGGCTTCGGCTTCTTGTGCGGCTACGGTGACGCTCGCGGATTTCACGAAGGCGTTTTTCATATTTTTTGATTTTCTTCAATATTTTCCGATCGGACGGTATAATTGATAAACTTCGATGAAGTGAACCTTCACAAATCTTTTTTAAATAAAACGTTATTGTGCTTTTTATTAAGTGGTGGAGAGATCAAGATTTTCCGTGTTCTTGTATTCTGGAAGTGGATGTCAACAAGGAGCTTGGAGGCGTCAGTTAATGCTGTACTCTATCTATTTGCTCTTGAAGCATAATTTTTGTCATAGCCTCTCCGATAATGCCTGTGGCTAGCCCCAGTTGGTGTTGCATCAAAACGATGGCCTTGTCCCTCGTCAGAGCATTATCTGTTAAGACAGCTTATATTTCTTCGTTAAGGGTGGGGGCTTCCAGTAGCTGACAATTTTTCTGGTAATTTATGTCTTTTCAGTATTGCCTTTTGGTTTGCTTGTTGTGGTGTAAGTTGGCTTAGCTAGATTTGCTTTTGGTGTTGACTTTTTATTTGGGCTGAAGACTTCTTCAGTTCTAGGCTATATTTAATTTTTGATGCCAGGTTATCACGTTTTACTTTTTCAGTAATGTTCAAAAAGTTTTACGAGACCTACGATGCCGGCGAACGCGCGAAAGAAAAGTGACATTTGCTACCCGGAGTGCCACAGACAAGAAATTTTTTATTTTTTTTTAAATCTAAAACCGCGATGCCAATGAATACCGAATAGAAAGACTACACTGTTAACAATTATATTTCAGATCAACATGAAATAAAATAGCTCAGGACTATCAATGGAACCTGACACAACTTTCATCAGGAAAATAATGTCTGCTATAGTCCGACGACTCTGTAAGGTTAACAGATGGTGCCTCTTACATATACCAAGGTATTCGGATGAGTCATATTTTGTACCGATACGGTAGCATAGATACTTAATAATTTTTTTCTGAATATTTTCCAGTCTATCAATATAGACACCGTATCTAGGGTTCCAAACTTGAGAACAGTATTCAAGGAGACTCCGGACTAGAGTACAATAAAGTATTTTCAATGTCTTAGCATCAGTAAAATCTTTAGAGTTTCGGAACAAAAACCTAGAGTTTTAGTTGCATTAGATATAATTATTTCTATGTGCTCATCAAACAGCAATTTAGCATCGTGTGTCACTCCAAGGTCACGCATGGCTTGAACGTTGTAGTTTATGAGTTTGGATACAATAATCAAATAATAAGACGTTTTGTTTACGACTGAATGACATGACAGTGCACTTACCTGAATTAAGATTAAGCATGTGCTTATCACAGTAAGCTTCAAGTCGAAGTAGATCCTGCTGCAATGCATAGGCATCATATCATATCTACACGTTCTTTTTGAATCGCAACCAATTCATTAACTCTACTTAAAAGCTTTTGGTCTAATTCACACACAGTCAAATTAAAGGGCTGTTTTTAGGGTATTTCCTATAATTATTCGAATTTTCCTCATTGTAAAAACCCTCCTTGAACTTCAACGAACATTAACAAAAAAGAATTGGCCAAATTAGTCCAGGCGTTGTTGAGGTATGAGCTTACCAACACATTTTGCGATTCATTTTTATATATAAGATTATAATACATTAATTAGAACAATCTTACATACAAACAAGTATGATTAGAGTCGTATAGCACACAAGTTTACATGTAGGAGCGGAGGTAACCACGTCGCTGAACAGTTTGCAGTTATTATATCGTTATACATATATATCAGTATAATGTTTTGTATATTCTTTATATTAGTATAATTATATTTATTGATCGCACTTTGAAAATTTATTCGTACTCGCTTTATGAACACCTTAAAATAATTAATCTGTGCTTATCTCGATTGTTATGGCTCTTCCTAAAATTTTTTTCACGCGTTAGTGATTCCTGAATTAAATACTTGTAGACTTACTCGTACTATTATGATTACTTAGTACTTATTAGGTAAGTAAGATCTTGGTACAAATGTAAAGGTTTGGTACTATTTTCAGTGCTAAGCGAAAATTAGATGTCAAATATAAAACGTGACACTGAATCGAAGGAATAGTTGAAGGAACAAACTTGCTAGCAGCCCCTTTGGGAGCCCTGACTAAGATTTATATGGAGCCTGGGGGCCATCTTGTTCGTGTCTCTTTACGACGACACACTTACGTTTTCTAGATAATCTTTCTTTTAATTTAAAATTTGTCCTGTCGTATAACCGAATGTGATGTTTTTAAACATGTTCTAGTAAGTTCTAATAAAGCAAATAAATGTTAATTATTATGTTAAACTGAAAAAAAATACATTTAACCAACCAACCAACCAACGTTAAACATTGAGTTGACATCTGTTATGCCAAGTGCACATCTCGGTCCATTGGCTTTTATGAACTTCGCCATATGTAGCTCTCAGGAAATACTGAATCTAGAATCTAATTCCAGAGCCTGCGTGTACACTTACTAAATAAACCATTAAGGCGATTCCAGTTAATCAAGATGATCTCTACTGCGATGGAGGATGGTGCGAAAAAATGACGATAAAGGCGTTATTGAAATTGATTTTACTGATTCCGTAAAAAAACCGATAAGGAGCAGAGCGTGAGCTACAGTCTCTGCTGCACCACGCAATCTAAGACCTTATTTGGTTACTTCTGCAGTTAATCAAGAGAGTTTTGACATATTAAACAAACTAGATAGAAATCTACTTGTCCTGAATCTGTACACCATTCCTAATATTATAAATGCGAAAGTAGTTCTGTCTGTCTGTCGAGTTTCACGCAGAAACTACCTAACCGATTTAAATAAAATTTGGTGATTTAAATAAAAAATATAAGGGTGTAATGGTAGGGGGTGAACTTTTGTATGGAAGTATTGGCAGTTTTAAACTGTTTATTCATACTAATATTATAAATGGGAAAGTGTGTCTGTCTGTTTGTCCGTCTTTCACGGCAAAACGGAGCGAAGAATTGACATATTTTTTTACGTGGAGATAGTTGAAGGGATGAAGAGTAACATAAGCTACTTTTTATCCTGTAAACATCGACACATCCCACGGGATGCACAATAAAGGCTTCGCTCAAAAACAAAGCGCGATAAAACCTTCGCGCCATAAACCGACTTCCGCGCATATGTAGCCGTGGGAAAAGCTGTGACCCTTAACCCTCTATAGACCCAATCCCGAAATCCACGCGGGCGAAGCCGCGGGCAGAAAGCTAGTGTTTTATAATTCTGCGAAGCTAGAAAAAATATTTGAAATATTCTATTGTTAACTACTATAAATTGAAGTTAACAATAGCGAGTCAACTTCGCAAGGCGCAAAATCACAATTCGATTGGAACGAAATCGCGGACACAGCTTGTAAATATATAAACCAAACCCTGAAACCCTTAAACAGTCAAATTATAATATCAAAGGAAAATATTATTCTTAAAGAACACACTATCAAGAATGTACACTCAACTCGAGCGGTTACGTGGAACTTGGGGATAAGTGCGTTTACTTAATGCGATACAGTTGTATCGGATACGTGGCCGCAACCCTAATGCGACCTTGGCGAACTCACGTATTTCACTTTTGTATTAAAGAAATATTTTTATTGGAAAACACAAAGGCGTCGCCGCCTCATAGAACTCTATTGTGAGGAATTTGATAAGATTTTTTTGTGTCTGCGGAACTGTAATTCTTAGTATGCGGAACGAGGATTAGGTGTTTTATTTTTTGTAAGTCTGTTATTTTAATATTTTATTACTTACTAGCTTTCCGCCCGCGGCTTCGCCCACGTTACATTCGAATTTCCCACAGGAAGGATATGTTTTCCGTCGGTAAAATTATCTTATTTCCTTCCTTGGGTCCTCGGGTTTTACGATTGGAATATACGGGGTATACTATATGTTAATCGGTTCAGTGGTTTTTACAATACTGCCATACAACCTTTCACCCCCTCCTTTCAACCCTTTACAGCCCTTTTCTGCTTTAAAATGTAGCCTCTGTCCTGTCTCAGCCTCTAGACTATCTGTGTACCAAATTTCATTAAAATCGGTTCAGTAGTTTGAACAATATTTCCATACAACCTATTATCCCTCCTTTCAACCTTTTACAACCCTTTACAACCTTTTTTGCATGAAATAGTAGCCTATGTCCTTTCTCAGCTCTAGACTATCTGTGTACCAAATTTCATTTAAATCGGTTTAGTAGTTTTGGCGTGAAAGTGGAACAGACAGACCGAGTTACTTTCGCATTTATAATATTAGTATGGATTTACTTTGGTATTGGTAATTTACGGAAGAAAAATCATTTATGTGTCTGTCACGTAGAAAGTGGCAAAAATGATTAAGTAAGTTTATTTCAATGATCTTACCAATCATGGAGTCGCAGGTGGTGGGTTATTCACCAAATGTTTAGCTTAAGATATCACCATATCCTAAACAAAACAACATCAGAATTATTTTCTTGTTAGTAAAGAAACTGTACCAGAATCATACTTTAGTATTGGTAATCTATGAAGGGAAATTCATTTCATGTGCTTGTAATTAAGAAACTGCCAAAAATTAGAAAATTCATTTAAATGAACCAATCATGGGGTCACAGGTGGTGGGATAGTCACCAATTATGGTTATATCCTAAACCAAACAACAGTACAATTATTTAATTCTCCGTAAAGGCACTGTACCAGAATCATACTTTATTTGGTAATCTACGAAAGGAAAAATGGTAATGTTTTAGCAATTTCGAAACTGGCAAGTATTACTGAGTTCATTTAAATGATTTTGCCAATCATGAGGTCACAGGTAGTGGGATAGTCACCAATTATGGTTATATCCTAAACCAAACAACAGCAGAATCATTTACTTCTCAGTAAAGAAACTGTACCAGAGTCATACTATATTATTGGTAATCTACAAAAGGAAAATCAGTAATGTGTTTGTAATTCTGAAATACAAAATCCACACTAAATGAGATGAACTCAGCACATGCTATAATTCGATGCTATAATTTAACTTTAATATATTCTTTTAAAACTGTAAGACACGGCATTCCTAATATGCATGCATGTTTTCAAATTATATTTTTATTAGTTGTATTTCCTATATTATGTAATGGAAAGTCACTTCATGAATTATCCATACTGAAGTCATTTTCCAAATTGACGACTCTGTATCTATTTAATACAGGGGAAAAAAACAGCCCTTGCTGAGTTTCTTGCCGGTTCCTCTCAGTACAAGGTCTCCCGCCGTAGATTTGCGAACCGATGGCGTAGCTTTTCGACTTTCACAAATGCTTGTAACAGCCCAGACTGAATAAATGATTTTGAATTTTGATGGTTTTCAGGTATTCACTCCTAAATATTTAAAGCTTAATGCAAAAGATATCCAGTAAATATAAATACATAAATTTCACACGAGCATCTAATTAATATGTTTTTCGCAAAGTGTTTTATTAACGGGATATAAAAACTTTTTTAATTGGGAAACGACTCAGAGAGTTGTTCTAAGCGGAATGTTGGGATAACGGATAGGAAAGATATATCAACTTTTCCTAGAGGAAAGTTTTCCCAATTTAAGAGCTTTTGAGAGTAGTTAGGCTCCCAACATTTTTTAAAGACTTTTTTATATGGCGTAATAACTTTTTCCAGGAGAGTGTTTTTGACGATTGATTTAATCTCTGAAAAGACAAATCAATAACACTTTGTGGAACTTTGTTCCACAAAGTGTTATCGATTTTCGATTCGATTCGATTTCGATGTGTTATCGAAAAGGCCATTCTTTCCCCAATAAAAGAGGAACGGCAAGTTTTTTTTATTTCTGCTGTTTAATTTGGGAATTTGAAAATTTTTATCAAAATACATAACCTCAATTTTCTGTGTGAATGTCGAAATGTCGAGTGATAGAGGAGAATAGAAGAGGAAGGCTTTTACGCCGACACCAAATAAAAATGAGAACAGGGCAAGAAAAAGAGGAAATCTATTAACCTGATAAAATCAAGATACATTTTTTTTTTAAATACGTCATTCAGAGTTTCCCTAGGTTTTAATTTATATATAGCGAGAACTACTGTTTTTTTGTAGTATAAAAATACTTTTATATCCATATGACTTTTATATCCATATAATCCATATGACATAACACTTTTTTTTTTATTTTTTGAGAGGGGGAAATGCGACCTTATGCACCATGACACTGCGCTGGCAAGGCGCGGATGTGGGTGGGGCTCTCCGTAGGCTCTCATAGAAGACCGGCCTGACCACTAAAACTCTCCGAGTTATCTAGGCCCATAAGGGGCACATGGCGGGGTGCGCTTTCGATCCTACCGCCATATGCCCCGGATATGACATGACACTACGGAAATAGCTAAAATAATTCAATCTTGCCGTTTAAACATCAGTAAGTTGCTTAAAAACTCATTTACTGCCTTCTTGAAGAACCCTGAACTCACCGGGGAAAACTTCGGCAGTTCATTCTAGATAGGTAGTGTGCGCGGGAGGAAATAGTGGTCACCCCGGGAAAACATAAAATTTGTAAATGCGAATAAAAAAAAAATATACTACTCTGGTGATCTTGTCTGGCCCAGGATACAAGTCGGTGATGCGACCTAGTCGCCATTTCAGTGGAGGAACGTTTTCATCCTTTAGGAGCACCATGTCTCCAACTTTGACATTGCGTTGGCTGGTACGCCATTTGCATCTTGTTTGGAGCTCTGACAAGTACTCCTTTCGCCATCTCTCCCAAAACTGCTGCCGGATTTTCTCAATCAGTTGGTATCGATCTGGTCTCGCCATGTCCATAACTTCCGATGGCACTGACATTAGAGGTCGACCTATGAGGAAATGACCAGGAGTGATAGGAGTGAGGTCTTGAGGATTGGAAGACAAGGGGGAAAGAGGACGGGAGTTGAGGATAGCTTCTATCTGATAAAAAAGTGTAGTCAATTCTTCAAAGGTTAAAGACGCGTTACCCGCTATTCTTTTTAAGTGGTATTTTGAAGATTTTATGCCTGCCTCCCATACCCCCCCGAAATTAGGTGAATAAGCCGGTATAAATTTCATGACTATACCCTCGTTACTAGCATATTCATCAATGGGCTTACGGTTTGAACGCAGAATTCTACCTAATTCATTATTTGCGCCAATGAAGTTACTGCCATTATCACAGTGAATAGCATGGGGCTTGCCGCGTCGAGATACAAAACGACGCAGACATAAAATAAAAGCTTCGGTAGTTAAGTCGCTGACCACCTCTAAGTGGACTGCTGAATAAGCCGGTATAAATTTCATGACTATACCCTCGTTACTAGCATATTCATCAATGGGCTTACGGTTTGAACGCAGAATTCTACCTAATTCATTATTTGCGCCAATGAAGTTACTGCCATTATCACAGTGAATAGCATGGGGCTTGCCGCGTCGAGATACAAAACGACGCAGACATAAAATAAAAGCTTCGGTAGTTAAGTCGCTGACCACCTCTAAGTGGACTGCTTTGGTTAAAAGACAAATAAATAAACATAAGTAAGCCTTACTACTGCGACTACCCCGTCCCTTCTTGCTAGCAATCATAAAAGGTCCAGCGAAATCGGTGCCGCAGGTATAAAATGGAAAAGTTACATTTGTTCTTTGGGATGGTAAGTGTCCCATGATAGGCTGCATTGTAGTTCCTCGAAAACGTCTACATATTGTGCATGACTTTGTAACACTGCGTGCAACTGCCCTGCCACCCAAAGGCCAGAAACGCTCACGAACAGAAGCCAACAATAGTTGCGGGCCAGCATGAAATAAACGATGATGTTCGTAACTCATTAATAATTTAGTGAAAACATGTTTACCATCTAAAATTATTGGATGCCTCTTGTCAAAATCATAGTTAGAGCACTTTAGGCGACCCCCAACCCGTAGCACGGCGTCGGCGTCGAGAAATGGACATAAAGGTAATAACTTAGATTTCTTATGCAAGCTATCACAATTTAATATTGTTTGTATTTCTAAAGAAAAAGACTCTGCTTGACTTAATTTGATTAAAACTAATTGCGACTTATTTACCTCAACAGCTTGTAATTGACCTGTCATTTTAGTACAATTTTTATTAGAATTATTTACGAAGCGTAGAACGTAAGCAACTGTTCGCCTTAATCTGTTATAACTAGAAAAGTTTTCAAAGGTAATTAATTTAGGAATTTCAATATTTAAGTGAACTCTCAATTCCGGTACATCCACTAACAAATTATTTAGTTGTGGCCAATCCTGAGATTCCTTTTTTAAGAAAGCGGGACCTGTCCACCACATAGAAGAAGGTTGGATTAAATCCTGAGGTTCGACACCCCTAGATGCTAAATCAGCGGGGTTTTGCTCTGTGGGGACATGCCTCCAAGAAGCGCCACTAGTGAGATCGTTTATTTCATTAATACGATTACTAACAAATGCCTTAAGCAATTTGTGTGGTGTTTTTATCCAGCTTAACACAATAGTTGAATCAGACCAATATATTATTTGATTAATTTTTAAATGTAATACCTTAGATAATTTTGAACATAAGCGAGCTCCCAACAGCGCACCGCAAAGCTCTAGCCGCGGTATGGTCGTGGTTTTGATAGGCGCGACTCTTGCTTTGGCGCACAACAGGCTTACTGAAATGACCTTGTTATGATCAATGGATCGAACATAAACACACGCTCCGTAGGCATCCTGCGAAGCGTCTACGAAACAGTGTAGCTCAATACAAACAGGTGAATCACATATGGTTTGGCGTGGTATTTGTAATTTTGACAAGAGATTTAAATTATTAGCAATATTAAGCCACTGCTTGGATAAATCAGAAGGCACTGGGTCATCCCAGTCCAACTTTAGGCTCCAAAGTTTCTGTAAAATTATTTTAGCCTCAACAACACACGGGCACAATAGACCTAATGGGTCAAAAATTTTACAAGTTAAGCTTAAAATGCATCTCTTTGTTATTTTGGATTCAGAGTTCATATTTACATCGAAATGCAATGAGTCCTTATTAGGAGACCACATTAAACCCAACACACTACATTCCTTGTTAAAGTATAAAGGTGTTTTACATAAATCAGTACTCTGAGCAATATTAGTTGCATTACTTAAAATTTTATGCAATGGAAAACAAGCTGATTCTAACACTGTCTTAACATTTTTAAAAATATAATTGATGCCTTCTTCTGTTGAAGATCCAGTCGCTAGATTGTCAACATATATATCATGCTCAATAATAGAAGCTATAGTTGGATCTGTGCACTCTTTAGCAAGTTGCAACAGGCATCTAGTACTAAGAAAAGGCGCAGAGGTGGTGCCATAGGTCACCGTATTTAGTTGTAAAACCTTTAGTGGTTCGGATTCATCATTTCTCCAAACAATAAGCTGAAGATGGCGTTGAGACGGATCTATCTCTATTTGCCTGTAATGTTTTTGAATGTCAGCTGTTAATACATATTTATGACAACGAAATCTCATTAATATTGAGAGAAGATCGTCCTGAACTACCGGTCCTGTTAGTTGGATCTCATTTAATGATTTTCCAGTAGTGGTTTTCGCAGAGGCGTCAAATACTACTCTTAATTTAGTCGTTTCATTCTTATCTCTAATGACCGCATGATGCGGTAAATAATAACCAAAACTAGGCTTATTAACTACACTTAAATGACCTAACTCTAAATACTCAATTATGAAATTAACATATTGTTGCTTAATTAAAGGTAATTTGGACAATCTTTTTTCCAAATTAAAAAATCGCTTTTTGGCTTGCAAATAAGAGTCACCAAGGGCCTTATCAGGCTCTTCCTTGAATGGTATTTTGACAGAAAATCTACCAGATGGTAATCTACGTGTATTTTTAATAAAATGAGATTCACATAAATTTTCTTCAATAGTATGTAAAACCTTATCAGAATGAAATTCATCAATTTCCCAAAATAGTTTTAGAGAATTGTGTATCTCCTTGCTAAAATTACAGTAAACTTTCTTTTTACGTTCTAACTGTACATGGCCTATAGGGCCGGCAACTAGCCAACCTAAATTAGAATTTTGTAAAATAGGTTTATTTTTTCCTAATCTTAACTGTTTAGAGCCAACAATGTCCCAGAACACGTCTGCCCCTAGGAGAATGTCTATGTTAGAGGGATAATTAAAATAAGGGTCAGCAAGTTCAAGATCATGAGGCATATTTAAATGATCTATGTTTACAAATTTACATGGCAAGGTACCTGTAATCTGTGGAACAACTAAGCATTGTACTTGTATGTTAAATGAACCCAGGCAAGATTTTAAATTTAAATTACAAAACTCCTTTACATTAAAAGATACATTATTAATTCCTGATACACTGACCAGGCTCATATCTGAAACAGAGCAATTAACTATTTGTTTTAAATTCTCTGTCATAAATGAAGACTGGCTTCCTGAATCTAGCAAGGCACGTGCCTTGTAAGTGCTATTATTATGTTTGTTCACAACTTCAACCAACGCAGTACATAATAGAACCTGACCACAAGATATAGATGAGTTAAGAGCGATAGGCAAAGATGGAACTGGTAAGTTTTCTACTGTACTTGCACTATTAGCATTGGTTTTATCTAAATGTATTAATGTGTTATGTCTTGATTTACATAACTTACAAGACCCCTTAAGTCTACATTGAGGTGGGTTATGGCCCTTACGCAAGCAAACAGTGCACAATTGAAGGCGCGTCACTAAGTCATGTCTGTCCTCAATGGACATATGTTTAAACATAGAGCAATTATATACCAGGTGAGCCTGATTACAAATAGGGCATAACCTTTTATTATTGGTATTAATATTTACAGTAGAATCATTGCAATTATCTAGAGAAGCTGCAAGTGACTTTGTGAAATTGCCCTTATTTGTATTAATACTAAAGCCCTTTTGAGTTTTTCCATTATTATATGTTTTAGAAACTACTGTCTCTAAAATAGCAGCTCTATTTCTTAAAAATTGAAAGAAGTCATCTAATGTGGGCAATTGTGATAAATTACCTTTGTGCTCTTCCCACTTAGCATTAGATGATATGTCTAATTTTGAGGAAACCAAATAAATAATTAGGGCATCCCAACTATCGGTAGGCAATCCTAATGTACTTAAAGATCTTAAATTTTTACTTACTATGTCTATCATATAACGTAAAGCCTTATAAGATTCCTTATTAATCAGCTCTATAGAAAAAAGTGCCTTTAAATGATTGTTTATTAAGATATTTTTGTTGTTGTACCTCTCACACAACAAGTCCCATGCTACGGAATAATTTGTGGAGGTAAATTCAATACTTTTGATTACCACAAGCGCACTCCCTTCCAAGGACGACCTTAAATAATGGAATTTACTAATGATTGGAATAGCATCATTTGAATTTATTAACGAGTCAAAAGTGTCCCGAAACTCCAACCAATTCAAGTAGTTTCCATCAAATAATGGGAGTTTAATAGTAGGGAGCTTTATATTATTTTCATTATTATGAGATGAAATACTAGCATTACTATCTGGCTTTAAAATTACTTTAGCAGTTTCTAATAAATCTTGGATTGAGGCTATAAGCGTTATAAATTGACTCTCAATAGTATCTCTTTCCTTTAATTGAATCTCTAAGTCATCACAAAATGCTTCAATATCAGTTTGCAATTCGTCAAAGGATGAAAATAGTGTTTGACATTTATCTAAGCGACAAGTTAATTCCTTTAGTTGTATATTAGTTAATTGACTTGAATCAATTGCATACATAGACTCGAAATTCTCCTTCATTTTTGTCAAACGACCTTTAACTGAAACACGCTTTCTTATTAGGCGAGATATATCCACCGAAGTATCACTTTCATTGGCCATGTTATTTAATTAAATAATGAATTAGGCAAATAAATGTTCAGATCTAACCGAAAGCGATCAGCCGCAGCCCGCTGCCCGAGGCGTTGCAAGAATAGACTGCCCTGAAGCCGGCCGCAGTAGTAACAGCAGTCAGCAGCAGGAGCAGTACGTAGCCAAGCAAAGCAGCGTCAGCGCAGCAGTGTAGTCTCGATAGCGAGTACGCTGAAATCAGTTCAGCAGAAACAATGAATAACCGCTAGCAACAAGGTCACAGTCAGAACACACAAACGTGGGACACAATGAAATAAAATGTGGATAAAAAACAATTAAAATAGTCACAAATACAGCATATAGGCGCAAACAAAATAGTTAATTAAAGGCGCAAATAAAATAGACACCCAAATTGCAAATGGCGTACCTATGGCGAACGGCGTCGTGCAAGTGTACGACAAGAAAAAATGTGCGAAACGCGTAGGTAGCACTTGTTCAGGTAGCTGTATGCGAATTTAAATAAGCACAATAGTTATTAAAATGACAAGGCATTAACGTTCACTTGTTTGTAAGCAAAATATTTATATGTTATAAGAATAGCGAGTTCAATTACCCAATGATATTTTATTAAATGCTTCAGTAATTTCTTGCATCGCTTAAAAGGCGTGTGCGCAATAATAAATTAAATGTGCAAACACGTATATAGGCACGCTGCAGAAACTCGAAGTTAATACGAACAAAATAAATTAGGCACCAACACAAACACTTTGCTCAGATAGATAGCTGGGGTAAAAGGCTAAGATAAGATAGGATTGGCAGGTACTTCCCTCGTAACGGTATGACCTCTTCCTTCTTTTTATCGTTACCAGGCACTATACTCGTAATGAGCAGCAAGCAGCTAATGGCGGCGGCAATGCGGGCGTGGCGTCCTTTTCCTTTCCCGTTTTACTTAAGCGTAGCAGTAATTGTGTAGGTTATCTTGTCCTGTCACGGTCGCCAATTTAATGTACGGGTGTACATTAAAACAGGGTAATTTATTACTCCAAATATTTTAATTGTAAAATTACGATAATTGAGAACACTTGAAAGTATGCGAGATTGCGACATGCACTCGCTCACGCGGTGTGTCGGTTGGTTCCTCAGTATATACTATGTACTCTGTGGTTGGTTCTGCCCGGGCGCCGGGCGCGCTCGCCGTTGTCCCCGCGTCGCCCCCCGCAGACTGAAGTTCGCCCAAATCGAGCGAAGTGAAGCGCGAACACTCCAGTCAAAAAAATAGGCGTCACTTTTTTAGAAAATTGTGAGAGCTTTCTTGAGAACCGATGAGAAATTCTGAAGGTACTATATATTTTCTCCTCTTTCCAATATCAAAAGAAATATAGTATTGTTTAGAAATATATGTCAATACACAATTAACATCTCTATTACCCTACTTATAATATAAGTGCGAGGGTTTGTATGTATAGATGTTTTTAATCTTTCAGTTGATAACTACTGAATGGATTACAATAAATCTTTACAGTGATATAGCTTACACATCAGAAAAACATAAATGGTACAATTTATAGTAATAAACGCTACGTTGCTACACATAAAAAGTTGTATGTTTGTTACTCTTTCAGGTAAAAACTATTTAATGAACTTTAATAAAACTTGACAATAATATAACTTATGTATAAGAATAACATATAGACTACCATTTATATATATATTGTGCGAATTCTCTAACATATGACGATGAAATGTCAAATAAGTAGGAAAAAATCTACGCGGGCTTGCGTTTCCGGCGAGCGCTGACAAAATCGCTAGAGTTACATTTATGTAACAATCCCACAAAAAAGCTCGAAATATTATAACAAAATTAAATAAATGTCAGATCACAATAAACCTATGTGAAATAGGAATAAACAGGACAATAATATTCAAAGAATAATACAGTAATAGTGTTGATTTGCAGAGACCAAACAAACGGACTGAAATAAAAAAAAATATCGCTCTAGGCCATATTCTGCTAAGTCGCTATACTAGGCAGCAAACAAAACATCAAACCCAAACGATCGTGAGGAGCCAATGAAAAGATGTATTTTACAATACACCTCGCATCGCGTATGCGTCGCACGGGCGCCTATTTATTTAGGGTCTGTTACGGCGTGCGCCTCAACTGTTGAGATGAAAGCGGTTTTTGAAATCATTTTTAACTGTATTTGAAAACACCTATTATTTATAGCCGTTTTCACCAACCTTGTCTTAGCTTAGGCGACACCTAAGTGACATGCTGTCACTTTTTGTATTAACTGAAACAAAACAAGACGAGTGAGACAGCATGTCTCTTAGGAGTCGTGTGTCCCAATGGGGCGATGACAATTTGGTAGGGTTCAATGCAGCCAAAACGCAGGCGTGTCTGTTCTCCGCCAAACGGAGCCCATTTGACCTGGCTCCTACTTTCCGGGGTGCATCTGTACCTGTAACCGCCAGCCGAGAACTTCTCGGCATGGAGTTGAGTTCTGACCTCAATTTTGGCGCCTCCATCGAGGCACTAACTGCGGCCAAAAAGCTGGGCATCCTCAACAAGGTTAAGCGATATTTCACACCGGGACAGCTCTTAACACTTTACAAAGCACAAGTCCGATCGTGTATGGAATATTGCAGTCACCTGTGGGATGGCTCAGCCAAATACCAACTCGCCGCATTAGATTCCGTGGAGCGTAGAGCCAAAAGGTTAATTGGCGACAAGAGGCTGGTAGCTCAACTACAACCCTAGCTCATCGGCGGAAGGTTGCTAGTCTGGCGGTATTCTACAGATTGCACTTCGGTGAGTGTGCTCATGAGCTGCATGAGCTCATTCCCCCATCTCCCTTTTACCATCGGACATCCAGACGTACGGCAGGATACCACCCTTACTTGGTGGATATTCCACATATCCGTACGCAGCGCTTCTCTAAATCCTTTATTATGCGCACCGCAAAAGAGTGGAATTCCCTGCCGGCGTCTGTATTTCCGAGCTCATACAACCCGAAACTATTTAAGAAACGAGTGCACAGGCATTATCTGGGCAAGCTCGCTCCATCGTAGGCCTCGTCTATGCCCTCGGGCTAGCCTGAGACCAAGAGTAAGCCCATAAATGTAAAAAAGCCTAAGCTAAGACAAGGTTGGTGAAAACGGTCCTTAGTCCTGCAAATCGTATAAGTTTTTTATGGTATTTGTTATGAAAAACGAATTTTTAGCAAAGATCAAAACGAGGTATATATTTCTGACAGAAATTTCTTGCTGTGGGTAACTGAGGGATAGTTGAGGCTGAACCAGATCTAACCAGATATTGTATGCTTAATATGTTTATTTTTTTAATTTTTTTTTTTAATATTTTATGCACATATAGCCTTAAATATAATTATAACAATATTAAAAATAAAATGTACCATATACAGCTTTCATTTCACAAATTAATTTTTTTACAGCTGATCTGGAACAGGAGTTTCTTCATAGATAAATTAAAATTATAAATATTTATTTTAATCGATATACATAATATATATATATACATATAATTAAATTGCATATCCCGGCTGCGGCGAGCCGGCGGTTATATGGGGCTCTTCTCCCCAGAAGGGGGAGGCCTACCCACTAAAAACCTCAGGAATGGCCTTCTTCAGGCGTGTAGGGAGCCCCCGGGAACGCTAAGCGACATTCGGGAACCCCCAGCCTCAGTAATTTTAGATAAATGATTATCTAATCGATTATCTAAGGAGAAATTCAATAAAATCAAATCATCTTTATTCAATATGTTGAATTGCCTATACATACCTTTATTTACGTCAAAACAAAGTAACATAAGAACAAAAGAAAAAGTTTATAAGCATTCTTATAACTTTTACCGCTTTGCTCCCCGCTGAAAGCTCACCTCTCGACCCTAAGGTCAGTACGCCCACGGGTGACAATACCCAGAGGTCAGCGGGCTGTTTGCACGACGGGCCCTGCATACCACACGTCCAAATGCAATTCTATATATGCTCCCTATAACTCGTCCTATAAAGCGCCCTCGATAAACTACATATTTCGTAGCCTTCGCACAGAGAATCAGCGTTTGTTTCGTAAGCTAGATATTAGAGTGGGTTTACTGGGAAAATTTTCTATTAGTTTAGCTAGATTTGTTTACGTTGCTTCTATTTATATTAGGAGACGAATGTTTTAACTTTTTTGTACTGTGAGCTAACTTATTGTATTTCAATCGCCATTACTTCTTTTCAATCAAATTCTCAATTTGCAATCGCCTAAGGACTTATTTAAAAAAATTAGTATATTGATAATTTTGATAGATTTTGATAAATTTTTCAAGTTCCTAAATTAACCCTGCGTGAATGAGGTGAGAAATGATATGCTACAGCTATGATACCCAAAATTTTGATGTTAAATTTTTGATACTATAATTGTGTAATTAGTTTAAGATATATTAATAGTAGTAACTACTTAATAGGGTCAATAAATAAAATATCAACATTAAGTTAAAAAACATTATTTTTTATTGAAATAATAAACTATCCAAATTTTCTTTTAAAAATATTAATTTAAACAGTTAACTTCTTTTGGCATAAAAATCTAACAAAATTCAAACTTTGGTGAATCATCATAACAATAGTGTCTTTTAATTATTATAAATAAAAACGGAACTGAAAATTCTTGTTTGATCATGTAATAGAGCACCAAAATTACACCTACAAATCAACACAATCCCGTCAGCCACGTGTACGCAAGTGCATCTACTGTCGCCGCCGGCGCAACACTAAACTCGAAACTGTACCTCACCCCTTGCATCTTTACCTCCAGCTCTTGAAACGACAGGACTTGCATGGCAACAGTAACATTAAAATATCTGCGCTTAGAAACTTTTCGGGTATGTAATACCCAACCTCACTCACGCCGGGTTAAACACGAGAAATAAAAATAAACTTTCCGTTACAACGTACAGGCTGTAAAAACTAGAGGCTCTATTAAGAGGAAATTAGAAAAATAGAAGAAATTACGAATTATGATAGGTACACATACGCAATTGGAATAGATCCACAGATTAAATAAATGTTAACACAAATGTGTAGAAGTTTTTTCTTTTCTTTTGTTCCACTCTCTCCTGATGTCAAATTCAGGGACCTTTTTTGCGTGTTTTTACAACTTCATTCAATGTTTTCTCTACCAATGTCCTCTGTCATAAAGACCTATTGAAACGGTTTCCCTAGCGGGTTAATTTCTTGGTAAGTTCCACCCATTTCTAGCTATGAACACTGAGGAAAAATATAGCTAACAAAGCCACAATAAAAACGTTGTCAATATTTTTTTGTATTTGCATCAAAATACATAGGTAAAGAATATAAATTAATTTATCTATGGCCAAAAAGTTTTTATTGTCAAACTTTTATGAATCTGTGGACAATACGTTATTTGTCATTTTATTTAAGTTATAGTAATTATTAACACTGTCGCAACTTTACGTTGTCAACGCATTATTTTTGTTCTATCAAAATTTAAATTGTTGATTCACAAAGAAAATAATAGCAAAGTGCCTTTTGTGCTGAGATACATTTTTAATTATTAACTTTGGCGTATTGACAAAAGTAAGTGGCATGAATTGGCGGCGGGGGGAGCTAATGATTTAACGAACTTTGTCAGTTGATCGAAGTTTTATTATGATTTTGTTTCATTTGCCTGTGATCGTTGAGCGCGTGTGATATATTTATTTTAGCGGTTTAAACACCTGACAGGATTACAATAAATTGCTATAATTCCTTTGGTGGACCAAATCAGTATACCGGTACCGGTTAGGTGCTACGAATCAAAAATCACATAGGTTTTTAACCACTTTGAGAACTATTTTAATGAGTGACAATTGCGAGATATTCAATATGGACGACGAGGCCCTAAGGGTATTTTTAATAAATGCCGGACTTAGTCATCTGACAAATAAAATGTTGGGTAAGTACCACCCTTGTTATCCTGTTACCATAAGGTTTGCTTACCTCAGCGGTCCTAACCCTAAATTATTTGCGAAATATGTGCTCTGAGCAAACTTTCCAACCTGAGCAAAGAAACTTACGTTAAAAGTAGATTTGTAACCTTCTGCAACTACTTTTCAAAATCAGTCAAAATGTATAATCAAGTGCAGGTCTAGTACCTGCACTTAATTATACATTTTAATTTAGTAGTTAGCATTTTTAGTTTAGTAGTAAGTCATTCGAAGTGTAAATTATATGCAAATTGTCTATAAGTATTTTTCCATTGTATGTCTCATGAGCAGAATCAATGTCATTAACAGTATGATACCTATGTGTAAAACTTAGTTTTTGCTGGTAAAAATTTGACCACCCCAGACAAACACTTTTCCACCATCTACAAGGCTGCTCTATACATTAAGGGGGGGCCTTTCTGATTCTGAATAGTTGGCCAGCCTCCCTCACAGCAAAAATGCTGGAAGCGCTTAACGCCTAGACTAACCAATATTATGCAGTTACAACTTTTACACTATCATTTATTATAAGATTTTAGTGCAGTAGGTAATAATAACTTGGTAGCAACCTGTTTCCACTAAAGTTTTATAAAGTGGTATGACACAATAATATCATGAGTATAATATTCATGCCACAGTCATACTTTGCTGTTCTGCGTAGTAGGTTTTATCATTGATTTTGTTAATTTCAGAAGAAAACATGACGCTTGACTCCTCCTTCAAGCAAATGGCGACGAACTAGCGCTCTTAACCACAAAAGTAGTGGATAAAATTAAGTTACGATGTGCCATGTGAAAAATATGTTAAAGAATATGTTTGTATGTTAATATATGCATAGACTTTAGAAGTTGTGATTTGAGGGCATTTGTCTCTGTTAGTTTTAAGGATAGGTAATACATAAAGACTGTCGTGCATAATTCGTAATAAGCCATTACTAACCTTAAAAGGAAAACCATTTTAATAGCTATACTATATGTTTTTTATATTAATTTTTATTGTAAATTATTAAGAATAGTTGTGATGTGCAAACTTGAAACCTAACAATTAATTTGCTTACAGGCTAAAATTTACATAAAGAAAAAAATGTCTGCATTTTTCTTTTTTTTTTCTCTGCTTAAAAAGCAAAGTCTAAAACACAAACCAATATGTATTATGTTAATAAATATTGTTAATAAATATTATTGGTTAGTATAAGGTGGTTTTATATGGCAATAAAAATAATTAACTATGATTATGTTTTCTTTAAATTTTCTGAACTCTGACCCAATGAAAATTCACTGCCACTAATAATAGAATGTCTCCTAAGTAGGTCACATTTTGAATCCTTTTTATATTTTTGCGTTGGTGTCAGCTTCTCCAGTATACCCACCTTTTTGCTACTCTGACAAAGGTAGTGCACTCTTCTGAACCTCTTATACAGGTAATTTATAAGACGTTGGCTTTAATTCAAAATAATAATCTACTGATAATTAGTAGTGCATACCCCAAATATGAAGCAAATCGGTTGACCTTAAATATTTGCTGTTCTGTACATTTTGGATACGTTATACTTGTATGGAACAGAAAATGTTTTAAGGTCTACTACGATTTGCCTCTTAATTGGGGCATGCATTATTAATCATCAGTAGATTATTATTTAAAATTAAAGCCAACGTCTTACAAATCAGTTTCAGAAGCGTGTGCTTCCTTTGTTAGGGTAGCAAGGTTGGTATACTGGAGTAGTTGACTGTTTTGCCATATTGACAAAACAGAAAGTCACCTTAGCAAGGTAAAATTGTTAAAACAACAAAATAAAATTTTGCTCTTCTCACAAAGTTAATAAAAATTGTATTTGTAACAACGTTTAACATTGCTAATAAATGTTGTTATAATCACAATAAACATCTGACAATAAAAACTTTGTATCTATATCAATTTGCTTTAAACGGTTGTGTGGGGTTAAAGTTTTTTTGATACAATGACAATAATTTTCTCTCAGTGTAACCTTTCAATATTCGGGCTATTTCGAGCCACGAACGTAGACGATAAATCGTCTTCCTCCACGGTGTTTCATAGTCACCCCAGGGCATAGGTGAACAGTTCAGACATTTCCCCAAAACGGCCTCCCACAACTTAGGGGCAGCACATCGGGTACTCAATGCGGTAAACTTAGAACAGCTCTACCACCGACTGCTTTACTGCGTAGAAACGGACACCCAATTCAATGTGTGCTCTACCATGCTTCATACTTGTCTTTCTTTCATGCTTCCCTTTTCTTGTTTATCTTATTTTGTGTGCTATTTTATTTGTTTATTTCTTTATACATATTTCTTCATCACTTATCCTATCCTACTACTATTATAAAGGCGAAAGTTTGTAAGTATGGATGTATGGATGTTTGTTACTCTTTCACGTAAAAACTACTAAATGGATTTGAATGAAACTTTACCACAATATAGCTTATACATCAGAATAACACATAGGCTACAATTTTTGAGGTTTTTAATGTGAGGTCGTAAAAAAAACACATTTTTGCGCTTACATTGCAAATGCTGACTGAATCCTACAAGATAGATCAAAACAACTTACTTATTACTAGACTAGACGGGACGAACCTGAAGTCTACGCGAACGAAGTCGCGGGCAAAAGCTAGTTTCTATATAAGTCAATGTCCTTTTATAATGTTCTTACGTGCTACATACTTTATCTTTCATTCGTGCTTCATCTTTCACAGTGTAGAAGTTTAATCCTTTGCCAGGTCATTGCTTCAAAATATGTTTAAATAATATATGTAAGTATCCTTTGCCTGAAGTTGCGAACAATGTGGGTCAACACTCCCGTTTCATATCCGAGTGCTGGAACGGCTGTATTGACACTGCATGCAATATCTGGAAATATCGTCGTTACTGCGCTCATGGGCATAATATCTTTTTGATGGTATTGTAAAAGTCTGTTACAATCTGCATACGATTTAATATTTAACTGTGATATTTTGTTTTCTCATAAAATTATGACTTAGAATCGAATCATTTTTCAAATAACTGTATCATTTCATTTCACGTATTTTGCTTTACAGACTTATTTTTAGGTATTACAAATTGATTTGGTACATTACGGATCCTGTCGGGTCGGGCACAGAAAAAGTAGGAGAGATTAGCTGTCTCACTTGTTTTACATAATATTACTGGAAATCATGATCAAATCATAATTGTAAAATAATTTTAATCTAATCTTAATAAACAACTTAATAAAAACAAGTTCTTTTAGGGAGTTCATCCAGCGGACATTGCATTTCGATTTTGGTGGTAATGAGACCCGGGCTATGAAAGAGAATCCGGTCACCTGCCTTCTCAAAGCCTTCTAATTAATTAGTATATAGGCAAATAAAACCAATTAGAATCACGGAACAGTAAACATTTAAGCATTTAATAATACAGTACATAATATTATAAGTATTTTTTAGGTATGTGAAAACTGGAGTATACCAGATTCCCAGTTTAATTTCACGAACAAACGAGCTCTTGTACGATACGAGGGAGTTGAGATCATGTTCTATGTTGCATAAAATTACAGCGATACTCAGCACTCAGCCTTGAGCTGAGAGCGGAGGAGCAAATATATTGCGAGAAGGCAAGCTACATATTAAATGATGGGGTTATTACTTATAGCTTCATATATTGAGATTTTTGCGGACGATTGCTTGCTGTGTCGCTCAACAAATTATGTTTTAAATCAGTTTACGTATGAGCCGTAAAAATGGTATCGAGCCTCTAAGTCTTAGGAGAGACATTGCCTCCTTATGTGTGTTCTACCGCCTGTATAATGGGTTGTGTTCTGAAAAATTGCTTGACATGATGCCCACGGCCACTTTCTATCATCGCACCTCGCCATCCACAGGGAGTTCATGCCCACACACTGGAGCCTAAATGGTCCCGCACAGTGCGGTTCCAAAGAAATTTCCTCCCGCGTACACTTCGTTTGTGGAATGAGCTCCCTGCCGAGGTTGCCGAGGCTACAGTATGGGGTTCTTCAAAAGGGGAGTAAATAGGTTTTTGAAGGGTCGGCAACGCGCAAGTGACACCCCTGGTGTTGCAAGTGTCCATAGGCTACGGTAACCGCTCACCATCAGGCGTGCCGTAGGCCTGTTTACCACAATCGTGGTATAAAAAAAAAAATTGACAGTTACTCTATGAAACTAATAGCTGCCGCTTCAACATTTTTGTAAAAAAAAAAATAATTTTGTATAAATACATTATACAGAATGGTGGCAAACAGGTCTATGGCCTGTCTGATGGTAAGCTCGTACTCGCTTGTACCAGATTTGTCATACTGTAGCCCTCCGGGAAAACCTCGGCAGGGAGCTAATTCTGTCATCGAATTTCCTGAATCGTACGCTAGAGAAAATTCCTCTGGAACTGCACTATACGGGAGCATTTAGGTCCCAGTGTGTGAGTATGAACTCCCCGATTGGATTTTGATAAAACCTTACAAATAATACAGCTTATACCTACATAAGAATAACATTTAGGCTACAAAATATAACGCTCCGCTAATTTAAATTACTCCAAATGCGAACAGTGTGCAGACAAAGTTATCAACCATTAGTAAATATTTGCATCATTTTCATATATTTGCACTCAAACGTACAACTTTAAAATTAAGGTAGTTACCATGAAGACTTTCATCCTCTATTACAACCTACATGCGTTGACAGAGTTACTTTCGTATTTATAATATTACAAATAAAATGATGCTGACCACAAATCTTCGGAAAATAAATTTCAAATACTAAAATCCTAATCACCCTATCTAACCTAGTTTAAGACAATCCCTTAATTAATTGTAAATTAATTAGTACATGAATGAACGAATGAATGTGAATGAAACATAATAATATAAAGCTATGAAACATACGAAACATATAAGCTAGGACGAGATAATGGGGCGGGCGATGCGGCCTGGGAACCGTGTCGTCCGCATTGCACCGATCCCTGCGACGGTGGGGGCGGCTGAACAATGCCAGCTGTCCCCATGCCTTTGGCGGAGAGGGAGCCCGCACTAACATCAGTGCGGGCAAGGCCGGGCAAGGCCGACTGGCTCACGCGGGTGAAGCGCACTGCGCACTGCCCGTAGCCGCTCAATATGGCCAGTGAGGTGTCGTCGAGGGTTTTTAGTGGGTATTGCGGCCTTCTGCCGCGGAGTCCCACACCTCCGGCCCTACCCAAGGGTCGGCCTACAAGTGCGTAAACGCATTTTCCCTCGATAAAAAAAAAAAAAGAACGAGATAATGGGCGATTGGATTGCATGGATTTTGCCGGAATCGCGATGAAGTTATTCCATTGGTAGCCCACGCCATTTCCGACAAAATTAGGAGAAGGAACACGTCGGAGCTTTAAATGGGTGCGAGCCCCACACTCCCCTCCCTTTCCCCCAGGGGGACCAACATCTTCCCTCCGGAGATAGGCTAATGCCTCAAAAAGTAAGCGGTGGTATTATTTCATGTAAGTCGGGCCTGATGTGCATCACTGCGACCTATTAAGATCTATTGTGACCAGCCTCCTATGTAGGTTCTATGTAGGCCCTACAGTAGCTCCCTTAACTGGGCACTGACCAAGAAAGATAGGATGTTCCCAGTTCGGATTGTTTTTATTTCATCTGGGTCAAGGATGTGTTTCCCCAGGTGTCTGTTTCTTTTGTGAATCAGCGGTTCACAGTAGCACAAGAGGTGTATTGGTGTTTCACGCTCTTGTTCGCAGACTCTGCATGTGTCAGTGTCCTTAAGTTTCATGTTGTAAAGGTGTCTATTCAACTTGCAGTGACCGGTAAAAGCCCTAACCATCACGCTCAAGTTACTCCTGTTAAGCTTTAATAGCTCGTCAGTGCGTTTGCGAGAGTATGGTTCGATTAGTGCTTTTAGTGTGCCATCCCGGACGTACTGTGCCAGTCTGCTTTCGCCTCGTTAAGAAGGCGAGTTTTCAGGTATTGCATGGCCTGGTTCTTTGAGATACCACAGATAGGCTCTGGGCCGAACTGTATTCCTTGAGCCCCAGCCCTGGATAGTTCATCGGCCTTCTCATTGCCGTTATTCCAGAATGACCTGGCACCCATTTGAGAGTGATTTTGCGTAGGTATTGCGTAGGATTGAGCGGAGGTAATCCTCCACCTCAAAAAAAAAAGGACGAGATAAAAAAAGGACGAGATAATGGCAGCGCAGTCACAGCACGTCAACGATGTCAACTATTACTACTCGTAACAATATTGACAAATCAATTCCGCTTTTGACTGCAAAATACTGGTGATTTCCGAATATTGAAATAGCATTTAGTTGCAACAACCCAGGACCCATTATGGACATGATATAGGATCGCACTTATCGTTGAAAGCTTGAAATAAATATATAGACGTGATTTGTTAGAATTTGTCAAAAAGCTCATAATGTGTTTTATTTATAAAACACTTTATTGCACAATTATATACAAGAAAGAACATGTACAATGATGGACTTATCTCTAATAGAGATCTCTTCCAATCAACCACAATGGACGTCTTGAAAGAAATGTGCGGGAAAGCTTTTTGTGCAACTTTTGTTATAGCCTAATAATGTATAAGTAATATAATAATAAATACATAAGAACAATGCTATTCTCGTTCAAGTTCATTACAAAAACAAACTCAAAGGCAGATTCAAACACAAACGCAATTTTATTATAATCTTGACAATGTTAAGCGCTAGAGTTTCTTGAGGAGAATAATCCTCGAAAGTGGTACAGCAAGCTATTTACAGGTCGTAGTCAAATATAATTTACATTTATTTCTAGAAGTAACGTTTAAATGAGTATAACATGCAACCAGTAATTGTAAATAACTACAATTGTATTTTCAAACAATTTTTAAGTTATGCTTTCAATGGAAATTAATGAAAACGCTAAAAGGAATAAACATTAAAAAACACAATAAACTGTAACAGTCGAACAGAAAATAATAAAATATTCAAACAACAATCTATACTAATATTATAAAGGGGAATGATTTGTTTGTTTGTTTGTAATGAATAGGCTCCGAAACTACTGGACCGATTTCAAAAATTCTTACACCTTTGGAAAGCTACATTATCCCCGAGTAATATAGGCTACTTTTTATCCCGGAAAAATCGACAGATCCCACGGGATGCGCAATAAAGGCTTCGCTTAAAACCTACTGCATAGATTTTCATGCGGTTTTCATCAATAGGTAGAGTGATTCTTGAGCAAGGTATTGCGGTATTTTTTATCTCGGAAAAAACGGATAGTCCCAAGGGAAGCGCGATAAAACCTTCGCGCCATAAACCGACTTCCGCGCATATGTAGTCGTGGGCAAAATAGACCCAATCCTGAAATCCACGCGGGCGAAGCCGCGGGCAGAAAGCTAGTTGTAAATAAAACTGTAGTTTAAAATTAATCAAATGTTGTTATTTTTAATCAATATAAATGTATGACGGGAATTAACACGATATTGTTACGTACCGAATTTTATTGCCTGACGTTTCGACCAGGTTGCACCGGCCGTGGTCGCAGGCGGACTGGAGCTGCGCTGTCAAGCTCCGTGATGCAGCAGTTTCCTCGAACCACCGACATATTTTTCGATATCCGTGAGTGTGGTGTGTGACGGTGCGTGGATATCGAAAAATATGTCGGTGGTTCGAGGAAACTGCTGCATCACGGAGCTTGGCAGCGCAGCTCCAGTCCGCCTGCGACCACGGCCGGTGTAACCTGGTCGAAACGTCAGGCAATAAAATTCGGTACTCAACAATATCGTGTTGATTCCCATCATAGATTTATATTGTTATTTTGAATACTTATTTAAACTTTGCATGGTTGTTTGGCAGTACCAAAGCATGGAGTCAAATTATATATTCCTTTTATTGAAACTGGTTCGTTTATGGGCAAATGTATACATTTTTATAACAAGATTCCACATAGTGTAGCTAAATTGCCTCTTCATAAGTTCAAGGTACATGTTAAAAAGACGCTAATGAGTAAGGACTATTACAAAGTCAATGATTATTTAAATGATGCCAATGCTTGGTGTTGATTTGAGGACACATTCTAAAGAGTAAATATTTGTTTTCCCGTATAAATTGTAAACACATATGTACATTGTATGATACGACATAATTTATTGTAAATGTTGTTATTACTTTGATAAAGCTGATAAGTTTATTGCGCTCATTCTTCTTATCATCTAAAAATACGTCCGGAATTTAAACGATTCAAAAGAGCTTTCTATAAATTCATATTTGAATAAAGTTAATTTCGATTTTGACTGGTTTCATGTTGTCGCCATCACTGAGGTCTCGGGTTCGAATCTCGATAGGGGCATGTTTGTATGATGAATGTTTAGTCATGGTATAATATATGTCTTTGTGATATTACTTTGAGCTAGGTTAATTGGTGTAAGAATAGGAAATATTTGTTATTTCAACAGATATTCTTTCGGTTATTCTTATCCTGCTGTCAAATGCTCGAGTTCTTAAAGGTGGTGGTAAATTATATTACTACCTTCCGCCCGCGGCTTCGCCGCGTGAAATTAGTTTTTGTCAATCCTGGTCCCTTATGTCTAAGGTACCAATATTCATGGTCTTATCTTCAATTCAACCCCTATTTCACCCCCACACTGGTAAAAATTTCAAAATGCTAGAACAAACTTTTTTTTTATTTTTTATGATGTGATATTTGACGAACTTGCATACTAACTTTCAACCCTTATTTCACCCCCTAGCTGGTCGAAATTTCGAAAATGCTGGAACAAAATGTTTAATGATTTCAAGTGATCATTCAAGTTTCATGGTTTTATCTTTTAAAATTAAGAAATCCCATACAAACTTTCAACATCTATTTCAACACTTTCATCCCTTTATTTCGAAATAAAAAGAAGCCTATGTTCTGTCTCAGGGTCTAAAGATTGTCTGAACCAAATTTCATCAAAATCGGTTGCGAGGCTTAAGCGGGAAAGCGTAACAGACAGACAGAGTTACTTTCGCATTTATAATATTAGTTGCGATTACATTCGCAAGAAAATGCTTCACATTACTAATTAGATAAACAAAACCTATATTCGCAACGTGCCGTATTCAACGTGCGTACGCGAACAAAACACACCTACAATGTTGATTTAAGCGAATTTATTTGGTGAGCGCGCAAAATGAGCTGGTATTTTGCAATGTGCTGAAAGGTTGTGGTCAAATAGTTTAAATAACGAAACGTATTTATAGTTTGTGTGTGTACTCTGTAATATTCCGCCCTTTAATTAAGTTTGTATTATATCATTCTACATTATTTTAATCGTATATCGCTACAAATATGTTTGCTACTTTTCACGTAAAAACTACTGGATGAATTTTAATGAAACCTTACAATAATATAGCTTACATCAGAATAACATATAGCCTGCAATTTATGAAGATGTTGTGTGAATTGTCCAAAATATGACGATAAGTGTCTTAAAGAAAGAACGAAAGAAAAGAGAAAGAAAAGAAAAGAAAAGAAAAAGAAAAGAAAAGAAAAGAAAAGAAAGAAAAGAAAGAAAAGAAAGAAAAGAAAGAAAAGAAGAAAAGAAAGAAAAGAAAGGAAAGAAAGAAAAGAAAGAAAAGAAGAAAGAAAAGAAAAGAAAGAAAAGAAAGAAAAGAAAGAAAAGAAAGAAAAGAAAGAAAAGAAAGAAAATAAAGAAAAGAAAGAAATGAAAGAGAAGAAAGAAAAGAAAGAAAATACGTATATTCTGACACAACATAATAAAAAGAAACATTACAAATTTGCCAGCGGAATTGTCTCACGGCTGCTGTGCCAAAACAGGTAGCCAATTCAGCATTATTGTCAGGTTTATTAGTCCTGACGCTGATTTTCTATTGGCGCCTTAATCTTTTTTCTTCTCCGACAGCTGAATGTCAGTAATTCAATTTTACCAAAAATATATAAATATAATATTATAATAATAAAATATATAAGTACAAATAATAATAAATACGTTTTAAGTTACGTTAAGTTAATAACTACATAAATATTAAATAGACTAATACGAAATACGAAACATACATACATATCATAAAATACTGTTTATGAATAATGATTAATAACTTAATATAAATATTTAAGAGTTACTATATGAATGATATATTTACGTTATAATTTCCCATTCCGCTCTGCGCGCTTAGTAGATAAAGTTTTAAACGTTTTCTAAAAGTATTTTCAGAACGTCAACGTCAACGAACAGTCTTACGCAGGAGAAATCGTAGGCACCAACTAGTAAATATATATGTCGCGGATTATTTCATGTATAAACATATAATGAAATATCTTTAGCTGTCATATTGTATCTGGCTGGTTATGATGACATTAAGAAGGTTACATTTAAAAAAAAGAATCACATGAATAATATGTTTCCTTTTATTTTTCACGTAGCATATCGTTAGATATTAGATTCAATTTTTAAAAGTATTATTAGTTAAAAGCAAAATGCAACGTAAACCAATATAAAAATTGTGAAGTTTGTGCATTTAATGTAATGTAAAGTCGAATTAAGTGCTTTCAATTTTCGCCTGAGCATCGCTAGATGAGGCCGGCGCCACTTTGGCTTTCCGCGCCTCTTCTAGCGCTTTCTCGCGCTTTCTGTGTCCCATTTATGGGTCTGCGCTGCATCGCCCCTCTCCTGAGGGTCGGTCGTCCTCACGATTTGCCTATATGGTTCTTAGTACTTAGGCACAGACTGAGTTTAGTCGGTAGGTCACGTGGTCAGAGCGCTCTGGCCGCGTGGAATCCGACATAACCTGCCGTGATACTTGCCGTTGCGGGGTATCTTGGGCACTTTTCGTGCTCCTTGTGAGGATTCTCACCCTTCCTCTCCTGAAGAAAAAAAAAAATCTTCGCCTAGAAAAGCCTGCTGACGGTCTTTGGACCATTACAGTACTCCGATTAGACCTTGGCAGAATAATTCATGCAGAGACACGCGGTGATAACCTTCAAACTCACGCATGTGATATAGTGACGCAGCTGCTTCGGCAGATACCTGGAGGCACCCCTAGGAATGTGAGGTGAATGAGAATTTCGCTGGAATTCTGCCTAGAATGGGCAACACGGCGTGCTGCTTTCGCCAGGGTCAGCGGAGATCCAATTCAGGCAGTTCAGTGGCAAGTGGAAGTTGAGACACATCTATAACTGGTCAGTGTTTTGTAAAATTAACAAATAAACCATCAAAAGTACTGCGTTGTTCTAAGTTTTCCTTCAATAGAGACGGTCGCGGGACCTATAAAAGTTTGTACTGGTCTGGTTCTGTCTTCATGTGAGATTCTACGCTCGTAACTGTACCCACGACACAGGATAAAAATCCTAGAATGGAACGACAATGGAGGTTCGCTATAAAATCACCAAAATTATTTAATAGATAAACCGACTGACATGAATTTCAATAGCTCCCCGTTTCGCTTCAATTACTCTCCATTTTAACTGTAAGCCGATAAAACCGGTAAATTGTCAATGCATCGAAAAACTGGTAATTCATAATATTTACGAGCTCATAAACCTGAAACAATAAAATTGGTTCGTGAAACTTCCTGACGGTAGGTAATTGATAAATGTGATAGTTTTATCACAAAAAAATACACATACAGCGGAATTTAATGAAACGTTCGATATTTAAAAGGTTTTTTTTTTTATTTTTCAAGAAGGTTAATTTACTAAAACAGTCTTACCAAATTTCGTCGAGGTTATATTAAGAACTTGGAATTGCTGTTAAATTAAAAACAAGTGAAGCGACATATGTTGACAATAAGATATCTGTTATATCAAAGTATTTAATAAAATTGATATAAATTGTACCCTATATGTTATTCTGATGTACAAGCTATATCACTGTAAAGTTTCAGTAAAATCCATTCAATAATTTTTATGTGAAAGAGTAACAAACATCCATCCATACAAACTTTCGCATTTACAATCGCATTTATAGTACTAGGTTTCTGCCCGCGGCTTCGCCCGCGTGGATTTCGGGATTGGGTCTATAGAGGGTTAAGGGTCAGCTTTTGCCTACGACAAAAGGTTATTATAAAGTAAGTGACTATCTAAATGATCACACTATTTGGGAATAGGGACACTATTCACAGAGCCATGTTTGTTAACAACATTATTTATAATATTGTATTATTTTTATATGTGTATGTAAACATACATACGACTGTAATTGTTTTGGTTCAAGTAATACAATTTATAGGATAGGATATTAAGAAATATGAAATGAGTTTGAAATAAAAATACTTAAAGGAAAAAATATGTACACTTCAAGTAAACAAATTAATTCAACTGTCAAAAAAATAAAAGAAATTAGAAAACAAAACGAATTGTCAAATCATGTCACGCACCATGTAGTCCCAAACATCCTCACAAGGGACAAAAAAAGAAAAAAAAACAACATACATATACAACACAACATATATAACATACTGTATATAAAATAAACTATCAATAGTACGTAGAGCTTAATATTAATTATTATTAATTAAGAAAAATATAGATAGAGTGCGAGAGTCATTTTTAATTGTCACATTCAAGCTTGTATAATTTCTTGACACTTCTAGTGAATGTGCCTGTAGTAGTATTAACTGTTAACTGTCGCTACTCTAAACGCACCATCCCGACCTTTAAGCAACTCAACTACACGGCCCAACGAATACGTTTCTCAGGAGTCTCAACGAAAACTACATCCCCTACCTTTAAGTTATGAGAGCCGTCTTTACCCTTTAATACTAATAACACTAGATATTCGTTACAAAAAATTAAGTCGTGTCTCAACTTCTGTAAGTATTTAACACGTAAATTTAAACTCTTGTTATCTAATTTGTCTAAATCTGCAATTTCACTGCAAGGTAAAAAGGTTGTAAAAATGATGCCGGTGTAATAGGTTGAGATACTATATCAACGTCATCAGTAATCGTATTAGGTATAATTGTATCTTATATTATATTGTATTATTATATTATATTATTATTATCAATAACATTGAAAAGAGGAGATAAAAAATAGACCTTCAGAGTTTCTTGCCTGTTTTTCTCGAGGCTCTCCCAATTTTTGAACAGGTGTAGAGTCAATATTTTTTTTGAAGCTTTTTTTTTGTTTGTTTTGACTATTTAAAAAAGTTAATTTGATTTTGACTACATATGCGCAGAAGACGGTTTATGGCGCGAAGGTTTTATGGCGCTACCCGTGGGACTATCCGTTTTTCCGAGATTAAAAATACCGCGAAACCTTGCTCAAGAATCACTCTATCTATTGATGAAAACCGCATGAAAATCTGTGCAGCAGTTTTTGAGCGAAGCCTTTATTGCGCATCCCGTGGGATCTGACGATTTTTCCGGGATAAAAAGTTGCCTATTATTCAATCCGGACTTCTTAACGTCTCCGAAATTTCAAAGCAATCGGTTCAGTAGTTACGGCGTGAAAACGGAACAAACAAACTCACTTTCCGATTTATAATATTAGTAAGGATATAGAAAACTACAGAATAGTAACAACACAGAATTTCAAACGTACTTCAGAGCTGAAATACTATTTCAGCACCTGATAGAGCTACTAAATGTGCTTTAGTTATAGGAAAGGAAAAATAGTGAGGACTTCAAATATATTTTCCGCTTTTACTGCGCTAAAAACGGCCCTGTTTTTACAACCGCGACCATTTATTGTTTCTTTTGTTTGACGAAGAAATGGAATTATGTTTCCTCGCCGCTCCATTATAGCTTAATCAGAGATAAGTGTTGCCGTTGCTAAAAGCGTACAATATTGACATAACACAGTACTCTCCATTATAATGAAACACCAACACGTGAAGTTTGCCTTACATTACAAACAAGAGAGAAAAATTAAGTTAATACTGGTAAAATTACTCCAAATATGAGAGTGGAATAAAGTTAAGATTGTAAATTTAATATTTTTGTTTTCAGTCTGGTGAAGGATTAAAAATAAGCTGAAAGGTCATAAGGTCATCAAAGGAAATAAGGGAAAGAGTTAAAAAATAAACTTGACCGACTTCTAAACAATTGCATTCGGTTCGTCAACAATTTGCGAAAATATGACCATATCTCCGAGCATAGACTACGGTTGAACTGGACGCCTATTCGGCAGCGTAGAAATGTTAGAACATTGAATACTCTCTATTTCATTCTCAATGGTCCCAACACACCCAGCTATTTGAGTCTCTATTTTCAATACTTATGTGCTTCTCCATCCTTTTTGCTTCTGAAATGTCCGTCTCACCATTCCGAAACAATTCACGCCTCCTTTGTAGTTCAATCCATTCTGCTATGGAATGCTTTGCCTCTTGAAATTAAAAAGTCTACTAGCAGATTGAGTTTCAAAAATAAATTGCGGAAATATATTTATCAGAAGAGTTTATTATGATGTGGCATATTTCTTGGTTTATTATCATTAAATTTTATCTATTTATGATATCGTCATATGTATTAGTATATTATTATTAATTACATCTATGTATTAGGATTTAAAATAATTACTCTTATTATTATTATATATATATACATATGTTTTTCATTTGTGTCAGGGGTACATCTACCACTTTTCTTTCTGCACCACCTAAAGGTTGACTGTTAGAAAATGCCATAGGCATTAAGTCTGCCTTTGTACACATTGTACATAAAGTGTTAATAAATAAATAAATGAAAGGTCTGCTATTTATTTATTTAATTTGCTTTTCACTAATCGACCGGCATTAATAATCGATAATGCACCATGGAAACCATGGATCCTGCACTGAGAAAAAAATCCTGCTAAATTAACAACAAAAAGTTAATCCGGGAGAGCCGTTCATAGTGAATTGCTACCATAACAAACATTTTATTGTCAAATGAAATCGATAATTAGGTAGATTCGGCAACAATATTATGTTGCTAAAAAAACAATTGTGATTTTGTGCCATATCATATTAGTTACTCCAACAATTTAGCTTTGTCACCATAAATATTCCTGTTTTGCCATGATTAAGAACGGACATGAAGCAGGTTGGGCGAATCGTTGGGGTTACCTACGAAAAACCGTATTCCAAATGATCGAATATCAAAGTATTATCAGTGTATTTCGATATTCGATCATTTGGAATTCGATATTTCGTAGGTAACCCCAACGATTCACCTAACCTGCTTCATGTCCGTTCTTAAATCTAAGCACTAGTTGTAATTGTCTTGCTTTTAAATTCACATTAAATAGAATTATTTAATAGAGCAGAAGTATTTAGTGTTCACAACCGTGATTTAAAGTATATTCCGCCATTGTGCTACACCGACACAATACGCGCCCGCTCGATCGAACATTCGCGAAGGAAATGGACGAGCCGAGCCGAGTCCTGCGTATATAAAAACGAAACAACTACTCGAATGTTGTCACATAACACTAATTTATTTGCTAAGCGAACAATCTTAAATTTGTTAGTTTTGAATATTGTTCATCCAGCATCGTAATAAATAAACATGACAACAACTTTAGTTTTGTTACAGATTATTTTGTCATACTATAAACACTAAAGTTAATATTCGAACAACAGTCGCGGTTGCTGTCTTAACAACGTTAATAAACATTGTTACTTTGGTTCAGATTTCCGAAGCCGCAGGAACAATAAATCTCTAACAATAAAAAAATTGCAGAGGGCACTATGAGACCTTTGTTAATGTGTGTCAAGTGTTTTGTTGCAGTTACTGTAATTATTTAACAAAGCTTTTATGGACACATGGTTAGCCATTTTTTTTCTCAGTGTGTCGGGCACAGAAAAATTAGGAGAGAGGAGTGTCATAGTTATATACTCCATAATGAGGCAATGTCAATTTGATTGATAAAAGATGAATAAATTAGTCATGCTTGAGACATCTTGTTTGATTAACATAACAAGGAGAACCTCATCGTGGTGCACCCTCGGCAACGTCTTTTGACGCCTAATAGTCTGACAGAGGGCACCCCGAAAGGGATTGCAATCGTCCATCCTTTCTACGTGTCCACATCACCAAACTTTCTCGATTTTTATCACTATGTTCTATTATATTACAGTATATCGCAATTTTAACACATTAAATTAATGCCAAATAACTGAAATCAAATATATATTAACGAATGAACATTTATTATTTATACGCCGCCCGACATCAGAGAAATACTGCGGCTGGTAAATAAAACATCAGAATCCTTTTAATCGAAAAACGATGTGAACACAAATCAAAGTCAGGGGGGAATGGCAACGGCCAGGGTCAGATTCGGGGCTTTGTGCTGATTTATACACCGGTGACCGGTTTTGCTGTGGACCGGTTTTCGATTTGCCGGTTTTTTGATTGCAATCTCTCTACGACAGTGTGACGTGATGATGAAGCCACATACATAAGAATAATACTGTAATTTTTTTATAGTATGTTATATGCTATTGTAACGCTTCTACTCTTACTCCATTGACTGATCATTTACAAAACATAAATAGTATATGAGTAGAGAAGCGTGTTATATACTGTAATAAATTATTCTGCATTAATTATGTTTTTGTTATCGTCTCGTTATATCTGATTGACTTCAATTATATTGTATACTTTATCTAAACTAATTATATAGTTACTTAACAATCGTATCAATTATTAATATATTTTTCTTGCTGTGTAAGTAAATATGATCACTTTGCTATATTCCGCAAAAAAAAAAATGGTGACCTATTCGCCAACGATAGAACTTAAGACTCGTTTTCCCGACAGTGAATTTAGGCATCCATTGAGTGTAGTCTATGCTATCATATCAGATCCAGCAAATTCCCCATTGAAAGCATTTGGTCCTGCGCCTATTATGCGCACTGGAGCGGCCATGAGATTAATTGTGCCACCTGACATTATTGACATTACATTGTTTGTTGATGACACTTCAAAGCGACTGCTGTGATTATGCTAATTATGATACCTGACATTAATTGACGTAATCAAATCAAATATATATCAAAACAGGCAATGGCAGTTTTCATTTACGTAATGGCAATTTGGAACCCTTTTGAATTGTGTCAGATAAGGAACATGTTCCAACTTTTAAACTCGGCTGTATGAAAAACGTTAACACTAAGAATTCACCTGACAGCTGTCACTACTGCCACAGACTAGAAAGTTGTTACAAGTAAATTGACAGCTGTCAATGTATACATTTCAGGGGTGAAGATGTGTGTTGTGTTTGATAAAATTAAGTTTGATTTCACTCAGTTTCGTTTGTGAACTTTATCAAGACTCACATTCTTATTTGCTCTGTAATAATTTAAATACTAATTACAAAATACACTTTCATTTGACTGTAACAATAACAACCGTTTCTATATACCACCGTTTTAAATTTGATAAGACCAAAATTTATTTTTCAAATAGGATTTTAACAATCACTATTGCACGTCAAAGATGCTAGGCCATTGGATCATAAGTCTACAGTAGAAGACGTTGTACTGGAAAGAACCAGCAAAAAATCAGCAACGGCTATTTTTTATCTCTCCCTGTATTTTTTAGTCGTCAATTAGAAGTTGGCCTCAGATAAATAGTCTGCCGCAAACTTCCTTTAAAGGTTTGTACACTTTTTGGAACTTTGTTCCAAAAGGCGTTTTTCGACGAAAGAGCTTCTGTTACACCAACTCAAATAAATAAATAAATAAATATTTCTTACACTTACACAAATTAGCCTAGCCCAAACTAAGCTCTGTAAAGGCTTCTGCTATGATATCTAGGGTAACGGATATACATACATATAATATACATATGTGGGATATGATGTCAAGAAAAAAAAAATTCTTGAAATATTATTTTAATTAAAATCCACAACCAACTACGATCTTAACTTATCGTCGCCATCTTATGTCTATCTCGCTGTCAAATCCCTCTCCGCACTTCATTATCATCCATCCCTTTCTCACACATACAATCATCTCTCTCGCATACTAGCGTTCCGTTTCCCACATATGAATTGTTTTTATTTTGTATTTTTTAATATATATCACCAGCCATGACTAAGGTACAAATGCTCGCATTCATCACACAAACATCTGCCCCCATCGGGACTCGAACCCGGGACCTCTGAGATGGTGATACATTGAAACCGGTGTACTAACAACTCGACTATGAAAGTCGACAAATTCTAACAGTACACCAGACACGAGAACCCCTCAATGAAAGCCACAATTCACTGCACAGTTAAAATAATCCGAGTTGCTACGTTAGAATTTGTGTGTGATCTACCCGGGACAGATACAATTAGCAGTGTAAATGGACTCAGGCCCGCTGCATCGAACGGTCCAAATGCGCCAATTATTCTCCGGAATTACCGGTTCAGTGCTGGTCGTTTGGTAAAATTCCGGGGGCGCGGATTGTGGCTTGCGTAGGCACGAGTTTGCTTTAGATTTGTACAATGCATCGGATCGCTGCGTACTATGTTTGATAATGAGCTTTGAGCTAATTCATGAACATTAAGCGCTAATATATACGTTTAGCGATTCGGTAGTCGATTTTGCTATTTGGACAGTATTTGTTTTGGTTCAAATAGTAATGAATATATATATATATATATTACTTACACCAAAATTTCCTAGCCCAAACTGATAGCCATACATATATAAATATAGATAGATAGATAACACTTTATTGTACAGACACCACAAAACAGGGAGAAGAAAATCACAAAATACACTTAAAATTACTTGTACAATTGGCGGTCTTATCGCTCAAACAGCGATCTCTTCCAGACAACCTACGGACGGAGAGATATAAAGAACAGGAAAGACGGGGGTGTAAGATACTTACATATTAACAAAATATACTTGATAGAAACATATATAAACAACCATTACTAAGGTACAAATGCTCGCATTCATCACACTATATCTGCTCCCACCGGAACTCGAACCCTGGACCTCGGAAATGATGACACCTTGAAACCGGTGTACTAATTACTCGGCTATACAGTTCGTTATATTGAAAGAAGCAACCTTCTTAGTTCCTGCTCGACCGGCGCTTGCGCTGCGTTTCGCAGAGTGAGTGAGGGTACCGGAGGCCCAACCCCCCTTCCCCCCTTATTCCCTTTTAAAAGGCCGGCAACGCATTTGTGACTCCTCTGGTGTTGGGTGTCCATGGGCAACGGTTATCGCTTACCATCAGGTGATCCGTTTGCTGCCCTATCATATAAAAAAATATATATAAAACATTGAAACTTGATTGTATTATGGCAAATAAACTACAGTCTATGGTCTACTACAGCAGACGTATTTTTAAAATCATTAGACGTGAATTTGGAATTCGAATACGAATACGAATCGAGCGCGAAATTGTTTTCTACTGCTTACAATTTTATAGATTTTTGATTCACTCCAATTCCGTTTCACGCAGAAAAATTCAAAACCACAACAAGAAAAACAAAAAGCCGGCGATGACTCACACGTGAAACGGATCACTGTCAAGGTCATGTCAGCGTTGGATATTCTACTAGTAGAAATCAAAAACGAGTGGGTTGCACCACTCGTTGCACAACGCACGAAATGAAAATTCAGAAATAGTGAAGTCGGTAATTCCTATACGAATCTCACGATTTCGAATGCGAATTGGTTTTCTATTGTTTCAAAAATTCGTCTCCAGAGCGTCGGTGGCGCTGTGGTCTCGGCACTGGTTTGTGCGCCGCATAGAATCAGGAGGCCCGCGACTAAATCCCCACCGTGTATCAATGTGTTTTTCGTTCCGAATTTCATATGTACATTTATCCGACGCTCCTACGGTGAAGGAAAACATCGTGAGGAAACCTGCGTACATCTGCGAAGCGATTCAAAGGTGTACGTAGTCAACCAACCCGCACTGGGCTAAAGCCTAATCGCCCTAACTTAGTTAGGGTAGGCTCAAGCCCCTCGGTGGGGACGTATATGAGCTGTGATGTTGATGATGATGAAATAAACTACAATTTAATCTAATATTTTCTTACACCACTCCCGCAAGTAACTGAACTAACACAGCACAGACAAACACCTGCACCTCAGAGCTTTAAAGTGTACTATGATATTATAAGGAAATAACTCACAACATTCAAAATTAACCATAGCATCCTTCCTAACTGCCGCTTAGGAGTGATAATTAGCAGTGCAAACGACGCTGAACCTCCGCCCAACTTCCTCAGTTAAGGGCGGAACTTGAGTAGAACTTCGGTTTGACGGTTTTAGTTTTAAGCTCGACTTTGTAAGCTCAAGGTGATGACATAATTCTGTGTATGAAGCATACATCTACAGATTTTTTTAAATCAAACCTAAGGCTTGAGGCTTTTGTGACCTGGTTTGATATAATCTGTGTTCAATATTAGGTTTAGATAAATACATAACGAATTTATTTGTTACAACATACACACATTCATACATTCTACTAACATTATAATCACGAAAGTTTGTAAATACGGATGTTTGTTGCTCCTAATTGGATTTTAACGAAACTTTACTATAATATAGCTTATACATAATAACAATATATAAGTTACAATTTATAAAGATACTAGTTGTTGCCCGAGACTTTGTCTGTACAGGATTAGTATTTCGAGTTGCTCATATTAAGGCGACGTAGGAAAGAACTAACTATTTCAAATAAAATACTATTTTCTGTTTTTATTTGCTACTAGCTTGTGCCCGCGGCTTCGCCCGCGTACTAATCGTATTTTTCAACCGTCTACATAAAGGGGCTTCTCAGTGTGACCCGTATGTTTTATGTACGTATGTAAGTATGTATGTTTGTCCGCGATTATCTCATGTTTGGCTGAACCAAATTCGAAATCTCTAGAACCAGCAGCTAGGGTTGTGCGTTGATAAGTCAGTCAGTCAATCAGTCAGTTTCTTCTTTGATATATCAAGAAATGTTCATGTCCACAATATTCAATCTTAAAATCGATGCCATTTTCGTAATGAACGTCCCAAAAAACCATAAAAACGATACCCATATTGATAGTTAGACATTTCAACCCCATTTCACCCCGACAGGGGAGATGTTATTTCACGTCCGCCACGTTAGATTTTAAAATCATTGTTGTTTTCGTAATCAGCGACCCGATAAACCATAGAAACAATACCCATTGTCGATTTTCAGACTTTGACACCCCATTTCCCCCTTTTAGGGGTTGAATTTTCAAAAATCCTGAAAGACGTGTTTACTCATTTATTGTTAGGAGTACTCCTGCGAAGTTTCGAATAAAATATTCAAACAAATCTTGTTTCTCCATACAAACTTTGGACCCCCATTTCACCCCCTTAAGGGATGAATTTTGAAAAATCCTTCCTTAGTGCACCCCTACACCTTATAAGGTGCCGTGCCAAATTTGTCACGGCCGGTCTCTAGGACCAGCGGTTTGGGCTGTGCGTTGATATGTCAGTCAGTCAGTTTCTTCTTTTATATATTTAGATTCGTTCCTGTAAAGAAACCTTCTGTAAATTTCATGTTTACAACTTACTATTACAACAAGTATTAATACAAAAGTTCAATATAATCTTTTTTTACAATCTCTCCATTCATATCCATACAATTGATGTCACAAAATCGCAAGTACATAAAGTTAAACTACCTATTCCGAGCACTATACATATTACTGCAAAGTTGCAAGTGTCGTATTTTTATTGAGTTCATTTCAAGGAGTATACGACAATCAGGTCGTGTAAACCACTTAAGTCCCATTTTCTCGCGATAGCGGTGTCGTGATAAAGCCGTAATGAAATGGATTTATTACGTTACGGCAACGACATGTAGAAGGTTTCATAACTTTATAACGACGTTTTACTTTGTAGAGAAAATTCGGCAAAGTGCGAGTCGGATTCTAGACGAATAATCAAAAACGTTTAAAATCGTTTTTTTTTAATTTCTTATGATTATTGACACATCCGTACTTGTCAATATACAGAAACAATATTAGGTCATTTTAAACGTTTTACGGCCTAGAATATAAAGGTGAAGTTGCGTTGATTTTTGTAGACAGATCAGTAAATTTATGAAAATTTAGTTCATAACTAAATTTTAACTCTTAACTGCTTCATCAGTGCAGTCAGTCTCCCTCAGGGCAGCTTGTGGCGAGCTGTCGGTGAGTTGCGTCACCGCGGGTACCGATGTGCTTCAGGGGATCGTATGCCACCCGTCTCTGTTTTGCCTTAGCCGGCCGGACAGAGTGAATTCGCAAGAGCAGATGCTCGAAGGGTGGGAGTGTAATAATGTCATAACGCCGACAGCGTAGCAATTGCTGTCACAGTCAAACCTCTCCACAAACTTAGCTGTTCACAGCAACGTTGCTCCATCCGCACCAATATTGGTCTGCATTTTTGGGGGGCGTTATTAGTGAGCGACGAGTCACCACCCGCCATACTTAAATCAAATAGGAGGCTTTGAGAAAGCAGGTGAACGGAGTCTCTTCCATAGCCCGGTATTTTATTAGCACCAAAATCGCAATGCAATAACTGTTTTGAACTGTTATAACAATAGTTTCTGTGCATCTGACTGAGTATAGTTTAGAGGTTAGATCCAGTTGGTACACTCCATGGCCACTTTCATTAGATTTGACATAAATGGCTTCTACACGTTGGATCTATATCCCTGCGCATGCCTTATAAAAGTATTATCTTAATGTTCTGGTTTAGGGGTGTAAGGGGTTCCAAAGTACACCCAACGGGACCCAAGCCAACCTCACCTGCTCGTGGTGCACCCTGCCAACCAACTAACGAGGCTCTGGCGCTCCCCACCAACCCGCACTGGGCCAGCGTGGTGGGAGACGGCCCAAAACCCCCCCAATGATTATTTCCCAACAGGAAAGGCCCCTAGTGCCCGGCGGTACCGGAGGCCGTGCCGACGGCGACAGACGTTGGTACGGTGCCGGTGCCAGGGGTGCTAAGAATCCCCGGGCGATCGCGGGAAGGCGCTGGACGCTTGCAGCGCAGGACCGATCTGCGTGGAGAACCTTGGGGAGGCCTATGTCCAACAGTGGGCGTCTATTGGCTGAAATGATGATGAATGAATGTTCTGGTTTGAAAGCTAAGAAATGGCAATGAAATTACTGTGTAAGAAGAGACTTGTTCTTAAGGCAAGCAGTAGGAAGTTAAGTGAACTTTGCCGGGATCCCAAAATAGTATAAACTGCTAATTAAACCTCTTCACACCCTTTGTAAAGAACAGCATATACAAACATCAAAAAACTAATGACTTTTATAGAGAAATGCGTAGCTTTTTACAATATTTTTTTACAAAATGATACCGATTTGCTTTATTAAGGGTTATATAATAACTAGCTTTCTGCCCGCGGCTTCCCCGCGTGCATTTCGAGATTGGGTCTATAGAGGTTTAAGGGTATGCGCAGAAGTCGGTTTATGCCCGAAGGTTTTATCGCGCTTCCCGTGGGCCTATCCGTTTTCCGAGATAAAAAATACCGCAAAACCTTGCTCAAGAATCACTCTATCTATTGATGAACTGCATGAAAATCTGTGCAGTAGTTTTTGAGCGAAGTCTTTATTGCGCATCTCGTGGGATCTGTCGTTTTTTCGGGATAAAAAGTAGCCTATTATTTAATCCGGACTTTTATCTTAACGTCTGCATTCGGTTGCAAATTTTACAGCAATCGGTTCAGTAGTTACGGCGTGAAAGCGGAAAAAACAAACTCACTTTCCGATTTATAATATTAGTAAGGATAATGCTAGAGTTTAATTTTTAATGAATCAATAGTTTCTTTGCCAAAGTGACACAATGAAATACACTATAATTTTTATAGATATTATGCGAATTAATAAAGGAAATTGGGCTCAGAGTATTTATATGATTCTGTAAAAATACAGAGGAAAATTACCTTTGCTAACCAGCATTTCTTGCCGGTTCTTACTAGTACAAAGTCCGCCTCTGATTACAGACAAGGTGACACTTTGAAACCAGTGTATCATCCATTTGGCTACGGATATCGTCTGTTCTACTGTTGCCAGGGTAGGTAGTAAATTTAGAGGCTGTGCAAATATTTTAAGAACCTTGTTTCTGTTCTCCAGCCCGAATGTTATCTAAAATTGGGAACACAATTTCCGTGTACACAATACCAAGTTACGAGCTTAAAGCACACCGCGGCAAAGCTTATCCAGCTAGCAAGCTCAAGCCGCGAACAGATAAACTATACGACAGTTAATTTAAATTTAAATTAGCCCTAATACTAAACATAAATATCGTAAGACAGGCTGCGGCTCTCGATACGAGCGCAAGTCATGGGCGGCGGCGATTATCTATTATTCGATGTGAGTTCAAAATCGAAATCAAAATAATCTTTAAGCCACGATTCGAATTCCCATCCACCGCTGTCACTTCTTTTCGTCATCATTCAGTGTCTGCGATTCACCTATGGAATGATCTGCCCTACCACATCTGGGCGTCTACAAGTGAATGCGTATTTAGGAGAGTTGTTCGTGAGCACTATCTGAAATCACTTCTTTAAGCACGTTTTTCTTAACTAATACTTTTTTTAATGTATATATGTACAATATATATTTGTGTATGTATTATATAGTAAGTTTGTAATAGTATTAAACTTTGTGGTCAAGACAATACCGCTGCCGGCCACAGCACCGCGTCGACCGGTTTGGGGACCACCGGGAGTCAACGGGACTCCGCCGCTCGCCCCGAGCCGGTATGCTCGCGCACATATAATTCTTAATCGCCGTTGCATATTGTCGGTCATCTTCTTGTAATTTGTTTAGTATATAATTTATACAGTCCACTCATCTTTCATTTGGACAGGATTCCCTCATCTCTCGGTAATATAGATAGGGCACTTTGTCTGCGCCAAACACAGTTCTTTGTAAAGTCACTCGGTTGACTGGTGGAGAATGCCTTGTTGCATTAGTCAATATAGCTGTTCATTTTTTGTCTTTATGTCTGTCTGTATAACCGTTAGAGAAACAAAAACTGCTCGACGGATTTTAACGAAACTTGTTACTAATATTTTTCATACTCCCGAGCTAGTTATAGTATACTTTTCACCACGCTACAATCAATAGAAGCAGAGCAATGAAGCGAAATGTTGGGAAATTGGGAAAAGTTACTCCATTTTTTAAGCTTCCGTCGCGTGTGCATGTTTAAAGCTACACAGAAATCATGTATGACGGAAATGTGCTCCTTAAAATTATACAAAAAATATCCTAAGACAGCATATGTCTATCTTTTATGGTTGCCTTCCAATAACACGTGTAACTCCCGATAGCTTAGCGGTTCGAAGCTTTCTGATTATATTTGTATACTCTTACGTTTATAACACTCTCATTCATTAAAAATGCTACATAACATTACAGTTCCACGCGGACGAATTCGTGGGCACAGCTAGTAATATAAATAATATTTTAAATCTGACGACAATGTCTACAAATACCTTGACTTGGCATACGAGACAACTGCTAGGATGTTGATTCTACGATTTATGTTCTGATAGTTGTGTCTGCGAATGGCTTGATAGCGAAGGTCCTCGATCGACACCTTAAGAGGCTCTCGCTTAATGGATGGATCAAGGGCCGGATACAGAAAGCTTTACTTCTCCGTACTGCATGTATTGTTGGGAGTTATCTCTCTGCAGCCCTAACCACTAGCAGCTTGGGCCTTATGTGTAACATATAAGCAATTTTTGATATCAAATAATATTGAAATATTTATCATTATAGTGAGCAACTATAATTATAATTTCAAATAGACATTCTTAGAAAGTTTTCTAAAATCTGTATTCGTGGGTATGTGTGTTCAATATAGGCTTTTACACTTATTCACATCAAACACATATAATCAAAAGGTTCCAAAGAGCTTACATAAGCTTGGACATGTATACGATAAAAAAAAGAGAATAATTCTAAACTTATTCGGAAATCGGGCGAGCTTTGTTAAGAAGAATAGGCAAGAATCATTGAAGGTAATACGCTAGAAGTAATAGGTTTCTTATAAACGAGTTAACACAGCTCATATCATTGCTTCTAGGTTAGATTTATTTATTTACAGCAAAAATAAATTTGATCATAACATACAACTAAAAAAACATATACAACCAATTACAAAGTTTGCATTTACATCCGTAGGTAACTCAATTTAAAAAAATTGATTCGAGGTATGTGTTATCGCTTTAGAGCACCCAGGCTTTTAACGTCCTACAAAGATAAACTCAAACATTTTCATCTAGACACACTTTCTATGGGGCGTAACCTACTAGATATGGCATTTTTGCATAAAACTTTGAATAACGGCATTGACAGTCCTGAACTTCTCAGTCACTTCTCCATTAATGTTCCTGCTAGAATACCAAGATATCCGTGTAGTCTATTAAGAAAAAAATTCTGTAGAACTAGAATGGGTTGCAATTCACCAGTTGTCCGTTTGGCTCGTCTTTACAACAGTTATACCAAGAATTTGCCTGAACTAGACATAAACTTCCATAGTCTTCCTAAATTTATGAGACTCTTGAAATCTATTGACATTGACACCTCCTAATTTTAAGCATATATTGGGCCCGATTCTGACATGATTCTCTAAACTTAAAACTTAATTTGACAGCCTCTGTCTTTGTCATGCTCGATAGAGAATGAAGGAGAGAGACTGATCTTAAATTTAGTGTTAAGTTTAGAGAATCATGCCAGAATCGGACCCATTATTATTATTTATTATAATTTCCTGTGTACTTTCTTTAGTGTTTTTTTTCTGTGTTACCTTTAGGAAATTATTTATGTATATTTGCATGCTGTGGTTACCTATAATTGTAAGTGCAGTTGGCTGAAGACCAACATTTTCACTGTTAACAAAGATTTATGTTTACTGTTACTTATATGTTGGTGACCCTATTAATAAATAAATAAATAAATTTATTGTTATAACAAAATACATTAATAAGGAATTACGACAATTTAGACAAAACATAACTAAGCATTCTGAAAAGATCATGGTACTAAGAATAATAAAACGATGTGGACGCGGTTGTCTGTGTTAAAATGTATGTGGAATTCTCAATCTTGATCAACAATTTGCTCACATTAAAATAAATATTAAATCGCTCCCGCTATATCTAACGAGACCGCGCCAGCTCCTGTCTCAGCCCAGGCAAACTACGTGGTGACCGACCCCGTCACGTTTCAACATTATCAGCAAGTTAGCTAATCAACTTACAGTAACCGCGCTGTCGGACTGCCATCTGAATAGTAACAAAATATGTATGTAGCAGGTTTAATGACAGGCATTTATAGGTACACAGGATGGACCGATAATTTGGTGATCAGTGTAGCGATCTTTTGGGAGAGGTCTACGTAGAATGGGCAACTCTCTTCTGCAATGATGATGAGATGATGAAAGTCATGGTTGGTAATATATATATATATATATATATATATATATATATATATATATATATATATATATATATATATATATTTAAAATCCATATCAAAAATACACTCATGAGTAAAGGTTATTATAAAGTAAGTGACTATCTAAATGATCACAGTATTTGGAATAGGGACACTATTCATAGAGCCATGTTTGGTAACAACATCATTTATAATATTGTATTATTTTATATGTGTATGTAAACATACATACGACTGTAATCGTATTAGGTATGATTGTATCTTATACTATATTGTATTTTTATATTATATTATTATAATTATTAACATTGAAAAGAGGAGATAAAAAATAGACCTTCAGAGTTTCTTGCTTGTTCTTCTCGAGAAGGCATCTCCCAATTTCCGAACAGGTGTCGAGTCAATATATTTTTTCTTTTTTTTTCCTTATTCGTACGTACGGACAAGGTTTTTGTTTTTTTTTTTTTATTATTTAAGCTTTTTTTTGTTTTGTTTGTTGACGTCAATAAGTGCCTGTAAAGGTCTATGTTGAATAAATATTATTTTGATTTGATTTGATTTGATTTTTTGCAGCAAATTAGTAATTCGAACATAACACAAAATTATGAAAAGGCTAATAAAGGCTTTTATTATGCTTTAATGATGACTGCTTGTTATTATGCTACTAATATTATAAACGCGAAAATTTTTATGGATGTATGTTTGTTACTTATTCCCCTAAAACCTACTAATTGGATTTTAATGAAACTTGACTATAATACAGCTTATAAAATAATATTTAGGGTAAAAATAAAGATAATGTGTGAATTGTCCAAATTATGACTATAAGTGTAATGTGCTAATGAAATTGAGGGCACCAGTTAGTAAAACATAAAATAAGGCTAGAGGCAGATTTAAAAAAAAACTAGATGGATTGTGTGAAGAAGGAATAGAGAAGCTATGGATAGAATTGTAGCATTCGGTATTTCCGAGCTGATGCGATATTCAAACCTTTACAAAAAGAGCGTATTCCCCTGGTGTTTTGGATTTCTTTGGCCGACAGTAATCGCTTACTATCAAGCAATCTATTTACTCACTCTCACACCATAAGACAAAAAGAAACGAAATAAAGGGAAATGGAAAAACAAAATACATTGCGATGACTTTAGAAGTATGGATTAGGTCAGAAAACTAATAAATCCTGTTCTTATTTTCCCTTTTGTGCAGCTCTTTATTTAAACATCATTAACTTGGATCATTTATACAAAGATCACAAGAATATTCGAGGAAAATTTCTAACACAACCTCTACACGAAAGTCATTCGATTCCACAAAACAGAAGGCGAATCGAAATAACTCTCATTAAATATTCCATTAGTGGGACGGACTTATTCTCAACTCCAGACCTTGTTCTCTGGGCGTTAGGGCGGATATTCCGAAACAAAACACATGTCTAGACATGTCGTTAGAATTGCATGGATTTTTTTACACGCCTATTAACTGTCTCAAGCTAATGTATCAGGTGCGATAGATTGCTTCATAATTTATGCAAGGCCCGGATTTCACGTTGTTTGTCGCTAGCCCTTTCTAGAAATAAACCGAGCTAGACGTCGCCCCTTCATTATTTTCATACGGTAACATAAATATGCTGTAATTACAGTTGAACTAAATAGGTACATTAGAAGCAACGACAGTTGTAATTTTGTAGCGATAAATACATACAAATATGTAGTCGCAAAGTGTTTGTTTTTAAATACGAAGGCACACTCAAATGTCCTACCAAAGTGTCCAAAAGGGCCAAGGTAACCCTGGGCCCTCTTGGAATTTAATGGTAAATAAAATATGGGTATTATTTAATCAAAAGTAAAAAAAAATTAATACAAGCTTTTATTAAATGCGCTAAAAAGAACTAAATAAACTTTTACATATAAAAGCTTGTCGCGAGATTTACTTATAGAATACTTTTAACGACAATATTTTATATGTAAAAGTTTAGTTCTTTTTAGCGCATTTAATAAAAGGTTGTATTAAAATTTTGCTTTTTTTACTTTTAATTTATTTTCCGACTAAAAAACCAAGCTTAGCAAACCCTTTCATTTGATACCCATATTGTAGGGGTGCATTAAAAATAATTGATCCGCCATCTTGGTAATGCCGCCATGTTAGATTTAGAATGACGTCACACACATAACGATGCATTGTCATCCGACTTACACGTGCATGCAAAATTTCAGCTCAATCGGAGACCGGGAAGTGGGTCAAATTAAGATTCCAAGATTTTCTTACATAGTTACAAGTGAAGCTAATATAAAAGCTTGTAAAAAATGAGTATTTTTACCTCTAATTGGTACTCAACAATGTCATCAACGGTATTATTTTCGATGACCTCCGTAGTTGAGTGGTTGGTACACCAGTTTCAAGGTGTCGCCATCTCTGATCCCCGAGGTGTCGGGTTCGAGTCCGGTGAGGGCAGTGGTTGTTAATATATATTTCTATCAAACATCTTTATATATGTATGTCTATCCGTTACCCTAGATCCCATAATACAAGTCTTCTTATAGATAGATATAGATAGGCTACCACTGTGGGGGACAAGACCATCTGTCCCCACAAAATGGAGAACAATCACCTTTCTTCTGACCGAGAATTGATATGTTACTTGTAGAATCTATACTAATATTATAAAGAGGAAAGATTTGTTTGTTTGTTGTTTGTAATGAATAGGCTCCGAAACTACTGGACCGATTTCAAAAATTCATTCACCTTCGGAACGCTACATTATCCCCGAGTAACATAAGGTACTTTTTATCCCGGAAAAATTGACAGATCCCACGGGATGCGCAATAAAGGCTTCGCTCAAAAACTACTGCACAGATTTTCTTTCTTTCGCATGCGCAGAAGTCGGTTTAAGGCGCGAAGATTTTATCCGTTTTTCAGAGATAAAAAAATACCGCAAAACCTTGCTCAAGAATCACTCTTGTTTATCTCACTCTTCATTTATGAAACCCGCATGAAAATCTGTGCAGTAGTTTTTGAGCGAAGCCTTTTTTGCGGATCCGTGGGATTTGTCTATTTTTCCGCGATAAAAAGCACCCTATTATTTAATCCGGACTTTTATCTTTACGTCTGCAAAATTTCAAAGCAATTGGTTCAGTAGTTACTGCGTGAAAGCGGAACAAACAAATAAACTCACTTTCCGATTTATAATAAAAGTAAGGATGGCTAAACTTATGTGAACTGGTATTTGATTAGTTGTCGGGGACCTTATAAATCTAGTTCCAACTTGAGAAAAAAAATTCTCTCCACCTGGTGAATTGAATCTGGAATCGCCATATCGCCTGGTTAAGAGTCACAAATGTTGTGGTTTACTGCGAATTCGGTAATTTGGTTACTGCATGCAAATTGCCCTTTGATGAAGTGGGGTTTCGTCAATCGTAAGTCACTAAGGGGCTGGTAAATGTGAAGACACTTTCTGACTAGTCCTGTGTCTTCACAAACAACTTGAGATGCGTGACAGAGTCGTATGCGCATACCTGTCGCGTTTTAAGATTAGCGAGTGCTAAATGTTGTGGTAGAGAACGCCACATAACCTTGGAGTGACCCTATCGCACCCCATTGTACCCTTAAAGGATTTTCCAACAAAAAAAAACGCTTAAACACATCCTATTACTATTATAAAGGCGAAAGTTTGTAAGTATGGATGTTTGTTACTCTTTCACCTAAAAACTACTGAATGGATTTGAATGAAACTTTACCACAATATAGCTTATACATCAGAATAACACATAGGCTACAATTTTTGAGGTTTCTATGAGGTCGTAAAAAAAACACATTTTTTGCGCTTACATTGCAAACGCTGACTGAATCCTACAAGATAGATCAAAACAATTTACTACAGTATTGTACAACTTAAAAAGGTCTACAAAAAAGTCCGTGATGGTATATGTTTATCTCTTAGGAATAACCCACAAAAGGAAAAAGATCGTTAAATGTAGTTTATAGGAGCATACTGCAGTAGCTACCTATAGGCCTAATGATTAGGGCTCTGCAGTGCTTAGTTACCGTATTTCTTACTTATTACTAGACTAGACGGGACGAACCTGAAGTCCACGCGAACGAGCGGGCAAAAGCTAGTATTAAAATAATTTCTTCCGTAACAAAATACGCCAAAATACGATTTTTTCCATCCTGTAGAAGCAATCTTATAACCAGCTTTATAATTAAGCTCACTTAATTACACGTTCTAATTACAACTATAATTCTGTAATGAGTCTTAATTACACTCATTCGCAATATGTTCGCGTTATAACAACAAACATGTTATAATGTAAGACGAGAGTCTTAGGGGCTTACTTAATTAATATGTAAATTCCTATGAAATTCGACGAAGCTTTCGATTCGGTAGCTACCGAGATCACGAGGAACCTTGATTTCAATTATATTTTTATGACATATATATATTTTTTATGTCTGTGCTAATCTGCAATCAGTTGTCCACTATAAGCAGATACTTTGTGAGGTTTTGTCTGGTGAAGTGCTTCCTCCAGCGAAGATAGCTACTCCTATTTAAGCCATGACATTTACTATAATATGTCTTTTCTCTTTTGATATAATTGCGAGTAACTAGATTCGCAGCAAGAACATTTGGGTGATTTTTAAGGCGTTTCAGGTATTTTTCTGTTGAAGCCTGGATTTCCTCTTTTACAGTGGTCATTTTCAGGTGTGCATGTATTTCTGAGTTTCTTATAAACCACGGAACTTGCGCTATTGTTCGTAGTATTGCGTTCTGTATTCTTTGCAATATTGAGATGTTGGAGTTGCATGCACTTCCCCAGAGTTGGATGCCATAAGTCCAATGTTGAGTTCCTCCCTTTTACTCTTGATGTGTTGGTTCCACGTCAAGCGGCGATCCAGGTGCATTCCAAGATATCTCATACTATATTTGTGTGGCAAATTTTTATGACATATAACACCCTTATGGTCGTTTTTTTCCTATCAGGGGAGAGAGGCTGAGAATCCTCACAAGAAGTACGAAACGTACTCAGGATACCACCGGCAAACGCTACACAAACGCAAGAGCTGTCTGACCGGTATAACTTTCCGACTAAACTCAGCCTTATGCCTAAGTTCTAAGAATCATATTAAAATTTGTGAGCCTTGTGGTCTTAGCACTGGCCCTCTCTTCGGGAAGTTAAAGCTTCGCACCAGACATGTACTGACACTTGATTCTCTCACTAAGATATCGTAAGGCAACCTGAAAATACCCGTGAGAAAGTTCTAGGAACTGAAGTGAGATCTAGTGAAAGAACTAGTAACTGGAAAGTTTCTTAATTTTTTATAAGCAAGAGTCAACAGATAATCTAAGCTTATGCCATCGTAGAATTACATCATTAGTCTTACCTCTGGCATGAATGAGGAAGATTAAGTTTATATAATTAAATAAAAACTACGCTTACTTCAATTAGTTTCAACAACTTGGCGGGGACATATATGAACGTAATGAGATTTTTTTCCTCTGGAGAGGAGAGGATGAGAATTCTTATGGATAACACGGCAATCAAGTGTGATTATAGCCTCGTAATTTTAATTGAAATTTCGTTTCTGTGGAGTACATTTCAATTTTAATAACAATATAATTTTTAATGTATGTCTTATACATTTTGTTATTTATTTTCTGAATCATATTTTATTTGCTACATACAACATGCTGGGGTCTGTTACCGTTGTGCGGTAAAGGTCAAGTTAAATTGTTACCGCGTTTTTACTGCGTCTTCGCAGAGACGTATGTATTTCTTCCCTTCTCTTCACTTGAATTTAACAAGGACACAGTCTAGGCCTAATAACAAAGTGAAACAACGCACAAATGAAGAAATTCGGTCTGCCAATTTCGCGTCAGTCAAGTCGTTGTAACCGACTATTTGGGAGCGCGTGCAAGTAATAAACGCGGAACAGGTCAAAATAATTCATATTTTATTTATATTCCATTAGTGACAATAAAAACAGAATTGTTCACGTATTTTATATTAAAAATGCAAGTGCTTTAATGCTATATAAATATTGTATAATCATATAACGGATATATTAAAAACTAGCTTTCCGCCCGCGGCTTCGCCCGCGTTATATTCGAATTTCCCACAGGAAGGATATGTTTTCCGTCGGTAAAATTATCTTATGTGCTTTCTCGGGCTTTAGACTATCTGTGTACCAAATTTCATTTAAATCGGTTCAGTAGTTTTAACAATATTTCCATACAACCTATTATCCCTCCTTTCAACCTTTACAACCTTTTTTGCATGAAAAAGTAGCCTATGTCCTTTCTCAGGCTCTAGACTATCTGTGTACCAAATTTCATTTAAATCGGTTCAGTAGTTTTGGCGTGAAAGCGGAACAGACAGACAGACAGACAGTCAGAGTTACTTTCGCATTTATAATATTGAAATGGCTATTATAAATGAAATAGCTTTCATATAGCTATATATAAAAGGTGATGGATGAAAATCAGTGATTTATTATGTTGCAAATATTTAGCTGAGTCTTGACCTTTTGCTTTCTGCAGCATACATACAGATATATCTATGCATGCTGCAGAAAGCAAAAGGTATGGAAAAGGTAAGGTAATAGAAAGTGACTTCATGAATTATCCATATTGCAGTCATTTTCCAAATTGACGACGGTGTATCTATTTAATACAGGGAGAAAAAAACAGCCCTTGCTGAGTTTCTTGCCGGTTCTTCTCAGTACAAGGTCTCCCGCCGTAGATTTGCGAACCGATGGCGTAGCTTTTCGATTTTCACAAGTGCTTGTAACAAGTGCCTAGAGTGTATAAAAATGATTTTGAATAACTAATTTTGAATTGAATTGAATTTTGAATTTGAATTTTGTAAATTTTGAAATATAGTGTTTAATGTTTGTTTTTTTCTCAATTATTACCATTGTTCTAGTAGATATTTATGTGTATTTTGCAGAAAATAATAAACGCGTTATTTATCTATATATCTATTTCTGCTAATTAAAATTGCATTTTTTTTTGTAAGTCCTTACAATGCCAGTTGCAGCTTTACGCTTGAAGCTTAACTTTCGTATGCAAAGCTCAAGTAGTTTAATTTTATAACAACTACCAGGAGTCTTCTTCTTCCTGCCCTTTTCCCACCTTAAGTAGGGTCGGCACAACATGTTTTCTTCTTCCATTCTCCTCTGTTACTCGTCAGCTCAACATCGACTTCCTTTACTCTCATATCAGAATTCACACATTCAATCCATCGCTTTCTTGGTCTACCTCTCATCCTAGGTCCATCTATATTCATATCCATCATTCTTCTTGTTATATGGCTTTCATCCCTCCTCATTACATGCCCAAACCATGCTAACCTACTGCTCCTTACCTTCTCAGTCACTGGCGCTACTTTCAAACTACCAGGAGTATAAATATAATTTCACTCTCGCACAATTCGAAGCGACAATGTCTAAAAGACATTAATATGTTATGCGTAATCTTAAATTTCTATCATCACAATTCATAATTAATTGTTACATCTCTTAATGAATTCGGGGGTTAAGCCGTCGCATGTTAAATTGCTTTTATATTTACGAGTTAAGTCGGATCGCGCCAGATATTGTGATAATGCGCGAAACGTATTGTTTCCGTACGTTTAGTCGAGTTCCGTGGAAGCCATTATGGAGTTTGTAATTATTGCACATGTAATAATTACAAATATCACATTTTGTTTACCAAATGGAAATCATTAATACCAAAGATTGGATTTATTAATGTCCAATTCTCTTGAATTATGATTTTATTATGCACTTTCCGGGAAATCTCGTATGTGAATTAAATGTGTTATAAACAAAGGTCGGAATTAGGTAGAATTATATGCACTTTCCGGGAAATCTCGTATGTGAATTAAATGTGTTATAAACAAAGGTCGGAATTAGGTAGAATTATATGCACTTTCCGGGAAATCTCGTATGTGAATTAAATGTGTTATAAACAAAGGTCGGAATTAGGTAGAATTATATGCACTTTCCGGGAAATCTCGTATGTGAATTAAATGTGTTATAAACAAAGGTCGGAATTAGGTAGAATTATATGCACTTTCCGGGAAATCTCGTATAAGAATTAAATGTGTTATAAACAAAGGTCGGAATTAGGTAGAATTATATGCACTTTCCGGGAAATCTCGTATGTGTTTTAAATGTGTTATAAACAAAGGTCGAAATTAGGTAGAATTATATGCACTTTCCGGGAAATCTCGTATGTGAATTAAATGTGTTATAAACAAAGGTCGGAATCAGGTAGAATTATATGCACTTTCCGGGAAATCTCGTATGTGAATTATGTTGGAATTAGGAAGAATTATTCATGTACTTATACTGATTTCGCACAGCGAAAAAATTAAATGGATATACCTCAAAACTCGAGATTAATTTTAAAGAGTACAGAAAAAAAACCCGTGATTTTTTAAATAAAAAGAGTCTTTTCAATGTACAAATGGACAAATTTTAGACGTTCGGAGAAATTCATTGAAGCTAGAAAATATTGTAAGCCTTAGGCTATATATTTTGATTCTCACAAAAGTTATGCAGTAATGTTGGAAGCGAACACTTCAAATATTTCTGGTAATGAATCAGACAAGGAAAATAATTTTGATGGGCTGTTTGAATAACCTCACGAGTCTAGGCTACAAGCAAAAGTATTCGCTCGTATTTATAAAAAATGATTTTTGCTTAAGACTATCATTTGTATTGTGAATCAATTTAAAGTAATAAAATTGTATGTTAATTATCTTTGTTTTATTTGTCTATCTCTGAGGTTCTTATTATTATTTACTAGTAATATTGTTGACCACACGGGATTGTCCGTTAGAATTCCCGGGAAGGTCCACATTCATATCAATATTTCGTTGCAAATACATAAATAAATCTACGTAATTCTGACCTCTGGCTATAAAAAGTTTTAGCATATGGATTATAAAACTACTAGAAAATAAAATTTACAAAGCGAATGCCAGTAAAATACACGATACTGATATTTACCTGATCAAAGCCGGTTTCGATAAAATAAAGCAATCCTATATAATAGAGAGTCTACGAAACAAATGATTCGAAGGGCCCGGGGTCCTTTTTTTTTTTCTTTGTTCCCCTGAGGAAAAAAATGCATTAAATTGCATACCCCGGCTGTGGCGAGCCGGGGTTATGTGGGGCTCTCCTCCCCAGAAGGGGGAGGCCTACCCACTAAAAACCTCAGGGATGGCCTTCCTCAGGCATGTAGAGAGCCCCCGGGAACACAAAGGCCACTTCCGGGAACCCCCAGCCTCCGCTCCCCTCTCTAGAGGGGAGCCCTCCTCGGGGGAAGCTACTACCTCCCCCGGTCCCCTCCACCGACGACGCCCCCCGGCCACGGAAGGGGCGTGGTCCATCCCGGGTCGCCGTAGCGGTCGCGACTTCCTCGCGCCCGCCGGCGACCCGCGGCGGCGCCGCAGCTGTGCTACCGAGCCCGGCGCCGCCTCCTTCGAGCGGGATCGGCCATCTCCCGACCCCGCTCGGCGGCCTCCGTCTGGAGCATCACTGCTTCACAGAAGGAGGCCACAGCCCTCCAACCTCCCTCGTCCGCCAGCATTGCCGCAATCAATGCCGGCGGAGACAGATCTCGCCCGATCTCTGCGACCAAGACTCGGCGCTCGGAGGCCCACGCGGGGCACTCCGCCAGCGTGTGCTGGGCCGAGTCGAGGTCGGATGCGCAGTGGTGACAATGTGTCGATCCCTCCCGTCCTAAGGGCCCGGGGTCCTACAATGTACCATTATGTTTTTTTGTTTTTCGAATTGTATGTGTATGTATGATGTGTATATTTATCTAACGCTCCTACGGTGAAGGAAAATTTCATGAGGTATGCAGATCATACTACATATAAATATTCCTTACGGTCTCACCAATTAGCCTAGCCCAAACTAAATTCTGAAAGGCTTGTGTTATGGGATCTAGGGTAGCGGATATAGATACACATATTATACTATACTTACCGTTCCAACGTACAGGCTACAAAAACTAGAAGTTTATGGGCAAATGTATAAATTTTTATACCAAGATTCCACATAGTGTAGCTGAATTGCCTTTTCATAAGTTCAAGGTGCATGTTTAAAAGACGCTAATGAATAAGGGCTATTACAAAGTTAATGATTATTTAAATAATGCCAATGCTTGATGTTGATTTGAGGATACATTCTAAAGAGTAAATATTTGTTTTCCCGTATAAATTGTAAACACATATGTACGTTGTATGGTGACGACATAATTTATTGTAAATGTTGTTATTACTTTTGATAAAGCTGATAAGTTTCTTGCGCCCATTCTTCTTATCAACTAAAAATATGTTCTTAATGGGTGATAAGAAAAAAAAATCTACGATTCAAAAGAGCTTTCTATAAAGTCGTACTTGAATAAAGTTAATTTTGATTTTTATACATATATAAATATTTTTATAGAAATATATAATAACAAACATGATTAAGGTACAAATGCTCGCATTCATCACACAAACATTTGCACTTAGCGAGACTCGAACCCGGGACCTGAGAGATAATGATAACTGGAAACCGGTGTACTAACCACTCGTCATGCACTGGGTCAGCGTGGTTCACTAAGGCCTGATCTGATATAGTTCAGGGTAGACTCGTTCCCTTTAGTGGGAACGTATTTAGACTGAGATGACATTTCATGACCGACCGACTATTTAGTGATATCCTGGACAGTACTGAAGAGGAGTTAAAAAATAGAATACAATTTGAGAAATTTTCTCTTACCTGTTCATCATTTCTCCCTCAGGCCTGTTGATGGCGGCGTCTTTAGAGGCAGAGTACACGTACACGCGCGTGTCCGCTTTGTACCATTTAACACTGTGCATTTCCCCACAGGACTTTCCATCGATTCGACAGCGTAGGCGCGCCGTGTTGCCGACGATAGCTGACGCGTGCTCTGTGAACAAGTGAAAATCAACTTAAAATGGTTTATTATAGAGCTGTACTACAGGTAATAGAATATAAATTTATATTCAGTAATATAATAAAAAGTACTGGGCTCAAAAAGAGGTTCTGAAATCGAAATTACCAAATAAAATAAAAAAGATAATTTTAGACAACAATTCTAACCTGTCTCACCTACGGCTGCCAAACGTGGACCTACGACCAGAAAGCAAGACATTCAAACAACTCAGAGAGCAAAGGATCAGAGAGAAGCTGATCAAAGTTAAAGCTGAAAGATAGAGTAAGAAAAACAAAATTTCGGAAAATTACCACGGTAAATGATGCTCTAAATTTCGCTAAACGCTTAAAATGGAGGTGGGCTGGTCATGTTGCCAGATACAAGGACAGTCGTTGGACAATCAATATGACAAACTGGAAAGGTCCACTAGGTAGGCGAGGCAGAGATGGTCCGTGTGGACGGTGGCAGGATGAGATTGAGGCCACCACAGGAAGACCGCCGCCAGGGATAGAAAAGAATGGAATTCTTTGGAGAAAACCTGGAGCGAAATCAAATGCGAAGCTCGAGACTGTGCGGAATGGAGCTCACTTCTCAGTAAATAAACAAACACAAAATAATGACTCATTGTAATTTACGACAAGTTCAATGAAAGTAAGAACAAGATTTCTGAGCTGCTCTAATATAGATGTCAAAGAAGTAGTACAGAAAAAAAAACAGAAATGTTCCGATTCCATCAAATATATCCCATATCGCACTCTTAAATAAATTACTGATAAAACTGAGGCTATTAAGTGGAAATTAATGCGTGTAGCCATCGGCAATGGGCAGAATCCAGCCAAATCTACCACGACTTGGCCCGGCTCCAAGACATGCCAAATTATACTTAACATCTTATATTAATAAGCGCTTAATTGCTGTGCCAAGACTGGTGCTAGGATATTATTGATATCAGAACGCTAGTTGTAACAAGCGAAGTTATCAAATCAAACATTTATTCATCAAATAAGATTTTACAATGTAGTAGCGCCAAAGATGCTACGCCATTGGTTCACAAGCTTACAGCGGGAGACCTTGAACAGGAAAGATCCAGCAAGAAAACCAGCAAAGGCATTCTTTTCTCCCTATATTTTTACAGAGTTGTCAATTAGAAGCTAGGCTCTGATAAATCCTTGTTTTTCTTGTTTACCCCGCCTAACGCCTAACGCACCCATGGGTGCAAAGGCCAGGGGTCCTCAGATGCGACACTCGATCCTGAGGGTCCCCTACAACGCCAGAGGATGGCCATCGCTGAGGTTTTTAGTGGGTAGGCCTCCCCCTTCTGGGGAGGAGAGCCCCACATAACCACCGGCTCTCCGCAGCCGGGGTATGCAATTCACTGCATTTTCCTCAGCGGAACAAAAAAAAAAGGCTCTGATAAATAGTCTGAACCTAACTTCCTTTACAAGTCTAAACAAGTTCATATTATGGATAAAAGCTATAGTTTCATTAAGTTATATTTGCTATAGTGAACATATTTGGTAACGTACCTATTGAGTTATTGAAATAAAATCCAAGCATTTTTGTTAATTAAGTATTCCTTAACAGTAACTTTCCATTTTATAATTAATAAAATAAATATTTCTTACGCTTAGTCCCATTAGCGTGGCCTAAAGTAAGCTCTGTAAATCTTGTGTCATGGGATCTAAGGTAGCAGATAATACATACATATATAATACATATATAAATATTTTTGCTAGAAATATATATAAACAACCATAATTGGGACAGAGAAAGAGAATTGAGAATTATTGTCTGTTCTTGTTGAGAAAACTTCCAATTTTCGAACAGATGTAGTCGCATTTTTTTTCTCGGTCGTTAAGTAGCTCTTAGTAGTTTCTTACATTTTATTGCACTTTGACGTCAATAACAGTCGATAAAATGTAATGTTGAATAAATATTATTTTGATTGTATCATTAATATCAATTAATATTTCAGAATCAAGGTGTACTACTGTCCATAAAGTACACCTGTCACAAATCAATGTCATTTAATATAGCGCCGATTGAAACAATAAGATATTATTGTATATTAACACGACACCTGTCACCGTGATCGCGTGTTCCGCATACAGCTTAATCCCGGTAAAATTCGGGATACTGGAGCCTCTCCTTCAATTAAACAAAACGCGCCGAGCGTTTTGTCAGGCCGTCTTTGTCAAGAGCATTTGTTGCGAGGACGACGCTGCGTTACGACATTGTCTTTTTTTTTGAATGAGTCCATTTGTGTATTAGGTCATTGTTTAGGGCCAGTGTTATATTTTTTAATGAAATACAGTTATTCGTTTAAAAAGAAAATAAGCATTTAATTTATTTGTCATCATTAAGGTCCTTTGCCCCTAGCTAGGGCAAGGGCGTCCACAGTGAGTCTCCCTCCCGCACGATCTTGAGCTTCGTTTTTGATTTGAATTTATTTGTACATGCCTCAATTGATAATAATGCGATATCGTCGCTATAAGCTTTAGTAGTCGCTGTTCCTATAATTCTTCATTGTTGTCGCTCACATACGTCCCCACTTAGGGGCACCATAACCAATTACATTTTACTAGACATAGTAATAAATGATCCTGATTTGGATGTACATATTTATCTCGCACAGAAAGTCAGCTTCAAAAAACTAGAGCCTCATTAATGGAGCAATGTGTAACTTTCTACAACATACTTCCAGAAAGTGTTACTATTTTGCTTTATAATAAATTTAAAGTACTTTTTAAGCATTATCTACTGAAAAAAAAGGACTTACAAGGTCAGTGATTTCATTACTAATGAAATTGGATATAGCTTGGATTTAATTTTATAACATATTTAAAATAATGATTTTGTATTAAATAAATAATTGTTTTTATAAAAATAATATTTGATATTAATTACTTTGCTGGAAATCGGTAAAAGATCACTACAGTTTATAGTTTACGTGATTATCTTTTGTTTCGATTTGATTAAATTCATAACGACAACTACTAACTAGACTTATGTATTACAATCACTCACCAGAGGTTGGCAATTATACATAATCCTTCGGAAGCTATTCCCATGACCTTCGGTCGACACAAATCGCTGTGTAATTGCTTTGACCGCGGCGGCCACTATAAAATAATCCATTACGTTCCTCTCCAGAGTATTCAGAGCTTTGGAAATGATTTAATGGTTCGACTTCGTAATAGAAAGGTTTAGGAGCATTTCTGTAGCGTTAATTTTAGAAATAGAATTGATATTGACTTCCGCGGGTACTATCTCGCTTGATAACGATAGCAATATCCGAAGCGATGACATTTGATCCTTAATTTCACAAGTTCACATAATCGTCCCACTCTCAAACGTACATTTATGATATCATTCTTACATTCACATAATAATAAGCAATTTAATACCTTATAATAAATGTTTTGAAGTGCAGCCGCGAGTATAGTTTGAGAGCGAGACGGGAGAAGCTAGTAATCCAGCTGCAGTTCGTAGTCGTAGCAAACGTAGCAACAAAGTAGCTATCAAAATTATCGATGCTCTACGACGCATCAACGTAGCTGTATCAAACCGTCGTAGATCCAATCGTAGCGGGACTGGCTTCGCTATATATTATTTCATTTACTGAGTCGTAATCTTTTGAAACAAGCAAAAGTTTCACATTATTAGCGAATACTTAACTCAATAAGTACTCAACAGCTTATTTGTCTAATTCTACTCTATTATCAACAATGAGTTTGTATTACAATTATTATTGATAAATCATGCTATTTTAAATATTCATAGGGTATTGAGAAGATGGATCCATCGAATGCTTATTAATTTATGTAACACATAAAACAGAACACAATCGATTGTTGATACATTTTTCCTTATACAATATAGCAGACTATATCATATTTCTAAATATATATATGCATAACAAGCGACACATAACTAGGGCAGTACACATATTTCCAACTAAAGCAATAAGCCACAAATGACAATAGGATGGATGGCAAAAGATTGTATTACTATGTTTGTCCTAGAATTTTGTATTCCTTGGATATTTTTTATTGTTTCGTTCCTTCTTAGTACTCGGCATATTGGTCTTTCGTCTTTGTCTTTTTATTCCTTTTTTTATTGTACTACAATTTTATTTTTATTATTACAATCACACGGGGATTATAGAAAACAGACGATTCTATGCTCCCCGTATGATTTAAATTAAGATTCTTGCTCTGTACTGTTTCACGTGGCTCATTTCACCACTGTGTAAAGCAGAATACCAGTGCAGTAAGCTATGCTTGCTGCTTGTACTGTGCTTGCCACAGTTTTGCTTTCATGCAGCGGTATGTTTTATTTTTACCTATTCTTTTGTTTTATTATTGCGGTTAGTATCGTTGTGTGATCCATAGTATTTTTTTTTCTTTAATAATAATAATTAATTAATTTAATCACTGACACACCTCTCTACACCCTTAGCCGTGCACACCAATGTTGCTCTCTTCGCATCAATATTGGTCTGCTTTTTGGGGGGTCCATTTAGTAGGCGGCAAGTCACCACTTGCCCTATTTAAATCAATTAGGATACTTTCAAATCAAAATCAAATCAAAATAATATTTATTCAACATAGACCTTTACAGGCACTTATTGACGTCAACAAACAAAACAAAAAAAAAAAAAGCTTAAATAATAAAAAAAAAAAAACAAAAACCTTGTCCGTACGTACGAATAAGGAAAAAAAAAAGAAAAAATATATTGACTCGACACCTGTTCGGAAATTGGGAGAGCCTTCTCGAGAAGAACAGGCAAGAAACTCTGAAGGTCTATTTTTTATCTCCTCTTTTCAATGTTAATAATTATAATAATATAATATAAAAATACAATATAGTATAAGATACAATCATACCTAATACGATTACAGTCGTATGTATGTTTACATACACATATAAAATAATACAATATTATAAATAATGTTACCAAACATGGCTCTATGAATAGTGTCCCTATTCCCAAATACTGTGATCATTTAGATAGTCACTTACTTTATAATAACCTTTACTCATGAGTGTATTTTTGATATGGATTTTAAATTTATATAAAGGTAAATCAATGACACTTTGCGGAAGCTTGTTAAACATAGATATACATTTCCCCAAGAACGAACAGCTAGTTTTATGGAGTCTGAACATTGGAACGGCAAGTTTATTTTTGTTTCTAGTATTCACATTATGTAGATCACTGTTTTTATTGAATTTATTATAGTTTCTATATACAAAAACTAAATTATCATATATATATTGACTAGCTAAAGTTAAAATATTAATTTCTTTGAACAATTCTTTTAGGGATTCTCTAGCCCGTAAACAGTAAATAGCACGAATCGCTCTTTTTTGTAAAAGGAAAATACTTTCAATGTTAGCCGCTGATCCCCATAGCAGCAGTCCATAGGACATAACACTATGAAAGTAGCTGAAATAAACAATTCTTGCCGTTTCAACATTAGTTAAAAGTCTAATCTTTTTTACTGCGTACGCCGCTGAACTAAGTTTGATTGCCAAAGTTTCAATATGTGGATCCCACTGTAGTCGTGAATCTAACGTAATGCCTAAGAATTTAGTATTATTTACCAAGTCAATGACATCACCATTCATATTTAAACTAGTATCAACCTGCCTTACATTGGGCAAAGAGAATTTGATACATTTTGTTTTCTTAGAATTTAAAGACAAATTATTAGTTGTGAACCAATACAGAACTCTCGAGAGAGCACTATTTACATCGTCATAACATTCCTTTTGTCTATCAACTTTGAATAGTAAAGAAGTATCATCTGCAAACAATACTGTCTCACACGATTCTGTAATGTAGTAAGGAAGGTCATTTATATATATTAGAAACAGTAGAGGACCCAATATTGATCCCTGGGGAACCCCCATAGTTATAGGCGAGCTAGCAGATTCTGATCTATTAATAACGACTTTCTGCAATCTGTCTGATAAATAAGATTTTAAAAGGCTAACAGCTCCATCCGAGACACCATAATGTCTAAGTTTACTTAAAAGCGTTTCATGACTCACACAGTCAAACGCTTTGGAAAGGTCGCAAAACACTCCAATTACATCCCGCTTGCCCTCCCATGCGTCAAAAATATGTTTCATAAGTGCAGTTCCGGCATCGGTAGTGGATCTACCTTTGGTAAAGCCGAATTGGCTTTCATGCATGAATCTGTTTGCTCTCAAGTGACCTATTAGTTGATTGTAAATAACTTTCTCGAAGATTTTGCTGAAAGTAGGTAATATGGATATAGGTCTAAAATTTGAGGGATCTTTTTTGTTACCCGATTTGAAAAGTGGTATTAATTTACTATATTTCATTAGATCAGGAAAGATACCCTCATCAATACAAGAATTAAAAATTTGTGCTAACAATGGGGCTAATTCATCGATGACAGATTGAATTATGTGAGTTGATATACCCCAGAGATCTTCAGTTTTCTTCTTGTTAAGTAAACGGAATGTTTTCTTAATTGAAGAAGCATCAATATGGCTAAATTTGAATGATTCACTGCACCTATTCACACTTGACTCCAGGAGGGTGACGGCTAAACTAGGAGATGAGTTAAGATTACTGGTAGTTATAGCAGGAATTTGAGAAAAATAATCAACAAATGCATTCGCAACTGCATCGTCCGACTTGATAGTCTTATTATTAATTTCTAAAGAGAAAGAGTTCCCAGAGCTTCTACTTTTTCCCGTTTCCTGATTTATTATAGTCCATGTAGTCTTAACTTTGTTCTTTGACATATTTATTTTATTTGATATGTATAAAGATTTAGCACATAAACAAACATTTTTAAAAGTCTTTGAGTATTTTTTTACATAATCTAAAAAGGCAGGGTCGACAGAAGTAGTTTTTAAAGCATATAATTCAAAAAGTGTTCTCCTGCTTTTATATATGCCTGGAGTAGCCCAGTCACTAAATTTCTTTTTGTTGTTTAATTTTACAACCTTTTGTGGGAACATATTGTTGCTTTCCATTCTTACTAAATTAAATAAATTATTATATAAATTATTAGCATCTCCACCAACAGTAGGCAAAGATGTAATTTGAGATGTTATTTTTTTTTAAATTTACATAACCTTCCCTGGGATATAGGTCTACAAATCAATTCCGTTTTAGGGCTAACATGATGGTGCTCAATACAGGCTAGTTGTCCACTATGGTCAGAGTTAATGTAGTTTATTACAACAGATTCAATTACTTTACAGTTACAAAAAATATTATCTAAGCAGGTAGCTGATGTGGGTGTTATTCTAGTTGGCTCGTTAAATACGTGATGCAGATCAAATGATTTATATAAATTAATAAACCTTTGGGACAGAGGTGATATATCTAGAATATTAATGTTAAAATCTCCACATACAATTACATTCTTATTTTTCCTGCACACTAATTGCAAAACATCCTCCATGGTGGATTCAAACTCTATATAGCTTCCAGATGGGGGCCTATAGATACACACTATAATAAGATTGTTAAGCTCCACACACGATATTTCAATAACTCTTTCAATGGAAAGTGATACAACATCTTTGCGTTCTTTATAATGCAATACATTGTTTAATATAATTAAGGACCCCCCTCTTATTGCAGATTGTCTAATATATGAGCTTACAATACTATAATTATTATCAAAGGTGATTAATTCATAGTTCTTAAGCCAATGTTCGGTAACACACAATATATCAACTTTTTCACATGTTAACAACAAATTAATTTCTAAATCTTTGCCAGAAAAGCCTTGGATATTTTGATGTACAATTCGTAGATAATGAGGCTTTTCTATTGTCTTTAAAGAGCCAGAGATAATCTCTGTTGTCTTATTATTTAATTTAAATTCTTTGGAACAGATTCCAAGAAATTATATTCTATATGTTGCTCAATAAAAGCATTGTCATTTTGTAAATTAGCAGCCAAGTTCTTGGCTGAAGTTAAAAAGTAATATTTTAGCACCATTGCTAATCGTTTTTTGTAAAATGTAGTCAGACTTATTCTATCCTTAATTAAAAAGAAATTTTTGTTATATCTGATAATTGGTTAATGTCAATAATATGAATATTTTCCATGTATTGAGTCATGGTATCCAACATGCAATTCAATTTAAATATAAAATTATTTTTCTTTTTGCCTAAACTTTGACAATAGGGAAATGAGAACATAATAACCCTATTAATTTTTAAATCACTTAAAACAGTGTAGAGGTGCTTAAGTGAATTCTTGTTCACACCACTCACGTTTCCTAATAATATAATTAAACTGTCATTACAATTGAACTCATAAGCTGAGATTTTGCTGACAATATTATGAAAGTTAGAACCCGGCATACAATTGTTTATAACAGGTTCACCTAACTGGTTACTTAATATATATCCTATATTCTTCCCTATTTCATCACTAAATAATACATATCTTTCTTTCAATGGAGAAGACAGTCTAACCTGAGCAGAGGATGCATAATGGGTCACATTGTCCAACAATACTGGTTCATCAACTTGAGGTGATGACACAACTAATGACTGATTACTACTGGAGTTATTGGTTATGTCTTTAAATAAAGAGTCTACTTGGCATGTATTATAATGGACAGTTGGAACTAAGTCAGTTACTGAGTGGCTATTCTCCTCAATGGAATTTTGAAAACTGACATACTTGCAAGTTAAAGCGTCAATAGTTATGTTGAGATCTTCAATCATTTTATTGAGACATTTTGTATCCCTGTTATACATGTCTCTGCTCTGTTTTAATTTACTATCAAAAATATCTATAGTATCTAATAAGTCAGCACGCTCCTTTCTGAGTTTTAAATTAATTTTAAAATATTTTTGTTTCTTTATCAGCTGTTCAGTTTTTTTAATGAACTTGCCAATTTTTATATATTTCTTCAATTTTTTCTTACTGGAAGGTCCATTAAGTGCATATTTATTTTGATCTATCTGTGAGTGGCATGCAAGGTTTTTACCATCAGGAGTTTGAACGAGTTCTTCAAATAAACTATGTGTATGGTTCATTTCCTGTTTTTGTTTCAGCTTTTCGTAATAGGAAATTTGTCGATTAGCATCTCTAAGCTCACATTCAAGTTCAGCGATTCTATCCAAGGCCTTCTCATAGGTGTTGTTGCATTGAACAAGGTTATCTAATACTTGTTTTAATTGATCCCTTTCATCAAGTACATCTTGGTATTGAGCATGTACTAGCCCTAACTCACTTTTGAGTTCAGTGTTTTTTCCTATGATTAGACTTATTTCTACTTCACTATCATCTCTCTCCTGCAATAATTGGTCATAAGACTCCTTTACCTTTTTCAATTCTAGCAAGGTTTCTTTTAACTTTGCTTCAGTGTTGAGAGATGCAGCTCTTCGGGTCAGCATGTTTAAATAGTATGTTCCAGTAGCCTAAAAGCACAAATACACTAAGACTTTTTACAAAGTTACAAATATTCAGAAATTGTAGTATTAATATATTAAAAACAAGATATTAATGTAGGTTAAATATGAAGTTATTAACTGGGACAGAAATAGAAAAAGAAATTCAAAGAAAGTAACACCTAAAGGTACAGAGATGCAAAAAAAATAGTCAAATGAGATGTGCACAAGAATTATAATGAAATTAGTTAATAATTTACAATTTCTTCAAATGATAACTCTCTGATATAGATAATATTTGCTCTGCTATTACAGTTAACAACAAGAAACCAATAACACTTTTACTGGAATTGTCTTGTTGTAAAATCCAATTTAATTTGATGAGCAAATATTTTAGTTAATTATGTAGTAAGCAAAAGTTGGTATAGTGTAGGTGAGTGCTATGTCTGAGGCTATAAGTGTTGCTTGGTCTCAGCTTTACTTCCACTTCTAGTCAAGTAAAGAGAAACACAACAGAGCCAAGGTGTGATAATGGACGTGTTTCACTTTTCGTGAAGATTGAATGGTGTAAAAATGTAACGTTTTTAATATGTGGGTAGGTATATCAGCCAAGTTAGAACATAAAAACAATACTTCCCCGGTTTAGTGAGTAGTGATTCACAAGCGGCACACGATTGCACGATCAGCAATATATTGTAGCACGGATAATCCGTGTAAATTACTTCAATTATGATTTGAACAAAAAATCACAAATTAAAATTTTTGACAGCTGAACCGGTGCCAGATTTCAATCACATAAATCTTATAAAGTACACTTTGTATGGTCTAGCAAACATTAAGACTTGATTATTATGACTTTATTTATTAATTATGCTATTTATTTTTATCAATAAAACGTAAAATACAATTTATTTTAACAGTATTAACACAGAGCTGTTAAATTGACGTATGGGCGCTTAGAGTTGCCAGCACAAAAAAAAAGAAGGCAGGTGACCGGAGTCTCTTCGATATCCGGTTCTCATTACCACCAAATTCGTAATGCAATAGTCCACAAACGTTTTGACCAGTAATGACAATATGTTCTGTGCATCTAATTGGGTGAGTCTTTAGCTGCATTGTTCATGATGCAGATAGAAATTAGACACATTTGGTGCATTCCACGCACACTCATCAAATTTCGCTTCAATGGCTTCTACGCGTTGGATCTGTATCCCTGGGCACGCCTTATAAAGGACCGTGTCTTATAAAAACACGTGACATAAGCCACAATAATAATAATAAACTCCTTTATTCTATAAATTTTAAAATGAATCATCATAAGCATAGAACATAATAGTCACATCTTAAATGATATAATAATCTTTTTTTATATGAAATATGTATTGTCTCGTAACGAGGTTTATGGGATATCAATGTATTGACACATCCTGACAATTGCATTGAAAATGGGAGTATTATTTTTGAAAAAATATATTTGTATATTTTTTATTATTTCTGAGAAATCCTTCAATATATCAAAATGTCAATATAGCACACTATGATTAAGACAGGTGCGAAATAAATATGTTTGAAAAAATATATTTTAAAGTAGTTTTTTTTTGCTATCGATAATGCCAGAGCCGCAAGAGCAGTTCATTACATTTCAGAGCACTGATTGCCACATGGATCTTTTTTTTATCTTAAATATTAAATCCAATAGTGTTTTCGTTTTTTTAGCTACAAAATCACAAACGCACATAACCACAGCAAACGGAAATCCCTCAATTTGTTCGAAATAAACCCAAAGATGAGAGGAGTTGAACACCCTAACGGCCATGTTGAAATCTTTTTTAGCGTCCAACAAAATTAAAATTCATTCCGTCCATTTGACCCCATAAAAAAGGGTCCGCATTTTAATTTATGCCTCATTAGCATGTATTATTTTTAACGTTATTACGTCTGCAATATGATTTGCGATTCGGTTTGCGTTTAGTTGCAAATTTATGTTTGTTTCTTTCCACCTTCGTGCTTGGGGGATCTTTCACGGCAACTTAATTGCTTCGCGAGCTTTGAACAAGTGATTACATTTCAGTGAGCAATTAAAATCTAAAGCAGAGGGCGCTTTATCTGAGTTTGTTTAGCAGTTCTAATAAAATTATTAGAAACATTGAACATTTATTTTTCACTGAAGCCTCCGTTATCCTTTTGATGTGATCTTTTGAAGTCAGCAGAAAAGCACTAAAAGCTTCTCTTACACTGAATTTAAGATAATCACATTCAGTTATTATTTATGCTATTATATATTATTAAGAAGGAAGCAGAAATTACTGCAGATATTTGATATTCTTTTACTTATATGCAAACAAAATATGTTTATTAAATAGTTTCATTTTGAAGTTGGGAAAATGTTTAAATTTGTAAAAAATACTCTAATGTAAAAAGTTTATTGAACTGTTAAGGATTCCCTAATGAATAAATAGTAACGTTGTCCAACATTTTGTATATAGTTAATAAAAAATCATTCGAACTTTCTTAGTTTTAAAATGTTAATAGTCGGCAAGTAAATACGAGTACTTAAATCTCGCGACAAGCTTTTATAAACATATAAATTGCGTCAAATGTGTTAAATTTGAAATGATGTTATAAGTTAACAGTAAAAGTTTTTGTGTAAAAGCTTATTTTTTTTTCTTTTTAGTGCATTTAAATAAAAGCTTGTTCTAAATGGTTTTTTTACCTTAATTTTTGGCAATTAAATAAGATATTTGAATATAAAATAGTGATCTATATGGATTGAAAGTGCATAGCATGAATAATGAAGATATATCAACGCCGCCTACGTTTTGTTTGGTTCTCAGATAATAAAAATAAAACGCACAATTAATTGCAAAATATTTCAACATACAAAAAAAAAGCATTTGCTTCCCTTTAGTAAGTATATGTATATTTAACATTTAACCTATTTTTATTTACTATTTTGCTGTTAATAAAATTTCTATTAGACAAAAGCTCGCTTTTATTATCTCCACTGATGGACATGAGCCTACCCTCAACATGTTAGGGTGAGGCCTTAGATAACCACCATGGCCCAGGGCGGATTGATTAATTACACAAACCTTTGAATTTCTTTGCATGTGGTATTTTCCTTCATCGAAGAAACATCATATAGATGTATATATAGTGACATACATTTAATCATAAAAGCATACACACACACACAAACATACATACATACAAATATAGTATAATTGTTTAGTTCCACACAAATAAAGTAAATTAGTATATGCATGCTTGCTCTGCTCTGATTTGTTCTGTTGCTCAGAGACTGAACCACTGTCTTCCAAATCACAGGCTGTACCTAGCTTGGAAGCCAGCGGACTTATGTAATAGCTATAAGAACGTTATCGTAAATAAAGTAAATTAGTATATGCATGCTTGCTCTGCTCTGATTTGTTCTGTTGCTCAGAGACTGAACCACTGTCTTCCAAATCACAGGCTGTACCTAGCTTGGAAGCCAGCGGACTTATGTAATAGCTATAAGAACGTTATCGTAAATAAAGTAAATTAGTATATGCATGCTTGCTCTGCTCTGATTTGTTCTGTTGCTCAGAGACTGAACCACTGTCTTCTAAATCACAGCTGTACCTAGCTTGGAAGCCAGCGGACTTATGTAATAGCTATAAGAACGTTATTGTAAATAAAGTAAATTAGTATATGCATGCTTGCTCTGCTCTGATTTGTTCTGTTGCTCAGAGACTGAACCACTGTCTTCCAAATCACAGGCTGTACCTAGCTTGGAAGCCAGCGGACTTATGTAATAGCTATAAGAACGGTATTGTAAATAAAGTAAATTTGTATATGCATGCTTGCTCTGCTCTGATTTGTTCTGTTGCTCAGAGACTGAACCACTGTCTTCCAAATCACAGGCTGTACCTAGCTTGGAAGCCATCGAACTTATGTAATCGCTATAAGAACGTTATTGTAAACAAAAAAAATGTGTGATATAAGCTGTATGTATATGAAAATAAATCTAATTGTTATTATTATTACATTAAACTCGAAAAACGAAAAGCACATGGTAGGCTCAATGGGGTTGAGCCTCGCGAATCATCCGATTCATAAAGCATTTAGTAATAGTAAGAACGTAAGAAAGACATAAAATACGCACAGAACCATTACGAAGAATTAATCTAGCGATTTCTAACTTCAATCATAGGCGTCATTTAATCATTGGCTTACGGAAACTACAGCTACAGATAAGGCGAAATAGCTACACACCGAACGAACCAGTTCGCAACTGCGATAGCTGAACTTGCGAAATTCAGAAGACACCCCGCCACGCATAAATTGTCGCCCAATTACGACTTCACAACTTTATTGGGTAACTTGCCTGAAATGCCCGGTTTTATTGCCATAGTTTTTAAAAGGTCCAAATGTCAAAGATATTTATCGTGCAGTGGATCCGATGACGCTCCGAGGTTTGTGGTGTATTTAGGAATCGCTAGAGTTAGAAATCCGGTAAATAATACATGCAGTGACACAACGGATCTCTGTTTCGTTCCGCGCGCTTTTCAACAGCCGTTTCTGCTTCTGTTTCCGCAACTTTTATAACGGAGATTTAAACGGAAGTTTACAACCGACGGCTTTTAATTATGACGGATTACTTTTTATAAAATATAACTTGCCACTACAATTCAATGGCAATTCTTTGTTATTTATTAAATTTTGTATGCCTCAGCAGGCCAAATATGTAAGGACAATCAAAAAACCTGACATCAACATTTTTTATGTAAATCGTAATGTTCTTTATTAAAAATGGATAAAAAAAACGGTGTAATTAAAAAAAATACATATAATAGTCTGAAATTGGAAAAATGCATATACATATCTAAAAAAACATAAGGATTTCATTTATTAATTTTAATTTACAAAAAATAGGAATTCAATTGTGACATTGTAATATGGTTCTTGACATTTTCTTTATTGACTAATTTAATTAATTGCCATTGTAATTCTTCGACATTTATTTTATCAATGTATAGTTTTTGTTTAATTAGTTTGTTTAATCTTCAATATGATTATTTATTGTCATTTTTTTGATATTGATTAAATGTTGTATGCCTCACCAGGCCAAACATGTAAGGACAATCAAAAAACCTGACTTCCACATTTTTATGTATACTCATGTTTGACACAATAAATAAATTATTATTATTATACAAAATTTTGAATATTGATAAAATGTTCAGTTGCAAAGTTGCAATATTGTTTTCTATAGTACATTTCTAATATATCTATTTCTTATCTAGATTTGGTGTATTTGATACTTAATAAACAATATTATTTGTAAATTTGTTTATCCTATATCCGTTTCCGTTTCTGCTAAATTTTACTTTTGACACCTGTTTCCGTTTCTGGTTCCACTAAGACACTTCCGTTGCATCATTAATACATATAGTCATGTGTCTTTCCAATGGGAGTAGGCAGACCACAGTTTTCCGCTTACTACGATCCAAATATACTTCACGCTTCCACGCTTGTCGGCTGCAGTTACTTTTGACCTGACTTTCCTTCAGTATATCATCTATTTAGTCCAAATATATTCGGTCGTCCCCTACCAACTGATTCATTTATATTTGTCTTATGAATTTCTTTCGTCTATCCTTTCTATGTGTTCAAACTAGAGATGTGTCAATCTCTACAGAAACTTAGTGAGTCATTTCTTCCAAGTGATTCACTGATTCAAATCTCTAACAGCTCTTCAAATGAATCATTCGCTTGATTGCATCTCAGTTTCAATCTGTACGCAGTGCTCGCACGATTGAGATAAGTAAATAGTTTAGAGTCGGAGCGCTTCGGATCACGTCGCTCAATGCATCAATCAATTGCTCAAGTCACTGATACAAATGAATCAATATATTAATATTTATATTAGTGTATTTGTATTATATATCAAACTAGCGACCCGCCCAGGCTTCGCACGGGTGCAGTGAAAAAATGGTTATGGTGAGTTATCCCTAAGAGATACACATCTACCATCGCGGACTTTTTTGTGGATTTTTGTAAGTTGTACAATACTGTAGTACATTATTTTGGTCTATCTCGTAGGGTTCAGCCAGCGTTTGCAATATAAGCGCAAAAAAACGTGCTTATTTATGACATCACATTAGAAACCTTTAAATTTATCAGTGTTTCTCTACTATATTATACATTTATTATACATACAAACCTTCCTTAAGAATCACTCTATCTATTAAAAAAAACCGCGTCAAAATCCGTTGCGTAGTTTTAAAGATCTAAGCATACATACGGACACACAGCGAAAGCGACTTTGTTTTATACTATGTATTATATATCAAATATCAGAATAATAGTGAAGTATTAGTGACTCTGAACTGATTTAATTGGTTCAGAGTCACTGATACAAATGAAGCACTTTACTGATTCGAATCTTTGTAATGATTCGGATACAAATTATCCAATCTCAACAAAGATACGTTATTTCCATCATTAGTTCAAACCATCTAAGCACTCTCTTGGATTTTTGTCACAACATCTTATTCCACACCACACTGCAATAAACTATAATTTTATTTATTGCCTTTTAGAGTAGGACGTAAAGATTTTAAAAATTACATCGAAACGTGTGATTAAATACTAAAATATAACACAATAATAATATAAAAACTAATTATTAATCGAAAATTCCGAATGAAGTCTTAATTTTGATTAGTAATCAATTAAAAAATGTAACTACTTAAATGATATATTGATTAAAAAATATTTAATATGAATTTATTTTTATACAAAGGCTTAGTCTATAGGAGCATGATCAGACCGGTCCTCACATATGGCAGCGAAACTTGGGCAGTAACACAGCGCCAAACCAATGCCATACAAGTCGCTGAAATGAAAATGCTTCGGTGGATGTGCGGAGTGACGAGACTCGATAGAATTCGCAATGAGTACGTCCGCAGCAGTCTCGGTGTACGCGACATCGCCGACAAGCTGCAAGAGAGCAGACTACGTTGGTTTGGGCACGTGAAAAGAAGGCCTCCTGATTACGTGGGTAATGTTGTGTCCAATTTGGAAATCCCAGGGGTAAGACCCAGAGGGCGACCAAAGACTAGATGGACAGATGTTGTGAGGAAAGACCTGCAATCCTGCAATGTCTCCGAGGAAGACACGTCCGATAGAGAGAAGTGGAGGAGAAAAACCAGAAAGGCAGACCCCACCATCAGATGGGAATAATAAATGCCACGGAGAGAGAGAGAGAGCTAAAATAATAATAAATTTATTGGAATTTATGTGAATGATTGAATTATTCAAATAATTTGATTCTAATTCTGACCAATAAAATTACTACAAACATGAGCTATACAATGACTAGCAATGACAATAATTTCGTATGCGACTACATTTATTTTCGAGCGATTTAATATTATGTATCTTAGTTTGTTACAACATGCGACTCTGTAAGAACTCCATTTCCGCCGTCGCTTTACTGGCCAACTTTCATCGGGCAAGTTATCGGCCATATCTGTCAGACTTCCCGTGGAAGAGAGTAGGAAGAAACGCCCGGATGTATTATAGCAAGCGATATTTTGAGGGTAGTTTAGGAAGCGGTAATTATAAGGGCTATTTCAATGACGGGTTAGAGAGTTTCCCTTGTTTCAGATAATGATTAGGGATATTGGAAAAATTTACAGATGGCTCCCATTTTAATCGAATAATAAAAGTTTTATTTTAATAAAAATGAAAATATAATAAAATAAGTATTTCTTACCAATTAGACTAGCCCAAAGTAAACTCTGTAATTTAATCTACTCCAAAAAACTAATTCAAGACTGTCTCAACACCTGATGATTACTTTTTGAATTATTGAAATCGGACATTCCATTCAAAAGATATCAGGAAATTAAAATTGAAATACATGCCGTCGGCGGCATAAGATAAGACATACAATTTTTTCAATTTTCACAATAGCATAGCATACAATTTTTTTCTAATTTAGTGATTCATGGTCGTTTTAATTAGCCAGATATAGACTATTCCCATTTCCTTGGAAATTTTGCAGACGTAAAGATAAAAGTCCGGATTAAATAATAGACTACTTTTTATCCCGGAAAAATCGACAGATCCCACAGGATGCGAAATAAAGGCTTCGCTCAAAAACTACTGCACAGATTTTTATGCGGTTTTCATCAATAGATAGAGTGATTCTTGAGCAAAGTTTTGCGGTATTTTTTATGTCGGAAAAACGGATAGTCCTACGGGAAGCGTGATAAAACCTTCGCGCCATAAACCGACTTCCGCGCATATGTAGTCGTGGGCAAAAGCTATGACCCTTAACCCTCTATAGGCAAAATCCCGAAATCCACGCGGGCGAAGCCGCGGGCAGAAAGCTAGTAGTTTATACATCAGAATAACACTTAGGCTACAATTTTTAAAGATATACGTCACGCTAATATAAGCTACACGAAATACTAATGCTGCGTAGACGAAGCGCCAGAACTCCAGCTTGTATATAATATATTTTTTTTTAACAACCATGACTAAGGTACAAATGCTTCCAATCATCACACAAATATCTGCCTCCACCGGAGCTTGAACTCGGCACCTCAGAGACACATTGAAACTGGTATACTAACCAACTTCATTTATGGGCAAATGAATAAATTTTTATAACAAGATTCCACATAGTGTAGCTGAATTGCCTCTTCATCAGTTTAAGGTACATGTTAAAAAGACGCTAATGAGTAAGGGCTTTTTTTTTGTTTCCTGAGGAAAATGCATTAAATTGCATACCCCGTCTGTGGCGAGCCGGCGGTTATGTGGCGCTCTCCTCCTCAGAAGGGGGAGGCCTACCCACTAAAAACCTCAGGGATGGCCTTCCTTAGGCATGTTGGGAGCCCCGGGAACACCAAGCCACCTCCGGGAACCCCCAGCCTCTGCTCCCCCGCCTAGAGGGGAGCCCTCCTCGGGGAGGCTACCACCTCCCCCGGTCTCCTCCACCGACGACGCCCCCGGCCACGGAAGGGGCGTGGTCCATCCCGGGTCGCCGTAGCAGTCGCGACTTCCTCGCGCCCGCCGGCGACCCGCGGCGGCGCCGCAGCTGTGCTACCGAGCCCGGCGCCGCCTTCTTCGAGCGGGTTCGGCCATCTCCCGACCCTGCTCGGCGGCCTCCTTCTGGAGCATTACTGCTTCACAGAAGGAGGCCACAGCCCTCCAACCTCCCTCATCCGCCAGCATTGCCACAATCAATGCCGGCGGAGACAGATCTCGCCCGATCTCTGCGACCAAGACTCAGCGCTCAGAGGCCCACGCGGGGCACTCCGCCAGCGTGTGCTGGGCCGAGTCAAGGTCAGAATGAGTAAGGGCCGTTATAAAGTCATTGATTAATTAAATGATGCCAATGCTTGGTGTTGATTTGAGGATACATTCTAAACTGTAAATATTTGTTTTCCCGTATAAATTGTAAACACATATGTACGTTGTATGATAACGACATAATTTATTGTAAATATTGTTATTACTTTTGATAAAGCCGATAAGATTCTTGCGCCCATTCTTCTTATCAGCTAAAAAATACGTCCTGAATGGGTGGTAGGAAAATAAATTTGGACGATTCAAAAGAGCTTTCTATAAAGTCATATTTGAATAAAGTTAATTGTGATTTTTATTTTTGACTCGACTACGAAGGTCGTTATGTTTAAAATGTAGTGGACAAAGAAGAAATAATTGCAAACAGCCATCGCGTAAAAGCCCGCAACACGCAATCAATTTCAAAGCTTATATTTGTCAGGCAGGAAATTTCTGGAAAAACGCACAGCTCGTCGTGCTCAAGATGGATATGCTCGTGTAGACGGGTATACGAAACTATTTCCCAAAATACAAGTAATAAATATTTTTATTTTATTTATTTATTAAGGTAGCAAACAGTCTTATTATAAAGTATGGTGGCGCAGCATATTTTTGTAATAAAAACATTAATAATTTACAAAATCACAAATTAAAAACGTCATATTTAGCTTAAAATATTTATTGATTATTTTCATTATTTAACTTAAAATCATTAAGCTAATAATTATACCTGTTAGAAATTGCGCACAATATTAATTCATTTTAATTGCATTTTGGGGAGTATTGTATCTCAGTGCCTGTTTGCATGATTGATCTCTCGAGATGGCGCTAGTCGTACCGTTTCGTTCATATACGGACGCGACAGTGCTGCCCCTGCACCGCTCGATCTTTTTTTTTTTCATCCGCTACCGCTGCCGAAGAAAGAAGTGAAAGAAGACCGCATATTGTATTTTTATCTCCGCTCACATTTAACTATACTTATCCCGCACAATATATCCCTGTGACTACTTGAACTGTTTTGTGAACTTGCCAAAGTGATTGTGAAGATAGGGTCGACCCTGTGAATTCGAAGGTGATCTGCTGCGTACATGTGTGGTGGTAGAAATCCAAGAAGAACACCGGCTGCGCTTGGTGAGTACGCTGAGTGCATGACCTCTTTTTGCCTTTACAGTGGTGTCTATTGTGTGCGCTTCTCATAGGTATAATTAACATAAAGAAAAACAAAACCCAAAAATAGATTGAGTAGTTACAGCTCCACTGGTGATAGCTATTTACACGCTTCATCAATGTATGAAAATATCAAAAAACATATACAAACAAACCTAAAGTTCCATTATTCGATATTGTAAAGTATGCAGATGTGTGATGGGAACCATTATAAACATATTAAATTTTAGACATAAAAACTAAATCGTAAAGAAAAAAAAAGAGACCTATCTATAGTTTATGGAAACAATTACTCGGTAGTTTATTTTTGTATTCGCTGGACAAGAATGGTACAAGAACGCCCTTTTACCGGCGTTCTTGTACCATTCTTGTCCATAGAAACGGAGATAATTGCGAAAAAACAATTTTCGTGACATTTGACGTCGAATAACTTACGACGCAGACACGAGATAACATGAGACTTTTGAGACAACTTTTAGAACGCCAAAATAAAACTGTTTACCAGTTTTCAGCTTATTATCTCAAATATAATCACTGGACTACTGCATAAATGAGGAAATCGTTGGTATTGAATAAGCGAAATTCTTTAAAAATCTCCACTCCACAAGTAATAAAAAATGGCCTGTTTGTATGTGTATAAATAATCTCGTTTAAGTGGCCTGCAAGTTTAACTTAGCTATTACTGGTTACTCACACAAAGAGAATTTTACAAACAGTTAAAAATACCTTAAAATATAACTCCATAAAAACTAATTTATAAATAAAAATTTGATCCGAATCGCCGTAAGGCGGTAACGTGCCCAGAATGCCGCCAGCATTACCACATGGTACAGCAATGCCAATTCGCTATGCCAGATATGATCCAGCCCTCTGATTACGTGTAGATTCGCTTAGCCTGCGACTGCATTCTTTAAAGCCATATGGTTTTTGTCGCCCCAGGGCCCCAGAGCTGTAATACATTACGAGCATCACAGCCAAACAATTTACATAAAGCGGTCATGACATAGTTTTATGTCATCGCTTGGGCGCGCTACAATGAGCTGAACTGAGTTTAACTTTTGATTGAATTCAGCAGCCTCGTTAGTCACTGAAAGATATGATATTATGTAATCGCTTACAATTCTAATTAGATTACTTTCTGGAAAATCTTATTTATTAATTCAAAAGTAAGATTTTTATTATATTGAAACAGGATACCTGTTCTTATTGAAAAGGCTCTCCCAATTTCTGAACAGGTGTATGAGTCTTTTATGACCTTTTTATAGAATGCCTATTCTCCTCGAGAAGATTCTTCAAATTCTTCAACAGGTGTAGTATTTTGTGACCTTTTTATAGAATACCTCTTGTTCTAAAGAAGGTTCTCCTAATTCTTGAACAGGTGTAGTCTTTTGTGACATTCTTACAGAATGCCTGTTCTTCTCGAGAAGGTTTTCCAAATTCTTGAACAGGTGTAGAGGTTTTTCTTTTTTTTTGCTCATAGTACGTATGGGCGTATAAAGCTTTTATCCTTTCATGTGAAATACCATTCGATTTAATCAATTCCATTCAGGAAGATGGTTTCAGATTGTCAACTTATAGTACAAACTCAATTAGCACAGTCATTTACGTAGGGCTTAGACAGTTAGCGTAGTATGTGAGGGTACGTAGAGAACAAATATGCCGGTAGTTCGCAAAGGTCGCTAATTTAGACCAGGGCCGGTGCAACCTGGTCGATACGGCAGCCAATAAAATTGGTATGTCGTGTTATATTTTTTCCTCTGGAGAGTCTGAAAGTCCGTTACAATGAGCATAAAGCATGCCCACTAGAAACTACCAAGTGCAACGAGGCAACAACAAAACTAAACCTAAGCTCTTGGTCCTAGAGTCCCTAATATAGTGGCAGATGTCATGTTAATCTCCGTTACATATTTAAACCATACTTCCAAACATCAGGATCACAGTGAGTCCCCAAAATGTTGTCCAGTTCATCATGTCCATTATCTCGTCTCAGCTTGTGATGGACACAAACCTAGCCCATACATTATTGACATCGTCCAGTATGTGCTGAGCTTTATTAGCACGGTGTCCACAAAGGCTGGGAGTTTCACAATAAAAAAGTTTCGCGGAGAGGGTTGACTATGCACTTCAACTGCCATTGTCAACTTTATGTTTAACAGAATTGAGTTTACGTTGCTGTCGTTATTTTGGTATCTCTACCACTAACGTTGACTCTCATTAAAATATCCGTTAAAGTACTGATGATAAAACCCTAAAAGCTCTTTGATTAAGCAACAGTGTATGCATAAATAAATAAATAAATAAATAAATAAATAAATAAATAAATAAATAAATAAATAATGTACGTGGAGATAAAATATATTTATGTATATATACATGTGCTCGTATGCGCATAATGTATTGTAACGTTGTAGTTACATAAAGTAAATATTAGTAGTAATTACCTTAAACATAATCCTATTTTATAGCTAATGAAACCTAATATGAAATAATCAAAACAAACAACCAACTTTACTCGTTTACAAAATTAATTGGTTAGTCACGTAAATTGACAGAGACACTTATACCTCTGAATTTAAAGGTCAAAATCAAACAACATTACACTATACCAATGCATTGCGATAATTGCCTGCTGTCTTTTGTTTGGTGACTCGTTTCTTGGACTGCTTTGCGAAGCTGTGACGTGGACAACCGGTATTCTGCCGGGTGTTGCCCATGCCTTTTTGGAAGTCTTTCTTATTAGAGACACACAATATTTTGGCGCGCACGTCTCGTAACATCATTTACGACTTCACGACGTTAGCTTGCCAAATTTAAGATTTTAATATAAGTTTCTGAAGCGAGAAACTTCAAGAAAAGTTTGGGATTAATTAAAATAATAAAATATTATACACTTTGTTTTGGTGTTTGCCCCGTTAATGGGGTTCATGGAACACCATTAAAAAAGAGGCACAAATACGAATACGGCGTCAGACTGCGGCAACGGCTTGGGGTGCTGCCTCACCCGAAAACACCTGTTCCCGTATGCGCCACAACCATAAGAAACGGATCTGGTTACCTGGCTGGCAGCAGAACTCGCCTGGAGTGGAGAGCATACAGGGAAGTGCCGAAAGCGGGAAAGCAAATTAAGCGGGCTTATCTACCCACACCCTAATTTTACTCGCAATAAATTTATTTTTGTGGATGAACGGGTGTTTCTTTACCCCTAAGCACCCGGACGTCACAGTATTTGTGTGTCCATAGACATATACATATATACATTTTTTTTATTTATTTACTTACTTTACAGCTAGCGTATAACAATCACATTTTTGGGATCTTCTTTTAAGTAAAATAATACCTGTACCAGAAGGCCCAACTCTTCCATTAACATACATATTTATTTGACACTAGAACTAGGTAGAGGAATAACATAGTATTATCTTATAAATAGTGTTAAATATGTAACGATATAGAATATAATATAATACAGTCGGGCCTCGGTAATCCGGACTCCCGCTTGTTCGGTGATCGCTGTAATCCGGCCGGGCAGTGGGATTCGCGGGGGAGGCCGGGTGTAGGAACTAGTAGTAGTAGCAGTAGTAGGACTATGAGCAAGATGAGGATAATAGCGTTGAAGTTTTCGCCTTCACAAAGGTTGGTAATTCAGAGGCTAGAGTAAGAGCTTTAAAATGGGTTAAAGATAACGAATTTGATAGCCACTAAGTTATGTTTCTCTGTCGAGTTAGAGACCGGGCTTTCAAAATGAAGTGCGAAAATTATAAACAGAAGAGTATTACAGACTTTTTAAAAGAAGCAACTAATGTTTTAATTTCGAACATATATAGTTTGGCTTTATGCTATAATTTAAAAATGGATTAAGAAACTAAGGTTAAACATGTTTTATTAACATTAAATATGGCATACTATAATCCGGACGCCTCGATAATCCGAAAAGGGACTTGTTTTTGCCTCTCCGGATTAACGAGACCTTACTGTATATAGTAGTATAAATAGATACAATAAATAAAGCGTATAATTATTATTCTGTTAAATCTGAAACTGAGATTATACAGTTCGAGAGCATTTCAGTATCATCATAATTCAAAGTTTTAAGCCAAGATGTTAAAGATTTTTTACAATCAATTTATTTATTTATCATTATCACAGTTTCTACAGCTTAAATTCATATTACAATTATCAAAAAAAAAATGTCTGTACATAAGCCAATTACAGAAACTTACTTTGCTATCTTGAGTACTACATACAAAAATGTAGGGTAAGTATGTAACATTTAGTACAAAAGAAAATAAATTAACAGTAATATTTGCCTTATTTTATAAACTTATATGTGTGTGTTCATGTGTATGTACGTGTGTGTGTGTGCGTATGGGCGAGTATAAGAATGTGTGTGTCTTTATAATTCACTACGATGATCGATCCGTTCAATCTGACTACGATAACGCGAGTTTTAGCGCAGGCTTACATGGCATCTTTATTAAAGAGACAAAATGTTAGATTTACCGTATATATACAGTTTTTTATTAACAATGTTATAAAGATGGGTCATTTTAGTTGCATATTGTCGTCTAGCAAAAGCTGTTTCAACGTGTTTAGCAACAACAGCAATGTCTTTTCTTCTTTTTTGTAAAGTGGTAGGATTGAATACTAAGCCTGCACGAAAGGTTTGGATAGAAATAAGAATGTATAATTTTCTTCTAGTTGATAGTTCACACAATTTATATAGTTGGTCTGTCGAAAAGCGATAACATTAAAAAAACATAGTTTTCAATAGAGCTCTTTGTGCTCTTTCAGCTTCTAAAAACTTTGTTTTGGCTGCTCCACCCCAAATTGGAATACAGTAAGTAATAACTAATTGAACAAGAGACAAATATATTTGGTTGAGTAGATCTTTTGAAGCTATATGTTTTAATTGCTTAAATATCCGAATAAGTTTCCTTACTCGTGCAGAAACCAGCTCAATCTGATAAAACAACCCAGATTCTGATCGAGCACGACACCCAGATACTTAGTTTTATCAATCTGTTTCAAAATGTGAGGGCACATGTACCCTCACATTTTTCTAAATCAATACAAGTGTGGATGCTTAAATTAAAGTTAGCAGGTTGTGTTTTGTTTGTAAGAGAAAAACACATAAAATTTGTCTTTTGTGTGTTCAAGTTAGAGCTAAGCCAGTAAGCAACTTTGGACATAACGAATTCAACATCTGTACGAAGTATATTCCAATCACTACCAGTAGTCACTACAAAGAAACTAGATATTCGATTTTGATTTTCTTAAAGTAAAAAATCCAGTACAAACCAAGAGCTGTGTTCGCTGTAGAAGTGTAAAAGGGTCGTAGCTCAATCATAGGAATTGCTCACAAAAGGATGTGATCTAATAATATATGTTTTTAATACGTCATAAATCGTAAACCGCACTTTACCTCTCATTCAATCAACGCAAATATAATAAAGAATTAAGAAAAACATTTATTTAGATGTATAGTGGTAGGAACCCTTCGAGCGCGAATCCGACTCGCACTTGACTAGTTTTATTTATATAACATTATTTATATTTAAATATTGTTGTAACAATATCGTTTTCAACCAGTGAAAGTAGTTTAAATGTATAAATGGCAAGACACGACTATAACAGTCGAGTCGGGTCCTCTTTCCCAAACTAATCCCTTTTTAATACATCGAATGACCAATTTATTTTTCTAAATGCCCCGAAGCACTTCCTATGAATAAGCTAGCGGAAGGGCTCATCCCGGCAATGGCGGCCAGGGGACCTATTCGGCAGCAAATGTTTCTATAATGTCCACGATATTGGACTTGTACTCTATAGGACCATATCTTAGTAGATACTCCCTGGATATCGATAAAATAAGTAAAACTAAGCATCAAATAAATGTTTTACTGGCTATATTCGAATATACTTAGTTAATAAGAAAGCATAAATATTATAATAAGATTTTTCTCGATGTAGAGGCCTACGGCGGACGGACTTTAGAAACCTATTTACTTCCCTATTGAAGAATCCCAAACTGTTACCCTCCGGGAAAGCCTCGGCAAAGACTTCATTCCACAATCGAAGTGTATGCGGGAGGAAATTCTTCTGGAAACACACTAAAAACCTAATCAAAATTAATAAAGTTAAGATTTATTTATGTTTTATTTTATATTCGAATGTTTCCGAGATATGCTTGATTTTACTCAGAATCAAATGTTTCTGTAGACACTTCATACAAACCTACGGCGCATAACGGTTTTGCTAACGATTTCTCGCTGCAAGTGTTCAAAAATAATACTTCCTTTTATTAGGTTGTAGGAAAAGCTCCTCGTAAAATTAGGAACAAAAATGTTTTGTATTAATTTTCATTATTAAAGTTTAGTTTTAATTTACAATATAATCGCCGTCAGAACTAATTACAGTCAATCAAATCAAATCAAAATAATCTTTATTCAACATAGACCTTTACAGGCACTTATTGACGTCAACAGACAAAACAAAAAAAAACTTAAAAAAAACAAAAACCTTGTCCGTACGTACGAATAAGGAAAAAAAAATATTGACTCGACACCTGTTCGGAAATTGGGAGAGCCTTCTCGAGAACTCTGAAGGTCTATTTTTATTAAGCCAGTGCTCCATATATTAGGAAGGTCGCTGACACCTCTGGAACTATACTCTATAATCTGGAAGTTTAGAATCAAAAAACTTTGTCACTTCTGTTTCAGATTATTAAAATCTTTGAATTTTTTTTTAACTTAAAAATGTTTTAAATGCTTGAATAAGTGATAGTCTAAAAGTGCCAAGTCGGGTGAATAAAGGGGATGTGATACGGTTTCCCAACCGAGTCCCTCTAATTTTATTTGAGTCTTTTTGGCGATGTGTGGTCGTGCTTTGTCTTGGAGCATTGATTGATTCTCCATAACTACGGTAAAAACGCACTGGGCGCAATATGAAAGCACCGAGAGAGTTCTAGAATGTTACTGTATATTTTGGAATATCGAGATTGTTTTAGGAAAGAAAAGAATTTTCGAATATTATTTCGACGAACTTTTCCTACAACCTAATACAATCTGATTGTCAGTAGTCAAAAAATACCTCAAAAACTCATCACGAGACAATTTTTATTTTTGGACAAACTCTTACAAAATGCAAAAAGAATGTGATGCACGTTTTGTATAAGAAGTGACAGTTGCATGTTTATGACATTTCATTTTAAAATTTAAGTGTCATATCGCCCTCTGTAGCTTATTGCCTTAGTTGAAAATATTTGTCCTGCTCTATTATGTACATAGTAAAAAACAAAGTCGCTTTCTCTGTCCCTATGGGATATAGGGATATATATATATGCTTAAATCTTTCAAACTACGCAACGGATTTTGTTGCGTTTTTTTAAATAGATAGAGTGATTGAAGAGGAGAAGCCTGAAAGTAGCGCCAGTGGTAGAAAAAGTGAGAGGAAATAGATTAGCATGGTTTGGACATGTGATGCGGAGGGATGAAAGTCATGTCACAAAACGAATGTTGAATATGAAAGTGGATACACGGGCAGAGGAAGGCCGAAAGGTGGATCGATAGTGTGAAGAATGATATAAGAATGAAAGGAGTAAGCATGGAAATGACGGCTGATAGAGAGGAATGGAAGAAAAAGATCTACTGCGCCGACCCCAGATAATGGGAAATGGGCAAGAGGATGATGATGTATTTATTATCAACATTGCACCCGTGCAAAGCCGGGGCAGCTCGCTAGCATTGTATAAGAAATATGTATGAATAATCGATCGTATTCTGTGTTGTGTGTCATATAAAAAAACAAATAACTTCATTGGTTTATGTTTGCAAGTTTGTTTACTTTTTATTCATTAAAAAAAATGCTTGATACTAGTCGCCGTCAGCTACCAGTTGTTAGGGTTTCAGAAAGAAGAACCTCCAGACAATACGTAACGAGTCGAGAATCACTGATTTCTCTATCCGCCTCTAGATCCATCCGTCAAGCGAGACATAGAGACTCTTCGCTATCAAGCCATTCGCAGACACAACTATCGGAACAATGATTGTCGAATCAACATGCCACATGGCGGTTATCTCGTATAAAAAGTTAAGCATAAGTCTTCTAGAAATCTATGCGTTAAAAAGTATTCATATTAATTCGGCCTCAACAAAACTTCGACAAGTATAAGCGAGCATCGCGGGCATATAAAAACGACTGTCTCCCACGCGTGCGAAGTTTGGCAATAAAAACTTGCCGGCTGAGTTGATCGTCGCTGACTACCTTATAGTTCAGTTCGGGTATCCGCTTATTATGAACACGCTTGGTAGAGAACAGAAGTTTCGTTGTAAGTTTATTGTGAACAATAAGCTTCTTAAAGCTCATAAAATGTTGCGAGAGCTGCGCTATTTTTGATGACCCTATTAATTTGCAATATAGAGAGAAAAAGCTACAAAGTTTTTCATTTTTTAACTAACATTATAACGTTTTGTACCGTGGGTGATTTATTTCTGGTTTATTTATTTCAGTCTTTATTGCATAATATAAATAAAGTACATAATTCTACAAGTCAATCGAGTGGCTAGTTATAATGAACTATGTTTAGCGCATACAAAGAATAAAACTATTATAAACTTACTATTTAATACATACACAGACATATAAATATATATAAATAATATTGAACATTATAATAGATTATCATACATGTAAATAATGATTTTGAGATTTTATAATGATATAATGAATTTGGGTAGGATTTCTAATTCTTTTTACCCTCTTAAGGGTAAAATTATTATAAATTTTGAATGTCATATTTATAATTATTTAATCAAGGGTCTAAAAAATAAGTATTTAACTTCCAATTTTAAAAATGACGATAATTCTGACGGTAAAAATGACGGTAGTTTGGCGTGAATACACATCAGTCAGACAGAATTACTTTCGCATTGATATATTAGAAAGAATAGGGTCGATAACTACAACTGAATATGCCCATTTTATAATACAACTAGCTTTTGCCCGCGACTTCGTTCGCGTGGACTTCAGGTTCGTCCCGTCTAGTATAGTAATAAGTAAGAAATACGGTAACTAAGCACTGCAGAGCCCTAATCATAGGCCTATAGGTAGGCTACTGCAGTATGCTCCTATAATCTACATTTAACGATCTTTTTCCTTCAGCATAAACATGCAGATTCTTCGCTTTGGAAACACGTGAGCAAGCCACATAGAGCTGACCGTTGCAATGTAAGCGCAAAAAATGTGTATTTTTTACGACCTCACATTAGAAACTTTAAAATTTGTAGCCTATGTGTTATTCTGATGTATAAGCTATATTGTGGTAAAGTTTCATTCAAATCCATTTAGTAGTTTTTACGTGAAAGAGTAACAAACATCCATACATCCATACTTACAACTTTCGCCTTTATAATAGTAGTAGGTTTATCAATGTTGAGCAATTTCTATCTTAAGAACGTAACTCAATATAGAAATGTCACTTTAATTTTATATTAATATTGCTTTTAAATTCTAAAAAATGTACAATTATTTTTTACAAAATTGAAATGAAACGATTACCATTTTAACTTCGTCACATTAAATGTAACATTATATAATATAGAAATAAACGTAAAAATACCAAAGTTGTTGGCAATTTTCTTTATCAATCCCACAAATTAGGCGACTTACGAGTAAGTAAATTATGACGTCACGATTGCAGTGTACTTTGGAGCGTTTTTGAGCGACCCGCGACAGCGCCGCAAACATGGCGCTGTATCTTCAAAAGTAATAATCGCAGATACGTCGTTACTTCTACAATATTTCTCTTCTAAAAGAGAACTGTTATTATGTATAGAATAAAAAAAATAACTACCCAATTATGAGTGTTAAATTAAATATGCTTGTGTAATGTTAGCAAGAACGTTCGTCAAACGCCCGCATTATAAATGAGGCGCGACCAATGCATGCAGGTGTTCGATTGAGTTTGTTAACTAATTACCGCAGCTATATATTATGCAACGCATATACAATAAGCGCAAATAGGATTAGAACGTCGTAGTACGTATATATTTATTTATCTAAGTGATTGTAACGGGTTGCAATAGGGCATGGAAGTTTGAAAAGGCTTTTGATTAAATTATATTAAATACTAGCTGTGCCCACGATTTTGTCCGCGTGGAATCGTAATTTTAGGTAGCATTTTTGCGTAATGACTAAGAGTGTTATAAACGTAAGAATTGACAAAAATAATCAGAAAGCTTCGAACTTCGGGAAAACATCGGGAGTTACACTTGTTATTGTGAGTCAACCATAAAAGATAGACTTATGCTGTCGTAAGATGTTATTATATTATTTTAAGGAGAACATTTCCGTCATACATGATTTCTGTGTAGCTTTAACAATTAAGGTTGCACATGCGACAGAAATTTAAAAGATGGAGTAACTTCTCCCGTTTTCCCAACATTTCCCTTCACTGCTCTGCTCCTATTGATTATAGCGTGATGAAAAGTATACTATAACCAGCTCAGCAGTATGAAAAATAATTGTACTAGGTTTCGTTTAAAACCGGCTAATAGTTTTTGTTTCTCTAACGGTTACACAGACAGACAGACAAAAATTTTACTAATTGCACTTTTGGCCTTTATAATATATTTCGTGTACAGAATTGATCTCTGTTTAGGACTTATGAGTTCGGACCGCGGAAAAGGAAATTTAAAAAAGTAATAAAAAAAAAGATTTTTGACATTACGGTTTCGGTACTTGACTGTCACTTCGGATTTTTTCACGGCATTTTTATTGAGTTTTTTTTACGGCGGATTAATAATTGATCATTTACGGAAGTGTATCAATAAGTGTATTTAAATATACCATTGGATTAATATTGCATATTGTCTTGAAGACGGGATTGGATTGGAAAAGTGGTCGGCCACGCGTTCTCCTATTTATATACTACAAGTATTGTATATATGATATATATTTATAAACATATACGGTAAGGCACATTAGTACAACACAAAACCAGTTCAAGCAAAGCCAGAACTACGGACCGGTAAGCAATATTATTACAATATAATTAAATAATATAAGAAAATAACGGGCGTTCGGGAAAACGCAACATTTTTTGGTAGCAGAGCGTGGTTTACTTTTTGGTTACGGACCTGTTATTTTGTAAATTCTTTGATTTGTACTTAATGCGTAACAAATATATTTGACATCGTGTCAAACGGGTTACATTAAATTAATTGGGGTTATATTAGGTATTGTTTTTTTCTGTTTGTTTTGTATTTACTTTAATTATTAAAATGTCGGACGGTTACAACGAAATTCGTCGCATATTACAATGGTTGGTAAGCGCATTTTCTCTGGTGAGTAGACCAGACAGGGTTGAGGCCTTGAAAGAGCGGGCTTCAAATGCAAACAGATACATGGCGGACCTGGATCAAGCTTTACAAATGTGTTATGATAGGGCTGACATGAATCCAGACAATGAAACTTTGCAGGCAAGGTTGATTCAAGCTCAGGCAGACTACAAGCAATGCTTAGAATATTATGACAGCATTATTCAGGCGGTAAGGACACTGGATCTGGCCAGTAGTCCCACGGTTAAGGGTCAGTCAAGTAGTAATGCCTCAATTTATACTAGATTGCCGGATTTAAATTTGCCCAAGTATTCTGGTGGGTATGAAACTTGGATGTCATTTATTAACATTTTTGATTCTTTGGTACATTGTCGGATGGATATATCACTCTCACAAAAATTAAGTTATCTGTTGAGTTGTCTATCGGGAGACGCTCACCAGGTTATTTCACATTTAACCATAACAGATAACAATTATGAGACTGCAAGGGCGCTATTGATGGGCAGATATCAAAATATTAGGTTAATTGCGGATGCCCATGTGGCAAAGATATTAAATTTGCCTTATTTAAGGAATATCATGTTTATAAGGGATGATTTTTTAAATCCATTAAAGGTGGCCTATAATTGTTTGGAGAAATTAAATTTACCAGTAACGGAGTGGTCATTCTTGTTGCTCCATATTGTATTGAATAAGTTACCCTCTGATTTAAAATTAAGATTTGAACAAAAATATGGAAGCGGAGATGAGGCAAGCCCGTTGCCTAAATTTATTGACCTTTTGACCTTCTTGGAGGAAGAAGCACGGATTGTTGACAATGTAGGCTCACCTCCTGCAACGGCTACCTCAGGGCCATCTGGGAGGCCTGTGTCCAGTCAGGGAAGACCTGTATTCAGTCAGGGTAGGATTAGGCCACCCACTCGGGGGACTAGGGTAGGTATGGCTACATCGGACCATACTATTAATAATAGGTTGCAATCCAAGCGGGTTGGTTGCACCTTTTGTGGCATCATAGGCCATTTTATATCTAAATGCCAACATTTTATAAATTGTTCCCCTCAACAGCGGAGGCGTTTTGTGCAAAATCACAAGTTTTGTTATTTTTGTTTAGGGGATCATCTTGTTAATAGTTGTGCAGTGGCACGGCCATGTATTCATTGTAACGGCAAACATCACGGGATGTTATGCCTGAATAGGAATGGTGGAGTTAGGCCTGCAGCGGCACGGATTGGTTCTCCTTCAGGAGGGGGTCAAAGCGGACAAGTACGGACTTCACCTCCTCATTCTGGACGAGCGTCGCCTCGACGGGTGGACGTGCGCGCGACACCTCCATATACGGGTGGGGGTGGCTTTAGGCCTACTTCACAGGCATCTCCACATACGGGTGGGGAGGCACCGGGCCTATGGTACAAGCACCCTATGCAGCGGGCATAGGGCATATTCAAGCGGACGAATCTCGTGACGTCACTGCGGAACAGTATGCGTCTGCGGCCTCGTATGCAGCGAGAGCGAGGGGTTTCTCACCACCACTCGCGGAACGGCCGCGATTGAGGAACACGCCGCCATCTTTCGGTCATCCGGTTGGTTACCGGACACCGGATGCCAGTTGGCACCTGACTCGGGCACCATTGGGGCGCTCGAGACCCCCTACATATAACCCTCTGGCGCTGTCGGCAGCCCAGGTTTTTAATCGGGTGAATGCTTCATTTCATAGTGACGTTCAAGAATAGGTAGTCGCCGCCGCCTCGCCAAATGCAACCTTTTTAAATACTATTTTATTGCCTACCGTTGCGGTAAGGATTTGTGATATTAACGGTTTTTATGTTAGAGCACGGGCTCTAGCGGACACGGGTTCGCAAGGTTGCATGATAACAGTTAATTTGGCGAGACGGTTAGGCCTATACATATTTAATAATAATATTTCGGTTCGTGGCATAGGTGATGTGCTCGTGTCACATGTTTATGGTCAATGTACCTTTAACATTGTTGGAGAATCGGTCTCTCAACCTGTTATTACAGTTACAGCACTAGTGTTGCATGATATTTTAGGAGAACATCCACAGGTGGAATTACCTTCGGAAATTTTGAACTCGGCTTCTCACCTGTCTTTGGCTGACAGAAAATTTTTAAATATTGGAAAAATTGATTTGTTGCTTGGTACTGATGTGCTTGGTCAATTATTGTGCACCGGACGCACTATAAATTTAAATAATAATGGCTTGGTTGCTATACCATCGCACTACGGATATATGATTATGGGCCCAGCATATGATACGGTTTCTGATACGGTTTTTACGGGCGTTTCTCTTTCGGATTTAGTACAGCGTTTTTGGAGACAGAAGAGGTACCCACGGTTTCACGGAAGGACCCGCTCGACGAAGAATGCGAGCGCCATTTTATCGAAAATGTTTATCGGTTACCGAACGGTCGTTTCGTTACTCGGTTGCCCTTTGTGAGCATTCGCAAACCGCTGGGGCAGTCCTACCTCACTGCTGAGAAACGCCTGCTTTCTATGGAACGTCGCATGAAGCGAGATACAGAGTTTCGCGACAAATACATTGAGTTCATGCGGGAATATGTACAATTAGGTCACATGTCCCTGGCACGGAGGGACTACTCATCGGAAGAACACTATTTCATACCACATCACGCGGTTTTTAAATCGGATAGCGGTAAGATACGGGTCGTGTTTGACGGGTCGGCCCCTTCCTCTAACGGTGTTTCATTGAACCAAATCCTGCACTCGGGTGCTAAACTACATAAAGATATTTCGGATCTTATTTCGGCCTTTCGTAGACACCAGGTGGTCTTCGCGACGGATATACGCATGATGTTCCGGCAAACGGTGATTGATGAGGCTGATAGACGGTATCAGCTGATTCTTTGGCGCGAGGACCCGTCTCACCCATTACGCGTCTACGAACTGAACACAAACACGTACGGTTTGAAATCTAGCCCCTGGATGGCTATGCGGTGCTTGTTGGAACTCGCTCAACGGGAACGCGTTCGATTCCCTCGTGCGGCGGACGTCTTAGAGTCGGAAATTTTTGTCGATGACGTTATCACGGGTGGATCTTCGGAACAGGAGGCTTTAATTTTACGTAACGAGCTCATAGCGTTATTGGCAACGGCTGGCTATGAACTACGGAAATGGATTTCGAACAGTCCACGTCTCTTAGAAGGACTACCAGCGGATCACGTTCAAGATCCATTGTTATTTGAGAATCCGGACTCTCCTCGTTCAACATCGGTTTTAGGTGTTCAGTATTTACCGGTTCCTGACATCTTTTCCTTTCGGGTTTTAACAATAACGGAAAAGATATGGACTAAGCGGCTAGTCCTGTCTACGGTTGCTCGTATCTATGATCCTAACGGGTGGATCGCTCCTATAATATTTTGGCTAAATGTTTTCTACAACGGTTATGGTTGGCTGAGCTTAAGTGGGATGAGACCCTACCTACTGAACTCTTAACGGACTGGCTCGCATTTATTGATCAGTTACCCACTATCGGAAGGGTTGTTATACCTCGTAAAATACTTCCACCGGGGAAGTATCATGCGTCACTTCACGGTTTCTGTGACGCCTCGGAATCGGGTTTCGCGGCAGTCGTATATCTTCGGACGATACAGCCAGATGGTTCAGTAGCGTTACATCTAATCACGGTGAAGAGCAAGGTGGCTCCTATACGCAACCGCCAAACCATACCCAAATTGGAGCTCTCGGGAGCTGCGTTACTTACTCGGTTATTGAATCATGTTTGTGATACACTCGGGAAGCACATTAACATAGGCAACGTTTATGCGTGGACTGACAGCCAAATTGTTTTGGCGTGGCTCCAGACCTCGGTACATAGGCTGGAAACATTTGTTGCGAATCGGGTTTCGCAAATTCAAAACTCGTCAGTGAATCTGAATTGGCGGCACGTACCCGCGAGTTGAACCCCGCCGACGTGGCCTCTCGCGGCTGTTATGCCTCCTCGTTGGTGAGTCATAACCTTTGGTGGGACCTGCTTGGTTGACGGCACCGGAGTCGTCATGGCCCCCTACGGTTTTAATCGGATCGGATCCGCTGCCCTGTGTGCGTGTCATGGCTGTGGAGAAAGAAATCGTCACAAACCCTCTTTTACTGCGGTTTAGCTCTCTTAATAAATTACTGGCCGTTACGGGATGGATGCGTCGGTTTATAACGAATACTCGCAAACCGGTTGTAAGAAATACATCTTTGTTTCTGACGGCAGGCGAACGGCGTGCTGCTCTCATGTTTTGGGTACGACGGGTACAATCGGAACGGTTTTCTGACGAGCTTAAATCGTTACGGACGACGGGTCGGTTAAAGGGTGCCGTACAGAAACTTAACTTATTCATTGATGGCGAGGGATTACTTCGTGTTGGCGGACGGCTGCGCAACTCGAAGCTGCCGTATTCGGCTAGGCATCCCCTTTTGCTGCCCAAGGACGGACCCTTGACGCAGTTGATAGTAAGTGATCGGCACATTACTAACTCGCATGCAGGTTGTACGGCACTGCTTGCTATTCTTCAGCGGGAATTTTGGATACTATCGGCGCGACGGTGCGTCCGATCGGTTATATTTAAGTGTATACCTTGCTATCGGTTAAAGGCTAACACCATGCAGCCTATGATGGGTGACCTACCTAGCGATCGGTTAGTGTCACCAGACCTTTTCACGGTGTCGGTACGGATTTCGCTGGTCCTTTTATTGTCAGGGCTTCTCACTTGCGGACCTCTAAGACTTACAAAGTTTATTTATGTGTATTTGTTTGTCTGTCAACGAAGGCAGTACATTTAGAAATAGTATCTTCGCTTAGTACGGAAGCGTTTATCGCGGCGTTCGGACGTTTTGTTTCACGGAGGGGTTACCGAGTTTGGTACGGTCGGACTGCGGCACAAATTATCAGGGTGCTGACAGGTATCTTAAGGAGGTCCATGATTTTTTAACGAAACATAGTACGGACTTGGGACAAGCAATGGCTACTCAGGGCATTACGTGGAAGTTTGATCCTCCTGGATGTCCTCATTGGGGAGGCATCTTTGAGGCTGTCGTGAAGGTGGCTAAGACACATTTGAGACGTGTTATTGGGGAAACGGTTCTTACGTTCGAGGAACTTACTACGGTCTTTTACAGAGTGGAAGCAACTTTTAAATTCACGGCCTTTATGCCCACTCTCTTCGGATCCCAACGATATGGAGGTTTTGACACCGGGTCATTTCCTCATCGGCCAGCCCCTTGCAGCTCTCCCTGAGTATCCCTTTGAGAATGTACCACTGAGTCGACTTTCTCGCTTTCAAATGCTGCAACAGATGTCACAAAATTTTAATAAACGGTTTTATTCGGAGTATTTGCACATGTTGCAGCAGCGGCTGAAATGGACAGATAAAACGGCTCCTGCACGGGTAGGGGATCTTGTCCTGATTAAGGATTCAAATCTTTCTCCTCTACGTTGGCGTAGAGGACGCATTTTGAAGCTTTATCCAGGCTCTGACGGTGTACCTCGGTTCGCAGAGGTCTCGATCGGCGACTCTGTGATGCGCCGTGCGGTGGCAACCCTGTCCCGTCTACCGGTAGACTAGCGAGATGAGGGTTGCTCATCTCGGGGTGGGGATTGTTTAGGACTTATGAGTTTCGGACCGCGGAAAAGGAAATTTAAAAAAGTAATAAAAAAAAAATTTTTTGACATTACGGTTTCGGTACTTGACTGTCACTTCGGATTTTTTCACGGCATTTTTATTGAGTTTATTTTACGGCGGATTAATAATTGATCATTTACGGAAGTGTATCATGTGTATTTAAATTACCATTGGATAATATTGCATATTGTCTTGAAGACGGGATTGGATTGGAAAAGTGGTCGGCCACGCGTTCTCCTATTTATATACTACAAGTATTGTATATATGATATATATTTATAAACACATACGGTAGGGCACATTAGTACACACAAAACACAGTTCAAGCAAAGCCAGAACTACGGACCGGTAAGCAATATTATTAACAATATAATTAAATAATATAATAAAGAAAATAACGGGCGTTCGGGAAAACGCAACAATCTCTCTATAGATTCATAGAGTATAGATTTACATTTTAAGTTATAAAAAATTCCATAAAAGGGGGGTCGAAAGATTTTTGAAGTCAATTAAAAATATGTTGCTACCATGATCATTTTCACGAAGACTTATTTTGCTTCTCGAAAATATTAGAAAAATAACTCGGACGAATGTCTGCACTATATCTTTGAATCCCTTATTCAAATCACGTAACTTACATAATTTCTCTCGTCAACAACTCACTCAATCTAGGGAATGAGCGCCGCGTTCGCGACATTGTCATGTTTACCGCCAGATAATATGGCGTCCAATATGGCGACCAACATGGCGGATAACATGGCAGCTAATATGGAGCCCACACTTGGCAGACCTCGACCGCAACGATCCAACTTCGATGATTTATAGCGAATCCTGCGCAATTTTTTAAGTTCTCGCGCCAAAATGTACTGTAAATCACCCTTTAGCCGAGACATGTTAACTGCTTTTTAGGTTGGAAGCGTACAGGATTTATGAATCTGTTTCGCGAAGCGTGGGTGATTGCCAAGTTATTGTAGTTTGATATGGAAGTTTTTTTTATTGTTACCAGTAAGAGTAGGCTGTATCGCTTCGATGGAAAGCATCAGTTGGGAACACACAGATTATATTAAAGACAGCAGATAACTTTTTCAATGTTTCATATTACATACTACGTTTAGACCATCCGAAATCATTTTGGTAATGTTTTATTACACATGTTAAAAATATATATATATTGGATTATTTTGTATGTTAGTCGCTCTTATTATGAGCCTAGTAATTCTATATAAAGGTTTTACACTGAGCACAGCACAAGCTGTCACAAAGGCCTTACTTAAAACTCTGTAACTTTGTGTCAAATAAATTATACCTTTATTTATAGAAAGAAACTAATGTTTGTTTAAATCTTGCTTCGCGATTCAAATAAATACACGTCGTCTCTGCGACTCTAGAGCTTATTACAGCTATGCAAAGGTACGTACGTGGTCTGCCAGACTACGTCAGTGGTAACCACGGTCTACGATTCGTCTATGCGACTCTAGGCCTTGTTACAGCTATACATAGGTATGCACTTGACCTGCCAGTCCGCCTCTGTGGCAACCACGGTCCACGCGTGGCCTCTGCTAATCTAAGCCTTATTACAGCTATACATAGACATGTATTTGGTACGATATTCTACATATAAAGATGTATCGAGTCAAATCACCATCTTGAAATTTTCACGTCTCTGTTGGCGATGTTTCCAAGTAAGCATTCCCGTTAATTATTTACCCTAACATCGAGCGTGACCACATAACGAGCGATACATATCGCCTAAAATGTCATTTTTTGACATTTAAGCGTGATAGCTTGCCAGCTAACGTTGGAGGGGATAAAGCTTAGTGACATCAGTTCATTTATTATTTATTTTGAATAAATCAATGGACAAAATGGCAAGCGTTTTTTAAAGTTGATTGACAAAGTTACATTAATCACGTAACCCTTTCTTCTCACTAATATTGTTTTTCTAAAATGTGAAGATAAGTGTACTGTATTGAGTTGATTGTTGGCTCTTGGTGGAACTTATTATACATGTTGAATAAAACACTTGTACTGTTCCACTGATTTTAATTATTTGAACAGCTGTGTTTGCTTTAACCTTTGAAAATGCTGTAAAGCGAACCGGTCAGGTCGACAATAATTAAAATCAGTGGAACAGTACAAGTGTTTTATTCAACATGAAGATAAGTGTACTGCGCAAACGAAGTCGGGGGTACTAGCTAGTTGTATATGGAGTTAAGGAAGTGCTACATGCGTCTGTCGACTGGTATAATGCATCATAAAAAAATATTTAAGCAGACTAAATAATAACATAATAATAATAATTTAATTTAATTGGTACACTCTACGCAGACTTTTGATAAATTTCACTTAAATGGCCTCTACGCGTCGGATCTATATCTCCGCGCACGCCTTGTAAAGGACCGTGTCTTAAAGACAAAGCAACAATAATAAGAAAGAAAAAAATGAAAGGAAAGAAAAGAAAGGAAGTAAAGAAAGAAAAGAGAGGAAAGAAAGGAAAGAAAGGAAAGAAAGGAAAGAAAAGAAAGAAAAGAAAGAAAAGAAAGAAAAGAAAGAATCAAATGCAACAGATGAAGATTGTTTCGAAATTGATGAAGATATAACTGATATATCTCTATTCTTGGAGTAGTCTACACAAATCGAGCAAGAAGAGGAAGAAGACAGCGAAGAGGAAGAAACGAGTGACTATGAAGAATGACCTCAAATAAAAAACAACGCACAAGCAGTAATGTGTTATGTCGTATTCAAGGCTTGCACAAAAATCCAGCTTGTTGGGAATTAATGCAAACTGGAATCATAATTTAGTCTATTTCGTCTGGACTATATGGTGAAGGAACACATCGCGAGGCAACCTGTGTACACCTGCGAAGCGATTCAAATTAAAAAGTCATCCAATCCGCATTGGGCCCGCGTGGTTGACTAAGGCGTAATCGCTATATATAAAATGATATTCTATTCAAAGACGTTATATTTGGCAACTCATTCTATAATGATTAATAAATATCCTTTACATCACTTAAGGATAATCGATGGATAGGTCATGAAATATTGTCCCCAATTTCTTGAGCGAATACTTTTGCCCTTCTAGCAAGTTCTAGACCCTTTCTACGAATCAATGTGAAGTATCATATCGAGATTCCGAGATTATTTAGAGAACATAATGATTTTCAAAGTACAACAAATGAACCTTTTTGGTAGTAAAAGGCATTAAAAAGGATATATAGAATATTTTCGGTTATGTCCTCGGTGACTATATAACAAGATTCGACTAAAGTTATTCAAATAATATTGATTCTATAAAGACTGCTATAATAACAACCTAACTTATATTTATTTATTACACCGATTGTTTAAGGACATAAGGGTGTTTCCCTGTGAAACTTTCACATATATTTTCCTCCATTACCGCATTAATAAGTTACCGCCATAAGTTGTCCAAACAGAGCCGCACGGCGATAATTATGCAAAACGTCTCTCATTTGCGCGCTATTTGAGGGTAGACACAGAAACGCTTCGCCAACAAACACCAATTTGGTGTAAGCGCCTTAACTTTTAGGGGAATTACAAAACCGATGTCTCTGCCCGGTGGCCGGTGGGGGGGCGCTTTCTGAACGAATTTATTCTTCCTTCCCGCTTCCCTAAAGGTCCTGAACACGGATTCACACTTACGTAAGTACAATTCGAGAGGGGGAATAAAAAACTGAGCGAATAAAAAATGGACGAACGCCCGCAACACACAGCCTCAAAGTTTGTAAAAACTTTTTCATTTATTTCTTAATCAAAATAAAAATAATCAAAACGAGCATTAACTGGCTCGTATTGATGTTAAATATAAATGAAATTTAAGGACACAAAGAACTTGGAGCCTACATAATTTGGCCAGCCAGTTCTAAGGCTTCATTTCAAAAACTACTGCGAAGATATTTTTCGGAATGTGTCTAAATTTAGTATAACATGCGATACATATATTGTATGTATTTATACATATATTAAAATATATATGTATGTAGTACAGGTTTGTATCACGGTCGATTTTCCAAGGTCTCCGTGTTGACATGTTTTCAAGTTCATGATTCGGTTTTGTTCTGTTTCTCGAACCTGATGTGGCCTCAGTGGCTAAGCAGAATACCAGTGCAGTATGCCTACTGCATTCATCAGTTCCTAAGCCACAGCTCCTTCGATGTTCTATTTATCTACAATCTAAAAATATTTTATTGCTTCCAACAACATTGTGATTATTTCGATCAAGCATCTTGGTTCCATACGAGCCGAACAAGACGTTAGATACTTCAAATAAGAATCGTCTTTCTATTATTACTTGGCTAAAGCAATTAAGGTTTTACTCAATATCAATACGAAAATTCCTGATCTAACAAATGCATCTAATAGTTTCAACAAGGAACTTGTTCAATGTTAACATGAAAAATAAATATTCTTTATAATTCACATACAGAGTCTAATTAAGAGATTGGTCGATATTAACACGAAAGAAGACTATTAATCGATTTAACACATACTATACTATAACCGGTTCAATATATTTATCTGCTCGTGTTAACTGTTAGAAATGTTGGAATCGAACATAAAGATACAACAACAGTTGAAACGACGATTGTGCTCATTAGAATGGATAAATACTGTTTATTTTCATTTCAATTACAGGCCCACGTTTTGATTTAACTAATCGTCTTTGTTTATTTGTATTATTATCATAGTTGATTCAATTAATTGAAGGTTAACTAACAGAAAATCGATCTTAGTTAGCTTATATATTTTAAAGTGTATTATATTTATATATACATATATGTATATATGTTAATAACAACCTTTTACGAGTATAACAAAATAAAATATGAAATTATGTGAAAGTTTATTTGATTATTTTATTTGACTTTGTACATCACATACATTTAATAAACAAGACAGCGTATGTACAGTGTTGGACTTATCTATAATAGAGAGCTTTCAGCCAACCAAAGACGTTTTGGAGGAAATGTTTGGAGGAAATGTGCGGCTTCATATGCAACTTATGATATACATAAATACTGTCTTATATATTATATTAATAACGAGATATTAATAATGTCTCATACGAGTATTCCGCTTTCGTCAGAAGCATATATTAAATAGATAACAAATAAATATTTCTTACATTTACACCAGTTGGCCCAGTCCAAAGAAAGGCTTGTGTTATGGGATCTAGAGTAACGGATAGACTGGTAGGCGAAGACGGGCATCTCCCTCCGAAACGTGGTGCGCGCCATGCTGGAGGGGGAGAGGACGTGGGCGCTAGTAAACTCCTTCTGCGCCGACGTCATGACGCAGAAGGAGGCGGCGGAGCGGGCCAGGGAGGCGGATCCAGAGGCCCCGGCATGCCGCCGCAGGCGCGCAGGGCGGAGGAGGCGCGAGTTCGCTCGCCTCCTTCCTCCTGTCGGTGACCAGCGGGGACCAGGCCCGGGAAGGCTGATTCCTGCTATTCAAAGGTCGCCGTCAGTCGACGATCCCCTGGATGTCCCGGGGGATTGATGGACCCCCAGCAAAACGGGTGAGAGGGGCTCGCCGCGGGCGAGCAAATGACGCCGACGAGGTCGTGGAAGTGTACGTAAGTGTTCCCATGACCTTGTCAGGCAGTGATGCTGCTCTCCTCGACGTGTCTTCCTCCTCGTCTGATGAGGGGGAGGATGCGTCGACGATTGATGCGCTCCTGCCAAGGCGTCCCTGAGGGGCATTATCTGGTTTTTAGTCGGTAGGCCGCGCGCTTGGCTGGCACTCGGCCCCCAAGCGCGCGGGGAGTCCGACATAACGCATTTTCCAGACATTAATAAAAAAAAAGGCGAAGGCGGGCACACGCAAGCGCTGTGTTGCTTGTCTAGTGACCCTGTCGTGAGGCTGCGTGCGCGTCCGGCTAAGCGCGCACGCCGTGCTGAAGTCTCTCTGTCTGGGGGACTGTCCAGGGCTTCTCGGACAGTCCCCCAGACTTTTGGCTTGATCAACTCGTGATCGAGCCGGCCCCGGGACACATGGCGGTCGAATCGCGAGAACGCACTCCGCCATGTACCCCGTATGGGCCCAGAGAACTCGGGCGGGTTTTAGTGGGTAGGCCGGTCCTTTTAACCGGAGAACCCCACACACGGCCGCGCCTTGCCAGCACGGTGTCATGGCCATATATTCTCTCTGTTTCTCTTTCTCTTCAGCAATTTAGAAAAAAAAAACAAAGTTGTTGAGGGCGCCATGAATTTTATTTTTTCGGTTCGGATTCGGTTTGCCATCATACATTATAATTATTTGAGTTGTTTTATGTTATTTTCTTTTTGTGATTTTTTTTAATAGTGTAATAATATGTTTTACTGTGTACTCGTATTTTGTGGTGTATGTTGTGACTGCCTTAAAAAATTGTTATACTCTATAGGTTAAGGATTTGTAATGTTTATATGTAACTAGCTTTCTGCCCGCGGCTTCGCCCGCGTGGATTTCGGGATTGGATCTATAGAGGGTTAAGGGTCATAGCTTTTGCCCACGGCTACATATGCGCGGAAGTTGGTTTATGGCGCGAAGGATTTACCGCGCTGCCCGTGGGATTATCCGTTTTTCCGAGATAAAAAATAACGCAAAACCTTGTTCAAGAATCACTCTATCTATTGATGAAAACCGCATGAAAATCTGTGCAGTAGTTTTTGAGCGATGCCTTTATTGCGCCTCCCGTGGGATTCCTAGAACCTTCTTCAAAAATCACTGTCCATTGATGAAAACTGCAGGAAAATCCGAACAGTAGTTTTTGAATAGTCTTTATGGCGCATCCTACGGTATTTGTCAATTCTTCCGGGATAAAAAGTAATCTATGTTACTCTGCATCCCTTCAACTATCTCCACGTAAATCACGTCAATTCGTCACTCCGTTTTGCCGTGAAAGACGGACAAACAGACAGACACACTTTCCCATTTATAATATTAGTATGGATAGTATAACAATTACTGGTGGTTCTAATTACAATAAATAAATAAATTATCGGAGAGTAGTAAATTAATAAGAATATTAGAAATTCGCTTACGACCGTATGTCACGTAACAAGCGATTGTTTTATTGAAAAAAAAAATGTCAAGTGCGTTTCGCCCACGCTAAATATTTCCGTCTTTGAACAGCATCTTGTGTACTGCAATATACATATATATGCTATGTTTACTTATGTGTTTGTTTGTCTGTTTGCGGGCAGTAGCGTCTAATTGGCGAGTAAACAGTGTAACATATCATGGGCCTAGCTGTAATCTTAGTAGTGATGTGTTAGATATTTTGGAAATGTGTCGATAAAAATATCTGGGAAAAAGGTACGTAAGAGGAAACATTAATATCTTAATTGCGAAATAGGCATTTATAAAATGTATAGCTGTCGCTATTTGTTCAGACTCGTCCGTACAGTGCGATAATGACAACAATAAGATATCTAAAAATTGAAGGTAATCTCGACATTTCGTAATCCTTCAGTTTATTCCTAAAAATCTTAAGCGATTCAAATAATTTATTCAATAAATATAGAGAAAAGACTAAGCTATGTGCCTATGTTTTGAGTTTTATCTAATTACATTGAAAAATTGGCTATTTATAGAGCCATGATGAATGAAGCCAAAGATTTCAAGTAAAAATATTGCACTAGTGAGATTTCTCGGGGAAAATACAATGGGCTATATTTGTATGGAAAATATGGCTCGCGATTTTCTCTTCAATCTCTTACGCTCATATTTTACAATCTTACTTAAACTCGAGTGCTTAAGTATGAGAATGGCCAAAATCACCTAAAAGACATTGGAAAGGGCTATGAGAACTGGGAAATCGCAAATCTTAAGTGATCTTTTAAGTCTTAATCGATGAAATACAAATTTAAAGTGATAGTGAGTACGAAAAATTGAATTTGAAGCGGAAAGATCATTGAAGCAGAGGCAAGTTCCGGACTTTGCTAATTTGGCAGAGAAGATGCAGGAGACGTATTTTTGAATCATTAGTTGTGAATTTGGAATTCGAATAGGAATACAAATCGTGCGCGAAATTATTTTCTACTGCTTACAATTTTATAATTTTTTGAATCACTCGAATTCAGTGTTCTCATAAAAACAAATTCTTAATTAGATTCCGTTTCACGCAGAAAAGTTAAAGTTAAAAGTCACACGTGAAACTGATCACTATCAACGTCACTTCAGCGTTGGATATTCTACAAGTAGAAATAAAAAACGAGTGGGTTGAACCACTCGTTGGACAACGCACGAAATGAAAGTTCAAAAATAGTGAATTCGGTAATTCGTATACGAATCTCACGATTTTAAATGTGAATTGGTTTTCTATTGTTTTAAAAATTCGTCTGCTGGTGACTTGACGAAGATCGCAGGATGGGCTCACCGGTGTGGAGAATCTTGGGACTATATTTTGGGCTTCTATTAGCTGTAATTATTAATGATAATACAAACCAATTTTTTTCGAAACAAGTTCATCAAAGTGATAATATAATAATGCCTAATATCAATATAATAAACAAAAATAAATATCAATATAATAATGCCTAATCATATATCACGTCCGCTTACATTAACTTTTCGTTTAAATCTCTTATATATAAAAATGAATCACAAAATGTGTTGGTAAGCACATAACTCAACAACGCCTGGAGCAATTTGGCCAATTCTTTTTTAAAATGTTCGTTGAAGTTCAAGGATGGTTTTGACGGAGAAAATTTCCAATAATTATCAGAAAAACTCTAAAAACAGCCCTTCTTTTCCCATACAAACGTTTTCTAACTGAAACGTACAGTCAATTTGAACTTTATTGTTATTGTATAAAGTTAATATTGCTTAGACAACAGTGAGTACTGTTGTCTAAGCAATGTAGGTGTGTTCCTAACATCAAAGAGTTAATTTGCGCTTTATTAACGCTATATAAAGTTGAAATTCAATCATATCTATCAAAACAGTGTGCGTGTGTGCGTTGGAGCACAGAATACAACTTTGGAGGATTTAATGTCACGTTCCAAAATTGTATAGTTACGAAATGTTGTAGTTCATTGGACCTTCTTTGCAATTAATTATTCACAAACGCCCTACCACCAGGGTGATGGTTCTGTACAGGAGAATTGTTTGCCCTGACTATAAAATAAGTAGGCACAAAAATCATTACAAATATTTTTGACAGGGCGAAGTCTGTCGGGTCCGCTAGTATAATATAAAATTATAAAATCATAGACCCCCAAATTGATTCACCGTATCTTCTATCTCAAATAAGTTTTAACACTTACCCATCGTACTCGTAAATTTAAATTATTCTCACTTCGAGTTTTCTTGAACAACATCTCTTATTAAAATCCCTTAGCTAGAATGTGTCGCCAGTATGATGCTCGCCAGGGGTTGCGCTGACGCAGGAATTGATGCCAATATTTCACATTGTAATTATAATAGTTTTAAGAATTTATTGTCTAATAATTTAAGGTATGTATGTTGCTTCTTTTTAATGTCATCTATGTTTTGTTTTGTTTATCCTTTGTTATTTCGAAATTGCGCTTTGTTATTTCAACATATCAACTTGACAGTTGTATATTTGCTGCACGTCAATAATATAATTAGTAGAATGTACATATATTGGGTTTCAGCCCAGCTTTTAAGGTTCGGTATAGACTATTTTTGTTTTTAATTGGCTGTAACCTGTTTTTGTACTTATCATTAAATAAATACTAGCTCACTTTGATTAGTACATAATTTCTGTGTCGCCAGTAGCCCTACTCCCTACATGCCTGAGGAAGGACATCCTTGAGGTTTTTAGTGGGTAGGCTCCCCCTTCTGGGGAGGAGAGCCCCACATAACCGCCGGGTCGCCATAGCCGGGGTATGCAATTTAATGCATTTATCTCAGGGGAACAAAAAAAAAAGGGTGTCTGACATCCTGCACACGCTGAGATGGCGACCCTTTCGGCTCGGGCACGCTTAACGCAATTGTTTTATAATAACATGTAACCTAATATTAATCGTGTACATTGTGTCTGTTTATTATTATTGTAGCTTACATCACGTGTCTTTATAAGACACGGTCTTTATAAGGCGTGCGCGGGGACACAGATCCAACGCGTAGAGGCCATTTAAGCGAAATTTTATGAAAGTGTGCGTGGAGTGTACCAACTGAGTGTAATTTCTATCTGCATCATGAAAAATGTAGCCAAGGACTACACCCAGTTAGATGCACAGAAACTATTATCATTTGTGGTCAAAAAGTTTGTGGACTATTGCATTTCGATTTTGGTGGTAATGAGAACCGGACTATGGAAGAGACTCCGGTCACCTGCCTTATTATATTCGTTTATTTTTTTTTACTCCTCTTTTAGAGAGTTTACACCAGATACGCGGGCCAAATTATTATTATTATTCTAGCTTACATCACGCGTCTTTATAAGACACGGTCTGTATAAGGCGTGCGCGAGGATACAGATCCAACGTGTAGAGGCCGTTTAAGCAAAATTTAATGAAAGTGTGCGTGGAGTGTACCAACTGGGTCTTATAATTCAATATTTAATATAATCTTAAATTAAAGTTTTTCAATATAGATATATTAAAATAAATATAAATACTATAAAAATCTTAAACTTAGTATGCGCATTTATAATAATTGTTGCGTTTTCCCGAACGCCCGTAATTTGGTTATATTATTTAACTATATAATAATATTGCTTACTTACCGGTCCGTAGTTCTGGCTTGGCTTGAACGTGTGTTTTGTGTGTACTAATGTGCCCTACCGTATGTGGTTATAAATATATATCATAACTACAATACTTGTAGTGTAAAAATAGGAGAACGCGTGGCCGACCACTTTTCCAATCGAAACCGTAATATGCCAAATATTAATCCGCCGTAAATAAACTCAATAAAAATGCCGTGAAAAAATCCGAAGTGACAGTCAAGTACCGAAAACCATAATGTCAAAATCTTTTTTTTTTATTACTTTTTTAAATTTCCTTTTCCGCGGTCCGAAACTCATAAGTCCTAAACAATCCCCCACCCGAGATGAGCAACCCTCATCTCGCTAGTCTACCGGTAGACGGGACAGGGTTGCCACCGCACGGCGCATCACAGAGTCGCCGATCGAGACCTCTGCGAACCGAGGTACACCGTCAGAGCCTGGATAAAGCTTCAAAATGCGTCCTCTACGCCAACGTAGAGGAGAAAGATTTGAATCCTTAATCAGGACAAGATCCCCTACCCGTGCAGGAGCCGTTTTATCTGTCCATTTCAGCCGCTGCTGCAACATGTGCAAATACTCCGAATAAAACCGTTTATTAAAATTTTGTGACATCTGTTGCAGCATTTGAAAGCGAGAAAGTCGACTCAGTGGTACATTCTCAAAGGGATACTCAGGGAGAGCTGCAAGGGGCTGGCCGATGAGGAAATGACCCGGTGTCAAAACCTCCATATCGTTGGGATCCGAAGAGAGTGGGCATAAAGGCCGTGAATTTAAAGTTGCTTCCACTCTGTAAAAGACCGTAGTAAGTTCCTCGAACGTAAGAACCGTTTCCCCAATAACACGTCTCAAATGTGTCTTAGCCACCTTCACGACAGCCTCAAAGATGCCTCCCCAATGAGGACATCCAGGAGGATCAAACTTCCACGTAATGCCCTGAGTAGCCATTGCTTGTCCCAAGTCCGTACTATGTTTCGTTAAAAAATCATGGACCTCCTTAAGATACCTGTCAGCACCCTGATAATTTGTGCCGCAGTCCGACCGTACCAAACTCGGTAACCCCCTCCGTGAAACAAAACGTCCGAACGCCGCGATAAACGCTTCCGTACTAAGCGAAGATACTATTTCTAAATGTACTGCCTTCGTTGACAGACAAACAAATACACATAAATAAACTTTGTAAGTCTTAGAGGTCCGCAAGTGAGAAGCCCTGACAATAAAAGGACCAGCGAAATCCGTACCGACACCGTGAAAAGGTCTGGTGACACTAACCCGATCGCTAGGTAGGTCACCCATCATAGGCTGCATGGTGTTAGCCTTTAACCGATAGCAAGGTATACACTTAAATATAACCGATCGGACGCACCGTCGCGCCGATAGTATCCAAAATTCCCGCTGAAGAATAGCAAGCAGTGCCGTACAACCTGCATGCGAGTTAGTAATGTGCCGATCACTTACTATCAACTGCGTCAAGGGTCCGTCCTTGGGCAGCAAAAGGGGATGCCTAGCCGAATACGGCAGCTTCGAGTTGCGCAGCCGTCCGCCAACACGAAGTAATCCCTCGCCATCAATGAATAAGTTAAGTTTCTGTACGGCACCCTTTAACCGACCCGTCGTCCGTAACGATTTAAGCTCGTCAGAAAACCGTTCCGATTGTACCCGTCGTACCCAAAACATGAGAGCAGCACGCCGTTCGCCTGCCGTCAGAAACAAAGATGTATTTCTTACAACCGGTTTGCGAGTATTCGTTATAAACCGACGCATCCATCCCGTAACGGCCAGTAATTTATTAAGAGAGCTAAAACGCAGTAAAAGAGGGTTTGTGACGATTTCTTTCTCCACAGCCATGACACGCACACAGGGCAGCGGATCCGATCCGATTAAAACCGTAGGGGGCCATGACGACTCCGGTGCCGTCAACCAAGCAGGTCCCCACCAAAGGTTATGACTCACCAACGAGGAGGCATAACAGCCGCGAGAGGCCACGTCGGCGGGGTTCAACTCGCCGGGTACGTGCCGCCAATTCAGATTCACTGACGAGTTTTGAATTTGCGAAACCCGATTCGCAACAAATGTTTCCAGCCTATGTACCGAGGTCTGGAGCCACGCCAAAACAATTTGGCTGTCAGTCCACGCATAAACGTTGCCTATGTTAATGTGCTTCCCGAGTGTATCACAAACATGATTCAATAACCGAGTAAGTAACGCAGCTCCCGAGAGCTCCAATTTGGGTATGGTTTGGCGGTTGCGTATAGGAGCCACCTTGCTCTTCACCGTGATTAGATGTAACGCTACTGAACCATCTGGCTGTATCGTCCGAAGATATACGACTGCCGCGAAACCCGATTCCGAGGCGTCACAGAAACCGTGAAGTGACGCATGATACTTCCCCGGTGGAAGTATTTTACGAGGTATAACAACCCTTCCGATAGTGGGTAACTGATCAATAAATGCGAGCCAGTCCGTTAAGAGTTCAGTAGGTAGGGTCTCATCCCACTTAAGCTCAGCCAACCATAACCGTTGTAGAAAACATTTAGCCCAAAATATTATAGGAGCGATCCACCCGTTAGGATCATAGATACGAGCAACCGTAGACAGGACTAGCCGCTTAGTCCATATCTTTTCCGTTATTGTTAAAACCCGAAAGGAAAAGATGTCAGGAACCGGTAAATACTGAACACCTAAAACCGATGTTGAACGAGGAGAGTCCGGATTCTCAAATAACAATGGATCTTGAACGTGATCCGCTGGTAGTCCTTCTAAGAGACGTGGACTGTTCGAAATCCATTTCCGTAGTTCATAGCCAGCCGTTGCCAATAACGCTATGAGCTCGTTACGTAAAATTAAAGCCTCCTGTTCCGAAGATCCACCCGTGATAACGTCATCGACAAAAATTTCCGACTCTAAGACGTCCGCCGCACGAGGGAATCGAACGCGTTCCCGTTGAGCGAGTTCCAACAAGCACCGCATAGCCATCCAGGGGCTAGATTTCAAACCGTACGTGTTTGTGTTCAGTTCGTAGACGCGTAATGGGTGAGACGGGTCCTCGCGCCAAAGAATCAGCTGATACCGTCTATCAGCCTCATCAATCACCGTTTGCCGGAACATCATGCGTATATCCGTCGCGAAGACCACCTGGTGTCTACGAAAGGCCGAAATAAGATCCGAAATATCTTTATGTAGTTTAGCACCCGAGTGCAGGATTTGGTTCAATGAAACACCGTTAGAGGAAGGGGCCGACCCGTCAAACACGACCCGTATCTTACCGCTATCCGATTTAAAAACCGCGTGATGTGGTATGAAATAGTGTTCTTCCGATGAGTAGTCCCTCCGTGCCAGGGACATGTGACCTAATTGTACATATTCCCGCATGAACTCAATGTATTTGTCGCGAAACTCTGTATCTCGCTTCATGCGACGTTCCATAGAAAGCAGGCGTTTCTCAGCAGTGAGGTAGGACTGCCCCAGCGGTTTGCGAATGCTCACAAAGGGCAACCGAGTAACGAAACGACCGTTCGGTAACCGATAAACATTTTCGATAAAATGGCGCTCGCATTCTTCGTCGAGCGGGTCCTTCCGTGAAACCGTGGGTACCTCTTCTGTCTCCCAAAAACGCTGTACTAAATCCGAAAGAGAAACGCCCGTAAAAACCGTATCAGAAACCGTATCATATGCTGGGCCCATAATCATATATCCGTAGTGCGATGGTATAGCAACCAAGCCATTATTATTTAAATTTATAGTGCGTCCGGTGCACAATAATTGACCAAGCACATCAGTACCAAGCAACAAATCAATTTTTCCAATATTTAAAAATTTTCTGTCAGCCAAAGACAGGTGAGAAGCCGAGTTCAAAATTTCCGAAGGTAATTCCACCTGTGGATGTTCTCCTAAAATATCATGCAACACTAGTGCTGTAACTGTAATAACAGGTTGAGAGACCGATTCTCCAACAATGTTAAAGGTACATTGACCATAAACATGTGACACGAGCACATCACCTATGCCACGAACCGAAATATTATTATTAAATATGTATAGGCCTAACCGTCTCGCCAAATTAACTGTTATCATGCAACCTTGCGAACCCGTGTCCGCTAGAGCCCGTGCTCTAACATAAAAACCGTTAATATCACAAATCCTTACCGCAACGGTAGGCAATAAAATAGTATTTAAAAAGGTTGCATTTGGCGAGGCGGCGGCGACTACCTATTCTTGAACGTCACTATGAAATGAAGCATTCACCCGATTAAAAACCTGGGCTGCCGACAGCGCCAGAGGGTTATATGTAGGGGGTCTCGAGCGCCCCAATGGTGCCCGAGTCAGGTGCCAACTGGCATCCGGTGTCCGGTAACCAACCGGATGACCGAAAGATGGCGGCGTGTTCCTCAATCGCGGCCGTTCCGCGAGTGGTGGTGAGAAACCCCTCGCTCTCGCTGCATACGAGGCCGCAGACGCATACTGTTCCGCAGTGACGTCACGAGATTCGTCCGCTTGAATATGCCCTATGCCCGCTGCATAGGGTGCTTGTACCATAGGCCCGGTGCCTCCCCACCCGTATGTGGAGATGCCTGTGAAGTAGGCCTAAAGCCACCCCCACCCGTATATGGAGGTGTCGCGCGCACGTCCACCCGTCGAGGCGACGCTCGTCCAGAATGAGGAGGTGAAGTCCGTACTTGTCCGCTTTGACCCCCTCCTGAAGGAGAACCAATCCGTGCCGCTGCAGGCCTAACTCCACCATTCCTATTCAGGCATAACATCCCGTGATGTTTGCCGTTACAATGAATACATGGCCGTGCCACTGCACAACTATTAACAAGATGATCCCCTAAACAAAAATAACATAACTTGTGATTTTGCACAAAACGCCTCCGCTGTTGAGGGGAACAATTTATAAAATGTTGGCATTTAGATATAAAATGGCCTATGATGCCACAAAAGGTGCAACCAACCCGCTTGGATTGCAACCTATTATTAATAGTATGGTCCGATGTAGCCATACCTACCCTAGTCCCCCGAGTGGGTGGCCTAATCCTACCCTGACTGAATACAGGTCTTCCCTGACTGGACACAGGCCTCCCAGATGGCCCTGAGGTAGCCGTTGCAGGAGGTGAGCCTACATTGTCAACAATCCGTGCTTCTTCCTCCAAAAAGGTCAAAAGGTCAATAAATTTAGGCAACGGGCTTGCCTCATCTCCGCTTCCATATTTTTGTTCAAATCTTAATTTTAAATCAGAGGGTAACTTATTCAATACAATATGGAGCAACAAGAATGACCACTCCGTTACTGGTAAATTTAATTTCTCCAAACAATTATAGGCCACCTTTAATGGATTTAAAAAATCATCCCTTATAAACATGATATTCCTTAAATAAGGCAAATTTAATATCTTTGCCACATGGGCATCCGCAATTAACCTAATATTTTGATATCTGCCCATCAATAGCGCCCTTGCAGTCTCATAATTGTTATCTGTTATGGTTAAATGTGAAATAACCTGGTGAGCGTCTCCCGATAGACAACTCAACAGATAACTTAATTTTTGTGAGAGTGATATATCCATCCGACAATGTACCAAAGAATCAAAAATGTTAATAAATGACATCCAAGTTTCATACCCACCAGAATACTTGGGCAAATTTAAATCCGGCAATCTAGTATAAATTGAGGCATTACTACTTGACTGACCCTTAACCGTGGGACTACTGGCCAGATCCAGTGTCCTTACCGCCTGAATAATGCTGTCATAATATTCTAAGCATTGCTTGTAGTCTGCCTGAGCTTGAATCAACCTTGCCTGCAAAGTTTCATTGTCTGGATTCATGTCAGCCCTATCATAACACATTTGTAAAGCTTGATCCAGGTCCGCCATGTATCTGCTCGCATTTGAAGCCCGCTCTTTCAAGGCCTCAACCCTGTCTGGTCTACTCACCAGAGAAAATGCGCTTACCAACCATTGCAATATGCGACGAATTTCGTTGTAACCGTCCGACATATCAAAGAATTACAAAATAACAGGTCCGTAACCGAAAAGGAAACCACGCTCTGCTACCAAGAAATGTTGCGTTTTCCCGAACGCCCGTAATTTGGTTATATTATTTAACTATATAATAATATTGCTTACTTACCGGTCCGTAGTTCTGGCTTGGCTTGAACGTGTGTTTTGTGTGTACTAATGTGCCCTACCGTATGTGGTTATAAATATATATATCATAAACTACAATACTTGTAGTGTAAAAATAGGAGAACGCGTGGCCGACCACTTTTCCAATCGAACCGTAATATGCAAATATTAATCCGCCGTAAATAAACTCAATAAAAATGCCGTTAAAAATCCGAAGTGACAGTCAAGTACCGAAAACCATAATGTCAAAATCTTTTTTTTTTATTACTTTTTTAAATTTCCTTTTCCGCGGTCCGAAACTCATAAGTCCTAAACAATAATTAATTATTATTATCTTATTTTTAAAACTTATCTGACAAATGAATGGCTTGTATGTACTATTTCTGCGGGCATTGTGCCAAGCAAGAAATAGGAGTTTACTGGGGTTATTGTGAGAAAACTTCTATCTTAAAGACTGGAATTATCTCACAGGTGTTCAATATCGTGACTTTCTGCAAGAGTATGTATGTTCATTTTCGTATGCATAATGACTCCAAGTTTAGTTGCAAAGTGCGAGGTATGGCTCCAGCGGTTGAAAGAGTGATTGGTATGGTTTTGACTATGTGTAGGTTCCATTGTTTTTTAATTTCTATCGATAAGTCTGTGTATTTGGCTACTTTGGTAGTGTATGAAGATGCGAGGTGATGTGTATTAGGGATAGCGATATCTATGATGAATGCAATGCGAGTGGTTTTCTTGAGCAGTTCTATGTCTGGTCTGTTGTAGTGAATTGTTTCATCGGTGATAATAGTACGGTCCCAGTATAACTTAATCTGATCCGACTCGAGCACTGTCTGTGATGTGTATTTATAGTACTTATTATTATAAATTCAGTTACTAATCATTATCGACAATCTGTTCAATGTGACTAAAACGGGATATACAACCGCCGTGTATACGTCTGATGTAATTTTAGTTCGGAATGAATTAACAGAACTCACTAATTGACAGCGGACTTAATTGGCAGTAATGTAGCTTTATTTTAGAATTCTAGTTCCATTTTATGAATTGTGTAACACACCATGCAGCCTAAATTTAAAATTCTTTATTGAAATAATTTTTAACACTCGATTAGGGTGATATTTGTCTCATTGATATCAATCAAAACCTTTTAAATAAATTACACCGTCTGATAAATAATGGTATTAGATTTATTTACGGGCTTCGAAAATTCGATCACATCTTCACACTAGTACCAGCAGTTAAAGAGGCTCCATGTTCAACTCCGCAGAAATCTTAGAATTGTATGCGCATTATTCAACCTCCTTTTCAACCCTGAATCTATCATCTTCATCAGTTCGTTAGTAATTTGCACGCTCGTGACCGATGCCCGTGCATCGCTCTGGTTTCTGTTCATCCTCTTTTACTGCTTCAGCGATCCACCTTTGGAATGATCTGTCTCTATTTGTACCCAGAAAATTTATGAAACTGGCGCATGGACATATAGTATATTGGGTTGATAATGCACATATGTATTTTATATGTGTGTATTATATTTCTATCAGAAATTTTTATATATGTATAATATAAGTGTGTCTATCCGTTACCCTAGACCCCTTAACAAAAGTCTTACATAGCTTATTTTGGGCTAAGCTATATTTATTATTAGATATCAGTAAGATATATTTATTATTATAAATCGTAGATTTTTATATGTATAATAGTACAAGCAAAGAATATATATATTGTTAGCTTAGCGCCGCCATTTTGAATGACACCATGTGACCGATGGCTATATAAGCCGGTAGAATTTGCCGCACGTTCTCACCGCCCACCACTCTAGAGGGCGAGAGCTTCTGTTCAAAGCATGGGACCTTAGCTTTGAACCAAAGCCGATAAGGTCCGAGCACCAAAGGCTGTAGGTAGTGTTTAGTTGGTAGGCCAGCATTCTGCTAGAGTCCAACATAACCACCCGCCGTAGATAGGGCGCGGGTGGTATCCGGTGTGAGGTCGTCCGAGCACCAAGGGGTTATTTAAACGACCACAATGGCTCACCCCTTATGAGGATACACTACCATCCCCCGTAGAAAAAAAAAGTCGCACGGCCTCTTTCTCCTTTCGATCGTCGTGGCGTTCACTTCGTTTTTGGTGTAACATAGACATATTTGTACTTGTTATATTGGTTCTCAGTTGGTTTGATTTGGTTTTGATTGTGTAACAAATTAAATTACGTTATTGTATTGTTGGATATATTTTTTGAAATAACTTTTGGTAACTCTCTCTAATTCTCTCTCTTTTTATTAACTTTCGTCCGGTTGACTGGTAGAGCCTTGCGCTTTAAGCCCACCCTTTCAGTGCAATAAAGAGTTTTAAAAAATAATAATGCTTGTCAAAATTTATCGATATCGACACTTCCAATAAACCCCGCACTGTTAACATAAGCCGGGTTATCCACGGTTAAGCAACGTTTACCGCACATAACTCGCCAGCATATTTCTCATTTGGGACGAGAATTAATTAACCGGCTTTGGACTAATCGATAGTTGAACTTAAGTAGGAAAGTACCTTGATTAAGACCTGAAATCAGAATCTAGGTCAGGATGTCCAGTCCAGCCAAGTTTTGTAGTTTATATTTGAATGAATACCATTTTTCTTTGCTCTACAATGTAAATTTGTGCAACACAATTACATATTTCATTGAATCCTATATATACATACTAAAATTGAACTAAAAAAATAATAAGCCACGACACGTTTGGCGCAGCGGTCGACTCCTCGGCTACCACTTAAGCGGTCTCGGGACCTATAAAAGTTTGCTCGTGTCTGATTCTGTGTCTACATGTGTGATTCTAGGTTTGTAACTGTACCCACAGAATAAAAATCCTAGTGTAGAGACACGTTTTTTTTAAAAACAAACCAAAAAAGCATATAGGGTCGCGGGACCTATAAAAGTTTGTTCTGGTCTGGTTCTGTGTCTACATGTGTGATTCTATGTTTGTAGAATGTACCCACGGAATAAAAATTCTAGAGTAGAGCGACGGTTTTTTTAAAACATAAGCCTAAAAAGCATAGAGAGTGTCGTGGGACTTTTATACGTTTCTTCTAGTCTTATTCTGTGTTTACATGTGTGATTCTGTTTGTAGAATGTACCCACGGAATAAAAATTCTAGAGTAGAGCGACGGTTTTTTTAAAACATAAGCCTAAAAAGCATAGAGAGTGTCGCGGGACTTTCAAAAGTTTGTCTGGTTCTGGTTCTTGTTTGTAACTGTACTCTCTCTTTCCACGGCTAGTGATAGGTGAAGTAAGCGCCAGTCTTAAGGTCTCCTGTAGCTTGGACTCATTATGCCGACAATGCTTTAACAAAATTCATGTTGGCTGATGTTCGATGTTTGTTTAGCTTTCCACTCATTTTACTGCGGGAGAGAAATATATCTGAAAGATATTACATCAGATTTTTTTTCTCACTGCTTCTAACGTCCAGTCAACCAAAAAAAAAACAGACTGCCCATCTGGTCGATTCTAGTTGCCTATAGAACATGCAGTTCCTGTAAGAAAGGAATCTGCCACCCCTCAGATTTCTTGTCGCCTAAATATCCTATAATTGGCTCCAGAAACGACAAATGGACTTTCCATATTTTACAATTTATTTATTTACATTCTTCTTTCTCTTGCCCTGTTCCCAATAAATATAAAATATTTGGAGTTGCGCAACATGCCTTTTTCTTCCATCTCTTCTATCTTTTGCTATTCTATCACTTGCTATTCCGATACTCACTTCCTTTTTCATCTTCGGTCTTCCTCTCCCTATACACCCATACACTTTCATATCGACAACTTTCCTAATAACAAGATCAATCTCTTTTCCTAACACGTAACCACATCAGAAAAGTCTCTTTACTCTCAATTTTTCAACAACAGATGCTACTTACAGACTTCTCTTGACACATTCATTCCTGACTCTATCCTTTCTTGTCACTTCACACATCCATTTATTTATTAATTAGTAACATCAGGTCCACAGAGGATGTCAATTCAAATTTATAATAATGTTCCAAATAAAATTAAAGAATTAGAAAACTATCACTCTTTTGTAAAACATTAAAAAAAACATATCAAGTTGAAAAAGCATTTTATAAATTAGAATATTTTTTTGCTGACAAATCATATTTGAATATCAAGTTTTTGTGATATGGCTATTTAAATTTTAATGTGTTCATTTTCAATTTAATTGTAAATGAAATCTGACCCCTTTCTTTCTGTCTGTGTTATTTATATTCTACTAGCGACCCGCCCCGGCTTCGCACGGGTGCAGTGAAAAAATGGTTATGGTGGGTTATCCCTAAGAGATAGACATATACCATCGCGGACTTTCTTGTGGATTTTTGTAAGTTGTACAATACTGTAGTACATTATTTTGGTCTATCTCGTAGGGTTCAGCCAGTGTTTGCAATATAAGCGCAAAAAAACGTGCTTATTTACGACATCACATTAGAAACCTTTAAATTTATCAGTGTTTCTCTACTATATTATGCATTTATTATACATGCAAACCTTCCTTAAGAATCACTCTATCTATTAAAAAAAACCGCGTCAAAATCCGTTGCGTAGTTTTAAAGATCTATGCATACATACGGACATACAGCGAAAGCGACTTTGTTTTAAACTATGTATTGATTGATGTGTTTGCAGTGCCCCTACGGGGTGTCATGTGATCAATGTACCTAACCTTATGTAATAACTGTATAACCATGTGACAAGCAAATAAATAAATATGCAATATTTATTTATTTACATTTTTTTAATTAAACGTTAATGGTTAATGTTTTCTCGCGTATTCAGATATTCACTGTCGCCTGTCGTTACCACGATTATGTCATGGGAATATTAAAGGCTATCCCGTTGTGTGACGTCACGACCACAGGGACATTACCGCGAGCTCTGGCGCCGGGAAACGACCGAATTTCTTGTATATGAGAAAAAAAGACGGGAACGGCTTATGGATTCATTCGGTGTACGGGGTTGGATTTAATATCATAGCGCAATATCTTATGATGGGGTGGTTAGTGCGTATGGAATTTTTGGCAGTTTAGCAAGGGCGAAATTAAATCTCATTACAGTTGACAACAGTTTATTGTGTACTTAAATTGCTTAAGTAAAGAATATATAATAATACTAGCGGACCCGACAGACTTCGTCCTGTCAAAAAGATTTGTACAGTGGCAGTTTTTTGTTCCTAATTATTTTATAGATAATGTCGCATAGCCAACCAAATCGCAAAAAAAGTCTAAATGACCTATTACATTTTGTGGCTATTCAATTTTGGAACGTGACATTAAATCCTCCAACGATGTATTCTGTGCTCCAACGCACGCACGCACACTGTTTTGATTGATATGATTGAATTTCAACTATATGTAGCGTTAATAAAGCGCAAATTGACTCTTTGATGTTAGGAACACACCTTCATTGCTTGGACAACAGTGAGTGTTTGCAATATGAACTTTATACAATAACAATAAAGCTCAATCCGACTGTACGTTTTAGTTAAAAACGTTTGCATGGGAAAATAAAAGGGCTGTTTTTAGGGTATTTCCGATAATTATTCCTCATTGTAAAAACCCTCCTTGAACTTCAACGAACATTAACAAAAAAGAATTGGCCAAATTGGTCCAGGCGTTGTTGAGTTATGAGCTTACCAACACATTTTGCGATTCATTTTTATATATAAGATATAACAATTATTATCCTGATAAAGATTATTTGAATAAAATACAAACAGAGTGAAGACCTCCTAAGGCAATAAAAATAAAAATAAAATCAATCCATAAACACACACGCACATTAACACACACAAGCGCATACACACACATATGCAATGACACATTCCCGCTCATCCCAACAATTTACGAATAGTTTCTCACAACTGTCTAACACACTTCTCAGATAGCAAATAGTAAATAGTATTTAAGTTTAGCTTAATATAAATTGTTATATATATATACAAGCATCCGCCCGCGGCTTTGCCCGCGTTAAATTACTTTATGTCACTCCTGGTCCCTTATGTCTAAGGTACCAAGATTCATGGCCTTATCTTCAATTCTACCCCTATTTCACCCCCACATTGGTAAAAAAATTTAGTTTCTTATGACGTAATATTTGACGAACTTGCATACTAACTTTCAACCCTTATTTCACCACCTAGCTGGTCGAAATTTTAAAACAAATGTTTAATGATTTCTTTTTCAACCCCTTCATCTCTTTTTTTCGAAATAAAAAATAGCCTATGTTCTGTCTCAGGATCAAAAAATTGTCTGTACCAAATTTCATCAAAATCGGTTGCGAGGTTTAAGCGGGAAAGCGCAACAGACAGACAGACAGAGTTACTTTCAAATAATATTAGTTGGGATATATATATATATATTTGTAAAGATTGAACTTGAGTTGATGAATGAAATGAATACTAACTGGCGGCTACGACTTCGTCTGCGCACGATAATTATCCTCTTATTTTGGACAATTCACACAACATCTTTATATATTGTATCCTATATGTTATTTTAATATATAAGCTATATCATTGTGATGTTTCATTAAAATCCATTTTGTGGTTTTTACGCGAAAGAGTAACAAACATCAAATCATACTTCTTCGCATTTATAATATTAGTTGGAGTTATTATCGTACGCTTTAAAATTATGAAAAAAGCATATCAGCACTACTCTGAAACTTTGTTATAAAAAGTTGTACATTTCCCATGAAAAGAGTTTCTGGTATTCTCTAACGGCATGTTGGAAAGGAAAGTTTATTTTTATATTCCTTGCTATAATATGATATATATATATATATATATATATATATATATATATATATATATATATATATTATATATATATATATATATATATATATATATATATATATATATATATATATATATATATATATATACAGGCAGTCCTCGTACTTACGGCATGTTAGGTTCTAGAAATACGTGACGTAATTAGAAAGGACGTAAGTCGAGACCTATTTTTTCATATGTTTACATGTAAAACTCAAGGGTTAGGTTCCACACGGACTCGAAAATTAAAAACTGCATTTATAACAAAGGATATACATATATACTTTATTATCAAAAGTAAGTTCCTTATATAATTATGTATGCACTTATGAAACTCATAGTTATTTTTGGTATTTGTGTGTTATTAATTTTAATATTAATTATAAAACTTTAATGTGTAATGAGAAATAATAAATTAAACTTTCAGCTTAAAGAAACTATCAATTCTAGATTGCTTCGCTTCTTTCTTCTTGCTATCATACAGATCTTGGTAACAGTGATAGGTTGCACAAATTTTGTTATTAACGTTAAAACTTCTCTCAAAATTAGGATAATTTTCTTTTTCGTATAATAGTCGGCCCCACGGACATTGACCTTGCGAGAAGTGAATTCTCCTATGCCGGAAATCGAAACAAATGACGTATGCTTGAGGAATAGTGTCAAAATATTGTTCGACGTAACTTGAAACGACGTAAATCGAAACGAAGTAAGTCGAGGACTGCCTGTATATATATTCTTTTTGTAAAACTGATATGATCTGCCGCTGACGATTTTTGTCCAATACAATGGGTGCCTACGATACAGGATTTCTCCTAGTGTACCCACGGGGAACCATTCATGTGTATGTATGTTTTATGGAAAATAAACTATTTGTATTTGTGTTTATCTATATAGATGTAATGTGAACTTGTTTAAACATGTAAAGGAAGTTGGGTTTTTTTTTTATAGGATAGGGCAGCAAACGAGCAAACGGATCACCTGGTGGTAAGCAATAACCGTTGCCCATGGACACCAGTGGAGTCACAGATGCGTTGCCGGCCTTTTAAAAGGGAATAAGAGGAATAAGGGGAATAAACGGGAATAAGGGGGGTCGGGCCTCCGGTACCCTCACTCACTCGGCGAAACACAGCGCAAGCGCTATTTTACGCCGGTTTTCTGTGAGGCCGTGGTATCACTCCGGTCGAGCCGGCCCAATTCGTGCCGAAGCATGGCTCTCCCACGGTAAAAATTCACGGTTCAGAATATTTATCTAACTCCAGCTTCTAATAGACAACTCTGTAAGAATACAGGAAGAAAAAAAAATAGTGCTTTCTAGCTTTCCTATTGATTTTTTCCAGTACAAGGTCTCCCGCTGTAGACTTTCGCGTAGCATCATCCACGTGGAAAAGTGATTGAAAAATCCCGTTTGAATACATTTTTGATTTTCATTTTGATATCTCGTACCGTTTCATCAATTAACCCAGTCTTGTGAGGTTTGAATTATGAAATCTACTAGGGTAACGCATAGATATACATATATAAATATACATACATACATACACTCACGCCTTTTTCCCATGGGGGTAGGCAGAGATTACGTCTTTCCACTTGCTACGGTCTTTACATATCTCTTTCGCTTCATCTACTTTCATAACATTCCTCATATGTACATGCTCGACGATTGCGGGTACTTCTGACCTGGCCTTTTTTGAGGACACTTTCGATTTGTTCGAAATATGTTCGCCTAGGTCTTCCTCGTCCCGTATCTCCACTCACTCCAGCTTCATAAATCATTTTGGTCAGTCTACTTTCGTCCATCCGTTCCACATGCCCAAACCATCCAAGCATCCCTTCTCTCTATTCTTGTCACGATATCCTCTTTCAAACCACATTTCTTTCTAATCACTTCATTATACAATCTGTCACTCAGTTTACTCCTGCCATACTCTCGCAAAGCTCTCATTTCTACTGCATTTATTTTGCTTTCATGTCGTTTCTCCCATACCCAACTTTCACTTCCGTACATTAATGTTGGGACCAGCACGCCCTCATGCACTGCTAGTCGCGCCTTTTCTGATATTTTCTGACTACTCAGAAACGTATGCATGGCCCCATTCACCATGTTACCAGCTTCACCAAAAATATATAAATATATTTTATAGAAATATATAATAGCAACTATGACTAACGTACCAAGCTCGCATTCTTCACACAGTCATCTGCCCCTCTGGGAATCGAACCCGGGACCCCATAGAAACTGGTATACTAATTACTCGACAACGGAAGTTTGACTACGTAGCATTGCAACTGCTCGCATACCTTAGGCTGATAACTAGCTAGTTACACAGCGATTATATAGTAAATATATATAAACTCATTTCCAACAGTATACATCAGGTGTATTACTTTCATAAAAAAAATTAACTTACTTTGTGATCATTCAAAGCAAGCCACAAAAAAGCGAAAAGGATTGAGCGTATAGAAAAAAAGTTGTGGCAAATTTTTTTGCCTTCAATTTTCATAATAGACGTTGAAGTGATTAGAACCAAAGAAACGAAGATAATTGCAAAAAAACTGATTTTCGTGACCTTTGACCTCGTATAACTTACGACGCAGCCACGAGAAAATATGAGACTTGAGACAACTTTTAGAATGCCAAAATAAAGCTGTATACAAGTTTTCAGCTTATTATCTCAAATTCCGATGTGAAAATCCAATGTGACTGCACTAATTATAGAATGAGGTTATGAAGTATCTATACAGCTGATGATATAAAAAGTAATCCTCGACGCACGCCAAGCTCTTTATGGGCTCAGAAAACTGGCTGAGATTCACACTGAGCTCAAGTAGGCTCCACACCCGCCTGGTGCTTGGTGCCCTTACAGGACACTTTGGTACTAGAACTATGCTGCACAAGATGGGCCTCACTGAGACCACTCTATGCAGGGCCTGCAAGACCGAGGAGGAGAGCATGACACATCTATTGTGCAACTGCGATGCTCTGGCCGGAAGTAGGCAAAGGTTGATAGGGATTGAATACCCAAAACCCAACGACTTTAGGGTAATGCCACCAAGGGACATAATCAGGCTCTTGAGCACGATTGATTGGACTGACGGTGGTCAAGTAACTGTCTAACGACATTAAGGAGTAGTAACTAATGGGATAGCACATAAGACCCAGAATGGGTCGAAGTGCGTTGGCACCTCACGGTAGCCACCCCGGCCCCTAAGATAGATAGATAGAATCCTCGACTTCAAATGACTAATAAAATAAAATTACATAAAACTTAGAAGGCTACTGTAATTAAAATTTATTTTAATATCCATCAATTACGCATGCTCCACGCAAATCTGCTACTAATTCGTTCAAAGAGCCGAAACACTCGGTCGAAAACACTCAAAAAAAATACCGCAAACTCCACTGGGCGGCCAATCTGCGTGGAAGTTAAATAAAATATTGTCAAAAACAATGTTACCGGTAAACATCTTTCATTACGCCGACTCCCTAACCCCCTCTACTTCCCCCCCCCCGTCCAGCAAAACTTTGGGGAAAAAAGCGCAGCCGAGTCTCAAGTGGTTACTTTTAATTCGCTGCTAATCTACAATCATAAATCTGGAGTTAGCATCTTTAATAAATAGAAAGAGACAGTCGTGTGATTAATACGAGTTGTTACGAACTTCGCGGGACAAAATGGCGGTTTTAAAACTTGAAGTTTCGCCGACGCGAAATGTCGTAGGCCAGTGATTTATTAAATTTTTTGATGCAGCCTTATTTTCGGATAATGGTTGCGCGATACAAGTGTCATCGTAACAAAGGCATTTTTCCATATATTTTCCAATTAAACGAAAATTTTCATATGCACACGTCATTCACACGATCATTATCAATACATAGTATAAAACAAAGTCGCTTTCGCTGTATGTCCATATGTATGCTTAGATCTTTAAAACTACGCAACGGATTTTGACGCGGTTTTTTTTAATAGATAGAGTGATTCTTAAGGAAGGTTTGTATGTGTAATAAATGCATAATATAGTAGAGAAACACTGATAAATTTAAAGGTTTCTAATGTGATGTCGTAAATAAGCAAGTTTTATTGCGCTTATATTGCAAAAACGCTGACTGAACCCTACGATATAGACCAAAACAATGTACTATAGTATTGTCCACTTTAAAAAGTTCAACAAACATTGCACCCGTGCGAAGCCGGGGCGGGTCGCTAGTTAATATTATAAAATTGAATGTTTGTATGGATATTTCACTTTTCACTACCAAATCAAAAATCAATCAAATCAAATCAAAATTAACTTTATTCAAATATGACTTTATAGAAAGCTCTTTTGAATCGCCGTCAATCTTTTTTTCCTACCACCCATTCAGGACGTATTTTTTAGCTGATAAGAAGAATGGGCGCAAGAAACTTATCAGCTTTATCAAAAGTAATAACAACATTTACAATAAATTATGTCGTTATCATACAATGTACATATGTGCTTACAATTTATACGGGAAAACAAATATTTACAATTTAGAATGTAATATCTTCCAATCAACACCAAGCATTGGCATCATTTAAATAATCATTGACTTTGTAAATAGCCCATACTCATTAGCGTTTATTTAACATGTACCTTGCACTTAGAAAAGGCAATTCAGCTACATTATGTTTAAACCCACAAACGAACCTCTAGTTTTTTGTAGCCTCTACGTTGTCGTACATTGTCAAGGGACTTAGAGCTAAACTTCTGTTGATCAGAAGCGTATGTGCAGGCATAACAAAAAATATAGATTATAAAAAACAATTATTATCATTTAAAAAGTCTTCAATTTTGTAATAGCCTTTTTTCATTAAGCACGATTTGATGTACATTTTGAATTTGTACAATGGTAATTCAATCAGACCTACTGGTAACTTATTGAACATTTTTATACAAAGTCCTACAAAAGAATGACTTGTTTTATGAAGTCGAAGTTTTGGAACGACAAGCCTATGTTTATTTCTAGTGTTAATATTTTGGGTGTCCGATATTTTTTGAATATTGTGGAGATTCTTACGCGCGTACGTGATGCAATAAAAAATATATTGTGATGTTACCGTCAATATATTAATTTCATTAAAGAATTCTTTAAGTGAATGGTCTAAGGTATAGATTGCGCGTATGGCTCATTTTTGTAGTATAAAGATAGTCTGAATTCAAATTTAAATTCAAAATCATTTATTCAGTCTGGGCTGTTACAAGCACTTGTGAATGTCGAAAAGCTACGCCATCGGTTCGCAAATCTACGGCGGGAGACCTTGTACTGAGAAGAACCGGCAAGAAACTCAGCAAGGGCTGTTTTTTTTTTCCCTGTATTAAATAGATACAGAGTCGTCAATTTGGAAAATGACTTCAATATTGATAATTCATGAAGTCACTTTCCATTACATAATATAATTAATGAAAATATAATTTGAAAATATGCCTAAATAAAAAATGCCGTGTCATACAGTTTTAAAAGTTAAATTAAAATTATAATAAATACGAGTAGTACCCAGTATAGCAAAGAGCAGACTCATCTCCGCTGGCAGCACCCGTTCACGAGCATGACGCATGAACCAGCCATCGCTTCGCTCAACCATGTTTTAGGGAACGTAACGACCCGCCTCACACGACACTGCCGAAGAGATGTTAATGAGAGTATGACTACCTTTAAGCCACAAAAGGATACAAATTACCAAAAGCAGGTACCCGTGTACATTATCACAACTAAAAAAAAAAAAACAACCGCAGGACACGCGCATACAATCATTTGAGAACTAGAAATCATTTATTATGATACAAGTAACAAATGTGTTATTATAATAGGTACAGTTAAATATACATATTACTATGTTATACAGTTACCTAAGAATATATTAACAATTTGTTTATTTCAACGAGCGAGGGTTTTTTAGTCCCAGACACTTCGATCATCCAAGTAATCCTGGACTCGATAATATCCTTTGCTCATTAAAGTTTTTTTTAAGAATATCAGTAACAGAGCCCCACAACAATATACCATACGATATAATGCTGTGAAAATAACTGAAATAAACCAACTTTGCAGTTTCAATGTTACAAAGATGTCTTATTTTCCTAATCTTCAGCTAAAGCGTCAGCTGAACTAAGTCTTCCTGCCATGGCAGTGATATGGGGACCCCATTGGAGCTTAGAGTCAATGATAATGCCTAAAAATTTTGTTGAATTAACAATTTCTATTGGTCCATCGTTCATTTTAATACAGAAACTTATTTGCTTAACATTAGGCATGGTAAATTTAATATTAGGTCTTTACCTATGAAATTGCCGTTTTCCATAAAAAAAATTTAAACGATTTTTTTTCATGTATTTTTTATTTGTATTACTCGAAGTAATACCCATGCAATCAATGCATCTTTGCCAACGTAGTGGCAGTTTATTGATGCCCTTCTTAAAGAAATCAGCTGGACGGGAAGCGACAAATTCTTCAAAGGCAAGGCAAGGAATTTTTTTCCCGCCAAGAAGTTATCCATAGTCTGGAAAAAGTGGTAATCTGTAGGCGCAAGGTCTGGTGAGTAGGGTGGATGACGGAGAACTTCCAACCCCAGGTCTTGCAACTTGGAGACCGTCTGTTGTGCAGTATGAGGTCGCGCGTTGTCGTGCAGGAGCAGTGGAGAAGAGCGATTGACCAATGCTGGTTGGAAATGTGCCAGCTTCGCCAATCGCCTTTAATTCGTCATTGTCAACCAAAGTCTTCGGACGACCGCGAGGTTTATTTTTCAAGTCGAAATTCCCAGAACGGAAGAGAGCATACCAATAACAGGTGGTGCGTTGGTTTGTAGTGTTCGCTCCGTAAACGTCGTTGATGTTGCGTGCCGCTTGTGCCGCGTTGCTGCCACGACGGAACTCATATTCCATAATTACTCGAATTTTTAACGTATCCATGATGGCGAAACAGATTGAAATGCGATGAAAATGTAACACTAATCAATAAATAAATGACTACTTTTGGAAAAAGAATCCCATGTTTTTAAAACAAAATTAATTTGAAATTAGAATAATATTACATTTTTTTTTTTGCATTCAGTAACAAATTATTGGTTGTGAACCAGAGTAGTACTTGTGAAAGAGTTCTGTTAACATCGACGTGAACATCAAATAGATTTTAATGAAACTTCACTATAATCACACATAATAATACATAAGGTACAATTTATAAAATACTAGCTTCCGCCGGCGGCATTTTTCAATGCTAGTCCCTTATGTCTAAGGTACCAAGATTCGCGGTCTTATCTTCAATTCAACCCCTATTTCACCCCAACACTGGTAAAATTTCAAAATGCTAGAACAAAGGGTTTTTTGATTCTTATAATGTAATATTTGACGAACTTGCATACTTACTTTCAACCCTTATTTCACCCCCTAGCTGGTCGAAATTTCAAAAATGCTAGAACAAATGTTTAATGATTTCTTATCAAGTGCTTAAATGTAAAGTTTCATGGTTTTATCTGTTAAAATTAAGAAATCCCATACAAACTTTCAACCTCTATTTCAACCCCTTCATCCCTTTTTTTCGAAATAAAAAGTAGCCTATGTTCTGTCTCAGGGTCTAGAGATTGTTTTTACAAAGTTACTTTCGCATTTATAATATTAGTTGGAATTGTGTGAATTGTCCAAAATATGACGATAAGTGTCAAGTAAGTAGGAAAAAATCTACCATCTGTGCAGGCGAAGTCGCAAGAATCAGCTAGTTTCTTTATAAATTGTAGAATATGTCTTATTCTGATGTATAATATTTATATAATTATATACCTAATAATTTACCGTGGGAGAGCCATGCTTCGGCACGAATTGGGCCGGCTTCACCGGAGTGATGCCACGGCCTCACAGAAAACCGGCGTAAAATAGCGCTTGCGCTGTGTTTCGCCGAGTGAGTGAGGGTACCGGAGGCCCAACCCCCCTTATTCCCCTTATTCCCGCTATTCCCTTTTAAAAGGCCGGCAACGCATCTGTGCCTCCTCTGGTGTTGCGGGTGTCCATGGGCAACGGTTATCGCTTACCATCAGGTGATCCGTTTGCTTGTTTGCTGCGCTATGTTATAAAAAAAAAAAAAAATAATAAGCTGACGACCTTCGTAGTCAAGTGGTTGGTGTACCGGTTTCAAGGTGCCTCTGAGGTCCCGAGTTCGAGTCTCGGTGAGAACAGATGTTTGCGTGACGAATGCGAGCATTTGTACCTTATTTATGGTTGTAATAATATATTTCTACCAAACTCATTTATATATGTATGTCTGTCCGTTAGCCTAGATCCCATAACACAAGTCTTACAGAGAGGGCTAAGCTAATTGGTGTAAGTGTAACAAATTATTATTATCTTCATCATATCGACCAGTACCCCACTGTTGGACATGGGCCTACCCTAAAGTTGTGCACACAGATATTAGTAGAGACCATCGCTTTGGGGGGTTCTCAGCGAACTCACAACCCTCATAAATATTATAATGACTAGCGGACCCGACAGACTTCGTCCTGTCAAAAAGATTTGTACAGTGGCAGTTTTTTGTTCCTAATTATTTTATAGATAATGTCGCATAGCCAACCAAATCGCAAAAAAAGTCTAAATGACCTATTACATTTTGTGGCTATTCAATTTTGGAACGTGACATTAAATCCTCCAACGATGTATTCTGTGCTCCAACGCACGCACGCACACTGTTTTGATAGATATGATTGAATTTCAACTATATATAGCGTTAATAAAGCGCAAATTGACTCTTTAATGTTACGAACACACCTTCATTGCTTAGACAACAGTGAGTGCTTGCAATATGAACTTTATACAATAACAATAAAGCTCAATTCGACTGTACGTTTTAGTTAGAAAACGTTTGCATGGGAAAATAAAAGGGCTGTTTTTAGGGTATTTCCGATAATTCGAATTTTCCTCATTGTAAAAACCCTCTTTGAACTTCAACGAACATTAACAAAAAAGAATTGGCCAAATTGGTCCAGGCGTTGTTGAGTTATGAGCTTACCAACACATTTTGCGATTCATTTTTATATATAAGAAGATAGCATTACCAAATCATGACTAAAGACTCACTCATGCTAGTTTCACTTTCCATCTGGCCCATCATAAACATGCCAGTTAACCATTTTTGGTTTCGATATAAGAAAGACAGAGACCCACGTATAGTTTCCGGTAGTGACCGATGGATCTTAGAAGGATGTTCAAAGACACTCAAAGAGCAATGGAGAGGAAAGAAAGGCAGCAGGTCGATGAATTGCAAACTTTATATTATAGTGGGTAGAGTAGTCATTTGGAGGACTGACGGCCGCTAGAATGGAAAGCGCCTCGAGTGGCAGTTGCTGGACTTCCACATGATAGGAAGACGACTTGATGAAGATAGCAAATAGGTGCTGTAATAATTGCGAATCTTTAGTGGAAGTGGGCAGTGTACATTGCTGACAGAATTGACTGCCTCTGGAAATATCTTCGGCAACCATATGCCAAATAATGATGGAAAAAACGTTTCTTTGTTGAGATCGGATCATTTGTATCCGGATCAGTATAAAGATTCCAATCAGTAAAGTAACTCATTTGCATCATTTGTATCAGTGACTCTGAACCGATTAAATCGGTTTATTTACCGAAATTTTCGGATATTTGATACAAATACACTGATATAAATATTGATATTGATTCATTTGTATCAGTGACTCTGAGTGTATGCAATTGAGGGACGTGATCCAAAATGCTCCGGCTCTGAACTATTTACTTATCTCAATCGTGCGAGCGCCGCGTGCCCATTGAAACTGAGATGCAATTGAGGAATGGAGGATGCAACTGTTAGAGATTTAAATTAATGAATCACTTGGAAGAAACGACTCACTGAATCTTTTCTGTAAAGATTGACACATCTCTAATGCCGGTAGCAGACCTTCCACAAGATGTGCAGACGGCTTGACGAAGATTGCAGGAAGGTGTTGTATGCTAGTAGAGTAGGACCGACCAATGGGATGATCCTTGGGGAGGCGTATGTCAAGGTAACTATTAACTATGGACATGTAGAATACTAGCACAGGACTGACAGCCGCTGGGTGGAAAGGTCCTCGAGCGGGAGTGGCCGGACACGGCAGCCTCAGCAGGCCTTCCAAAGATGAGCAGACGACTAGTGAAGAATGAACAGACGACTGAAGATCGCAAGAAGGTGCTTTGTGCTAGCAGAGCAGAACCGACCAATGTAGTGATCCTTGGGCGAGGCGTATGTCAAGCAGTTGCCGTCTATTGGCTGCAATGATGACAAGGAATGAACTATGGATATGTAGAAGACCACAACTTAAAAATCCTTTTCAAAGTATGTCAGCTAACTCTAACCTGGCCCCCACTTTCGCGACGTGATGAATGATCCACAAAGGGGGTGATACACGTCGCAACAAAGAGAACCATATGATTAATGGCCGTCGCGAACAAAAAAATTATCGCACTGAAAAGCGAACATCAAATATTCCGCCATCATTTATATTAGTTAGAGAATAATGTTCACCACTAGTTAATGCCGGCGGATTTTCGCCCCTTTGATTAGTAATTGTCATGATTATTTAGGTCGTGATTACGCAGATGTTTTTTTGGAATCGTTTCCCGAAATCGTACGCAATGATTTGTGTATGTTACGTTAGCACAGAAAACAATATACAAAATCAAAATCAAAAATAAAAATTAACCTTATTCAAATATGACTTTATAGAAAGCTCTTTTGAATCGTCCAATTTTTTCCCCTATCACCCATTCAGGACGTATTTTTTAGCTGATAAGAAGAATGGGCGCAAGAAACTTGTCAGCTTTATCAAAAGTAATAACAACATTTACAATAAATTATGTCGTTATCATACAATGTACATATGTGTTTACAATTTGTACTAAAAAACAGAATATTTACAATTTAGAATGTAATATCTTCAAATCAACACCAAGCATTGGCATCACTTAAATAATCATTGACTATGTAATAGCCCTTACTCATTAGCGTCTATTTAACATGTACATATCTTGTAATCGATTTTCATATCACTTTCTATAAATAGTTACTGGGGATTAACCTGGAGTTTAGGTTTTTTCCGGAACAGAATCCCTGCATTACACTGGTTGCCGTGAGTCGCCGATCCCCTGGATTGTCCCATTGCCAGTCTCCCTATTTTTTGGTGAGAGGCACTCAACCTAGGCGAGCAATACCGCCAAGATAGTGGAAATGAAAAAAGGAAGAAATACATTTATTGTTGATCACCAAATACACCGCTGCATGAGACCAAAACTGTAGCAAGCTCAATTTAAGCAGCACGCCTGCTGCACTGATATGACACAGTGTTCGCTAGACTTCTCTTGTCCGGCAATGACCCAACTTCCTCCAGCGTTTCCTCCTCCGACGAGGAAGGAATGGCGGTGAGAGACATACTTGTGCCAAGGTGAATGAGGGGCATTGTTGCGTTTTTAGTACTTTCGTCTTCACTATGTCAACCTCTGTATTCGTAGCGTATATAGTCTGTTAAGTGACTGAGTTCTGTGACTTAAGGCACAAGTTGCTAACCCCCATTTTGGTTCTTGTGGAGGTTGCAGACTTGTAAATCTCATTGGAAACACTTGTACTATAGACGAACATATCCACTTACCACTTGGTCGTCGATCTGCTTGTTTTACAATATCCTTAATAATATTATATATACCGCAGTAACTCTGTCGGTCTGTCTGTCGCGTTTTCTCGACAAAACTGATTTAAATGAAATTTGGTACACAAATACCTACTTTTAAAGAATATAAGTGGCTGAAACAAGATATAAAAATTTATATGGGAAGGACGTCTTTTTAATTATTTTTACTATTTTATTAGATATAAAAAATACGATTTTCAAAGTTAATTAATTAGAAAAACTAAAACAATACAAAGCATAAAAATAGACGCTGAAAATTTTGTTCGAATATGCTCACAAACTACCGAATTGATTTTGAGGAAAGTTGAAATATGAAAAGTTGAGTTTGACTTTGAGAGTTTGAGTTGAGAAGTTAAGTTGAAAGCTTGAGACCCAAAGAAGTACATAAGGCTACTTTATCGAAAAATAGTTAGAGACATAGGAAAGAACATAAGACAATTTTATTACCGCTGCAGAATAAATCTTTCCTTTTAAAGATCTTATACTCGTACACAACAAGCAAGTCTGCAGGGGGAAAACTAGTAGTTTTTATAAGTTGTATGTAGAAGTTGGTAGAGGGTTTATCGAAATGACAGATGATGTTCAGATTATTATGTGCATTTCACTGTCATATAAAAGACTTGTAGAGAGAAAAATAAAAATGATTTGATTGAGGATAGCCTCCTCAATTAGTGAATCTTAAATGTCATTTGTTTGTATATTCAGGTGAGATTTATGAGTAATTGGGTAGATTACATTTTTTTTTATTCTATACATTATAACAGTTCTATTTTAGATAAGAAATATTGTAGAAGTAACGTCGTATGTGTGCGGCGCGGTCGCGGGTCACTCAAAATCGCTCCATGTAAAGCACACTGCAATCGTGACGTCATAATCTACTAAAGTCGCCTAATTTGTATCAAAATCAAAAAATCAAATCAAAATCAAAATAATCTTTATTCAACATAGACCTTTACAGGCACTTATTGACGTCAACAAACAAAACAAAAAAAATCTTAAATAAAAAAAACAAAAAACTTGTCCGTACGTATGAATAAGGAAAAAAAAATATTGACTCTACACCTATTCGGAAATTGGGAAAGCTTTCTCGAGAAGAACAGGCAAGAAATTCTGAAGGTCTATTTTTTATCTCCTCTTTTCAATGTTAATAATTATAATAACATAATATAAAAATACAATATAGTATAAGATACAATCATACATAATACGATTACAGTCGTATGTATGTTTACATACACATAAAAATAATACAATATTATAAATAATGTTGTTACCAAACATGGCTCTATGAATAGTGTCCCTATTCCCAAATAGTGTGATCATTTAGATAGTCACTTAGTTTATAATAATCTTTATTTATGAGTGTATATGAGCATAAAACCAAAAGTGCCAATAAATTTGTTATTTTTACGTTTATTGATATACTTTCTATATTAAATAATGTTGCATTTAATGCGATGAAGTTATAGGTATTCGTTTCATTTGAACTTTGTGAAAAATAATTGTACATTTTTTAGAAATCTAAAAGCAATATTAATACAAATGAAAGTGAAATTTCTATATGGACTTACGTTTATGAGATAGAAATTGCTCAACTTTGATAATTATATAATAAAAATACGCATATTTAGTTGTAGTCATCTATCCTATTATTATAATTGAACAATAGGCTAGACGACTACAACTGATTATGGTCGTTTTATATTATAATAATCTGATTTGAGCAATTTATATCTCATGAAAGTATGTTAATATAGAAATTTCAGTAAAATTTTTTATTTATATTGTTTTTAGATTTCTAATAAATGTGCAAATATTATTTACGTAATTCTAATGAAACGAACACATTTCTAGCATTCTCACATTAAATGTAAGATTTTTATATAGAAAGTATAGCTATAAACGTACAAATAACAAAGTTATTTTGATATTTGATTATTCGCTTATACAAATTAGGCGAGTTTACCTAACTATGACGTCACGATTGCAGTGCATTTAGTATGGAGCGTTTTTGAGCGACCCGCGACAGCGCCGCAAACATGGCGATGTATCTTCAAAAGTAATAGGCACAGGTGTACTGTTGGTTCTACAATATTTCTCAGTTAAAGGAGTACTCTTATTATATATAGAATTTAAAAATTTGTCGTCTACCCAATTTGTGATTCAATTTGAAAATCTTCAATAATACTTGTATAACAAAAATTTGAAACGCCGCTATCATCCCGAAGATTACCTGAAACAAAAAAAAGAACAATGAATCAAAATACAGAGTAAAAAGAACAATGAATAACAAAAAAATGAAATGCTTAAATAGTGAGCAAATGTGAGTAAAACATATCTTTTTTCGGGAACAGGTAATATCCCAATATTTCGCAATTTATCCTTCATTGCTATTCCAGCCATACCTCTCAAAGCTCTCATTTCTATTGCATTGATACTTCTTCTTCCCAGCATTCATGGTAGATATAAACTAAGAGCATGGTCAGGTGCATTTGACTAGGTTTATAAACAAAAAAATTAACAATTGATTAAATTAAAAAAATCTTTTTAAGTTATTTAAAATTTAAGAAATCAAAATTTAAAAAACTTGCTCATCGCAGGTTTCGCAAAAAGTTTTAGATTACTATAGACAGTTTTTTACGGTTTTCGGTTTTTTTTTTTCTTTACTTATACTATTTTATTTTTCTAGGTTAGGGCAGCAACGAGCACACGGATCACCTGACGGTAAGCGATAACCGTTGCCTATGGACACCCAACACCAGAGAAGTCACAGATGCGTTGCCGGCCTTTTAAAAGAGAATAAGGGGGGAAGGGGGGGTTGGGCCTCCGGTACCCTCACTCACAAGGCGAAACACAGCGCAAGCGCTATTTTACGCCGGTTTTCTGTGAGGCCGTGGTATCACTCCGGTCGAGCTGCCCAATTCGTGCCGAAGCATGGCTCTCCCACGGTAACATTGCTTCATGTAAAATTTTATTATTGTATGTTAACAGATCCCTAAAATAGCAGAAGAAGAGTTTCCGAAGGAGAGCTGTCGCGCCCTGACGAGGCCATGGGAATCTTGTGTTGTGGGACGCCCTCCTGTTTTTTGTTCCACTGAGGAAAATGCATTGAATTGCATTCCTCGGTCGCGGACAGCCGGCGTTTATGTGGGGCTCTCCTCCGCAGAAGGGGGAGGTCTACCCACTAAAAACCTCCGAGATGGCCGTCCTCAGGCGTTGTATGTGTTAAGCGTAGACGGAACTCGAAGCCGGAACCTCACATAAATTAAAACTAGTGTTTATTTAGAAGTTTGATGAAGATTAAGCATCATAGCGCCAGGCGTTCCCGAGATTAAAGAAGACGGACACATATGTGATCATATAAGGGTTCCTTTTTTTGGTAGGGAGTAGAGAAGCCTTAAAACTACCACTGTTCAGTCTTGTCGAGATGTAACCACTTGGGACACTTGGAAATTCGTCAGAATGAGGATAACCTCCGAGAAGGATATAGGATAATTATTGCGGCAAAACATGTATTGTTCTGTGGGAGAATCTATATGGTGCGGGCAAAGCCACAGGCGGGAAGCTAGTAATAAGTGAAGTAAAAACTCGTATAACAAAATGCCCATTCTTCTTCAAGAGCCACTCACGGCAACCTAGTGATATTGACTCATAATCAATCGTACAATATGGCACAATTTCCGATGCCTCTACAACGATAAGTGCCAATATCCCTCTTGCTGGAGTTCGTCTTCTGCCACTTAAAGTGTACCTCAGCAGCAATCGACATCCTCCCCAAGGACTCTTGGGACATCACAACCCATTCGAGATAATTTATAGCACCACTCAAGAGTCGCGAGCTTGGGGCGGTGTTCCAGTGGTGTGCGACACGTATTGTTTAGAGGCTAAGCGATACGATACTATTAAGAATATTCCTTTCAAAATATACAAGTGGATAGGTAGCACCAAATGTCACTTGCGCAATGAGAGAAGTTATTCAATTTTTTTAAATACATTCAGTATTGGCGATATAAAAAATGTTATAAAAATTGTTAAAAAATGATACATTTCTTTTATAATTTAATTCATGAAGTATTGTGATTTTTAATTTTCTTAAAGAAATGATTTTCTATTAAATATTCACATATTATACAATATTATTTTTATGTATACAATAGAAACGAAATATGCATATAACTTTTTCTTTAATAGTCACTTCATAAAAAAATAAACTTAATTGGAATCGACAAATATTTTTATAAATATTCTGACTACTCCACAGTAAGACTTAATTAAGTTTTAAACCATTTCGAGGCCTACTTTTTAACAAATTCCAATGGATTTCTTTGGCGTTTCCGTACAAAATAATTTCAGGCGTTGTTGCGGCTTTCAGCCTCCGTAGCGAAGTCTATGCCCGACGACTAATTATGTTATGACTAAAACTAATTGTCAGATTAGGAATGACAGGCGGACTGAAAGAAGGAAAAATATTACATGGGACGAACTTGACCAGACTTGCTTTAAAACAATAAAACCTTGTGTCTTATTTAATTTATGACGACAAAGACCAAACAGGCGTATTTAACACAAATAATAGCGCAGTATATCTTCAAGAATCTCGTTTTCTACATCTTCCTGTGTACTGCATACCCACGCCAGCCGGCGATGCGACAAAAAATTGGACAAATCGCCAGTTCCGTAGCGAAGCGAGACGATTTTTCACTTAGATTGCTCTCACGCCGCCGCGAGGGTGTTATGACGCACCCCGTGATTTACCGGACCCACTTATGTCGCTGATGAGTTTGTGATCTACTTACCAGTGGCCTGTATAATATTCATATGATACAATTCTGTAGTTTTATGATAAACAATTTAATGTTGATTTGTTGCGATGTATATACACTTTATTGCACATAAATTTACAGTACGAATCATAATAATAAAATGTAGTTCACAAAGGTGGACTTATTTCTAATAGAAATTTCTTCCAGCCAACCTGTAAGTGTGTATCTAATATTAATAGTGAGAAGCTCAAAGCAAGAGACAGAGTTATACATAATTTAAATGAGCAATAGAATAATAACTTGTGCAATTTTACCTAGAATATTTTTAACTAACTTACATAGGTACAATAAATAAATACTACATAAATTGCTTACTGTATATACATAAATATATACATGCATATTTATACCTACATACATACATATAAATACTATATATACACATATACAAAATACATACATAATTAATAATATAACAGATATATAGAATGATGGTGAGAATGTGTTACTTATGACGATTTTATAGCTGTACAACTTGACGACTGTAAGCTCTGCTTAAGTCTGCGTTTAAATGTGTTAGCAGATGGGCTCTGTTGTACTGCAGAGGGCAGATGATTCCACATTTGGGCAGCTCGAAAGGTAAATGACTGTAGAAGGAACTTGGTATTGCATTTGGGTAGATCAAGATTGTCGGAATAGCATGGACGAAGAGAACGAGATGGGAGAGGCAGCATTTGAAACCGCGATCGAAGGTTATTACACAATGAGGTTCTTAAATTGACAATTTGTCATCATTATGTTTCACGACTCGAGACAGTAAAAGGAGATAGTACGAATTTACCAAAAATAAATGCATTAATGGTCGGAAAATTCTTTGCTGCAAATCTCGACTTTTGTTTTGCCGAGTTACGGAGTATTAAAACATCGATGTATTAGTTGTTTGTATATAAAAGGTATTAACTCATTTTTAAATTATGAATATAATAATACATAGCATCAAACATAGAGCTTTGTTTATTATTTACATGCCGTATTGACGTCATCGCTACAGAGTAACAACTCGTGCGGCGCCTTCGTCTAATTACGCGCGAAATTTGAAAATATTAAATTTTAATGCAATTTTTATAGTACTTAACGAGTGTATAAATTTTTTATATTTTTACTATATGGTTTACTGACACGCAAGGATCAAATTAAGATTCTTTTCAAAAAAGAGATTAATTCCCTATTGTTTTAACACTACTCTAAGCGGTTGTAGTAAGGCCACTGTTCTTATTACAATTAAGTAGGATATAGAACGAAAAGAAAACATATTTTTCAATTTGTGTGCTGCCTACCTGAGATACCCGTATATCGCTAAAACTGAAAGGCAAATTCATAAATCAGTAATTAGACCTGTCGTCATGTATGGATAGGAATGTTGGCCCTTTTTTTTTTCCCCCTGAGGAAAAAGCATTAAATTGCATACCCCGGCTGTGGCGAGCCGGCGGTTATGTGGGGCTCTCCTCCCCAGAAGGGGAGGCTACCCACTAAAAACCTCAGGGATGGCCTTCCTTAGGCATGAAGGGAGCCCCCGGGAACTTACAAAGCTACTTCCGGGAACCCTCAACCTCCGCTCCCCGTCGATACAGGGGAGCCCTCCTCGGGGGTTACACTACCTCCCCCGGTCCTCCACCGACGACGCCCCCCGGCCACGGAAGGGGCGTGGTCCATCCCGGGTCGCCGTAGCGGTCGCGACTTCGAGCGGGATCGGCCATCTCCCGACTCCGCTCGGCAGCCTCCTTCTGGAGCATCACTGCTTCACAGAAGGTGGCCACAGCCCTCCAACCTCCCTCGTCCGCCAGCATTGCCGCAATCAATGCCGGCGGAGACAGATCTCGGCCGATCTCTGCGACCAAGACTCGGCGCTCGGAGGCCCACGCGGGGCACTCCGCCAGCGTGTGCTGGGCCGAGTCGAGGTCGGAGGAATGTTGGCCCGTTAAGCGGATGGATGAACAAAGATTGCATGTTGCTGAAATTTGTATGGTAAGATGGAAGTGACAAGAAAGGATAGACTGAGAAATGAATATCAGGTTAAGTTTGAAAGTTGCCCCCTTTTTTTATTTTTTGTTCCGCTGAGGAAAATGCATTAAATTGCATACCCCGGCTGCGGAGAGCCGGCGTTATGTGGGGCTTCCCTCCCAGAAAGGCCTACCCACTAAAAACTTCAGGGATGGCCTTCCTCAGGCATGTAGGGAGTATTGCCAGCATTGCCGCAATCAATGCCGGCGGAGACAGATCTCACCCGATCTCTGCGACCAAGACTCGGCGCAAAATATTTTTCAACAATAGGGATTGTTGAAAAATTGTGAGAAAAGAGACTGTGCTGGTATGGTCACGTATTAAGAAGAGGATCATGTTACTAGGAAAATTATAGACATGATATAGGAGGTAGACTCTGTACCAGGGTCGTCTGCATGGGTACCTCCGTCTTACCTATTTCCGCCGCCAAACAGCAGGGTTCGCTTTGCTGTGTTCCGGCGTGAAGGGTAAGCTAGGCAGTGAAATTACTGGGTACTGTGACTTTACATCTTATGTCACAAGTTGGCAACGTACACTGTGGTTCTTATGAGGTTCGCAGATTTGCTGCGAATCTCGTGGGAACCACATGTACTATAGGCGACTGTTACCACTCACCATCAGGTGGGCAGCCTGCTTGTTTGTCAACTTTAGCAATAAAAAAACATGAAAGTGGATAATTGTGCAGAGAGGAAGACCGAAGAAAAGATGGTTGGACTGTGTGAATGTTAATATATTGAAGATGAGAGTGAGGGTCGAAATGGCGAGGGGAAGAGGAAGAAATGTTGGACCAGCCCCAAATAAAATTGGCAACAAGGCAAAAGAAAGAAGGAGGAGGTCACCTACCGATTGACTCAGATACTCACCGGGCACGGCTGCTTCGGTGAGTATCTGTGTCGAATAGGACGGGAGGGATCGACACATTGTCACCACTGCGCATCCGACCTCGACTCGGCCCAGCACACGCTGGCGGAGTGCCCCGCGTGGGCCTCCGAGCGCCGAGTCTTGGTCGCAGAGATCGGGCGAGATCTGTCTCCGCCGGCATTGATTGCGGCAATGCTGGCGGACGAGGGAGGTTGGAGGGCTGTGGCCTCCTTCTGTGAAGCAGTGATGCTCCAGAAGGAGGCCGCCGAGCGGGGTCGGTAGCACAGCTGCGGCGCCGCCGCGGGTCGCCGGCGGGCGCGAGGAAGTCGCGACTGCTACGGCGACCCGGGATGGACCACGCCCCTTCCGTGGCCGGGGGGCGTCGTCGGTGGAGGAGACCGGGGGAGGTAGTGTAACCTCCCCTGAGGAGGGCTCCCCTCTAGGCAGGGGAGCAGAGGCTGGGGGTTCCCGGAGGTGGCTTGGTGTTCCCGGGGGCTCCCAACATGCCTGAGGAAGGCCATCCCTGAGGTTTTTAGTGGGTAGGCCTCCCCCTTCTGGGGAGGAGAGCCCCACTTAACCGCCGGCTCGCCACAGCCGGGGTATGCAATTTAATGCATTTTCCCCAGGGAAACAAAAAAAAAGAAAAGGGCAAAAGAAAGAAGACTAATAACTTATTAGTTAAACAGAAGCTTGTATGAAACTTAAAATGCTTGGCTTTCCACAATACAAAACTACTTATATATTTACTACTTAAATTAAATACTAATTAAATAAATATGCAAAACAATCTATGTAAAAAAAGGTTATTATACTGTTAAGAATTAGTTAAATGATAACAGTGCTTGGTTTTAATTTTAATGACTCAATAGTTACGCTGCCAATTATTTTGACTGTAGCAAATAACACAATGAAATTACAGCTTTTATAGATATAATTTGAACCTATTTAAATTTGTAAAGGATTTGGGTTTAGACTATTTATCTGAGTCCAGATTCTAATTGATGAAAAGGAAAAAACAATAGCCCTTGCTGGTTTTCTTGCTGGTTCTTTCCAGTACAATTCCAGTTCGGAATGCACGTATCCTATCCCTTCTCTATTCTACTTTGTTTCATCCTGACACTCCTTTTTACTTAAAAAATCGCATTAAGTTTCTCCATGAAACCCATTCCCGCGTCTTAAGGTCGGCAGAGAACTTAATGCTGAGCATACCATCTCACTTCACCAAATTTTATAATAAGGCCCACACGATACAAGCAGTTTTATTGTGGAATGTGTTACCTTTAAATATAAGGCAAGCAAAAAGCCTTCCCATTTTCAAAAGCCATGTTAAAAAACATTATTTGTCACTATGATTTTGTATTTTATTGGTATATGTATGTAAGTATGTTTGTATATATATATATAAGTGTATATATGTAGTATAGTATGTATTGTTATATTTATAGTAAGTATGTCATTATGTTATACATCGCCATCTTCCCACGTAATAATTGAATTAAATTCCTGTCCATCCTAAGGTTACCTGGAAGAGATCACTCTTTGTGATAAGGTCGTCCTTTGTACAGTTAGTTTTAAGGATTCATTATCTGTAATTTTTTTTTTACTATGATCGATGTACAATAAAGTTATAAATAAATAAAAAATAAATAAGATCTTCCGTCGTAGACTTGTGAACCAATGGCGTAGTATCTTGAACGTGCATAAATGGTTGTATAAATCATATTTTTAGCCGACTTCAAAAAAAGGAGGTTATAAATTCGATCCGTGTGTATGTAATATTTCCAGAACTGCCCAGTTTTCGTATATGTTAGTCAATATCAGCGTCTGAACAAATCTGCCACATTTCAAAAGTGTATGTATGTATGTTTTTTTTTATGTTTCCGGAACTACAAGTACAATCGAAGTAATTCTTTTTTTGTTTTACTAGGTATTGTTCAACTTAAGGATATTGCAAGTTTCAACGAAATCGGTTACATGCTTTTTGAGATAGGGAATTATTTATAAACCGGCTTCAAAAAAAAAATAAACCGAATCAATCGTAACTTCCGTAAGTTTAGAAAGAATAAAAACAACATAACTAAAATTTCACTTACAACTGCAGAAAAAAGAAAATATATTTACCTACAATACCAATATCAGGAACCTTTATGGACTTACCTACGACTTTAGTTAAAAAAGTAAGAAATAAAAATATTTAAAAAAATAAAACCGTCTTCAAAATTGTACACAACTAACTTACCTAAGGAATACATTTTTGATTTTGATTTGATTTGATGTAAATATGTGGATATTTTCATATCCAATTACGTATAACAGATTTAGTGCCTATAGACCTATTCTCAGAGGACCATGGTTTAGTTTTCAACTCAGACCCGATCCGAAATTAATTTGCAAGCTCAAATGCATCGCCACGGATTAAGTGCTTCGGATCTATTTCAATTCGGATTAGATTTAATATCGCATTCCGATAGCGGTCCCTTCAATGGTGTTTTCGGATGGCCACCGGTTTGCGATTCAGTGGGTTTATTTCTCTCAACAATCAACGTGGATAGTTGAGATGGCTTTGTAGTTATTAGGTGTAATCTTTTGGAGTGGAATGACTCGCGAATCTATTAAGATATCGGACCAAATCAGATTTATTTATTGCTTACTTAAATTCGACAACATCTATGAATATCGCTCTCGTTTAAAGTGGTTTCCCATCAGATATAGACGAGATATGCATGTCCTATGTCTGGTTTTTAAGATCTTCGATAACCCTTTTTTTCTTTTTCTTTTCGAGGTGGAATGCTGGTTATACACCATACATGTTGATGGCAAGCCGACAGACTCTCCCCAAGATTACAGAAGTGAATTATAAAGGAAATATTTCGATTTACAATGACTTATTTTATAACAATCTAAGCTACTGCGTCACATAGGTGAATCTTTCCGAATCCGAATGCGCCGGGATCGAATGTCTTGATCCTCACTGACGTCACACTCAATCGGTCTCGCTCCGCTTAGGGTTTAGTTATATCACCCCCGGATCGCCAGGGGGTGACGTCATAGGAGGTCGAAGGGGGGAAGGCAGCAAGATCACTCTTCCCGAGAAGAGCTCCCCTAGCGCACCCAGGGGAGCGAAGGCCGGGGCTCCTCAGATGCGATACCCGATCCTGAGGGCCCCCTACAACACCTGAGAACGGCCACAGCTGAGGTTTTTGGTGAGTAAGCCTCTTTTGCGGAGGAGAGCCCCACATGACCACCGGCTCTCGCCGGGGTATGCGATTCAATGCACTTTCCTCAGCGGAACAAAAAGAAAGTTTAATTCATATTAGAATATTTAATTGTAATAATATATACTAGAGCTATTTTATCTCTTTCAAGATGAGCGCCTCAAATTGTCTCCGTGAACAGAACAGGATAAGTTTGTTTCATGTAAATATGTATCACACGAGCGAACAAGTTGTAGAAATTATCACCACGCACATACATACATCTGATTCGACGCACATGTAATGAACAGTATTGTTCAACAAACAGTTGACACACAAACGAACAACTTAGCATAACTTGTTGGTACCTTTTCTAACTTCACGCGAATACTCCAGAACAATCTAGAAGGATTGTAGCGCTAATTCACAAATCCAACAACAAAGACGAACACATCAAAGCTACGAGTATAAGTAGCGAAGGACGAAAGTTCTCACTGAAAGCATCTACTATGAATTATATAACAACTCTCAAACCCAGATACATAAACGCCTCACAATCTATAAACTTCGCTAAATACAGGAGTATTGTGTCCAAATCTTAACTATTCATGTTCAGCCCAAGTGATCCCAATACAAAACGATCAAGAACCAAGAGTACTCGATCAATGGAAAATGAGTCGTTTGAAACAGTGCTAGAGCTTGATTCAGCCAAACAATGTTTCGCTACTGTAACGTAATTATGTTTAGAACGACATTGAGATAAATCTGTTAATCTTCTAATCTAATGTTAGTTTATCAGGCGTTAATTACATTATCATTGTTTCGGATAATAATCTTGTGACATTAGAGTATGGAGACATGATTATAAAGGAAACTCAATGTATAATTACAGCATTATGGCTTTTAAATAGCTTTGAAGTAACAGCCTAGGATTCAATTCGATAAAGCTTGAATTTTAATCAACCATGGAATTACTTAAAACACATGGCCGTCTCGATTTGTGGGTGAGAGCTGGACAATACGATTACGTGAATCGATTCCTAAGAAACAGCAGCTGGATTACGACCTAAATTATCAAAAACAAGCGGCCCGTCCCGGCTTCGCACGGATAGACAATACTCTTCCTTCGGTGAGTATCTGTGTCGAATAGGACGGGAGGGATCGACACATTGCCACCACTGCGCATCGACTCGGCCCAGCACACGCTGGTGGAGTGCCCCGCGTGGGCCTCCGAGCGCCGAGTCTTGGTCGCAGAGATTGGGCGAGATCTGTCTCCGCCGGCATTGATTGCGGCAATGCTGGCGGACGAGAGAGGTTAGAGGGCTGTGGCCTCCTTCTATGAAGCCGTGATGCTCCAGAAGGAGGCCGCCGAGCGGGGTCGGGAGATGGCCGATCCCGCTCAAAGAAGGCAGCGCCGGGCTCGGTAGCTGCGGCGCTGCCGCGGGTCGCGGCTGGGGGTTCCCGGAAGTAGCTTGATGTTCCCGGGGGCTCCCTACATGCCTGAGGAAGGCCATCCCTGAGGTTTTTAGTGGATAGGCCTCCCCCTTCTGGGGAGGAGAACCCCACATAACCGCCGGCTCGCCACGGCCGGGGTATGCAAGTTAATGCATTTTCCTCAGGGGAACAAAAAAAAAGACCATACCCTTCGCAGCGTATGCAATGAAATACATTTGATGGCAAATTTTTTTACACCTTCGGTTGCTTTTAATAAGAATTTCAAAAAATTTCTATAGTGTAGATTTACCAATCAAGGAGGTAAAAATCAATAAATTATTAATTGATAATACAATAAACCCAAACCTATTTTGCGGTTTATACCACTAACATGTTCAATTCTTAGGCAGATCTGATATAGTAATAACAGATTGTGTGAATTTTTGTGCAATTATAAAATCTATTAGTTAAAACGTCACTTTTGCTTAGCCATCTTTGCTTAAACACAGCAACCGTTGCTTCATCTCCACGACAAGTCAAATCTACACACAATCGTAGACTCGATCAAACTGTTAATTACTGTTGGTCGTCCCCGAATAACTTGCCTTGGGTTGCATTGCATATGTTGCAATATACTTACACGGACTACCCACGTTATAAAGTTTCGAAGCTATACCGAAGTTGAACTAGGAATCCTAGTTTCGTAACTACTTGTAACTGGTTTTAGCGTTTGGTAACTAGTTTCGACGTGAAATATTTATGCTTTTTTTGAAGTGAAATTTAGTTGGTTCTCAGTTTCCTTAGAGCTTTCATTCTGCTTTATCCCTTATTGTTTTAGAGGGGAAATGCATTATGCACCGTGACACCTCACTGGCGTCTGACAGAACCGGCCTACCCACTAAATCCCGCTTCAGTTCTCTAGGCGCGCTTTCGCGTCTACCGCCATGTGCTTCGGGGCCGGCTCGACCTAGGTCTGGAGACCTATTTTTGAATTACGAATGCGACTTCGATATCACCGCTGACTAAATAGTCAGCGGTGACTTTGAGGTCACGGATTCCTAAACATCCAATTTTTGAAAGTCGATCGCAGAGCTGCCAACATAGATAAAGTACACACATAAATGTAAGAGTTCGGTTCCACGCAGAATGTACCGCTGCCGGTTATTGCCGGCTTAACCATTATGGTTTATATATATATATATATATATATATATATATATATTATATATATATATATATATATATAGACTGAAAAATCAAACAAAACACAGATTACATTTCCACAAGTATGACTTGATTACGAGTGAGTGAGGGCACTCGTAATGAAATCACATCTGTGACTAAGGTAGTCACATCAGTGATATTCAAAAATAAGAATTATTGAAAATCGGTGATTATAAGTCACATCGGTGATTTCTAAGTCGCATTCGTAATTCAAAAATAGGTCTCCTGGTCGGATAATGATCTTGTGACATATTTAGAAGGAAATTGTTTAAAATATAACGAAACGAAAGTGTTCAATGCAAACAAAGTCGCAAACACAAGCTGGTGTAATATAAATTTCACCGCAGTTAAGTAAATCTTTCCTTTTGGAAGACCCAGCAAATTGGGCGGAAAGCTAAACCCATAAATGAAACTCTTGAACGGTTAATTAATCTTTTTAATGTGTGGGAAAAATTTATGACAAGTTAACAGAATTCAATTTCAGCAGCCACCACAAACACCTGCAAACGAAAGTTCACCTGGAAACTGAAAATAGCTCTGCCCGCTATCGACGGATGCAATATGAAACTTTTGAAAACCTAGCTTAATGGACTCTCACCGCACTGTATAAATTGTTAATTATACTATTTTCTAACTCGATTTCAAACTGCTCTAGCATTGAGTGCTGTGGGCTTGTAAAGTTATATATTGTAAAAATATAGTAATAGCTAAATATTTGTTACTCTGACAAGTAAACACTACTGAATGGATTTTAATTTAACTTTACAGTAATCCCTTAAGAATATTATAAAGCGAAAAGTGAGTTTGTTTGTTTGTTTGTTCCGCTTTCACGACGTAACTACTGAACCGATTGCTTTGAAATTTTGCAGACGTAAAAATAAAAGTCCGGATTAAATAATAGACTACTTTTTATCCCGGAAAAATCGACAGATCCCACAGGATGCGCAATAAAGGCTTCGCTCGAAAACTACTGCAAAGATTTTCATGCGATTTTTATCAATAGATAGAGTGATTCTTGAGCATGTATAATCAATGCAAAGTATAATTTAGGAAGTTTTCGTAAGCTAGTTTAAGACTAGAATAATGACTGCTGAATTTGTTAAACAAGTGTTTAACATACATATGTAATGTACTCTGTATGTCTAAATTGTAAATTGTTGATACCTATTTAAAAAAAAATAATCAACAACAAGAGATGCGCAATAAAGGCTTCGCTCAAAAACTACTGCACAGATTTTCATGCGGTTTTCATCAGTAGATAGAGTGATTCTTGAGCAAGGTTTTGCGGTATTTTTTATCTCGGATAAATGGATAGTCCCACGGCGATAAAACCTTCGCGCCATAAACCTACTTCCGCGCATATGTAGCCGTGGGCAAAAGCTATGACCCTTAACCCTCTATAGACCCAATCCCGAAATCCACGCGGGCGAAGCCGCGGGCAGAAAGCTAGTATAGTTTATACATCAGATTAACATACAGGCTACTATTTATAAAGATACTAGATGGTGCCCTCGACTTCGTCTGCATAGATAGTAGATTTTATCCTACTTACCTAATACTTGTCGCCATATTTCGGATAATTTACAAACTATCTTTATAATATGTATTATTTTGATTTATATGCTATAAAATTGAAAAGTTTCATTAAAATACATTTAATACGTTTTTCATGAAAGAGTAACAAACATTCATTCATACAAACACCTCCGCAGTTGAGTGGTTGGTATACCGGTTTCAAGGTGTCGCCGTCTCTAGGTTCAGAGTTCGAGTCCCGGTGGGTTTATAATGTTGTTATTATAATATATTTCCGTGGTTGTTATAATATATTTCTACCAAATTTATATATATATATATGTATAATAAATATATGTATGTCTATCCGTTGCCCTAGGTCCCATAACACAAGCCTTACAGAGCTTACTTTGGGCTAAGCTAATTGATGTGAGTGTAAGAAATATTTATTTATATTCATGGATGATCTTACAAACTTTCGCTTTTATTATATTTGTAGGAATTGTCTTGAAGAAGTGAAAGAAAAAGAATTGAAAAAGAATAAAATTTATTTTAATAGTCTTAGTTTTGGAAACCACATTTCTTTCAGTCCCATTGTTACAGTACTCTAAAACCTGTCATTTAGTAAACGATCTGCGCAATGGACTCTATGTAGAGCATGCAATTCTCAACATTCTAGCGAACTCAGTTCGCTGACGGACTAATTGCGTACTAACGAGTTTGGCGAGAACCTCTCTACAGTTCAATAGTGGGTTGCGCATCAAATGAACAAGGTAGCTTTGCATCCATCTTTGGTATATAACTCGCCCTATAATGAAGGTTGCGAGAACGACAACTTATTAATTTAAACATATTTTGTAACACAATTTGCAAATGTTAATATTGAAAAGTTTAGACTCTGAGTCGGAAATTTATCCAATGAAAATAATAACATTAAGTGCGTAGAATAGGAATATCTATAGTAACATAATTACTATTTAAATTAAGTTTTAATTGGTGAAGCTTTTGAATTACAAAATTGTTTATTTTAAAATGAATCAACAATATTATATAATTCATGTCTGCTTTTTGGTTCAAGCCGAATCTTCGTATTGTTTTTCATATTGAAGTCTACCGACACAAAATCGTTTTATTTAATACTAGCTGTGCCCACGACTTGGTCGGCGTGGAATCGTAATTATAGGTAGCATTTTTAATGACTGAGAGTGTTACAAACCTAAGAGTAGATAAATATAATCAGATAGCGTGATGAAAAGTATACTATAACTAGATCAGAAATATTATTTTTGACGACCTCCATAGTCGAGTGGATAATACACCGGTTTCAAGGTGTCGCCATCTCTGAGGTCCCGGGTTCGAATCCCGGTGGGGGCAGATGTTTGTGTGATGAATGCGAGCATTTGTACCTTAGTCATGGTTGTTGATATATATTTCTATAAAAAATATTTATATATGTATAATATATGTATGTATATCCGTTACCCTAGATCCCATAGCACAAGCCTTATAGAGCTTAGTTTGGGCTAGGCTAATTGGTGTAAGTGTAACAAATATTTATTTATTTAATATATTTATTTATTTATATTATTATAAAGTAATTGTACTAAATTTCTTATAAATCCGTCGAGTAGTTTTTGTTTCTATAACAGTTACAGACAGACAGAAAAAAAAATTTACTGATTGCATTTTTGGCATCAGTATCGATCCCTAATCACCCCCTGATAGTTAAATTTGGAAATATATTTCATGTACAGAATTGACCTCTCTACAGATTTATTATAAGTATAGATGTTATATCAAATAAATTCTCATTTAAGCTCTACTCTTTCCTATTAGTCTAATAAATGTTAACCTCAAGATGTTAAATTAATAAGACGCTCTCATGAAGTATTGTTATTATTTTCAAACTTCTACAATTGTACAATTATTTTAATTAAATGTTAGTTTGATTAAATATATTAGTTAAATTTAATTAAGCTCTCTTAACATACATTCATATTTGTAACGTTAGGTAAAGCATCAAACGCGTGCAGCGATGCATTTACTTAAACACCGTTCCGCCCATAACTATGCAACAGTTTGAATTGGTTTGAAAGCGCACGTCCCACGCGAACCCTTAATCCTGTCGCATCCTGCTGTCAATTAGAGATAAAAGCGGGAAAATCCTGAAAGCACTTACAAACAACTATTGTGAAAGGCAGCTCTCACACAAACAATTGGGACAGGGTTTCTGCAAAAAATTGTATGTCAAATATTTCTGTGCTGCTACCCGTATATTATAAGTTGAGACCTGAGCGAAATGATATCACAGTAGCGTACTTGTACGGTGCACATAATGAAAACGTAACTAGCAAATATGCCAAGGAATCAGTGTATATTGTTATCTAATCTTTAGGTTCTAAAATCTTATATATAAAAATGAATCGCAAAATGTGTTGGTAAGCTCATAACTCAACAACGCCTGGACCAATTTGGCCAATTCTTTTTTGTCAATGTTCGTTAAAGTTCAAGGAGGGTTTTTACAATGAGGAAAATTCGAATAATTATAAGAAATACCCTAAAAACAGCCCTTTTATTTTCCCATGCAAACGTTTTCTAACTAAAACGTACAGTCGAAATGATCTTTATTGTTATTGTATAAAGTTCATATTGCAAGCACTCACTGTTGTCTAAGCAATGAAGGTGTATTCCTAACATCAAAGAGTCAATTTGCGCTTTATTAACGCTACATATAGTTGAAATTCAATCATATCTATCAAAACAGTGTGCGTGCGTGCGTTGGAGCACAGAATACATCGTTGGGGGATTTAATGTCACGTTCCAAAATTGAATAGCCACAAAATGTAATAGGTCATTTAGACTTTTTTTGCGATTTGGTTGGCTATGCGACATTATCTATAAAATAATTAGGAACAGAAAACTGCCACTGTACAAATCTTTTTGACAGGACGAAGTCTGTCGGGTCCGCTAGTATTTAAAAAAAAATCGCAAAAAAAGTCTAAATGACCTATTACATTTTGTGGCTATTCAATTTTGGAACGTGACATTAAATCCTCCAACGATGTATTCTGTGCTCCAACGCACGCACGCACACTGTTTTGATAGATATGATTGAATTTCAACTATATGTAGCGTTAATAAAGCGCAAATTGACTCGTTGATGTTAGGAACACACCTTCATTGCTTGGACAACAGTGAGTGCTTGCAATATGAACTTTATACAATAACAATAAAGCTCAATTCGACTGCGCGTTTTAGTTAGAAAACGTTTGCATGGGAAAATAAAAGGGCTGTTTTTAGGGTATTTCCGATAATTATTCGAATTTTCCTCATTGTAAAAACCCTCCTTGAACTTCAACGAACATTAACAAAAAAGAATTGGCCAAATTGGTCCAGGCGTTGTTGAGTTATGAGCTTACCAACACATTTTGCGATTCATTTTTATATATAAGATTTCTCACATTTACACCAATTAGCCTAGCCCAAGGTAAATTCTGTAAGGCTTGTGTTATGGGATCTAGGGTAAGGGTAGACATATGTACATATATTTTACATATATAAATATTTTTGATAGAAATATATCATAACAATCACGACTAAGGTACAAATGCTCGTATCCATCACATAAACATCTGCCCCCACCGGGAATCGAACCTGGGACCTCTGAGATGGTGACACCTTGAAACCTGCTTACTAACTACTAACTGCAAGTACGCAGAAACAATTATGTAACGACATCCGCAATGAAGTTTAAAAACAAAAAGTTGACGTTGTAAGAGTTTTTACAAAATCATTTCATTAATCTACGTGTAATATTTGTTTTATTAACTCGTAATATTGGTGTTCGTGTAAAAATAAATAACTTGTGATTCATTAAACTATCTGTGCAAATCATTTGCAATGGATAATTAAAATGGTAGTCATAAGGGAGTCGGCCCTGCCGACTTCGGTGTATTCAAAAATACTAATGATATTTCCTCGCCATTATCAATCAATACATAGTATAAAACAAAGTCGCTTTCGCTGTATGTCCGTATGTATGCTTAGATCTTTAAAACTACGCAACGGATTTTGACGCGGTTTTTTTTAATAGATAGAGTGATTCTTAAGGAAGGTTTGTATGTATAATAAATGCATAATATAGTAGAGAAACACTGATAAATTGAAAGGTTTCTAATGTGATGTCGTAAATAAGCACGTTTTTTTTGCGCTTATATTGCAAACGCTGGCTGAACCCTACGAGATAGACCAAAATAATGTACAACAGTATTGTACAACTTACAAAAATCCACAAAAAAGTCCGCAATGGTATATGTCTATCTCTTAGGGATAACCCACCATAACCATTTTTTCACTGCACCCGTGCGAAGCCTGGGCGGGTCGCTAGTATAAAATAAAATAAAAATATGTATTCTTGGCGGTTGACTGGCGAGTTTCAGCGACATCTTAAATTTTATTTAATTAAATTTAAAGTAATAGGAAATTAGAGAGTACTGATAACTGTAAAAAAAAATGTATTTTTTTTTTTGATAATATATTAAAATAAGTCTCAATATCTCAGCCTACAACGATAAAATCTTCTGCACTGCTACAATCAATTGCACTTCCAGGTTACCACGATTATGTCATTATTACGTGCGACAGAAGAGCGGAATTAGTATGACCTATTATGACGTGTATACTACGATGTAGTGCTACGGTTGGGTGTCAGCTACGCCTTACGCTACAACCTAGTCACGTAGCGAACGGCTACGACACATATCACGCGCTGAGCCCATCGTCGGCATATATAAAATATATTCATTTCGCATACAATTATCGATAAAAAATATAAGATTGTCTCTGAGTTAGCGCGAGGCTTATACGAGTAATATCCGAGCAGCCTAGGGTATCGCTATAAATAAATAGTCTTTACAACTCGAGTCGATGTTTTCTATTAATATATTTCACCCCCTGTATTGAACTGATATCGCGATAAAACCAACGGCAGGCGTTTAGATATATAAGTTTGTTTTACAATACAAGATTAGGATGAAAATTTTAAACGTTAGTCGCTTTGGCAATAATATCTAACATAATATATCATTTCTTTTTACATATTCCTGGAAATACGATTATTACCAACGGCAACATACAGAAGAGACCAATTCACTTTTGCCTTCAAATTTCCTGAACGGGAATACAACCCCGTAATGAAATCCATCACTGTTACAATTTTTTCTTTGCAACTTCCAATATTATCAGGTTCATTATATTTTTCTAAAGATATAAATAAGTATATGTTTATGTATTAAAATATATGTAGGCTTTTGGCATAGCTGACGAGCTACATGAATTCTTGCCATAATTCTATTTTACTAATGAAAAACAGCATTGAACGTATTACAGTCGATTAATGATAGATCATATACCGAGGGGTAGGAGACTACCTTATTTTAGAGAGATATATGTACGTGTGTATTTGTAGGTAGATGGTATATATTATATCTTTTATATAAGCAAATGTATAAATTTTTATAACAAGATTCCACATAGTGTAGCTGAATTGCCTCTTCATAAGTTCAAAGTACATGTTAAAAAGGCGCTAATCAGTAAGGGTTATTACAAAGTTAATGATTATTTAAATGATGCCAATGCTTGGTGTTGATTTGAAGATATTACATTCTAAAGTGTAAATATTTGTTTTCCTGTATAAATTGTAGACACATATGTACGTTGTCTGGTTGTTATTACTTTTGATAAAGCTGATAAGTTTCTTGCGCCCATTCTTCTTATCAGCTAAAAATACGTCCTGAATAGGTGGTAGGGAAAAAAAATTTGGACGATTCAAACGAGCTTTCTATAAAGACATATTTGAATAAAGTTAATTTAGATTTTTTTTTATTAAATTAAATAGTGTACCAGTGAATTGTATACTAATTTGGATTAACCTTATCAAGGCAAGTAACGATAAAAACATTCACGCCACCCATTATATGTAGATTAAGACTTAGTCCAATAAGTTGGCCCAGTGCATATTTGTGGACGACATCTTTTAAAGAGCTATGGCAGATTTTTATTCACTATTTTTGAAAGCGTCTTAAGAACTCACAGCAACCAATGATTATAAAATATTCATAAACTATTTTTGATGATTTTGGCACATTTAGGTAAGGCCAGGTTAAAAAGTAATTAATTAAAAGTAGCTATTTTACTTTTCCGGCATGACAATAGTACAAGGCTGCCAGACTAAATAAATATTTTTTGCAATATTAAAATCATGAATGTTTGCTGTAAAATATGAGGTTTAAATTGTTTACGATTATAGCTAATGTAATTTTTGTTTAGTGTATTTATGTTTATACAGATTTTAAATTATTTCAATGAAATTCAGTTATAAAAACCTTTTTTGGCAATTAACATGAAAATGGGCGCTGGCTTAGAGACTCTTATCCAGAGCTATCAAAAAAATACAACGTTTGATATTTCGTTTTTATTTTTCATCACTCATACAGATTAGTATATCACTCAGCACCACAGACTAGTAAGTAACCAAGTTCTCAGCTCCCTTGTCAACGCTCGAGTGTGTTCTGTGTGTTTTCGCTGCTTTTCCCCCGTTTTCTTTATAATTTTTAACCCGGACTGCCTAAGAACTCTTATTTTCGCCACTAATAATACGAATCGGACTGTGATATTGCTTTTGTGACTTGGGTGTGCTTAAGGATTCTGATTTTGGCCTGTTTCTTGGATATTGTTGTTTATAAGGTTCTGTAGCCAAAATGAGTGGTCGCGGTCGCAGCCACGGCAGATCACGATAAGCACACGCATTTTGTGTGTTAATTGTAACATATGTATTAATACACTAAATCTGTTGCGTTTTTGTTGTTGTTGCGCAAAATAATATGGTTAATAAAGGCATAACCTATAAAACTTCTATGCAAAATTGCTCAAAAACCTGGACTCCTTAAATTACGATTTTATTTTGTTATTAATCAGCAATACATGCTCTTTTAAACAAGGTATATTTCATTCATAGACGCTTACTTTATTTTTGAATAAAATGATGTATGGGAAGCTGCCATAGCTGCCTGCTCTTTGTGTCTTAAGATGTTATCTTTCACCGTAGGAGCGTCAGATAAATGTACATACAGAAAACCGAAAAGCACATTGTTTTGTGACAGGACCGATCACAGGGCTTCCGAACCATCCTATTCGTAGACCACCTAGACGTTTGTTTTAATCGATAATCGATAAAAAATTTACTTGAATGTAACGAGACATTTTATCACTCGACTTTCAGCCCAGACTATCCGAGAAAGGTCTCAAGACGACATTGCCGCGTAATCCTATTCGGGAACGTGATGAGATCAGAGCTGACGGCGTGAGTTTCACGGGCACGGATGCAAATCTGTCACAAGAGTATTTCCGTTAATAAGCATGGTATTAAATTTTAAGCTGAACGCTACAGAACTTCTCAGTATATTCCAAGTCATGTAAATACAGTCACAGATAGTATAACGTTCGGTATTTGTAAACTAAATTGTCAATTAATGTACGTGAATTTATGATTAGGCATTCGGCATCAAAACACAGAAGACGAGGAAAATAAATAAGATTTGAAATCATAATCAATGCAAAGTATAATTTAGGAAATTTTCGTAAGCTAGTTTAAGACTAGAATAATGACTGCTGAATTTGTTAAACAAGTGTTTAACAAACATATGTAATGTACTCTGTATGTCTAAATTGTAAATTGTTGATACCTATTTAAAAAAAAAAACAATTTACCCTTTTTATGTTTCTTGCCTCTTTTTCTCAAAAAGCCTCTACGAATTTGCAAACAGGTGGAACAGAACTTTGTATATGACGTCAGTAAAAGCCTACAATGGTATGTGATGAACATTACTTTCTACTTAATCCTTACTAATATTATAGAAGTAAAAGTAACTCTGTCTATCAGTCTGTCTGTTTGTCACGCTTTCACGTCAAAACTGATAAACTGAATTAAACAAAATGTTGAATACAGATAGTATAAAACTAAAAAGGACATACGCTACTTTTTAATGCGAAAATAGTTTGTAAGGGACTGAAATAGGGCATAAAAGTTAGTATGGAAAATATGTAATTTTGCAAATATGCTACTTTTTTTTAAAGATTTTGATTAGATATTAATTAAAACGATATTCCAAATTTGTTAAATTTTTTTCCCTAAAGAGGATATTTTTAATTTTTGTTTGAACACACACATCTTAAATGGTTTAGATAATCCTTACTAATATAATTATATTAAGTGAGTTTGTTTGTTTGTTCGCTTTCACGCCGTAACTACTGAAATTTAGCAGACGTAAAGATAAGAGTCCGGATTAAGTAATAGGGTACTTTTTATCTCGGAAAAATGGACAGATCCCACGGGATGTGCAATAAAGGCTTCGCTCAAAAACTACTGCACAGATTTTCATGCGGTTTTCATCAATAGATAGAGTGATTCTTGAGCAAGGTTTAGCGGTATTTTTTATCTCGGAAAAACGGATAGTCCCACGAGAAGCGCGATAAAACCTTCGCGTCATAAACCGACTTCCGCGCATATGTAGCCGTGGGCAAAACCCTTAACCCTCTATAGACCCAATCCCGAAATCCACGAGGGCGAAGCCGCGGGCAGAAAGCTAGTTATTAATAAACAGATAGCTTGAGAACCGAAGAATGAGAAAAGGATATTTTAACTTTCACTATAGGTTCGTGTGAGAATAGTTGAAGATACTGGTAAGAACGTAAGATAACTTTCACTGCGGGAAAATAAATCTATCCTTTTAGAAAATCCGAAATGCCACTTGCGAAAAGCAAGTTACAATATATAATAATCCCCGTTAATTATTATTTATTTAATCGTATTCATAAAGAACAAATACCGAGAATTGTCATTGATATTTGATACATATAATTGCTGCCAAGAATAGTGCCAACCCTGTGCAATGTTGTATTAAGGGCAAATTAACGCCATTTCCGCTTACGTTAGACCACACACTTCCGGTGCGATATGAATAATGTATTCACCTCCCAATTTAATTAGGAAATTAATCAAGTTACCGTTACCAACAACGTCACGAGTTGATGGACATGAACGCAATTGAAACCGGTATTTTGCAACTATTAAGTAGATTGCTTTTATCTGCACTAATAATATTAGAAAGAGGGCATATTTGTAGTTTTGTATGTAACGAATAAACTCAAAAAGTACTGGGCCGATTTTAATAATTCTTTTTTTTCCCTGGGGAAAATGCATTAAATTGCATACCCCGGCTGTGGCGAGCCTGCGGTTTTGTGGGGCTCTCCTCCCCAGAAGGGGGAGGCCTACCCACTAAAAACCTCAGGGATGGCCTTCCTTAGGCATGTAGGGAGCCCCCGGGAACATCAAGCCACTTCCGGGAATCCCCAGCCTCCGCTCCCCTATCTAGTGGGGAGCCCTCCTCGGGGGAGGCTACTACCTCCCCCGGTCTCCTCTGTATCCCTTACCCTAGATCCCATGACACAAGCGTTCAGAGCTTACTTTAAGCTAAGGTAATTGGTGTAAGTGTGAGAAATATTTATTTTATTTTTATTTCTATTCTGCTATGAAAGGGACAAAAATATATCAAAATGCAAGGTAAGTTCGGAAACGAATGTTTAGATTTGGCGAAAGAGTTTGTGTATCTGCGATCTAAAAACACATTTTTTTATGTAACAATATCTGTCTACTTTCTAGTAGTAATAATTTAAATTTTAAGTGCTTTTGTATCTGGTGTAGTGTTTAATCATTTGCCAATTAAGGTTAAATCAAGATTTAATCTTATTGGCGCCCTCTTCTAGCGATAATTAAAAATATAATTTTAATAATGTTTTTTATAGATTAAAAGAAGTCTTTCATTTTAAATTTGTTTATTGTTGCTTTTTAATTTGATATTAAAAATATTGTCCGTCTGTTAAATTAATTCTAAAGAGCAAAATAGCAAATTATGGTCCACTTTTTGCACCCGCCATTTTTGAGTAGCAATTTTCAGTCATTGCTGTGAGAAAGATTAGCAAGAGAAATATCTGTCTACAGTACAGTAGGCAAAACCGTGCTTGCCTAGAAATTTTTTGGGTTTTCTCATCTATAGGACTAAATGCCACGCCAATAACGCATCTATGATACGGCAATCGTACATTGGCGGAAGGGTACAAGTAAAAAGGAAAGGTTCAATATGATATCAAACTACAGCTTTGGAACATATTGAAGGAAGGTCAGGTTAAGATTATCCATAGTCGAGGAAACTAAAGATCTATTTTTCTAGTCCCAAATACTTTTTTGTGTCGTAGACCCTTTGGCCATGATTTTTAGTTTTGAGTAGACCCCCCTACTTACCTGATATTGAATGTCTACATTCTACAACTTAATTTTTATTTAAACACTAGCTTTCTGCCCGCGGCTTCGCCCGCGTGGATTTCGGGATTGGGTGTATAGAGGGTTAAGGGTCATAGCTTTTGCCCACGGCTACATATACGCGGAAGTCGGTTTATGGTGCGAAGATTTTATCGCGCTTCCCGTGGGACTATCCGTTTTTCCGAGATAAAAAATGCCGCAAAACTCCTCAAGAATCACTCTATCTATTGATGAAAACCGCATAAAAATCTGTGCAGTAGTTTTTGAGCGAAGCCTTTATTGCGCATCCCGTGGGATCTGTCGATTTTTCCGGATAAAAAGTAGCCTATGTTACTCGGGGAGAATGTAGCTTTCCAAAGGTGAAAGAATTTTTGAAATCGGTCCAGTAGTTTAAGCGTGAAGAGGTAACAAACAAACAAACAAACAAACAAACAAATAAACAAACAAACAAACAAACACACTTTCGCATTTATAATATTAGTTGGCATTTATCATAATTTCAGCCAATAGACGCCCACTGTTGGACATAGGCCTCCCCAAGGATCTCCACGCAGATCGGTCCTGCGCTGCAACCGTCCAGCGCCTTCCCGCGATCTTCATCAAATCGTCGGTCCACCTTGTGGGAGGCCTACCAACGTTGCGGTGTCCAGCATATGCCTGCCACTCCAGGACCTTTCCGCCCCAACGGCCGTCAGTCCTGCGAGCAATGTGCCCCGCCCATTGCCACTTAAGGTTCGCAATTCTTCGGGCTATGTCGGTGACCCTGGTTTTTCTGCGGATTTCATCATTTCTGATTCGATCACGCAGAGAAACTCCGAGCATAGCCCTCTCCATTGCCCTCTGGGTGACTTTGAGCCGCCTTATAAGGCCCATCGTGAGTGGCCAGGTTTCTGGCCACATCTATACTAATATATAAAGCTGAAGAGTTTGTTTGTTTGTTTGTTTGTTTGAACGCGCTAATCTCCGAAACTACTGGTGCGATTTGAATAATTCTTTTTTTGTTGGATAGTCCATTTATCGAGGAAGGCTATAGGCTAAATAACATTACGCTATGACCAATAGGAGCAAAGACAGAGCGGTAAATGTGTAAAAAACGGGGAAAATTATTCATTTTTGAAGGCTTTCTTTGCGTGCGCTGCGAAAACGGTTCAAGATACACAAAAAATATGTATGAAAGAATTATTCCTCTATACATGATCTAAAAAAAAGTCCGCGACGGCATATGTCTATCTTTTAAGGTTTAGTCACAATGACCGTTTTTATGGTACCAAATTTGGTCGAAATAATTTGTTTAAGTTGTATCAACATAATAATATTAATTTATAATACAATTTTATTTCATAGGTACTTTTATAAATAATTTTATGTCTTGATGATGGTATAATGTAAAAATAGGTATTATCGTCCCTCTCCTGAGGGGTGGTCGCCCTCACGATTTGCCTATATGGTTCTTAGAACCTAGGCCAGGCTGAGTTTAGTCGGCAGGTCACGTGGCTGGACCGTTCCGGTCGCGTGGAGTCCGACATAACCTCCGTGACACTTGCCGTTGCGGGGGTATCCTGGGTACGTTTCGTGCTCCTTGTGAGGATTCTCAGCCTTCCTCTCCTGAGGAAAAAAAAATAGAAATAAAATAGGTACTATCAGTGTATGTTGAGATCCATTGCCATGGACGCCTGTTCTCATTTCATGGACCCTCATATTTTTGTTCCGCTGACGTAGACCACTTGCAAGTTATCATAGACTTTTTGTTTTTTTTTTTTATCTTTTTTTTTTGTTTTGTTTTTAATGTAAATTTAACTGTTAATCTAGACCTACCTCACGACATAACAGTCACACGTACAAAGTGAGAATCTGTAACTGGCTTTAAGCCTGTTGTAAGTGGTAATTTATAATCCTAACAAGTTGTAGATTCTATGATTAAATAAAAAAAAAATAAAAAAAATGAAAAAAAAAATAAAAAATAGACCTATAGAAAAAAGAAATAGAGATAGATAGAATAGATAGAAAGATATATAGATAGAGAAATAGGGGTCGAGTTGTTGATTAGATTCTCGCATGGGACAGATTATGTATGACCTTTAAACATTTGTCCTTTTTTTTTTTTTTTTTTTTTTAGGGGGGAAAATGCTCCTTATTCACCTTGACGCCGCGCTGGCTAGGCGCGGCCGTGTGTGGGGCTCTCCGGTAGAGTGCCGGCCTACCCACTAAAAAACCCCCCAGGTTCTCTGGGCCCATGCAGGGCACATGGCGGGGTGCGCTTTCGCGATTCGACCGCCATGTGTCCCGGGACCGGCTCGACCAGCAGAATGGTCAAGCCACCGCCAAAGGAGGGACTGTCCGAGAACCTCTGGACAGTCCCCCAGACAGAGAGACCCACACCTTGGCGTGCGCGCGTAGCCAGGCGCGCACGCGGCCTCCCGGTTTAAACATTTGTCCTGGACTGGGTGTGTGTATGTAAGATTCTGTTTGCAACGTACTTATAGCAAAAAAGAAATAGTTCGGAACCATTTCCATACATTGTTGTTGATTCGAACATAAATTATACTTTTATAGGCGACTTGAGCGGAATACTAACAAGTGGGTCTTCAAATGAATATGGACAAGACCTAAATCTTACATGTACCCATTTTCCTTTACAAGTTTACACAAATCAAATCAAAAATTTATTCTTCAAATAGGATTTTACAATCACTTTTGAATGTCAAAGATGCTACGCCATTGGTTCACAAGTCTACGGCGGAGACCTTGTACTGGAAAGAACCAGCAAGAAAACCAGCAACGGCTATTTTTTTTCTCTCTGTATCATTACAGAGTCATCAGTTGGAAGCCGGCTTCAGATACACAGTCTGAACCCAACATCCGATACAAGTTAAAACAACTAACAAATATATATTTTCGTCACAAGAGTAATATCGCATTAAACAAATCGGATATGTGTACAAAACAAAAATATTATTTATTATAGAATCGTTAAAATTATATATCTCAAAATTTACATTCAAGTATGTTTAATCATTCAGGAAATTAAATATCGTAAAAATTACATCCAAGCATTTTTATCATTCAAGAAATCATTGACATTGTAATACACTTTTTTCATTAGAGTATTTTTAATCATCATCATCATCATCAGCCCCTCTTCGTCCACTGCTGGCCATAGGCCTCTTCGAGTGTACGCCACTGAGATCTGTTTTCGGCTTCTCGCATCCAGCTCCTGCCAGCCGTCCTGCGCAAATCATCACTCCACCTTGCCTGAGGACGTCCTACACTACGTTTGCCGTTTCGCGGTATCCACTCTAGAACACGTTTGCCCCAACGGCCATCGGTTCTACGGCTAACATGGCCAGCCCACTGCCACTTCAGTTTGCTAATCCTGTGGACTATGTCGATGACTTTGGTTCTCTGACGTATCACCTCATTTCTGATGCGATCCCTCAGAGAAACGCCGAGCATAGCCCTTTCCATAGCCAGCTGAGTGACTCTGAACTTAAATTCATGAAACTATATATTATGTATTTTTAATATGTGCTTTAAATTCATGAAACGGTAAACCAGTAATATTTTCTGGATGTGTTATAAAAAGTTACACATTTCCCTAAGAACGAACTTCTTTTGAAGCCTGTATGTTGGAACGGCAAGCTTATTTTTATTTCTGGTGTTTAAGTGATGAACTTGAAAATTTGTATTAAATGTATCGTAGTTCTTATAAACATATTACATTTTCATAAATATATTGACACGCCAATGTGTTTATATTTATATCCTTAAATAAATCTCTGAGCGATTCTCTCTGTTTTTTATTATAGACAGCGCGAATCGCTCTTTTTTGGAGCACGAAAATCCTTTAATATTCGCCGCAGATCCCCACAATAGTATGCCATACGTCATGACACTATGAAAATAACTGAAATAGACCAATCTTGCCGTTTCAACGCTAGTCAGTTGTCGTACTTTATATATAGCATATGAAGCAGATCTAAGTCTGCTTGCCAAGGTCTCAATATGGGGATTCCATTACAATCGAGAGTCGCGTGTAATACCCAAAAATTTAGTACTGTCAGTGAATTCTACAGTTTCATCATTCATTTTCACAATATTGTTCACTGTTATTACATTAGGCAATGAAAATTTAATACATTTAGTGTTATTTGTGTTAAGTGATAGGTTATTCATTGTGAACCAGCGCTATACTTTAGTTAGTGTACTATTCACAACGTCAGTATTTGCATCTCCCCTGTCAAACTTGAATATTAATGAAGTATCATCTGCAAATAGTACTGCATCGCACAAGCTAATAGTGAAGACATTATATCTATTAAAGCATGATCATAAATAAATAAATAAAATAAATAAATAAATATTTGTTACACTTACACCAATTAGCCTAGCCCAAAGTAAGCTCTGTAAGGCTTGTGTTATGGGATCTAGGATAACGGATAGACATACATATATTATACATATATAAATAATTTTTATTGAAATATATATCAACAACCATGACTAAGGTACAAATGCTCGCATTCATCACACAAACATCTGCCCCCACCGGGATTCGAACCCGGGACCTCAGAGATGGCGACACCTTGAAACCGGTGTATTATCCACTCGACTATGGAGGTCGTCAATCATGATCACTTTATATCTATTAAAGCTATAAGTCTTGTTATGTTATTTAAAAGTTATAGTCAAAATAATTGACAATATTACTATTGAGAAAACGATTGATCAAATATTTAATAATTGATTAAATATGGTTCAATCAACAAAATTTGTTTTCACAAAGAAACTGCGCACAAAAAATAGAATGTAAGCAAAAAGGAAATAAGAGCTATTTTCGTAGAAGGTCCTTTTTAATTTAAATTCTCTGGTTCAATACTAACAAGGTACGAAGGAAAATACACATTAATTTAATAGGCAAATTCTTTATACATCCAAGACATATTCTTATTACGTACCTAATAAAAGTTATTTCTGAGCTATGTTTGACGTGAAACGAATCGTCCTATCATGTCGTTTTTATTTCTACAGTTACAAGATTCTTTCATTACCTTGTTTCTATATGTATTTTTAAGTTTTATATTTAATAATTAAACACATAAATATGTTACTCAGAAAGACCAAATTGCGTATATTAGAAAATTTGGTTCACAAGATCCTTTGAAGTTACATCGACCCACTCAATTCTTCACATCCTTAAGAAATTTTTGTAAGTGAATTAAAATGCTTACTGATATAAAAATACGAAAATTACACTATCTATCTGTCTGTCATGCTGCAATTAAACAACAGTTTAAATGACAATTTCATTGCAATGAAAAATAAAGACTGAGAAACAGGGTGGGCTACTATTTCATGTAAATAAAGGGTTTTAAGGGGTTGAAATATTTAACTTATTAAAGACACTTAAGCTAAAAGCCTATAATCAGTTGTAAAGTCACGTTATCACTGCTTATCTTTCCATTTAAATTGAAGACAGCAATACAGCAGTGTTTTTTCAAAATACTACTACAAATTCTCCAGCAGACAGCAGACGACTAAGAGTATAGTGTATCGGTTGATCCTTCAAATAACTAAAAATAATGTTGAAAAATTAATAACCAGATTGGCAGAAACACCCTCTACCGTAAATGATAGATCTTTCTAGAATCGCCTAGATTTCTCAATATAACTTTAAAAGCGGAGTATGTCTGTCGATAGGAAACGATTCAACAACACATGAGGTCATGCTCTAAGCGGTTCTTCCGAGCCGGGGACGAGCACCTTAACCTTTTGATCCGCGAGTCAGTGAATCATAGTTCAATACTCTCTTCAGCGAATATGTTCAATCAAAATCGGCAAAGATTTCGCAGACCGCAACACGTCCTTAGCGATCTCCCTAATCAATTAACGCAGGACCTTCAAGACCTGCAAGCGGCGACGTCTGAGTCGTCGCGCCCCTTGCCAATATGACGACCTCCATAGTCGAGTGGATAGTACACCGGTTTCAAGGTGTCGCCATCTCTGGGGTCCCGGGTTCGAATCCCGGTGGGGGCAGATGTTTGTGTGATCTGTGATGAGCATTTGTACCTTAGTCATGGTTGTTGATATATATTTCAATAAAAATTATTTATTTATGTGTAATATATGTATGTCTATCCGTTACCCTAGATCCCATAGCACAAGCCTTACAGAGCTTAGTTTGGGCTAGGCTAATTGGTGTAAGTGTAACATTAAAAAAAAAAAAAAAAAAAAAAAATAGGCCGGAGCCATTTGGTGTATCGTGCCTCTTCTGGTGCATATGCTCTCTTTATAGGGCAGCGCTGACTGCGCCTCTCCTGAGGTGCGGTCTTCCTTATCACGTCAAGCTATAGGGTCATTAAGACCAACGGCTCGGGCTGAGTATAGTCGGTAGGTCCTTCATGTCGAGCCGCCTCGATCCATCTGGACTCCGACATAATCACCGTGACACTTCGTTCCCGTGGTATCTCTGAGGATTCTCAGCTCCCTCTCCAGAGGGAAAAAACCGGCCAAGTGCGAGTCAGTTCGCGCACGTAGGGTTTCGTACCATTATACATCTAAATAAATGTTATTCTTTATTATATTGGAGTTGATTAAATGGAAGGTAAAATGCGGTTTACGATTTATAACGTACTAGCTGTTGCCCGCGACTTCGTCTGCGTAAATTTCGAGTTGAATGTTATTGATACACAAATCATATTAATATACGATTTTACCGATTAAAATATTTTTGGTATAAAGCAATTCCTTGAGGTAAAGTAAACTCAAAGAATTTCTTTATATACCACATTATTCGTTTTTCCTTTTTCCTATTCGATTCTCAGCGCAAAGATCATGAAAAGATACGAAGGAGATTTTTCGCCTTATGTCGAAACACATTCCTTTATTAGGCTTTATTTGAAAAAACTACAATAGCGCGTTGTAGAAATTGATTAAATGAAACAGCGCCATCTAGTGATTTATGAAAAAACTAACATGCGTAATGAAACTGATTTACACTTAAATATTTTTTCTGTTCTATTATATGTATATATTAAGCGTGAAGAGGTAATAAACAAACAAACTTTCGCATTTATCATATTATTTTGATAAAAACTGGTTTCGTTTCATCGTATTTTGGTTCCCTGTTCCATCTCACTGCCCACGAACATGCTAAACGTGCCTTTGGGGTCTTATAACCTGTGGCTCTGTCTACCCCGCAGGGGATAAAGACGTTATCTTATGTATGTATTGTATCATGATGATGAATTGTCTTTAGATTTTAAATTTCCCATGTAACTTATGTAAGAATGGTGTACATTATAATTCGCAATATTATCATGCCTTGAGTTCATTAAAATGACGATAACTTTTTTTTAATCAACCGATTTTGATGAAACAAAGTTTAGATATTATTCTGAGTTAAAACAAAGCAAATAGTGAAAGTTTCAAGCAAATCGGTTCAGTACTTTCGGAGATAAACGTGAACATACATACAGACAGACAGACAGACAGACAGACAAAAAATTCCAAAAAATTTTTTTTGCTTTCTAATAATCTATTTAAGTGCCCCTCTATCCATTTCTGTCAAAAATACTAAATGTACAGACAAAATATTTTTACTGTCTTATTATATGTATAGATAAAAAAACGAATTATTTGATCTCGTTCAAACCAATTTTCGGTGAAAGCTTGCATGGTAATGTACATCAAATATCATTTTCCATTTATCATTCCGTTATTTTAGAAGTTACGGGGGTGGGGGGGACACATTTTTCCGCTTTGGAAGCGTCTCTAGCCGCAAACTATTCAGTTCAGAAAAAAATTATATTAGAAACCTCAATATCATTTTTGAAGACCTATCCATAGACGCCGCATACGTATGGGTTCAATGAAAAAAAAAAATCAGTTTCAGTTCTAAGTATGGGGAACCCCAAAAAATTATTACTATTTTTCATTTTTGTATGAAAATCTTAATGCGGTTTATCGAGTACATCTACTTATATTATATATATATATACATGTAGCCTATGTGTTAATCTGATGTATACGCTACATTATGGTGAAGTTTCATTAAAATCCAGTCAGTAGTTTTTATGTCAAAGTATAACAAACATCTATATATACGAAGTTTTGCGTGTATAATATTAGTAGGTACAATTCACAGACGGTCTTTACAAATTGTAGCCTATTTGTTATTCTGATGTATAAGCTACATTATGGTGAAGTTTCATTAAAATCCAGTCAGTAGTTTTTATGTCAAAGTATAACAAACATCTATATATACGAAGTTTTGCGTGTATAATATTAGTAGGTACAATTCACAGACGGTCTTTACAAATTGTAGCCTATTTGTTATTCTGATGTATAAGCTACATTATGGTAAAGTTTCATTAAAATCCAGTCAGTAGTTTTTATGTCAAAGTATAACAAACATCTATATATACGAAGTTTTGCGTTTATAATATTAGTAGGTACAATTCACAGAATGTCTTTACAAGTTGTAGCCTATTTGTTATTCTGATGTACAAGCTATATTATTGTAAAGTTTCATTAAAATCCAGTCAGTAGTTTTTATGTCAAAGTATAACAAACATCTATATATACGAAGTTTTGCGTTTATAATATTAGTAGGTACAATTCACAGAATGTCTTTACAAGTTGTAGCCTATTTGTTATTCTGATGTACAAGCTATATTATTGTAAAGTTTCATTAAAATCCAGTCAGTAGTTTTTATGTCAAAGTATAACAAACATCTATATATACGAAGTTTTGCGTTTATAATATTAGTAGGTACAATTCACAGAATGTCTTTACAAGTTGTAGCCTATTTGTTATTCTGATGTACAAGCTATATTATTGTAAAGTTTCATTAAAATCCAGTCAGTAGTTTTTATGTCAAAGTATAACAAACATCTATATATACGAAGTTTTGCGTTTATAATATTAGTAGGTACAATTCACAGAATGTCTTTACAAATTGTAGCCTGTTTGTTATTCTGATGTACAAGCTATATTATTGTAAAGTTTTATTAAAATCTAGTCAGTAGTTTTTATGTCAAAGTATAACAAACATCTATATATACGAAGTTTTGCGATTATAATATTAGTAGGTACAATTCACATAATGTCTTTACAAATTGTAGCCTATTTGTTATTCTGATGTACAAGCTATATTATTGTAAAGTTTTATTAAAATCCAGTGAGTAGTTTTTATGTCAAAGTATAACAAACATCTATATATACGAAGTTTTGCGTTTATAATATTAGTAGGTACAATTCACAGAATGTCTTTACAAATTGTAGCCTATTTGTTATTCTGATGTACAAGCTATATTATTGTAAAGTTTCATTAAGCTCCATTCAGTAGTGTTTACGTGAAAGAGCAACAAACATCCATCCATACAAACTTTCGCGTTTATAATATTAATAGCATCTCTCAAATGTTACTTGTTACTCGACACAAAATATCTGTCAAAAACATTTAGCCACTCTATAGTTTGAGATAAATTGTTTTAGTGTACAACTGCGGCGATTAGCTTACTAACTAACAAACTAGTAACTTGCAAATACAGTTAATTAATGAAAATATCCAACGCCGCAGAATTGAATAATCCAAATAAAGTCGGGGCGGAATTCCTCTCGCTACGCTTGAACGGAGCGTGCGAGATATTATAGACTTGATTATTGAATAGAATTGGCATTGCGATTAATATTCAAGCAGTTCATATTTCTCTATTCATGTTATCTAAAAACTATAGTTCCAAGCTTGTATATGTTTTTGAAATGGAAAACTGCAATAAGTTCTAGATAAAAGCGAATAAATATTTACATAACAAACTTATTAGCTATCTAATTCAATGCTTAATCACAGCAAATCTTATTTAATGTCATAATAATAAAAGAGACGCTAACTAATTACCCTAACCTAAGAACCGCATTGCTTGCGCAACATTTACTTGTAACTCATTTTTTTATATAATCACAGTCCATATTATACGTCCCCAGCGAGGGGTACGAACATACCCTAACTGGTCCAGTTGGGGGATGGTCGGATTGGTTGATAACATCAAACTTTAAATGTTTTCGCAGCTTCTTCCCTCATATTCCCTCGCCATAGGAGCACATGTAAATATGAAAAACAAGAAACACATCGGTACATGGCGGAATCGACCCCGGGACCCGCAAATCTAATTCGTAGATCAGTGCAGGAACCACAATGCCACCGAATTTCCTTTGTCGAGTGGTCGAGTAATCGGCTTCTACGCAGCGGGTCGCGGGTTCAATTCCTGCTCGGGACAGATATTTTGTATGACCTACAAAAATTTGTTCCGGTCTGGGTATTTGTGCATGTGAGTGTGTATGTTTGTGACTGCACTCATGACACAGGATAAAAATACTAATGTGGGGCGACGTCATAAAAAAAGTTATAGCGGCAACAGGGACAAATTCTCTGTGGCAATTTCAACTGTCTTGATATTTAGGTTCATGAGCTACAGGCTGGTAATAGACAGACAGACAAACGAAGTTTAAACAACCGAGTATGTTTTATTATTTAGGTACGGAACTCTAAAGGGAAACAATGATAAAACATTTCACTTAAATCGCCAGTTACAACATATTTTATTCACGATTTTGTATTCCCAGTTTACATATAATCTCTGATTAGTGAATCAGTGATTGCTCGATAAGAGATTCGCAAATAGATGATAATCCAATAATTTCTGTCTATTCTTAGAAACAAATAATCAGCAGATTTCCCAATCCGACATACGTAATTGTAGATTAGTGAATAATCACTGATTGCTAAATCACCGATTTAAGCAATGTCAGCTACAAATACTGACACTGGATTCTGCGAAGATGAGAAAATGTCTATTGATTTTACATTCAAATCCCTGAACTAAACATGCACACATAGAGGATACAAGGTAAATTGGATCCTAGCTATAGTGGGTAGAGTTGCTATTCCAACTGAAGCGGCGGTTAGTCGCCAGACTTTGAAAGTATACTGCAAACATACCTAAGTTGGTGTTTTCATACGAGAAGTTTCTATTGCCGGGAAGTCATGTAAGTGAGTAGCAATAGAGCTATTTTAGTCTTTGAAACTTGAAGACTGAACAATATTTTATCATCAAACTGTTTCATGAAGCTTCTAAAGAAAATTCATTTGAATATTATATATTCAAACGAATTTTCTTTAGAAGCCCGCGTGTTATAGGATTTTTAGCAAGGTTTAATTTTTCGTAAAGGTAAAATTTTATTAGTTCTTACTGCTCTGCAGTCATCCTCGAACCCGGCTTACTGTTTTTATCAGATTATCCCGCAGTAAAGATATCATCTTCCATTACAAAGGATATTGGTTACGTTTGCTGATTCCGCGCAGTTGATGATGACTTGTCCAACAAGCAGACAAGGTCGACACGTGTTTCGTCTCTCAGCGAGACATCTTCAGGATCTGTTGCCCGCTCGGTGTTTCACGAGCGAGTCGCTCGTCGTCTGCTTTTTTTTTTTTTTTTTTTTTTTTTATATTATAGCAAGCAAACGAGCCAACGGGTCACCTGATGGTAAGTGATCACCGCCGCCCATAGCACAAACAACACCAGAAGTATCATCAGCGCGTTGCCGGCCTTTCAAAAATGTATACGCTCTTTTTTTGAAGCTTCCCATGTCGTAACTGTTCGGAAATACCGCGGCCGAAAGTTGGTTCCATAACTTTGTCGTTCGCGGGAAAAACGTACGCGAAAACCGCACTGTGGAGGACAGCCAACCATTAAGATGGTGGGGATGGAAAGCAAGTCCCCTCCATGACGCACGATACAGAAAATCGGTCGGCGGCAGTATCCCAAACAAGTCGTCAGAGCACTCCCCATGGTATATGCGGTAGAGAACACAAAGAGACGCGACATCTCTCCGCAGCGCCAATGAGTCCATACGACCACAGAGCACCGGGTCGTCGACAATTCGAACCGCTCTACGCTGGATACGGTCAAATGGAAGGAGCTGGTACTGAGGAGCTCCGGCCCACAGGTGAGAGCAGTATTCCACATGTGGCCTGACCTGTGCCTTGTAAAGTTGTAGGCGGTGGGTCGGCGTGAAATACTGTCTCGCCCTGCTTAGCACTCCCAGCTTTTTTGAGGCTAATTTAGCCTTGCCTTCCAGATGACAGCGAAACTGAACATCGCTCGATATGTCAACGCCCAGGATACCGATGGTTGACCCGGCATCAAGGCAAGCGCCTTCAAAGTTTATGGTTGCGACAAAAGGAGATTTCTTAGCGGTAAACGCGCAAACTTGTGTCTTAGAGGCGTTAAACTGGACTAGATTTAGTCGGCTCCAATTCGAGACATGGCTGAGTATGTCATCGATATCAGACACAAGCTTGCTGGACAAGTCATCATCAACTGCGCGGAATCAGCAAACGTAACCAATATCCTTTGTAATACAATGGACTTCCGCAAAATAACACCTGCTACAATAGCGTATCATCTTCCATGACAAAAATTACCCTTTATCCTAAAAGAAGAATATCAGTGCTTTGCTGACATCTTATTGTGAGTAATTCCAATCACTGACCTTCTAACTTCTGCAGCGAATACAACATTAGTTTGATCTGGGTTGTGTAATTTAATTTTAGTCTCTTTGTGTTTTTATATTTGTGCGTGATGGAGACGTTTTGTAAATCAAGATTTATATATCTATCTAATTCAAAGATCCACTCTTTCACAATTTTAATACAATTGTGAAATATGTAATTAGATAACTCAGGGGTTTTGTTAATAAACGTAATTATTTGTCTTTATAAGACACGATCCTTTATAAGGTGTGCATTAAGTGAGCGGAGGCGAAAGATTTAAAAAAACAAACTTTATTTTTACAGTAAGACAATTAAACAGTAATTAATTTTATTATATAAATTCTATTCTTATATACTACTTAATTGCTAACTACGCAGTTTTAAGATGTGAGGCATGACCTATTTACATGGAACGTTCTAGAATTTATTGCGAAATAATAAATGATTAATCGCACATCTTAAGGGTGTGACCTAAATAATAATCAGCTGACAAAGCTAATATTGGTAGATTGGGGGTCCTTAACTCTTGCGGGGGGATCCAACGCGGGGCCATTTATGACAAACTTAATGAAATTGTGCATGGAGTGTACCAACCCCCAAAAAACAGACCATTATTGGTGCGAAGAGAGCAATATTGTTGTGTTAGGTTAAGGATGACTGCGACAGCGAACGCGATGCCATCGACTTTATGACATTATTACACTTCCACCCTTCGACCGGCTAAGGCAAAACAGACGGGTAGCAAAAAATCGTTTAAATCGGTTCAGTAGTTTTGTTGTGAACAAGCAGATAAACAGATAGACACTCGCATTCGCATTAATAACATTAATAAGGTTTTAGTCTCATATTACACAAATAATTTTATAACTCATCACTTCTACAAATATATAATGCAATATATTATGTTTATAGACCGCCTAAGCAATGTTGATGTTTGCATGTATCCTAAGTAATCCGCCCAAACCGAGCGAACGGATTAAAACTGTCAAGTTGTACTACAGCACCTCAATAGACCTTTTGCGGTGCGACCGTTTTTGCTGTCATAATTTTATTGAGACAGAATGTTCTACCCAACTTGGAGTAATAACGATGATATTGTTGTAAATATTAATAAGTTTAACTTGTTATGCATATCTTTAGAGATGCATATTTTTAGATCCAATAGTCTGACTCTGAAGGCTGAAGGTCGCTTACTTTCATGTGATGCGATGGATCAAATGGCGATCGGCAATGAGAACTGCCTGTGACACTCGCATTATTACCCGTAGTAACCAGACCTGTCGTCGTGTAAGGATCGGAATGATGGCCCGTTAAGCGGATGGATGACCAAAGATTGCATGTTGCTGAAATTCGTATGTTAAGGTAGAGGGGTGGAGGAATGAATATGTCAGAGGAAGTCTGACAGTAGCCCCCTTATTGTTGAAAAATTCACAGAAAAGAGACTATTCTTAGTATGATCATGTTGTTAGCAAAGCTATAGACATGAAAGGTCGTGTGGGGAGAGGAAGTCTTAAAAAACGATAGATTAACTGTGTGAATGTTGATATGTTGAAGAGTGTGAGTATCGAAATGGCGAGTAATAGAAGAGATTTACTATGCGTTTCGCTTCTACTTTTATAATGCGCACAGCAAAAGAGTGGAATTCCCTCCCGCCGGATATTTTCCCTGATAAATACAATCTGGGTCTTTTCAAGGGAAGAGTGAATAGGCACTATCTGGACAGGCATGGACCATCTTCGGCCTCGTCGTCACTTACTATCAGGTGAGATCGAGGCCAAATGCCTGTCCATAACACATAAAAAAAAGGGAGTGCAAGAGGAAAACATGTTGCGCTGACTCCATTTTTTTATAGGATAGGGCAGCAAACTAGGAAACTTATGGTAAGTGACAACCGCTTCCCATAGACACCCGCAACACTAGAGGAGATGATGCGTTGCCGGCCTTTTAAATGGGAATATGCTCTTTTTTTTTTGAAGGTTTCGATATCCTATCGGTTCGGAAATACTACAATGCTGTCGGAAACTAGCAGCAGGAATTGATCCGAACAATTCTTCGGAGCACTCACCGTAATATAAGTGATAGAGGATACATAGCGAAGCTACATCACTACGCAGCGCCAAGGAATCTAGCTGATATGAAATATCCGGGGAGTCGACGATTCGAGTCGCTCTCAGTTAGATGTCGTCCAGAGGGAGAAGCTGGTACTGGTAAATGAAATTGGGAACAGGGCAAGAAGAATGGATCAAAAACCATTTCGTTTTCTAATTGGCGTTACCCACACGTCTCTAAAACAATCTAATTATACGAAATTAGGGGAACAGCAGAAGTAAACATAATTAAATTTCCCCAACTGATTTGAAGCTTTTTATCAGACTTCATAAGAATAGATAGAAGAAATTGGGTTATTCGACTTTTACTTCTCGTGTTCGGACAGCGATATCTACGAGACAACTCTATAAGATTAAGATTAACTTTAAGAATATATCGCTGTCGCAGACACACCTCTCTACACCCTTAGCCGTTCACACCAATGTTGCCCTCTTCGCACCAATATTGGTCTGCTTTTTTTGGGGGGGGGGGGCATTTAGTGAGCGGCGAGTCATCACCTGCCATATTTAAAATCAATTAGGAGGCTTTGAGAAGGCAGGTGACCGGAGTCTCTTTCATAGTTCGGTTCTCATTACCACCGAAATCGAAATGCAATAGTCCACATGCTTTTTGACCACTAATGACAATAGTTTCTGTGCATCTAACTCGATGTAGTCTTTAGCTGCTTCTACTGCTGTCATGATGCAGATAGAGATTGGACCCAGTTGGTACACTCCACGCACACTTTTATTAAATTTCGCTTAAATGGCCTCTACGCGTTGGATATGTATCCCCGCGCACGCCTTATAAAGGACCGTGTTTTATAAAACCACGCGATATAAGCGCTAATAATAAATCAATTTATTTGTCTTTACGATTAACTCAATACCACAATTTGTCATGGATACCAATGTCAAAACTAGACCAAATTGAAATCAGACACAAGGGAAAAAACAATCGAAAGTTCTGAGGGAACAAACATACAAAAAACCAATCGAAGCGAGAACGTCCTATTTGAAGTCAGTTATAATTTTGACCGTGGGAGAGCCATGCTCGGCACGAATTGGGCCGGCTTGACCGGAGTGATACCACGGCCTCATAGAAAACCGGCGTAAAATAGCGCTTGCGCTGTGTTTTGCCGAGTGAGTGAGGGTACCGGAGGCCCAACCCCCCTTATTCCCCTTATTCCCTTTTAAAAGGCCCGCAACGCATCTGTGACTCCTCTGGTGTTGCGGGTGTCCATGGGCTACGGTTATCGCTTACCATCAGGTGATCCACTTGCTCGTTTGCTGCCCTATCCTATAAAAAAAAAATAAGAAGGGAATGATAGTTTGGGTATGTAGAAAGGTCAGGTCAAGAGTTTCCATAACCGACGAGCATGCATCAAAGTATTAGTGAAAGTCGAGGAAGCTAGGGAGGTATATTTGGGTCGAAGCAAGTGGAAAACTGTGATCTGTACCTACCCCTATGGGAAAGAATCGTATGAATGTATGTAGAAAATATGAATGAATGTCGATGATTAAAGATAAATATAAAAAGAAGGCAGCAATAGCCAAGTTGGTAAGGGATGACCTAGACAAACATACCTGGACTGTATAGGAAATAGACGACCTCCGCAAGTTTGAAAGCGTCGCCATCTCTGAGGTCCCGGGTTCGAATCCTGATGGAACCAGATGTTTGTACCCTATGGGGTAGGGGTCTATGACAACCTGCAAGGGATCTACATCAGCGAAACAAAAACTTGGGGGTCCATGAAATGAAAACCGGTGTCCACGATAATGGATCTCAACATACATTGATAGTACTTATTTACTTACATTATACTATCTTTTAATGTCTAATCTATGAAGTAAAAATATTATTATAAATGTTTATAAAATTTTGTAAATTGTAGGATGTAGGCATACAATCAAAAATCAAAATCAAAATCAAAATCAAAATAATATTTATTCAACATAGACCTTTACAGGCACTTATTGACGTCAACAAACAAAACAAAAAAAAACTTAAGTAATAAAAAAAAAAACAAAAACCTTGTCCGTACGTACGAATAAGTACGAATAATAACTCTGAAGGTCTATTTTTTATCTCCTCTTTTCAATGTTAATAATTATAATAATATAATATAAAAATACAATATAGTATAAGATACAATCATACCTAATACGATTACAGTCGTATGTATGTTTACATACACATAGAAAATAACACAATATTATAAATAATGTTGTTACCAAACATGGCTCTATGAATAGTGAGTATGAGTAGTGTCCCTATTCCCAAACAGTGTGATCATTAAGATAGTCACTTACTTTATAAACCTTTACTCATGAGTGTCTTTTTGATATGGTTTTTAAATTTATATAAAGGCAAATCAATGACACCTTGCGGAAGTTTGTTAAACATAGATATACATTTCCCCAAGAACGAACAGCTAGTTTTATGGAGTCTGAACATTGGAACGGCAAGTTTATTTTTGTTTCTAGTATTCACATTATGTAGATCACTGTTTTTATTGAATTTATTATAGTTTCTATATACAAAACTAAATTATCATATATATATTGACTAGCTAAAGTTAAAATATTAATTTCTTTGAACAATTCTTTTAGGGATTCTCTAGCCCGTAAACAGTAAATAGCACGAATCGCTCTTTTTTGTAAAAGGAAAATACTTTCAATGTTAGCCGCTGATCCCCATAGCAGCAGTCCATAAGACATAACACTATGAAAGTAGCTGAAATAAACAATTCTTGCCGTTTCAACATTAGTTAAAAGTCTAATCTTTTTTACTGCGTACGCCGCTGAACTAAGTTTGATTGCCAAAGTTTCAATATGTGGATCCCACTGTAGTCGTGAATCTAACGTAATGCCTAAGAATTTAGTATTATTTACCAAGTCAATGACATCACCATTCATATTTAAACTAGTATCAACCTGCCTTACATTGGGCAAAGAGAATTGGGCAATATCAGGTAAGTAGGGGGTCTACCCAAACTGTAAAACATCGCAAAGGGTCTACGACACAAGATAGTTTGGGAACCTCTGATATAGGACATACTGTAATGAACAAGTGTATATGAAAGATGAACTGAACTGCGTACAGGAATATGGCGTGTATATACATATAGACACTGCCTATAATATTGTTTTAGATGAAATATTTAAATGAGAGGGTGGAATTATAAAACGTTTATACGAGCTCTTACGTTTTAACGAAAATTGTCTGTACCGAGTCAACAGAATGGAAAATTATCCTTTGAATTTCAATATTTCTGCAAAAACCGGGGAACAAATACACAATTTCGCGTTAGAAACATTAAAAATCTGACAAACGAGATACAAACGACCCCGCTGCTAGAGCCGCTGGTGTATTACAAAATAACATGCTGGCGCCGCGGCCTAAAATAACATCAAAGGCGAATGGTAATGGCGGAAAATGTAATACGAATACTTTGTTATCGTGTAATAATATTGTTTCTTTGTGCGGGAAGGTACACGCGTAATTTTTTATTGGTCGATATTTTTGGTATGGACCTTTGTCCATTGTATTTCACTTATTCTTCAATTTAAGCGAAAAGTGTGCAAATGTCGTTAAGATAACTAACAAATGGATAATACATATATATATGTATATACACACAAGAAATAAAACTAAACTTGCCGTTTCAACGTACAGGCTATAAAAATCTAGAGGTTCGTTTGTGGGCAAATGTATAAAGTTTTATAACAAGATTCCATATAGTGTAGCGGAATTAAATCTTCATAAGTTCAAGGTATATGTTAAAAAGACGCTAATGAGTAAGCTATTATAAAGTCAATGATTATTTAAATGATGCCAATGCTTGGTGTTGATTTGAAGACGTTACATTTTAAAGTGTAAATATTTGTTTTCCTGTATAAATTGTAAACACATATGTAGGTACGTTGTATGATAACGACATAATTTATTGTAAATGTTGTTATTACTTTTGATAAAGCTGATAAGTTTCTTGCGCCCATTCTTCTTATCAGCTAAAAAATTCGTCCTGAATGGGTGGTAGGAAAAAAACTTTGGACGATTCAAAAAAGCTCTCTATAAAGTCATATTTGAATAAAGTTAACTTTGATTTTGATTAATACGCTGTAAGACTCGTCGACGATCCTGTACTCATAAGCGGCATCGGCTTCTGAGTGCGAGTGAATAGGTCAATACATAGGTCAAAATGAATAGGTCGGCTAGTAGGCGTCAACCTAGACGAACAGACTTGGACGAAATAGGGGGCATATAGAAAGTAGGTCAGGTCTAGAGTACCTGTATCAGGACGAGCGCCCATGAAAGTATTAAGTAGGAAGTAGAACCTATGGAAGTATGTTAGGATCGTAGTAAATGGGTAACTGTGATCTTTGCCTACCCTCACGGGAATGAGGCGTGACTATTTTATTTACATCATGATGATTGTAAAAACTTATATACTCCCCGTCTGAAGAATCCCATACCGTAGCCCTCCGGGAAAATCTCGACAGAGTTCATCCACAAATAAAGTGTACGCGATAGAATATTCCTCTGGAACCGCACTGTATGGGGCCATTTAGGATCCAGTGTGTGAACAGGAACTTCCTATCGATGGCGAGCGTTGAAATGATAGAAAGTGGCCGCGGCATCATATCGAACAACTTCTCGGAACATAACCCGGTAGAACACAGATAAGGAGGCAAAGTCTCCGGTATGAATCAGAAGCTCGATATCGCTTATGAGTACGGGAATATTTCAGGCGTCAAAAGCAACCCGTGATGTGATTTACCGCGACCGTCTCACAACTAAGGTCAACTGGCCTTAAGTCCGCCTTTGACTTCTTTATGATGACAAAGAAATAAATTAAAACAAAGAAATTTAATCATACCGACGGATTCAAAACTCTAATTTAAAATCCACCTTTTCTGTGGGATCGAATACACAATTTGGGCAAGCGAGCTCAATTAAGCCTGAAACAATCACGCCCTCTGTCAGTGGCAGGCCCAGAAAGGGCTTATTCTCTGCGTACTTGACATTTTAGAAACGCACTTTGATGTATGATGCTGTGTTGATGCGTTATTTAGTAGCATGTGTATATATTGTTGTATTTTATATATATATGTTGGGTTGATTATGTATAAATATATATATAGTTTAGTATAGTTTTAATATGACTTGACGAAATCACTTCCATTCAAATTAAAATAAAAAACCGGTCAAGTGCGAGTTGGATATACGCAACGAGGGTTCCAATTTGTCGTCATGTAAATTGTTCGTTCGTTACTAGAATTAAGTCTCAAAGATTTTTCCTTTTTTTCCCCAATTGTTGTATTTTTTTTGTGAAATAACTACTAATTTACGGTTTTCGGAATTTTTTCCTTTACTTGTGCTACACGACATTGCTTTTCGCTAAATTTCGTGATTCTAGGTCAACGGAAAGTACCCTATAAGTTTTGATTCCCTTGCAAATATCAATACGCAACACTTCGCGACACTAGTCACAAAATCAAATCGATAATTTATTCGTAAATAAGATTTATACAATCACTTCTGCATGTCAAATATGCTACGCCATTGGTTCACATGTCTTCAGCGGGAGACCTTGCACTGGAAAGAACCAGCGAGAAATCTAGCAAGAGCTGTTTTTTTCTCTCTGTATTTTGCTGAGTCTTCAATTACAAGTTAGCCTCAAATAAATAGTCTGAAGCCAATTTCCTTTACAAGTTTGAATCTCTTCACATTATATTTATAAAAGCTATAGTTTCTTTACATTAGATATTTGCCAGACTCAGACTTCGTCTGCGCTCGTCTCTTCAGATTTTTCGAGTAGCTTATATTAGCGTGGCATATATCTTTATATATTGTAGTCCATAAGTTATTCTATAAGATAAGCTATATTATATAAAAGTTTCATTAAAATCCTTTAATTAGTTTTTAAGTGAAACAAACATCCATGCATACAAATTTCGCGTTTATAAAATTAGTAGGACCGTCTTTGGCAACGTAACTATTGAATTTAAATCCAAGAATTGTTGCCATTTATGAAATAACTAACAGCGTTATAACCTTTTTCATAATAATAACAATTCTTAAATCTACATCGTCTACAGTAACTAAGTCTCTTAACAAAGATTTGTAAAATTCAAATCAAGTACGAAGCAGTAATGTATGACGAACTGCGTACTTAAGACTTTGCTGACGCCTGCACAGAATAGCAATCTCTGTATTGTTAGCTCAAGTTATGGGTAAAGCCTTATTGACGTTTTGTTCAGTTAATAGAGAGGACAGCACTATTGTTCTGAGCAAATTCAAATTCATTAGGTCTGCTAGAGAAATGCGGAAATTAATTTGTATAATTCTGTCAACGTTGTGATGATGATTGATTTGAGATGTATGATTTGGTAACACACATTTATTTTTTTTTAATTTTCGTTGTAATTCAAGTATTGTTTCTACGGAAACGGAAAAAATTGTAATAATTATTGGAAAACCCCTAAAAACAGCCCTTTTTTCCCATACAAACGTTTTCTAACTAAAACGTACAGTCAATTTGAACTTTATTATTATTGTTATTTATCATTATTAAGTCTCGCTGTACATACACAGTTACTGGGTCAACGATAAAGTAAATACATATTGCTCAGCTCCGAATTTTTTCTATACTTGTTTTTAATTGTTTCATTTTTACTAAGTTTTTTTACATTATTTTTGTACACTATTGCTATTTTGTTCCCAACTAATATTATAAATGCGAAAGTAACTCTGTCTGTCTGTCTGTTACGCTTTCCCGCTTAAACCTCTTAACCGATTTTGATGAAATTCGGTACAGACAATATTTAGACCCTGAGACAGAACATAGGCTACTTTTTATTTCGAAAAAAGGGATGTAGGGGTTGAAATAGAGATTGAAAGTTTGTATGAGATTTCTTAATTTCAAAAGATAAAACCACGAAACTTTATATATAAGCACTTGATAAGAAATCATTAAACATTTGTTCTAGCATTTTTTCGACCAGCTATGGGGTGAAATAAAGTACTAACTTTATTTCACCCCATAGCTGGTCGAAAAAATGCATACTAATGCAAGTTAGTCAAATATCACGTCATAAGAAAAAAAAATCGTTTGTTCTAGTATTTTGAAATTTTTACCAAGGGGGGGGGGGGTGAAATAGGGGTTAAATTGAAGATGGTACATGGTACCATGAATTTTGATTTGATTTTGATCTGCCCTCACCGAGACTCGAACCCGAGACCTTGGAGACCTTGCTACGGAGGTCGTCAAATCGTAGTTTAGACTATTTTTACAAGCTTTTATTTAACTTGCTATGTATGTATGTTTGTATGTTCGGGTGGAATCTAACAACTCAATTTTAAGGCACTAGCCCTAACCATACCTATGGGAATTCATAACACCGTATATCAGGCTGAATGCGTGGGAATCATTACCGCCGCCAAAGAAATACTGAGAAGGAACATAAAAGGACAACACATAAGAATCTTAACGGACAGTAAATCTGTATTACAATCACTGTCAAACAACCAATGCTACTCTACATTAATCCACGAATGTCACCACGTCTTGATGATGGCAGGGAGGGATAACCGCATCACCCTACAATCGATAAAAGGTCACAGCAACTCGTGCGGCAACGACAAAGCGGACGAGTTAGCTCGAAGAGGATCAGGAATGAAGGTCTACGGACCGGAACCAATAGTGCCTCTCCCCAAACAATGGTCTAAAAACCAAATAAGAAACAAAACTAAGCAGCTCCATAGCGAGACCTGGAGAAACACTGAAGACTGCAAGCAAACAAAGGCTGCATTACCAGAAATAAACACAAAACTCTCAAAGAACATCCTTAAACTAAACAGGAAACAACTCAATCAGGTAACCGCGGCAATAACTGGCCACGGACCTTTTAACAAACACCTCTTCAACCTAGGTTTCACTGACAGCCCCATGTGCAGAGCATGTTTGGAGGCAGAAGAAACGGCGCACATGTGATCATGGAGTGTCCAGGTGTGGTGGACTACTGGGTAAGACATCTCGGACAGCCGAGCTCACTGCCGGAGGTTTTCGGTAAGTTAAAAAACTTATTGAAATTTCTGAACGAGCTAAGCTGGCGAGAATAGTAACATCATTCCCACACAGGCAAAATAGGCGCTTAGACGTCGAGTTGCGGAAACCAGCCCGTTTGACCTTATACCTTGTAAGGCACTAGCCCTAAACCGATTGAGCTGAAATTTTGTATACACGTTCAGTTTGGATGACAATGCATGATTGACGTGTGACGTCATTCTAAATCAACATGGCGGCGTACCCAAGATGGCGGATCAATTATTTTTAATGCACTCCTATAATATGGATATCAAATAAAAGGGCATGCCAAGAATAATTACGAAAAAATATTAAAATTTGCTGAAAAAAAAATCAACTTTTACAATCAAGATAGTAAGATCTTAAATAAAAATAGATACTATACTATCACTTTCACAAAACTCCGAAGAAATAACACAGCAGGATCTGTTTATAAATTCAGGTGTTCACTCGAAAAGCCAGGGTGCTATGGACGAAAGTGGAGCTATTATATAAACTTAAAAAATATGATTCCGCACTCCTCTGCTATGCTAATATAAAGTGCTACTTGCATTATGCAGTTCGGTCTAGTTTCCTTGTTCATGTAGTATGTGTGCTTACATTATGTATGTTTACTTATTGTGTTAGAGATATATGTGTATAACCATACATACGAGTGTATTTATATTATTTACGATAAAGTAATATAAACAAAAAGCTCTACTCGAGAAAGCTCTCCTAATATACGAATACGTGTAGCGTAAATTTTAATTTCCTTATTGATTTTGTTATTTCATGCTTAAATTTATTTTGACGACAGTAAATTCTCTGGCCTATGTTAAACGAAAATTATTTTAATACTAGCTTTCTGCCCGCGGCTTCGCCTGCGCGGATTTCGGGATTGGGTCTATAGAGGGTTAAGGGTCATAGCTTTTGCCCACGGCTACATATGCGCGGAAGTCGGTTTATGGCGCGAAGGTTTTGTTGCGCATCCAGTGGGATCTGTCGATTTTTTCGGGATAAAAAGTAGCCTATGTTACTCGGGGATAATGTAGCTTTCCAAAGGTGAAATAATTTTTGAAATCGGTCCAGTAGTTTCGGAGCCTATTCATTACAAACAAACAAATCTTTCCTCTTTATAATATTATTTTAATATCATACAGTAGTGTTCGCGGTTCCTTTCAAACGACACAAAAGTATAAACCCAACCTAAACAAATATAAAATAAAAAAATTATGGGATTTTTTAATGCGTACTTCGGTATATTGTCGCCTAGCAACATTCAAGGTTGAGTGGATTTTGGTAAGTGAACCTTTTGACACTAGACCTTAAGCGAAAACTTTGTAGCCTACATTGTACGAAAATCGTTTTAATATCATACAATAGTGTTCGTGGTTCCTTTTAAATGACATTATAAAAGTAGAATCCAACCCAAAAAAAATCTAACCTAAAAATTTAAATTAGGATTTTTGTTTGATTTGAGTTACACCTAATTGTAAAAATATTGTCGTCTAGCAACACTCAAGGTGGAGTGGATTTTAGTAAGTGAACCTTTTGACGCTGGACCTTAAGCGAAAAAGGACATTGGAATATTAATTTTATTATACCAACTAGACTTTGACCACCGAAAATAAGATCCTGTGTAATTGACGGCAGAGTAATGATACATACAGTTTGTCACAAGGGTTGATTTGGACCACCATAAACAAGCAGAGATGATTTTAATACCTGTAACAAAAGAAACAAAATATAAGTATAGTGTCAGGAAAATATTTAATACTAGTGTGTCCACGACTTCGTCCACGTGGAAACGTAATTTTAGCTAGCATTTTTAATGACAGAGAGTGTTATAAACGTAAGAGTAGACAAATATAATCAGAAAGCTTCGAACTGCTAAGCTATCGGGAGTTACACGTGTTATTGTGAGTCAACCATAAAAGATAGACATATGCTGCCGTGGGATTATTTTTGTATAATTTTAAGGAGAACATTTCCGTCATACATGATTTCTGTGTAGCTTTAAGGTTGCACACGCGACGGAAGCTTAAACAATGGAGTAACTTCTCCCTTTTTTCCAATTTAATTTTAGATTAATTGTAGCGTGAAAAAAAAGTAGACTATAACCAGCTCAAGTGTATGAAAAATAATTGTGCCAAAGGACAATGCCCAAATTATAAAGAGCTGTGCCCCAGTCACAATAATGCATGCTCACTAATAAGATTTTTTTAAAGTGTGTGTCCAGTGGGGCAAATTTGGGCATTCTCCTTTCGTTTAAATCCATCGAGTAGTTTTTATTTTTATAACGGTTATACAGACAGACAGACAAAAATTTTACGATATTGGGATTTGACGAAGGATTTGGGGTTGTATATTGATTGTAGCCTTTGATCACCAGCATTTGGTAACTGAAACTTTAAGGGCTCTTTGGGTTTAAAGAATTTCCTACCGATAAACATTAAAAAAATGCTTTTACAGACTCTGATCTTGCCAATCGTCGAGTATGGTGACGTGTGCTACTTAGACCTTAATGAAGATCTTCTTGACAAACTTGAAATGCGATTAAGTGTCCAAATACCGTCAGCTTTTAAAGTGAGATACAAGAGCTTTATTGACTCTGATGCTTTCCTTAAATGCCCCTCTCACCACCAGATACGTTACACTCTTCTATTTTTGTTAGGTCCCTTCTATTAAGAAATGTACTCCCTCAAGATGTAAGAAACTCCCCAAGCAGGCTTAGCCTTAAAAATAAATTTCGCAAACATTTTTTCGAGAGAAGTAAAAAATAAATAAAATATAATAAAAAAATAATAATAATATAAAATTAGGCTATTATGTAGTAGTGTATGTTTTATTTATGTATTAGGATTTTATATATCTCTATCTATCTTCTGTGTAAGCATTATTATCTGTTTTCAATGTCTTCTGTAAATCTGCCTCTTTATATCTCCGCATCAAGTGAAATTGAATGGAAATGCCTAAGGCAAGTTAAGTACGCTATTGTGCATAGAGTTTAAATAAATAAAATCAAACTTAAGCTTCTTCTTGAGTACAGTTAGAAAGAGGTGCTGTTATTGACCTCATATAGCGCCATCTCTTTCTAACTACACTCAAATAGAGATTAAGTTGAATCTCATTTGTAATACGTGCGTTAAGCTTTTTTGCCATTTTCATTGTATATTGGGATGATATAAATAACTATCTGTAATGGCGTATCTTGAATAAAGATTACTTTGATTTAACTAGGGAATGATGGAACGAGGCCAAACAGCTCTCTGGGGGCACCCTCGAATAATATCCTAAAGTCCCAAAATAAACAATTGCAGAAAGATCAAAAGCCAATATTACAAAAAGTCACCCCTACAGCCTTAAATCAGCCTGACGCAATTTGCGGAAAACAACGGGACACGGGAAAAATAGCTCCGAACGGGACTCTCAAAGGGTTGGAGGGAGATATGACACTATCAAAAACGTTATTCCACAAGGAAGTGCCGACGGACACACGAGCCAGACGGAAGGAAAATAAGTTGGGAGCTGATTACCTTGGATTAAATTGGTTGGAGCTATTCAGAATAGTTCCGAAATTGACCAAAACAATGCTAAAATCAAAGGGACGAGTTGCTTTGCTCGGTATGGTGGGTTGGTTTAAGTTTGTGTAAAATACTATTTTGTGTCAATTATTTACTAGGTTGCGGAGTGGGGGACTTGTCGCCATTCGCCGGCGGGGTCGTCCGCAAGGGTTCCCGTGTCCTCGTCAGAGCGCGATGTAGTACTCCTTCGGGATTGAGTTCTCGCGTCCAGGTGTAATCTAGGGAGGAGAGCCCCACATAACTCCGGCTCTCTGGGTATGCAATTCAATGCATTTCAATGCAAATATATATATATTTAGATTGTAGAATATATTTGTGTATGAAGATAAGATCGCATCTCGCCCATAAATGTAATGTTTGGCGAAAACATATATTCTTTTATAACTGTAAATCTGTACTGTGGAAATAACCACATTATTTTCCAACGTACAGGCTACAAACAACTAGAGGTTCGTTTGTGGGCAAATGTATGAATTTTATAACAAGATTCCAGATAGTGTAGCTGAATTGCCTTTTCATAAGTTCAAGGTACATGTTAAAAAGACGCTAATGAGTAAGGGCTATTACAAAGTCAATGAATATTTAAATGATGCCAATGCTTACTTGTTGATTTGCAGATATTACATTCTAAATTTTAAATATTAGTTTTCCAGTATAAATTGTAATACATATGTACATTGTATGATAACGACATAATTTATTGTAAATGTTGTTATTACTTTTGATAAAGCTGATAAGTTTCTTGCGCCCATTCTTCTTATCAGCTACAAAATACGTCCTGACTGGGTGGTGGGGAAAAAAAAATTGACGATTCAAAAGAGCTTTCAATAAAGTCATATTTAAATAAAGTTAATTTTGATTTTGATAAATAAAAATAAGTGTAATTAGTTTAGTTAAGTAAAAGTTTCTTTGTGAGAAACTACCTTAAGTTCGCCAACCGTGTCAGCCATATTTAGTATTCGTATCAGACAGATCTTCCCTTGAAGCAGCGAGAGCTTTTTCCCGCAACTAAACTAATATTTCATGGAAATTTAGTCGTGTAAGCTCAAGGGCTTGAGTTATGTCCCAACAGCTGAGGCTGTGTCAACGCTTACACCGGTTAAGATTGTTCTGTTCTTAACTGGTTTGTTTTGAAGGGCTTTGCAACGACAGAGGTATTTTGAATATTTTAAAGAAGAAAGATCTTCTTCTAAATACGTGAATCGAGTTTAGTTTTTACCCGACTATGATACGAGGACTCTACTGTGACGACCTCTTTGGGAGTTCGCCTCTTTCGTTATACGAGTGTCTGATTTAAATAAAGAACTCACTGCGATTGACGAAACGATTTATAGATAGTTGACATTATAAGAATCAAGCGGAAAAGAAAACAACCCTCTTTATAGAATATACTAATAAAATAATAACGCCTTGCTCCCCTCCCTATAATAATAATTCCCTTGTTCTCCCTCATACTATTTAAAAAATCTCTCGATAAACTGCATTATCGATATACCGCAGTATAATATCAACAATACAGGAAGTACTAACTTCAATTCTTGTTCTAAGTTGATTTCAATACTTTTTAAATTTCCAACCCAATGAATAAGTATTGCGATTCAATAATTTATAATTAGTATTTTAAATATTTTGTGATTAACTAAACATTATTGGATTTAGTTCTAAATATTTAAGGTGACAAAACATAATTATTACTTAATAAATTTCTCACTATATTTTATGTATAATAAATTGTGGTTACTAGATAATTAATATAATTTTATGTTATAGATACCAGTTAATTCAAGATTACTTATTTACTGATAAAAATCAAAAAATCATAATTAAAATTAACTTTATTCAAATATGACTTTAATGAAAGCTCTTTTGAATCGTCCAATTTTTTTTTTCCCACCACCAGGATGGGCACAAGAAACGTATCAGCTTTATCAAAAGTAATAACAACATTTACAATAAATTATGTCGTTATCATACAACGTACATATGTGTTTACAGTTTATACGCGAAAACAAAATATTTACACTTTAGAATGTAATGTCTTCAAATCAATACAAAGCATTGGCATCATTTAAATAATCATTGACTTTGTAATAGCCCTTACTCAACTCGTAGCGTCTTTTTAACATGTACCTTGAACTTATGAAGAGGCAATTCAGCTACACTATGTGGAATCTTGTTATAAAAATTTATACATTTGCCTATAAACGAACTTCTAGTTTTTGTAGCCTGAACGTTGGAACAACAAGTTTATTTATTTTTATTTTTATTTCATGTGTTTAAATTATGCATTTGAAAAGTAGTATGAAATTCGTTACAATTTTTATACACATAAATCATATTTTTATAAATATACTGGCCCGCTAAAGTCATTATATTAGTCTCTTTAAATAAATCTCTAATTGTAAGAGAAATTATATATATAATAATAGTATAACTTTTAGTACAGACGACTTTGCGATAGTATTGTGTTCTTGCCTACGTCGTATTCATATTTCAAAGTATCCCCCACGATTCCCGAGCACCTGGAAAGTAACACAATATCATCTGCAGCGTGCACTGATCTATCGATTTTAGCTTGAGAGGTGGCATTAGATTTTGTATTTACTCTAACAGTGGCACATGATAAATGTGTTGAAAAATAAAAGTATTTTATTTTTTAAACAAGCTTTTATTATATGCGCTATAAATGAACAAAATAAGCTTTTACATATAAAAGCTTGTCGCGAAATTTACTTATAGAATAGTTTTAACGTACGCCTGAAGCACGTTCGTACCATCAGTGACGTAGCTCACTGACAGCTCTCCACAAGCTGCCCTGATGGAGACTGACTGCACAGATGACGCATCTATGGCAGTTAAGAGAGATTAAATGCTTCACTAGCGGGTGATGAGTTTATCATTAATTAGTGACATCATAATACAAATCAATCAAGCTAATTGCTAACTTACATCACCAGCGAGTGTTAACAATGATCAGACCTTAACTAGAACAAGAGTTTACGCACAAAATCACCAAATGCTACAGTGTTATACAAGTAATAACAGGGGGTATTTTATACCCCGCGGTAATATGATTTCGGGCTGTTTACAGCCGATCTAAATATCGTGCCGACTCAATTTCATTTGGGGGTTAACTCATAAATCGTTAGCTGCGGACTGATTCGTGTTGATGTTTTGGGGCGTGGTGTCATTAAAGAGCATTAGCGATTTGATTTATAGCTGATGCTTCTGGTATAAGCGATTTTCTTTTTAGAAATGCTTATGGCATTACATAAGGGGTTTGTTACATAGAATAAGCGTGTAATTAATCACTATCAATTGAAAAATGGAATTATATAACGTTTCACCCCCTTTAATTGATTGTGAATAGTGTCCTCCTTTCTGTAGAGGTTACTAGCGACGCGCCCCGGCTTCGCACGGGTTCAATGCTGATAGATCTATATTGTTTATGTATTAAGATCTGTTCTGAATGTCTTTTGTACATTGTACAAAACGCCTAAGGCATTAAGTCTGCCTTTGTACTACATTGTACACGAAGTTTAATATCATATTTAGTAATTCTTACTTAACTATATGTTACTCGAATTATGTAAAACCTCCTGGATAATATATTTTCTGTTTTTGTTTTTATTTTTTTTGTTTTTAATGTCCCTCTCACCACTCTGATACGTTGCACCTTTCTTTTTTTGTTCGGTCCATTCTATTATGGAATGCCCAAGAAGTGAATAACACCCCAAGCAGGCTTAGCCTTAAAAATAAATAGCGCAAAGTTATCTTCGAGGGAAGTTTTAGGATATAATAATGCAGTATTGTATTATATATGTTTTATTTATGTATTATGATTTTTTATAAATTTTATATATATGTTTCTTCTGCGTATGTATTAACATCTGTTTTTAATGTCTTTTGTACCTCTTTATATCTCTGCATCACCTGAAGGTTGATTGGTAGTAAATGCCTATGGCATTAAGTCCGCTACAAATAAATATAAGTATGATATCTAACTGTTAAAATAATTAAATACGATGTCAAACAAATTGTGAAATTGCATTTCTCTAGATGCTAAGTATGTATAATATAAATATAAATATCCGCTACATGTCATGACTCAAACGCGACATTTCACTTTCGCTTCTAATTGAAGAATTATTGCGAACCTTACATTGCCGACAAATTTGATTTCGTGTGCCATTCGAAAAGCTACTCTATCCCCCAGCGATACGGCGTAACACGATAATCCACTCGCGGCGAAATTGGTGCGGTCCTCTTAACTTCTTAGGGAGAGCAGGGCGACATGATTTGCGTTGTGTTACTATTGTATGAGCACGCAATACTCAAATGAAAACTTTGATGTTCTTAAGCTGTGTTATACATTCGAGTACATACATACATACATTCATACATACATACATCGACATTCATTAATAATTTCATTAATACTGCCGACAAATTTGATTTCGTATGTCATTCGAAAAGCTACTCTATCCCCCAGCGATACGGCATAACACGATAATCAGGAGCGAAATTGGTGCGGTCTCAACATACACTGTTAGTACCTATTTACTTACATCTTCTAATATAAATACATATAATCTTATATATAAAAATGAATCGCAAAATGTGTTGGTAAGCTCATAACTCAACAACGCCTGGACCAATTTGGCCAATTCTTTTTTGTTAATGTTCGTTGAAGTTCAAGGAGGGTTTTTACAATGAGGAAAATTCGAATAATTATCGGAAATACCCTAAAAACAGCCCTTTTATTTTCCATGCAAACGTTTTCTAACTAAAACGCGCAGTCGAATTGAGCTTTATTGTTATTGTATAAAGTTCATATTGCAAGCACTCACTGTTGTCCAAGCAATGAAGGTGTGTTCTTAACATCAAAGAGTCAATTTGCGCTTTATTAACGCTACATATAGTTGAAATTCAATCATATCTATCAAAACAGTGTGCGTGCGTGCGTTGGAGCACAGAATACATCGTTGGAGGATTTAATGTCACGTTCCAAAATTGAATAGCCACAAAATGTAATAGGTCATTTAGACTTTTTTGCGATTTGGTTGGCTATGCGACATTATCTATAAAATAATTAGGAACAAAAAACTGCCACTGTACAAATCTTTTTGACAGGACGAAGTCTGTCGGGTCCGCTAGTTACACAATAAAATAAACATAACAATTGCGGGTACAAGCGGGCATCTCCCTTTTCGGAACAATGTGTTAGTACAACGAACAATATTTTAGTTATTATATTTTTCAAATTTAATTATTATATTAGTTATTATAGTATAATATATATAATAATACTAGCTTCCGCCCGCGGCTTCGCCCGCGTGACATTAGTTTTGTCAATCCTGGTCCCTTATGTCTTAGGTACCAAGATTCATGGTCTTATCTTCAATTAAACCTCTATTTCACCCCCACACTGGTAAAAATGTCAAAATGCTAGAACAAACGATTTGTTGTTTTTTATGACGTGATATTTGACGAACTTGCATACTGACTTTCAACCCTTATTTCACCCCCTAGCTGGTCGAAATTTCAAAAATGCTGGAACAAATGTTTAATGATTTCTTATCAAGTGCTTAAAAATCCCATACAAACTTTCAACCTCTATTTCAACCACTTCATCCTTTTTTTTCGAAATAAAAAGTAACCTATGTTCTGTCTCAGGGTCTAAAGATTGTCTGTACCAAATTTAGAGTTACTGTCGCATTTATAATATTATTTGGGATACTATTAAATAAAAGTTGCACATGAAGCTTTCCTGCACATTTCTTTCAGGACATCCGTTCTGGTTGGCTGGAAGAGATCTCTATTAGAGATAAGTCCACCATTGTACATATTCTTTCACATATATTTTACATTACCTATGTGTAACTGTGCAATAAAGTGTTATAGGTATATGTATATATAAATATGTCTATCCATCAACCTAGATTCCATAACACAAGCCTTACAGAGTTTACTTTGGGCTAGGCTAATTGGTGTGAGAGTAAGAAATTTCCCAGTCAATACAGGCCGGTCTCACTTTGGAGAACCACGCCTCTTCTAGCGCTTATGCCCTTTCCATGGGGCAGCGCTAACCGTACCTCTCCTGAGGTGCGGCCCCCTTCCATATAAGCCAGTAGGGTCATTAGGACCAAAGGCTCAGGCTGAGTTTAGTCGGTAGGTCTGTGTGGTCGAGCCGCCTCGATTCACCAGGAGTCCGACATAATCAACGCATCCCTGCTTGCCTGTTGCGTTGGTATCCATGAGGATTCTCAGCCTCCTCTCCTGAGGGAAAAAAAAACTTAAAAGTAAGAAATATTTATTTTGCACATACTCATTGTTTCTTGAAACTCATTGTTTTCAAGGCAGCAGTCGTCGCCAACATTTGTTGATCAAATAGCAAAATCCTTTTGACATCATTATTTCAAATGTCCTCATACTGTCAATCCGTCAACAAAGAACCCCACAACGGGACAAACAGGACACTCAAGAGGAACGCCCGACATACGTATGTCGCGGATTTATCAGGACGCGTCGCATCCCCTCGGTCAACATAAATCCCGGACACCACGTGTAGTATCGCGGGATCACTAAAAGCAACGATTTGTTACGCGCTCAGGCGCTACACGGGAATTTGGCGCACTCTGTCATTCCAGGAGGTCTGTGCACTTAATATGAGGGATGGAAAAACTCGCTCCCTTCGCCGAGGTGGCTATTTGTCAGTTTTATCATTAATTTGGATTTTAAGTGCGTGTTATGTCCGCCGTTTCTGCGTTCACGCGTTCTGTACGACTTCGTCCTCATAGAATTGTTGCTATTGTACAAGATTATATTATTATATTGACCTCCATAGTCGAGTGATCAAAATCAAAATCAAAATCAAAATAATCTTTATTCAACATAGACCTTTACAGGCACTTATTGACGTCAACAAACAAAACAAAAAAAAGCTTAAAAAAAACAAAAACCTTGTCCGTGCGTACGAAGAAGGAAAAATAAAAATATTGACTCGAAACCTGTTCGGAAATTGGGAGAGCCTTCTCGAGAAGAACAGGCAAGAAACTCTGAAGGTCTATTTTTTATCTCCTCTTTTCCATGTTAATAATTATAATAATAATAATTATAATAATAGGCGTAGGGAAGTGACGACCCCATCGCCCGCTGGTGGGCATTTAATGCCCCTTAACTGCCATAAATGCCCCATCAGTGCAGTCAGTCTCCCTCAGGGCAGCTTGTGGCGAGCTGTCGGTGAGTTGCGGCACTGAGGGTACCGATGTGCTTCAGGGGGGCGTGCGCCACCCGCCTCTGTCTTGCCTTAGCCAGCCGGACAGAGTGAAGTCGCAAGTGCAAATGCTCGAAGGGTGGAAGTGTAATAATGTCATAACGCCGACGGCGTCTCGATCGCTGTCGCAGACACACCTCTCTACACCCTTAGCCGTTCACACCAATGTTGCTCTCTTCGCACCAATATTGGTCTGCTTTTTGGGGTGCCCATTTAGTGAGCGGCGAGTCACCACCTGCCATATTAAAATCAATTAGGAGGCTTTGAGAAGACAGGTGACCGGAGTCTCTTCCATAGCCCGGTTTTCATTACCACCTAAATCGAAATGCAATAGGCCACAAACGTTTTGATCACTAATGACAATAGTTTCTGTGCATCTAACTGGGTATAGTTTTTTGGCTACATTTTTTATGGTGCAGATAGAGATTAAACCCAGTTGGTACACTCCACGCACACTTTCATTAAATTTCGCTTAAATGGCCTCTACGCGTTGGATCTGTATTCCCGCGCACGCCTTATAAAGGACCGTGTCTTCAAAGACACGTGATGTAAGCTATAATAATATAATATAAAAATACAATATAATATCAGATACAATCATACCTAATACGATTACAGTCGTATGTATGTTTACATACACATATAAAAATAACACAATATTATAAATAATGTTGTTACCAAACATGGCTCTATGAATAGTGTAGTATAAGGGTTTCAAGTTGGCGCCCTTTTCCGAGGTCCCGGGTTCAAATCCCGGTGGGGCAGATGTTGGTGTGATGAATGGGAGACACAAATGTATCTAGTCGTGGTTGTTATTATTCTTTTCTATGAAAAATATTTATATATGTACAATCCTAGTTATATAACATAAGCCTTACAGAGCTTACTTTGGGCTAGGCTAATAAATTTTTATGTTTGAAAACAAGCCGGAATTTGATGCGATTTGGAGTGAAAATACGATAATACATATTTTTATTATTTTTGTTGTAACGCTAAAAACTACTGTCGAAATAACTCCGGGTAAAATAACTAAGTCGGCTGTTCAGACTTTATCCCATGAACTGTGATAAAATATATAGAATAAAATACTTAATATTTAAGGGAACTGCCCTAAAACTAAAAATATTTGAACCATTTAAAGGTTACTGATTTAGAATCAATATCATTGACATATCGATCGATATCGATGAAAACAAATATTAAAGCCCCACTTTTGAAAAACCTAAAAATAAAGTCTCAAACTTTGTAATTTGAAAATGATTCACCAGTCATACTTTCAACTCCTATTTGAACCCTTTACAGCCCATTTTTCTCATTATTATGTAGCCTATGTCCTTTCTGGGACTAATAAGTGGTAAATTTAATTAACTTTGTTTCAGTGTTCAGCCAGTAAAAAATATTTTTTTGGCTGTCCCGTATTTCATACCAAATCGCATTGTTGCTTGTTTTTGCTTGTTTTCATCAGATTTTCACGCAGAATAAATACTTTTTTTCCCGTGATAAAATGTACCTACGTTATTGACGACCTCCATAGTCAAGTGGATAGTACACCGGTTTCAAGGTGTCGCCATCTCTGAGGTCCCGGGTTCGAGTCCCGGTGGGGGCAGATGTTTGTGTGATGAATGCGAGCATTTGTACCTTAGTCATGGTTGTTGATATATCGCACTAATAATACAATAGTGTATCAACTCAAAATCGATCATTTTTAAGAATCAACAAAAAACTTATTACTCACTTCATGTAATAGTTGCAAATTGAATAACTGTCACATAAGTTTTTTAATTTATCCTTATTCTGTTTTTGCACTAATCGAACGACGGTCTTGATCACGCGTGAGGAATCAAATTTTGCGTGTGTTTATAGTATTATGTCAAGTACGACGTTTTGAGTTGATACACTATTGTATTATTAGTGCGATATATGTATGTCTATCCGTTACCCTAGATCCCATAGCACAAGCCTTACAGAGCTTAGTTTGGGCTAGGCTAATTGGTGTAAGTGTAACAAATATTTATTATTATTTATTTATTTATTTATTCTCAGGGTCTTAAACTACCCCTGTCCCCCTTTCATCAAAATAGATTAAGTAGTTTGTGAACCTAACAATCCCCTATTTTCAACTGCTTAAGAGTAAAAATTTTGTATACTTTTACTGGTTGTTACAGTACTTAATAATGGTTGTAATAGTATATTATAATAATAAATAATAATAATATTTATTTACCAAAAAACATTTTTACATTTGATTACCCATAGTCCCCAAACTAGGTAATCCTGTCTCTTGGGGAGCATAGTCGACGATTATCATTCACAGCGCAGTCAAGTAGAAAATAACAATGCATCAACTAATACAGTACAGTGAATCTTATAGTTTTAATTTCTATGATTCGTGTGGATTTGTGTGTATATATGTGTATGGGTTTTGTGTGTGGGCGTTTGTGTGTGTGTGTGTATATTTGTGTATTGTGTGTGCGTATGTGTGTGCGTGTGTCACCTAATTTGTTAATTAATAATAATAAATAAATATTTGTTACACTTACACCAATTAGCCTAGCCCAAACTAAGCTCTATAAGGCTTGTGTAATGGGATCTAGGGTAACGGATAGACATACATATATTATACATATATAAATAATTTTTATTGAAATATATATCAACAACCATGACTAAGGTACAAATGCTGGCATTCATCACACAAACATCTGCCCCCACCGGGATTCGAACCCGGGACCTCAGAGATGGCGACACCTTGAAACCGGTGTATTATCCACTCGACTATGGAGGTCGTCAGAAATCCACTCGACTATGGAGTCGAAAGAAATATATACAGGGCGTCCCACGGCCATGCCACACGGAGGGAAAGTATATTAAATATTGAACGTAGGATATTTTACTAAAAGAAGACATCATTTTATTTTTAATAATAAGTAGAACTGCATTCACAGATTTTTTAAAAATCGCCTACTTCGACCGGGAATCGAACCCGCCAAATGTGATAGAAAAATTACTTGTGTTTTATAATAGCGTTTGAAAGGGCTACTCATAAGCATTATTTTTTCCTAAATAACCTAGCATATTAAATGAAACTAAGATTATAAAATTTTTCATTTTATATAAAATTTTGTTCAGGGGAATTTCCTCTGACTTGGCCATGCTTCCAACAATTAACATTATCATTTCAAAGACCTACCCACTTGAGATATGAGATTTCCGTGGTGTGAGTACATAATAAAGTAATACATGAAGTGTAGTATGTACTTGTATGCATTTCTTCATGTGCTCACAATTACCATGCAACTGGCTGATATTAGTAAAAATAAATAATTCGAAAATGGAACACGTAAATTTTCAAGCGTCTGTTCTTTTGTTTATTGTAAGTTTCATTTTCGTCTATTAGCAATTATGCAGTATTCTTCAACAAGAGTTCTGCCTGCTCATAGCTAATTTCTAGAAGCCAATGAAATAGCTTAGATTCAGCAGTAAGTGGGTTTAAACACTTTATGTCAGAAGAAGTTACTAGCTTGTTATAAATAAAGGGGAAAAGAAATTTCTTGTGTCTTTTTCCAAACGAGGTGGCGACGGAAGGGGTATCAATTTCGAACACACGTTTTTGAAGGCGTTTATATTCTGACGAACCGAAAATTGTTTTGTGGGTCGCTAAAACAGCTTTATTAATGTAAAGCTGACGAACACTCAAGACTCGTGCCTCTGAATAGACCAGATGAGTTGGATAGCGTCGACGCTTTTTGAGCATAACCTTCAACACCGCCCTTTGTGCTCTCTCAATTCGTAACATTGATGTTTTGTCAATTCCTCCCCACGCAGAGATACAGTATTATAGTAGAATATAGATATAGATGGGGCTATGACTGTGGGGGACGGGACCATCTGTTCCCACAAAACGGAGAAAAGACACCTTCACCCAACCGAGAATTGATATGTTACTTGTAAATAGATAATAAATAAGGACATAAAAATACGAACACAAACAAAGAGTGCGGACCAAAGAGTCCGCAGAAAATCAGACACACATAAAAAAAAATTGAAAAAAAAGAAGGAAATGGGTACTATCAGTGTATGTTGAGATGCATTATCGCAGACCCCCATTTCCATTTCATGGACCCCTAAATTTTTTTTCGCTCGCGTAGATCCTTTGCAGGTTATATAGATACCTAGCGGTCGATGTAGATCACTGGGAATCACTGGTCTATATCATTTCTCAGGTTCTAACACCGTATATCTAATCTAAATTAAATTGGTTTCATAATTTTAGTGTGAAAGCGCGCTAAACAGACAGTTACTTTCGCATTTACAATACTAGCTTTCTGCCCGCGGCTACGCTCGCGTGGATTTCGGGATTGGGTCTATAGAGGGTTAAGGGTCATAGCTTTTGCCTAGGACTACATATGCGCGGAAGTCAGTTTATGGCGCGAAGGTTTTATCGCGCTTCCCGTGGGGCTATCCGTTTTACCGAGATAATAAATACCGCAAAACCTTGCACGAGAATCACTCTATCTAGTGATGAAAACCGCATGAAAATCTGTGCAGTAGTTTTTGAGCGAAGCCTTTATTGCGCCGTGAAAAAAATCCCGTGGGATCTGTCGATTTTTCCGGAATAAAACGTAGCCTATAATTCAATCCGGACTTTTATCTTCACGTCTGCAAAATTTCAAAGCAATCGGTTCAGTAGTTACGGCGTGAAAGCGGAACAAACAAACAAACTCACTTTCGGATTTATAATATTAGTAAGAATTATCGCGTGGTTTTATTGTGCGGTTTCTGCAGGGAGCATTGTCAGAAGAATCCCGTTGGTAAGCTGTCTAAAAGATCCTTAAACAATTATTTTAATCATAAAAGCAACCCCTATCTTATTAAACAAAACCAGTTCACTCCACAAACATCCAACAAAACGAATGATAAATTTATTTCTAACTGGCTGGTGCACGCGACTCCTTTTGCACAGATGGTAGATTTTTTTCCTACATACTTGAACAATTGTCGTAATATTTTGAACAATACACAAAACCTCTACTAAGAAGAGCGAAAGTTTCTAAGTGTGTATGTTTGTTTACTCTTTAACATAAAAACTACTAAATATATTTTAATGAAAATTTGTAATAACATAGTATGTATATCAGAATCAATACATAGTATAAAACAAAGTCGCTTTCGCTGTATGTCCGTATGTATGCTTAGATCTTTAAAACTGCGCAACGGATTTTGACGCGGTTTTTTTTAATAGATAGAGTGATTCTTAAGGAAGGTTTGTATGTATAATAAATGCATAATATAGTAGAGAAACACTGATAAATTTAAAGGTTTCTAATGTGATGTCGTTAATAAGCACGTTTTTTTGCGCTTATATTGCAAACGCTGGCTGAACCCTACGAGATAGACCAAAATAATGTACTACAGTATTGTACAACTTACAAAAATCCACAAAAAAGTCCGCGATGGTATATGTCTATCTCTTAGGGATAACCCACCATAACCATTTTTTCACTGCACCCGTGCGAAGCCGGGGCGGGTCGCTAGTAACATATAAGCTACAATTTGTAAAGATATTTTGTGAATTATTTTATACTAGCATTCTGCCTGCGGCTTTGCCCGCGTGGATTTCGTGATTGGGTCTATAGAGGGTTAAGGGTCATAGCTTTTGCCCACGACTACATATGCTCGGAAGTCGGTTTATGGCGCGAAGGTTTTATCGCGCTTCCCGTGGGACTATCTATTTTTCCGAGATAAAAAATACCGCAAAACCTTGCTGAAGAGTCACTCTATCTATTGATGAAAACCGCATGAAAATCTGTGCAGTAGTTTTTGAGCGAAGCCTTTATTGTGCATCCTGTGGGATCTGACGATTTTGCCGGAACAAACAAACAAACAAACTCACTTTGCGATTTATAATAATAGTAAGGATATGACGATAAGTATTTTAGTAGGAAATAGCTAGAATCTTTTTACATTGTAGCCTATGTGTTATTCTGATATATAAGCTATATTATTGTAAAGTTACTTTACCGACAGACTTCGTCCTGTCAAAAAGATTTGTACAGTGGCAGTTTTTTGTTCCTAATTATTTTATAGATAATGTCGCATAGCCAACCAAATCGCAAAAAAAGTCTAAATGACCTATTACATTTTGTGGCTATTCAATTTTGGAACGTGACATTAAATCCTCCAACGATGTATTCTGTGCTCCAACGCACGCACGCACACTGTTTTGATAGATATGATTGAATTTCAACTATATGTAGCGTTAATAAAGCGCAAATTGACTCTTTGATGTTAGGAACACACCTTCATTGCTTAGACAACAGTGAGTGCTTGCAATATGAACTTTATACAATAACAATAAAGCTCAATTCGACTGTACGTTTTAGTTAGAAAACGTTTGCATGGGAAAAAGAAAATGGCTATTTTTAGGGTATTTCCAGCAATAATTCTATTTCTCGCCGTAAAAACCATCCTTGAACTTCAACGAACATTTTAAAAAAAGATTTGGCTAAATTGGTCCAGGCGTTGTTGAGTTATGAGCTTACCAACACATTTTGCGATTCATTTTTATATATAAGATTTTTTACGCGAAAGAGTAACAAACATACATACTTACAAACTCGCGTTTATAATATTGCTAGGATTCATCTAATCAAAAGCATAATTCCGCCATAACTTTTCACGTTAAGAAGCAGGTGAGGCTAATCGCGGCCCAATCTGCTTTGTTAACAACCCTTTTGTTGCATTGTTCAAATTAATCTTATCTGATGGCTGCGCCAATTTCACGGCGAACCGAAGCACTGTACAATTAAAAATTGAATAAACGGTGCGTGAACGCAGCGGGCTGTGGCGTGCCGGTTAAATCGGGTTCGGATCCAACAGAAGCAGATATATAGTAACAAATTTGATACTATTTTATTTATTGGTACGGCCCGTTAAGCGGATGGATGAACAAAGTATGCGTGTTGGTGAAATATGTATGCTAAGATATATATATACATTAATGTACGGAAGTGAAAGTTGGGTATGGGAGAAACGACATGAAAGCTGAATAAATGCAGTAGAAATGAGAGCTTTGCGGAGTATGGCAGGAGTAAAACTGAGTGACAGATTGATATAATGAAGTGATTAGAAAGAAATGTGGTTTGAAAGAGGATATCGTGACAAGAACAGAGAAAGGGATGCTTGGGTGGTTTGGGCATGTGGAACGGATGGATGAAAGTAGACTGACCAAAATGATTTATGAAGCTGGAGTGAGTGGGGATACGGGACGAGGAAGACCTAGGCGAACATATTTCGAACAAATCGAAAGTGTCCTCAAAAAAGGCCAGGTCAGAAGTACCCGCAATCGTCGAGCATGTATGAGGAATGTTATGAAAGAAGATGAAGTGAAGGAGACATGTAAAGACCGTAGCAAGTGGAAAGACGTAATCTCTGCCTACCCCCATGGGAAAAAGGCGTGAGTGTATGTATGTATGTATGTATATATGTGTAGAGTGACAGGAAAGGATAGAGTGAGGAATTAATAAATCAGGGGAAGTCTAACAGTAGCCCCCCTATTAATGAAAAATTAAAAGAAAAGAGACGTTCCTGGTATGGTCACCTATTAAAAAGAGGGAATGAGTATGTTACTAGAAATGTTATGGACATAAAAGTGTGGGGAGAGGAAGACCAAAGAAACGGTGGATGGACTGTGTGAATCCATACTACTCGTAATATTATAGATCAGAAAGTGAGTTTGTTTGTTTGTTCCGCTTTCACGCCGTAACTACTGAACCGATTGCTTTGAAATTTTGCAGACGTAAAGATAAAAGCCGGATTAAATAATAGGGTACTTTTTATCCCGGAAAAATCGACAGATCCCACGGGATGCGCAATAAAGGCTTCGCTCAAAAACTACTGCACAGTTTTCATGCGGTTTTCATCAATAGATAGAGTGATTCTTGAGCAAAGTTTTGCGGTATTTTTTTATCTCGGAAAAACGCTCACGCAGTCGTAGCTGCGTTTGTCAGACGTTCTAAAAATATTTCTTTCCGTGGTAAAAATGTAATGACGATCTTCGGCTCTCAAACTATCTCATTATCAACTTTTATAATTTTATATTAAAATCGTTTAAATAATATCTGAGTATATTCTATATTTTTACCTCTTTGAATATCGATTTAAATTATGTCTTATCAATAGGTGAAAAAATATCTTTTAAATCATTAATAGACATTGGATAATCGGATGCATATTTACGATCTCTAATCATTAAAAATGAAGTGCATTCCATACAAATTTTTATTCTCTTTTTCAACCCCTGATACTCCTTTTTTGCATAAATACTAGCCTATATCTTCTCAATCGTTAGACTATTGGTATGCTAAACTTCATTTAAATCAGTTCAGCAGTTTTGGCGTTAAAACGCAACGGACAGACAGACAAATTTACTGTGTAATTAGGGTCTCAATCGCATCCGTTCATCCCTTTGTAGCTAGCTATATATGTCATTAGCGACGGGTGAATTCAGGCGTGGCTGCTACTGCTGACTTTTGGATATTGCATTTGACGTGTTAGAGTTGTGGGTTGAACACGACCCGCATAGATCCATCAAGGGGTGAGTAGCAGTGCCAATTGAATGAATACAAATAAATACAGATCATTTCTCTATAAAATCGAAATATAAATTACACTTTAAATACGATTTTTACAATCACTTGCACGTCAAATATGCTACGCCACTAGTTCACAAGTCAGGCCTTTGTTCTGGAAAGAACCAGCAAGGGATTTATTTTCTCAATACAAAGTCGTCAGTTAAAAGCTAGCCTCAGATAAATAGTCTGAACCCATCTTCCTTTACAAGTTTAAACAAGTTCACATTATATGTATAAAAGCTATAATTTCATTATGTTGTTTACTATTGTCAAAATATTTAGCAACGTAACTATTGAGTTTTTTTTTTTTATTATATTTGTCTACTCCACGGACTCGTAGTCCGTGCCTTTTTTAAACTGTCCTCGTTTGGATCTACTACGTACTGTACGTACAGCGTCATATTATCTTATAATACTATTCCGTGACTTAACATTAACGTGAGTTGCGCAGCACTTACTTATCTAACAATAGTACTTTCTTATCTAATAACTAGCTTTCTGCCCGCGGCTTCGCCTGCGTGGATTTCGGGATTGGGTCTATAGAGGGTTAAGGGTCATAGCTTTTGCCCACGGCTACATATGCGCGGAGGTCGGTTTATGGCGCGAAGGTTTTATCGCGCTTCCCGTGGGACTATCCGTTTTTCAGAGATAAAAAATACCGCAAAACCTTGCTCAAGAATCACTCTATCTATTGATGAAAACCGCATGAAAATATGAGCATTTTTATAATTCAAGAAATCATTGAGCATGAAAATATGAGCAGTAGTTTTTGAGCGAAGCCTTTATTGCGTATCCCGTGGGATCTGTCAATTTTTCCGGGATAAAAAGTAACCTATGTTACTCGGGGATAATGTAGCTTTCCAAAGGTGAAAGAATTTTTGAAATCGTCCAGTAGTTTCGGAGACTATTCATTACAAACAAACAAACAAACAAATCTTTCCTCTTTATAATATTATTATTATAGTATAGACTACCCTAATATATACCTACATACAACCATTTAACAATACACTTAATTTCAATACTTTATACAATAAAATTAATTAATCTAATAATAATAAGATATATATTATAACTATTGAGTTATCACTACATAGTGTAAAACAAAGTCGCTATTCGCTGTCTGTCTGCCCCTATTTATGCTTAGATCTTTAAAACAACGCAACGGATTTGATGCGGTTTTTTTTAATAGATAGAATGATTCTTAAGGAAGGTTTATATGTATAATACTCGTACATGCATAATATATCAGAGAAACACTGATATAATTAGAGCAAAAACGCTGGCTGAACCCTATGTTTTGTAGTATATTTACATAAGCATTTAAAAAGCAGTTAAAATTAAACGCAAACAATTTTATCATTTAAGTAATCCTTAACATAATAATAACACATACCGCTGCATGATACCAAAGCTGTGGCAAGCTTAGAACAAGCAGCAAGCGTAGCCTGCTGCACTGGTATTCTGCTTGACACAGTGGTCACACACAGGTACGAGAAACAGCACGGAACAAGAATGCGAACTTAGAAAAAAAGACAAAAATATAATGAACGAATAAGCCGAGTACGAAACATCTGAACAGTAAAAATATCAATGGAATACAAAATATGACAACACAGTTATTAAACAGACAAGTTTATTAAATACTTGAACACCAAATATAGTATCGAGGACCATTTGATTAAACAGACTGTCATTCGAATTGTAGTGATTGACAAGTGCCTCAAACATCAACTTAATAATCACTCACGCTATGACAATATCAGATAAAACAAAGTTTATGGGTTTCGACTAAAAAAATACCAAATTTTATTAAAGTACCACATAGCAAATCTTATAGCTTTACACGTTACTCCAGCATTAAGATTCCATTACGGTTAATAAGATTAGAATGGAAATTTTATTTAAATATATTAGAATGCTAACATGTGCGCATTCAAATAAATTCATTCAGAACTTGATTCCAGAAACTATGCTACCTTAATATCAAAGACTTCTGCTTATTACAGAAGTTCCGACTTTGACTAAGAATAACGCGATGATAATTTTCAACTTTTTAATTACAATTTTCATAACGTACTTGTTTAATTAACATCGTTCTTAGCTTTGTAATGTCGTGAGCTTCGTCTGCAATCTAGATTTTAATATCTCCGTTTCAGAATTTACTTCCTTCTGTTTATAATGTTACAGCAGAATTTCCCGAGTTTAAAATTATATCCAATACTTTATCTCTATGCTGAAAGTTAGCGCCTTCAGAAATGTTAGATTAATATTTGTCAGCTCGATTTGCTGAAGGGATTTCAGCCTTGCCGCCATAGACGAATATTTGGTAAGAGGGAGCGGGCCGGGACCTGGATTACACGAATTGCCAGTAGCAGATCCCTTGGATGCCAAGATGGCACAAAAGTATTGTTAAAAAGGGTGAATATGTATTCCTCTTTTCCGTGGGGGTAGCCAGAGATCACAAGTTTTCCTCTTGCTACCATCCAAAAATACTTCCCTAGCTTCCTCGACTTTCATTAATACCTTTTTGCACGCCCGTCGGTTGAGGACACTCATGATCTGACCTTTCATTAAATCACATATTTGGCCCATGTATGATCGCCATGCCATTAGGTTAGAGGTACCATCCGTGTGCTGTTGCCAGATCTGGCATCAGACGAGTCCCCGAGTTGCGGATAGGGGAACGCCCCCCAGATATATCTTCGGCCGGCTCCCAGACGGGGGGCGGTAGATGGCCGGGTGCTTTTAGCGGCCAGTGGCGGATGGGCGAAGCTCTTCTTCTTTAAGAGCGGGTGGTTGTCGTTCAGGGGACCAATTTTGGGTCGGTGGATGGCACAAGGTATCCGGAGGCCACGCTTATCGCCATACGCCGACAGGGTCGTGGTAGCGACCGCAAGAGTTCCCATGGCCTCGTCAGGGCGCGATATAGCTCTCCTTCGGGATCGAGCGCTCGCGCCCAGGCGTAGTGAGGAAGATCGCTGAGGTTTTTAGTGGGTATGCCTTCCCCTTCTAAGGAGAAGAGCCCCACATAACCACCGATCCTCGGGATATGCAATTCAATGCATTTCCCTCTAAACTTTATTGTATCGTAAAAATAGTAGATTTTTTCCTACAAACTTTCGCGTTAATAACATTGGTAGCGATGAAATTAACACGAGATTTATATTGGTGTAAAGAATGAAGATTTTGCAAAATGGCTCGAAACATATTTTATAAAAGATATAATTTCGAACTGTGTACTATAAACAACCCATTTAAGCCCAGTCATATTACAAGCGCAGTGACGCTGTTGTACTTGTCTCTTACGCTCGCATGGAGCCTCGCTATGGCTGTCTCTGTCGTAGAGCATTCCTATTTAATTTGGCTAAAAGCAACGATTTATAATACAGAGAGAAATGTCATAACGCCGTGCTCAGGACGGAACTGAGAGGACATTTTGTTTGCACGAAAAAAAAAAGTATTTTTACACAACAAAATATGTCATGTTTTATTCCATATAGCTAAGTGGTGTTAACTTTAAATAAATGATGTGGCTTACGCAGATGGGAAGTGATAAAAATGGGCGACGATTTTTCAAAAATATCTTTCCTACTATATTCACTTAATAGGGCATATTCTGCAACGTTATTATGGTTCCGTAGCCAAGTGGCAAAAACCCTTATGGATTCGTCATGTCTGTCTGTCTGCCTATCTGTCTGTCTGTCGGTAAATAGATGTATTCTGTGAACTGCATTAAAATTTTACACAATAAAAGTATTAAAAAAAACGGACTTCAAAATTGTACGAAACTAACTTACCTACGTATGATTAGAAAGAATTTAAAAGAACTAAAAAAAAACTATGATAACTTCTGCCTTAAATAAACTAAATTTCATATACCAACTAGGTATTTTTTGAAGTTTTGTATTTATTCTTCTTACAAACAAAATATGTCGTTTTATTCCATATAGCTAAGTGGTGTTAACTTTAAATAAATGATGTGGCTTACGCAGATGGGAAGTGATAAAAATGGGCGACGATTTTTCAAAAATATCTTTCCTACTATATTCATTTAATAGAGCATATTCTGCCACGTTATTATGGTTCCGTAGCCAAGTGGCAAAAACCCTTATGGATTCGTCATGTCTGTCTGTCTGTCTGTCGGTAAATAGATGTATTCTGTGAACTGCATTAAAATTTTACACAATAAAAGTATTAAAAAAAAACGGACTTCAAAATTGTACGCAACTAACTTACCTACGCATGATTAGAAAGAATTTAAAAGAACTAAAAAAAAAATATGATAACTTCTGCCTTAAATAAACTAAATTTCATATACCAACTAGGTATTTTTTGAAGTTTTGTATTTATTCTTCTTATATATAGAAAGAATGTAAGCCTGAGCGAAATCAAAGAGACTGTAAGCAGAATATGATTTTTTAACAGCACAATATAGGCACTTTTATCTCTCCGACCGTAGACTTTAATGTTGCCAGTAACAAATAAAATGTAATGACGCCATAAACGGACATAAGTGCAACACTGTGTGCTTTGTAACGACAATGTTTCTCTGTTTAATGTTTTCTACTTTAGCGTTCTAGTTGTATGTGGCATATATTACATACTAGTCAGTGCCCGTGACTTCGTTTGCACAGATGGTAGATTTTTTCCTACTCAATTGACACTTATCGTTATATTTTGGACAATTATTACATTAAAAAATACATGCACTCAAGTCATACTTAAACTCAAGTTTCTTTCTCGTGCTAGAGATTTCGACGGTTACAGGTACTGACCTGACCTTCTTCCTGTATACCACCTGTTTGATCCAAGAATGATCATCTAGGTCAGAGGTTTCCAAAATTTCTTGTGTAGCAGCCCTTTTGCCATATTGTTCGGTTTTGGGTAGACCCCGTACTTAAATAAACAAATATTTGTTTAAATTCATAGGTACTTTTATAAATAATGTCTCTGTCTTTATATTAGAAGGTGTAAATAAATTTGTACTGTCAGTGTACGTTGAGATCCATTATTGTGGACCCCCATTTTGTTTTCTTGGACCCCCAAATATTATTTTCGCTGACAACCTTCATGATTCTAGGCCAACGGAAAGTACCCTATAGGTTTTGATTCCCTTGCAAATGTCAAAATATGCAATATAAATGGAACATAAACGGCCATATCTTTTTATTGAGTTGATTTAGAAATTTGATTTTTTCACTGCTTTGAGAGATTGGAGATCTGAGTATGTCATATTAATAAATAAATTTCAGTTTGATATCTCGACGCGTTTCTGAGAAAAAGGGTCTTGACAGACGGCCGGCCAACAAAGTGATCCTATAAGGTTCCGATTTTTGTCTTTGGAGATACGGAACCATAAAAACGAAGTGACTTATCTCGACAATCGTTAATAGCTTATATGTAGCGGTTTGATTTGTCGAGATTAGGGCGAGTAAATAGCAGAATTACACAATCTGTAAGAGTCTACTCAATAAACAAACAAGATAACAAACGATTGTGTAACGGTCCAAGTCGAGCGGCGACCCCGATGGCAGGGCCTTGAGTCCCATTGTCACTAGAATTATGGGCCGACGCAAAAGCACAAAGGGTCAAAACTTTAACAGAAACTGGGGACTATTCCGGTGAAGCGATTTCAACACGAAATAGCCCCAGTAACATTCGTAGTTAGACCAGCTCCTGTAGCGGGAGTAACGAAAGAGGTTATAATAAAGCGTTTATCGTCAGATGTATCCGCCATTTTAAAATTATTTTCTGTATTTTGACAGTTTAAATAGATAAATAGCTCTTTTATATCACTTTTTGGTGATACTGCTGCTAAAGCGATTTGTTTTAATACGGTATTGTCGCTTGTATTTTAAATCTCAGTTCTTTGAATTTAAAAGTGCAAAATGAATTAAGTAGTGAAGTATTACTTACGCCAAATTCTTTTAAATCTAATCTAATTGAAAAGGGTAGATATAAAACTTATCAAAATGTTATCATTAAAGTAAGCGATTGAGCTGGCACTCATATAATTATGGGTTTACTTCAGGGATCAATATTGGGACCGTTGCTTTTTCTAGTTTACAATATTTCCCTACATTTCCCAAATAAACTTGTATGATGCAATGTAGATGGTACTTCATTAGTTTTTCAGTTGAATTGTATTAAAATATTTGATCCAAAAAAAATAATTCGAAATGTTATTGTTGGGAACCATTTATTTATATGAGTGAACTGTATATTACTGATTCTGTACACCTCTGATAGTTGCCTATATAATAACACTTCAAAATACTCTTAATTTACTTTATCGCATATAAAAAATACATAAGTTGTACTATTTGTTTAATGTCAAAAAATCAAAATTCGGTTACGGTCAATGAAGCACACTAGCGAGAGATGTTAACAATTCAATTTGCTCGAATATTAATGATAAATAAATCATTATGTGGTTATAACAAGATAGGATAAGCCACCATTACGTTGAATTTATTGCAAACCTAATTTCCTTATCGCATATTATCCCAATTCGGTTATTAAATGGCCAGCACTTAGTTTATGTATCTCTATTATTCTAGACTAAAAAAAACAAATATTACCTTTTTATTATAAAACTACGCTTATTGCATTGACTTGTTATTTCCAGTCTCGTTAGAGCTGCTTTGTCGAGTGAAAAGATCTGAATCTCTAACGCCTACACAAATGTTCGCTTCGTTTGCTTTAGGTCGTTGGTTCTGAATCAATGATATTATAATTAATACTAGCTGTATCCGCGACTTCATCCGTGCGGAATCAAAAAAAAAGATTTTGTTTTATGCATTTTTATTTTAAGTGCCATGCGTATGAACTGTGCTCGGGGCCAGCAGTATTTGGCCATGTAACATATCTGTATTATTCAAAAATAATATTCTTTTTAAATATTATATAATATGTGTGAGTGCTAAATGAATCGGCAGTACATGGAAAAACTTCTGTTTAGTTTATATTGTATTGTTCGATTGAAGAAATGTCTGTAACATTTTTTGATAAATAAAAAAAAAAATAATAACCCACCCGTCCGAAGCCGGGGCGGCTCGCTAGTGTAGTAATAATAATAATAATAAGTGCGTAGGGAAGTGACGATTCCATCGCCCGCTGGTGGGGCATTTAATGCTCCTTAACTGCCATAAATGCCCCATCAGTCCAGTCAGTCTCCCTCAGGGCAGCTTGTGGCGAGCTGTCGGTGAGTTGCGTCACCGAGGGTGCCGATGTGCTTCAGGGGGGCGTATGCCACCCGCCTCTGTCTTGCCCTAACCAGCCGGACAGAGTGGAGTCGCAAGAGCAGATGCTCGAAGGGTGAACGCCGATGGCGACGGCGTCTCGATCGCTGTCGCAGACACACCTCTCTACACCCTTAGCCGTTCACACCAATGTTGCTCTCTTCGCACCAATATTGGTCTGCTCTCTTAAGGGGCCCATTTAGTGACCGGTGAGTCACCACCTGCCATATTTAAATCAATTAGGAGGCTTTGATTCACTCTATCTATTGATGAAAACCGCATGAAAATCTGTGCAGTAGTTTTGAGCGAAGCCTTTATTACGCATCCCGTGGGATCTGTTGATTTCTCCGGGATAAAAAGTAGCCTATGTTACTCGGGGATAATGTAGCTTTCCAAAGGTGAAAGAATTTTTGAAATCGGTTTAGTAGTTTCGGAGCCTATTCATTACAAACAAACAAACAAACAAATCTTTCCTCTTTATAATATTAGTATAGATACGCTACGCTAATTAATATAAGCACTGGAAATATTAATACTACAAAGTCGGGGGCACTATCTAAGAATATATCATTCCAAAACTTTGATTTTAAATTTAATAAAACCTAGAATCATTGTTATTCAAATGCATTGTTCTATTAGGATTTATAATAGAACAATCATTAATGACAATGACAAAATTTTAAGTGCCTATTTTAATTAAAGTTACCGTATAAATCGTAACCATTAAATAGCGATCATATCAAAGCTCTATCATCACGAAAAGCTTCAAAACAACAGTTTGCCATCAGAATAGCGTCCCAGGCCGATTGTCCGTGAAGGCAGCCAATTGTGCTCCCGAGGGAGCCTCAGGAAGACTGGCGCTTACAGCTGTATTACAAACTATTGCCAAGGTTCGGGGATAGCTTATTGTTCACTTTAAACATTGTTCATCGTACCAACTAAGACAGATATTGTCTGGTTTTATCATCTTATTGTTTCTTAAAAAGCTTGTTTCCTTTACATTCGATGCAAAATCCTATCTGACGGCGACTGTGGTTGTGTAATTATAACTCCAAATAAACTAGTCCAACTTACTTGAAGCAGTATTTCAAACACAATTGACATATAACAATCTGAAGGATATATATAAGGAACTAGCGGACCCGACAGACTTCGTCCTGTCAAAAAGATTTGTACAGTGGCAGTTTTTTGTTCCTAATTATTTTATAGATACTGTCGCATAGCCAACCAAATCGCAAAAAAAGTCTAAATGACCTATTATATTTTGTGGCTATTCAATTTTGGAACGTGACATTAAATCCTCCAACGATGTATTCTGTGCTCCAACGCACGCACGCACACTGTTTTGATAGATATGATTGAATTTCAACTATATGTAGCGTTAATAAAGCGCAAATTGACCCTTTGATGTTAGGAACACACCTTCATTGCTTAGACAACAGTGAGTGCTTGCAATATGAACTTTATACAATAACAATAAAGCTCAATTCGACTGTACGTTTTAGTTAGAAAACGTTTACATGGGAAAATAAAAGGGCTGTTTTTAGGGTATTTCCAATAATTATTCGAATTTTCCTCATTGTAAAAACCCTCCTTGAACTTCAACGAACATTAACAACAAAGAATTGGCTAAATTGGTCCAGGCGTGGTTGAGTTATGAGCTTACCAACACATTTTGCGATTCATTTTTATATATAAGATATAGCTTAGAATACTGCCTACCCCCATGGGAAAGAAGCGTTAGTATATCTATGTAAGATGGACAAATCAAATCAAAATCAAAATAATCTTTATCCAACATAGACCTTTACAGGCACTTATTGACGTCAATAAACAAAACAAAAAATAAAAGGTTAAAAAAAAACAAAAACCCTTGCCCGACGTTCGAATAAGGGAAAAAAAAATATATTGACTCGACACCTGTTCGGAAATTGGGAGAGCCTTCTCGAGAAGAACAGGCAAGAAACTCTGAAGGTCTATTTTTTATCTCCTCTTTTCAATGTTAAGACTTGGACTTGTTGACTATATATAAATATAAAATTGAGATGCCGCTATAATAATTGAATAAATAAATAAATATTTCTTACAATCACACCAATTAGCCTAGCCTAAAGTAAGATCTGTAAGGATTTTGTTATGGGATCTAGGGTAACGAATAAGTGTATACATACATATATAAATATTTTTCTTAAAAATATATATATTAATAGCCAAGACTAAGGTACAATGCTCGGATTCATCACAGAAACATCTGCCCCCACCGGGACTCGAATCCGGGACCTCTCGACCACTCGACTACGGAGGTCATTGGTGTTTAGTTCAATTCAACCAATTTCCAAGGCAATTTATATTTAAACTTAATTTTACAACAATCCTATTATTATATTAACTGTACAAAATTTTATCTAACTAGCTGATCTAATGCTGAAGACATTCTTCCACAAGTCAACATATAAAATAGAAAGAAATGTTGTTGAGAGGGCAGTGCAAAAAAATATAACAACGCTTACAAAAGTGTGTTCAACCAGGAACTTCCTGCCTCGCACTACCTAATTATTGAAAAAATTGTCTCCTGTGGCATCAACGAACCCATACGATTTCCAAACCTTCAAGTTTAATCCTCCACACCTCTTTGGGATTCGGAAGAGCTTTCTCTGGAAGAGCCAGCAAACTTATTGACGTTCAGTAGTAAACTAAATCAGAATCATCCACAAAGTATTAGGCGGTATAAAGCGCAAATTTCAAGATCGATTACTAAGCCTTCGGCTCTTCACCCCAAAAAAAAACCTCAGGGATGGCCTTCCTCAGGCATGTAGGGAGCCCCCGGGAACACCAAGCTATTTCCGGGACCCCCAGCCTCCGCTCCCCCGCCGATACCTCCCCCGATCTCCACCATCGACGACGCCCCCCGGCCACGGAAGGGGCGTGGTCCCTCCCAGGTCGCCGCATCCGTGGGCGCGATTTCCTCGCGCCCGCCGGCGACCCACGGCGGCGCCACAGCTGTGCTACCGAGCCCGGCGCCACCTCCTTCGAGCGGGATCGGCCATCTCTCGACTACGCTCGGCGGCCTCCTTCTGCAGCATCACTGCTTTACAGAAGGAGGCCACAGCCCTCCAACCTCCCTCGCCGTCCTCGGCTCTTCACCCCATTTAGGGGACTTCTTCCTATTGCTCTGTTCCCAATTTTGTTTGGATCGCCGCAAGATGTCCTCCTCTTCCAATCGCCATTTCGACACTCACTCCCTTCTTCACCATAACATCCTTCATACAGACCAACCATCTTTTCTTCAGTTTTCCCCTCTGAACGCTCATCCAGTGTCATGTCCATAGCTTTCCTAGTAATATGATCATTCCCTCTTCTTCACACGCGACAATACCAGAAAAGTCGCATTTCTCTGAATTTTTCAACAACCTACTTCAACATATCAACATTCATACAGTCCATCCATCGCTCTACGGTCTTTCTCTCTGGACGCCCATTCATTTTCATGTAAATAACTTTCCTATGATGATCATTTAGTGTTCACCTGATTTTTTTTTTTTTTATGTGATATTTTATGCAAACGAGCAGACGGATCACCCGATTGTAAGCAATTACCGCCGCCCATGAACGCCCGCAACACCAGAGGAGTCACTAGCGCGTTGCCGGCCTTTTAAATGGGAGTACGCTCTTTCCTTGAAAGTTTGGATATCGTAGCGGTTCGGAAACACTGCAGGCGACAATTCATTCCACAGTTTAGCTGTGCGAGGCAGAAAATTTCTAGAGAAACACACAGTGGTGGACTGCCAAGTATTGAGATGGTGAGGATGGAAGGTTTGTCGCGTGGAACGATGTCGGAATGTAGCAGCAGGGATCAGTCCAAACAATTCCTCCGAGCACTCACCGTAGTAAATGCGATAGAGTATGCAGAGAGAAGCTACATCTCTACGCAATGCCAAAGGGTCAAGCCGACTTGAAGTTTCCTGGTGGTCGACGATGCGAATCGCTCTCCGTTGAATCCAGTCTAGAGGGAGTAGCTGGTATTGGGGCGCCCCTGCCCAAAGATGAAAACAGTATTCCATATGAGGCCGGACCTGTGCCTTATAAAGTTGCAGACGGTGGGCCGGTGTGAAATACCGCCTCGATCTATTGAGCACACCAAGCTAGCTTCGAAGCTAGTTTAGCCTTACCCTCTAAGTGACCACGGAACTGAACTACGCTCGATATGTCGACACCAAGAATCCCAATTTTGGCTGAGGCGGTTAAGGGAGTGCTCTCAAAACGAGGAGACACGACAAACGGGAGCTTTTTTGCAGTGAACGCGCAGACTTGAGTCTTTGTGGGGTTAAATTGGACCAAATTAAGTCTACCCCAATCTGAGACTTTCTTTAAAGAAGTCTCAATGATTACTCATTCTGGTACTGATACTGATATATTCATTCTTCACTATATCCTTTCTTATCACTCCACACATCCACCTTACCATACACATTTCAGCAACATGCAATCACCTATCCGCTTATCGATCAAGTAAGAAATGCAAAATTCATAATTTAGCCGTTAATTTCAGGTTAATCCTGTGAATATCTATTGGTTCGGGCGCGGGGCTTTTCAGTTCATATACATGACCCACAGACCCAAATGGCGATTCAAAGTTTTCTGTAACTATAATCGGCACAAACAAAAAATACATTTATTTCATACAAGAAAACTTTTGCATGACTACCGGTTAGTAACGAAACTGGAACGCGTGACAAGGCACTAATACACCTCGGATTATAGTGCGAAAGTTCTGCCCAGGGTATTAGCGGGCAAAGGGCAAGTAATTTTGCGGCCATTGTTTGAAAAAGGTCAACTTCTGAGCGACTTTGGTGTCGGCTAAAAGGGTTATCTGAATTAGTTTGATATGCTTCACCCGTTCCGTTCCTCATTTCTCGTGGATGGAATATAATAGACTTTGTGATTTCCGATTATATTATAAGAAATTCCTAAACCTAGTTATTTTGTAGCACGTCGATGATACTATTACAGTTATTATTGGATATAATCGACTTCGTAAAAAAATTGTATGACACTTCGGCTCAGATGCTGAGGTTTATAGTTATAGCAGTGGACTGAATTACGAGAGTTATGATAAATAATGTTATTGTAAGTAAACCAATAAAGATAGACATATGCTGTTATAAGATATTTCTTATGTAATTTTAAGGAGAAAATTTAATCAATGAATTTCAGCTAAAAATACGTCCTGAATGTGTGGTAGGGAAAAAATTTTGGACAATTCAAAAGAGCTTTTTATAAAGTTAATTTTGATTTTGATTTTATCACAAGACTTAGCTTTGAAATAACTACATAGTGAATTAAAACTACTTGTATAAGAATCTCATAGTTCAAACAATGTTACAAAAATGCCAGAATTATAATTTTCGAAACTCTACTAAGGTTCCTTACTTCTCCATACACTTTGTAATTAGGCATACAAAAAACTTGGCAACTCCCCCTCAAGCCCCAACAGAACAGTGTTACATAATAAAATTAAGTTAATTACAATCACGTTCCTAACAAATCTCATCTAAAAGTTGCCCTCGGCACGTATACGGGACTGTGTAGACGGGCTACTGTCACGTTCTGTCACGTCAAGTTCTGTCTAGTGAAATATATTTTTAGTTTGTTTTTATACATAGGTACGTACTCACACCTCTTTCCCAATAGAGGATGTAGCTTATTTATTTAAAAAATGCAAGGTTCTTCAGGAGGGGAGTAATTAGGTTTTTAAAGGGTTGGCAACGCGTGAGTGACAATCCTTGTTTTGCAAGTGCAGAAGCCTGCGGTAACCGATCACCAGCGTGGTATAAAAAAATATATCTGTCAATGGTAAATATGTATTTTGTAAAACAAAATTATTGGTCACCCATCATGGACTTGACCGTGGTGAATGTTGCTTAACTTAAGCAATTGCCACTGAGATCAGCATTACATAGTAAGAGTGATACATATATATATATATTATATATATATATATATATATATATAATATATATATATATATATATATATATATCGTCGGCATGAAAGAAGACTGTCGTAACTCAAAATACACAAACTTTCAGGGGAATCATGTAACAAAATGTATTCAGATCTCGATCTCTGATTTTGATATATTCCTAGATTATACATATAATTTTATAAGTCTATGTATATGTACTTGTGTATATATTAGATAAAAATAATAATAATAAATATTTCTTATACTTACACCAATTAGCATAGCCCATAGTAAGCTCTTTAAGGCTTGTGTTATGGGATCTAGGGCAACGGATAGACATACATATATTATACTACATTTGGTACAAATATAATATAACAACCACGATGGTGGATGATAAAATAGTGGAGAAATACTGTTATTTTTGAGGTTTTTAATGTAATGTGAATAATTGCATTATTTCCGTTTACATTGCAATCGATTATAAACAACTTTCACAGTTTTTCTGTAGTGTGTTATTTTATAACCTTACAGTTAAGGTTTTAAGGTTTCATAAAAAAGTGACAAAACTAATATAAATTAATAAAACACAAATAAATCAAACATGAGGTATGTTTCCCGTCTGCAACTGCAGAACAGGTCGAGCTTCGCAGCATTCCTCGAATCGCAACTTTTAATAACACCCTTAGTATTGTTTCCGACTTGTGTTGTGAGTTTTCCAATAGCGAGTTAGAGTCGGAATTTAAGAATTTGGATGGTTTTGATTATAATTGTCACATATAGCACGTGTTTTTATAAAACACGGTCCTTAATAAGGCGTGCGCTGGAATACTGATCCAACGCGTAGAGGTCTTAAAGCGAAACTTCGTCTAATCTCTATCTGCACCATGAAAAAAGCAGCTAAAGACTATACCCAGTTAGATATGCATTTATATTTTGGTGGTAATGAAAACCGGGTTATGAAAGAGACTCCGATCACCTGCCTTCTCAAAGCCTCTTAATTTATTTAAATATGTCAGGTGGTGACTCGCGGCTCACTAAATGAGACCCCCAAAAAGTAGACCAATATTGGTGTGAACGGCTAAGAGTGTAGAGAGATGTGTCTCCGACAGCGATCGAGACGCCGTCGGCGTTATGATGACATTATTACACTTCCACCTTTTGAGCATCTGCTCTAGAGACTCTACCCTGTCCGGCTGGCTAAGGCAAGCCAGAGGCGGGTGACATACGCCCGTCTGAAGTACTTCGCTGCCTTCGGTGACGCAACTCACCGACAGCTCGCCACAAGCTGTTCTGAGGTAGACTGACTGCACTGATAGGGCATTTATGGCAGTTAAGGCGCATTAAATGCCTCACCAGCGTATGGTGGTCAAGTTGTTCTATGTTACGCTTTGGATAATGATGTGGATTTCCTATTTACAAGCGTAGAGACTTACATGTTTTATCCATCCTTTACAATATTTCGTATATTTTTTTTTATACTACGATGGTGGCAAACAGGCCCTGATGGTAAGCGGTTACCGTAGTCTTGCCTTGCCGACCCTTCAAAAACCTATTTACTCCCCTTTTGAAGAACTCAATACTGTAGCCCTCCGGGAAAACCTCGGCAGAGAGCTCATTCCACAAACGAAGTGTACGCGGGAGGAAATTCCTTTGGAACCGCACTGTGCGGGACCATTTAGGCTCCAGTGTGTGGGCATGAACTCCCTGTGGATGGCGAGGTGCGATGATAGAAAGTGGCCGTGGGCATCATGTCGAACAATTCTTCAGAACACAACCCATTATACAGGCGGTAGAACACACATAAGGAGGCAGTGTCTCTCCTAAGACTTAGAGGCTCGATACCGCGTGTGAGTATGGGATCGTCGACGAGTCTCACAGCGCGCTTTTGAACGTATCATCCAACTTCTCCTACGTCTTTGTTCACTTTTCGATCCCGTTCGTTATGTCGTATTTAACGCTCTAACATTTGATACAGACTAATCATCTGAGGCCAACTTCTAATAGACGTCGCTGTGAAAATACAGGGAGAAAAATAATAGCGATTGCCACAAGTTAGCGCCCACGAGCGCTTGTGGAAATAATGGTGATTTATATCATTTCGACGACTTTGCCTGTTGTGTCCTGCTGGAACATATGAGTGTCTGTGGAATATTTTTTTTGTAGCAAAATTATTTCTCGTTACGTATGATAACAATGCTTGGGTTTAATTTTAATAACTCAAAAGTTAACACAATGAAACTAAAACTTGTATACTTGTATAATGTGAACTATTTATCTGAGGCCAGCTTGTAATTGATGACTCTGTAAAAATACAGGGAGAAAAATAATAGGTCTTGCTGGTTTTCTTGCTGGTTCTTTCCAGTACCAGGTCCGTAGACTTGTGAACCAATGGCGTAGCATCTTTGACTTGCAAAATTGATTGTATAGATTAATACATATTTGAAGAATAAATTTGTTTTGATTAATCTGACTCTTGGTGTACCACCCCGAAGTACCGATTTCCTTTTATGCTCTTTTTCAGCTTATGGAAGTATCTCCCGTCCGAAATGGAACATAGGCTATAATTTATAAAGATACTAGATTGGGGCAGTCTAGATAGTCTTCTAGTAGTCTAGTACTCGCAACCGACGAGTTTGCATGAAGACGCTCATGAAAGTGAAGGAAGCAAGAGAAGTGTGCCAGGATCGTAGCAAGTGGAGAGAGGTGGTCTCTGCCTACCCCATTGGGAACAAGGCGTGACATGTATGTATGTATGTAGATAGTCTTCTTCTGCACAGATGTTAATTTTTTTTCTTACTTGAGACTAGATATTTCACACAATATCTTAATCTATAAATCCTTACTAATAATCGGAAAGTGAGCTTGTTTGTTTGTTTGTTCCGCTTTCACGCCGTGACTACTGAACCGATTGCTTTGAAATTTGGCAGACGTAAAGATAAAAGTCCGGATTAAATAATAGGCTACTTTTTATCCGGGAAAAATCGACAGATCCCACGGGATGCGCAATAAAGGTTTCGCTCAAAAACTACTGTACAGTTTTCATACGGTTTTCATCAATAGATAGAGTGATTCTTGAGCAAGGTTTTGCGGTATTTTTTATCCCGGAAAAACGGATAGTCCCACGGGAAGCGCGATAAAACCTTCGCGCCATTAACCGACTTCCGCACATATGTAGCCGTGGGCAAAAGACCCAAACGCGAAGCCTCGGGCAGAAAAATAAATAAATAGTTTCTTACTTATTATTGTATAGTTTTATTTAAATTTTTTCAGTAGTTTTTACGGCAAAAGGGTAAAAAACATCCATCCATACTCAAACACTTTCGCATCCTACTACTATTATAAAGGCGAAAGTTTGTAAGTATGGATGTATGGATGTTTGTTACTCTTTCACGTAAAAACTACTAAATGGATTTGAATGAAACTTTACCACAATATAGCTTATACATCAGAATAACACATAGGCTACAATTTTTGAGGTTTCTAATGTGAGGTCGTAAAAAAAACATATTTTTTGCGCTTACATTGCAAACGCTGACTGAATCCTACAAGATAGATCAAAACAATTTACTACAGTATTGTACAACTTAAAAAGGTCTACAAAAAAGTCCGTGATGGTATATGTTTATCTCTTAGGAATAACCCACAATAACCATTTTTAGACGGGACGAACCTGAAGTCCACGCGAACGAAGTCGCGGGCAAAAGCTAGTTTACAATATTCGTAAAGATTCTCTCTTGTCTTACCAATACTAATGTACACTGGGTGTTTTATTCCGAAAATCCCTAAATCAGTATAATTTAAAAAAAAATCAGTATAGAATAGCACCAAACGTGTCAGTGCAGTGACCAAATGTTATATATAAAACCTAAACATAAAGTTCCCATAGCTACGGCGTTACGACGTAGCACCTAAGAACTCGCTAAAGGGTCTTAAATACCCGTCTTAATAATATTTTCGCTACGTTACAATTTAACCCAACGATACAGTTCAATACGATAGCACTTAACGTTTATCGGCCGCATGCGATATTGAACCTTAAGATAAAGCAATAAACAGCAAACACCCTCGTTAAATATGAATGGTTTAGGTTACTTTACGCATCATTACACTTTCCATAACTTGCAGGGATGTAATAATTTGGCAGGCTCAATTTAAAGATGCGTGGACGGGCGATTCTGAGCGTTATGTTAGTTGGATAAGTGTCAAAGTAGATTGTATACTTTGTTGTTGTTACGTTTCGAATGCCATAGATCAAAATATACAGACATGCCATATGACTACTGTTGTTAATTATTATAGTTGATTTATGTATATTATAATTAACTAAAGTTTGATTGTATTATACTAATTGATGTTGCAAACAGGTATTTTCCAAATCTACAAAACTTTATCTAACCAAACACGAACATACCAATCAATATGTTTTTTTTTAATTTACCTAAAAATTTATTTATAAAACAAATATAGAATTGAAATATGAAAGCAGCTATGATATTATTTTAAAGACCACAGGTAAAATCAAGGTCTTAAGTCTGATGATAAGTGATGATTAAGTGGAAGCGAGCTTTATTTAGACAACAGCTGAGGTGCAAGAATTACCTTTAATTTTATGGTACGTAAATAAAATGTTAGGCATTGTCACTAGATTCTCATTCTTTTTATTTACTTTATTTATTTACTTTAGCTCACTTCTTATAAATAAAAAGAATGAGACAGCATGTTATTCAAGATTATCCTTAGGTAAAGCTTTGTTAAATATTGACCTGTGTTCGTCCTTAAAGTCATTTTTCCTTGTACGTACGCACATACTGATAGCAACACATCAAGCTTTGCAGTAGCACTACGAAAACCATGGCTATCACGAATGACATAAGAGCTGTCTCAAGGTCTACTTGTGACGCATGACGTGTTGCTTACAGTTCAGAGTTAAGGAGCTCTTAACATATTTTTTGTCTGTGTATGTTGATCACATTTTTAAAAATCAATCCTATTTAATAGTAATTATAAAAAGAACCGTATTAAAACAAAGTTATCGGCCGTATCAAATCTTCACTTGCGTGTACATTTAGCCTTCCCTCATCGACTGTTCCCGGCTTATCCCGACCTCGGGACTCGCCATAATTAAGGAAATGGGTCGTAAGAGCCGATTCTCAACCTGATTACGACCCTCACGTTCTGGTGTATAATCTTTTTATTGCGACTTTCTTTTCTAATAGAGTGCGTAGCTCTGTGTGTTGGTTAAGCACTCCAGAATAAAGTAGCAATAAATAGCATTAAACCTATTCTTTGTTTATTGTTGTAGTTTTTTTTTGTTTTAATAAATATTTATTACACTCACGCCAATAAGCCTAGCTCAAAGTAAGCTCTGTAAGGCTTGTGTTATGGGACCTAGGATAACGAATAGACATACAAATAATATACATGTATAAATATTTCTCATACAAATATATATTAAAAACCTTCACTAAGGCCACAAACATCTGCCCCCACCGGGATTCGAACCCAGCGCCTGAGAGATTGAAACCGGTGTACGGACTATTCGACTACGTAGGTCATTATTTATTGTTGTAGATAGTTAAGATTTATTGAGTGATTGATGCCTTATTGTTTACAAAATCAAATATTTACGTAGAACTTCCAAGCTTTAGCACAACTATAAAAACAAAATCAAAAATTTGTTCTTCAAATTAGACTTTTCGATTACTTTTGCACGTCGAAGATGCTACGCCATAGCCTTGTACTAGAAAGAAATTTCGCAAGGATTTTTTTACTCCCTGTATTTTTACTAAGTCGTCAATCAGAAGCTGGCCTCAGATAAATAGTCTGAACTGAATTACCTTTACAAGCTTTTACAAGTTCACATTATATCTATAAAAGCTGTGGTTTCACTATGTTATTTACTATAGTCAATTTAGGACATATTAAAAAAAACTGTTTACTAGATCTTGTTCTTTTTTTTTTGTTTTAATATTCTCTTATTTTAAAAGATACAGAGAGGGGACACGAATTTTACCACTTTAGAAGTGTCTCTCGTGCATTCTGTTTAGTCAAGAAAAAAATGATAATAGAAATATAAACATCACTTTTGAAGAACATTCCTTAGATACTCCACACGTATGGATTTGATGAAATAACTATTTTTCCAAAATTTATTGTTATTTTATTTTTGTGTGAATATCTTAATGCAGTTCACAGATTACATCTTTTTATCAATTTTCGACAGTATAGTTTTCTTAGTTTCGGACAGTAGCTATGACATACGGACAGACAAACAGATATGATGAAACTATATAGGTTTTTTGACATTTGGCTACGGAACCGTAAAAACGGTCATTATCAACATCCCGTCATATCCATTGAACTATTAAGAAAATGACTCGTGCTTATGAATGACAAGTAAGTATGGAACTAATCCAATTTTGGCTTATTGTTAAGTTTGCAACTTGAAGACAGCACTTGCTCCAAAACTAAGAGGTCGAGACAATTTTGCCGCAATCTCATAAAGCGTCAAACTAAAACGTTGTTACGAGTCAAAGATTAAAACAGCTGTTGAACAGAAGGTTTTGTCGTTTTGCATTGTAAACAATTTTAGACCAATAACAAAGTAATTAGAAAGCTATTGATTATATTATTAACTAACCCCTGTTGTTGAAAAATTGACAGAAAAGAGACGCATCGAGTGTATACAAAGGTTGCTGAAAGGAGAATGTGTGGAGTGAAGAAAGAATAGAGTGAGGAATGAATATCAGGGGAAGTCTGAAAGCAGCGTAGAAAGGAGACTTTCCTGGAATGGTCACACATTAAGAAGAGAGAATGATTATGTTACTAGAAAAGTTATGAACGTGAAAGTGGATGGGTAGGGAGAAAAACACCGAAGAAACGATGGATGGACTATCCCACCAACCACCCATGGCCCTATCAACCTTCTTGGTTTTACGGGCCTAAACATCGGGAGATGCGTACGGAATCTGCTGATCGCATTTTGGCCGCACGCATTTCTTGACTCCCTACAAGTTATTTACGATCTTATTCCATCATCCCTAATGTCAACCTCTCTCCCTTAGGGAGCGGACAACACGCGTACGCCTTCAGTGCTCGCCCCCGTCGCAGCGTGCCCACCGTTGGTGTACCGCTGGCTAAGTCCTCCATGTGTCCTCTTCTTTCTTCGGGTCCTCTCTTTGCCCTCTTCACCTTTTCACCTCGAGCTCACTCCTAATCCTATACCACCGGCGTGCGTATTCTCGCAGCCTCCTGAAGTTCGCCTCTGTCGCCACGAGGTCGCGATAGTAAATCGGACCCACCTCGACCGCCTTCACCTTATCTAGCATGTCCCTACGCGCGTCACTGTATAAACTACATTCCCACAGAACGTGGTGCAGGTCCTCATCCCCGCACTCCCCACAGGGACAATTACTGCTATCCACCAATGAAAATCTAAAAAGCCTACTATTGAAATGGCCATGTCCCGACAGAAGTTGTGAGACTTCATAGTCCGGCTCGATCCAGGTCGCCCTGAACCGATCCGCCACGCTCGGGAAAAACCGATAGGCTTCCCTCCCCTTGTCGGATGCGTCCCAGCGCTCCTGCCAAGCGGCAAGAGCGGACTCAGATGTTGTGAGTCGCGCTCTCTGAAGCTCCTCCTTGGCAACGCGGCCTTCGCGCACATCGCCTAGCCTGCCCGCCCGAATTACCTCGATACGATGGATGGACTGTGTGAATATTGATATATTAGAGAAGGGAATGTGCTCGATGCACAATGGCGAGTAATACAGGAGAGTGAAAGAAAAATATGTTGCGCCGCCCCAAATAAAATTGAGAACAGGGTAAGAGAAAGAAGAATGTAAAATATTTTTTCATTTCTCATACTCGGAAAGTTATGTTGTTTTGATCTGATTATTGGGTGGAAAATGCTGCTTCCTGACATAGGGAGGGAAAAACTCATACAATTTACTTCCCACCCAAGGGCCGGAATGAACTTTAAAAATAGAACCACGAATGTCAGCTACGAACTGTCAGCTGTGAAGTATAAAAAAAATGATGCGGCCATGTGAGTTTCTAAACAGCCAGTGTGAACTTAGCGCAAACTACTTCCAGCGGAATAAGCCGCAACAAACACGCGGTGAGTTCCATATTTAAAATTTAAACAGTCGGCCATATAAACCATAAATTGGCGGGATGTGAATTTATTATATATATCTGTGACGGAATTTGAAAAAATTCAAATAATCTCTTATACTAGTTAAGAATTTAATTTTAAAAATGAGTTCAAGCGATTCCGATATATTGACACCAGATTCAATTAAAGACGAGGCAAATTGTGTTCTGCCTACTGATGGTCTACTGATATTATCATATATTATCAATAAATAGATTAAATAAACAACCAATGTTTTATTTCCCTCATATATTCGAAGTGAAAAGTAGAGTGTTTAACACGGGTAAAAGAATCAATTCCTTCTCGGACTATAGCAGTCTAAATACCTCGGGAATTGATTCTTTCCACCCTCGGTTAACAATCTACTATTCCCACCCTCTAGAGGAGAGGCTAAGAAAACTGAATATCCAAGAAGGAATAAAATAATTTGAAGATGGATTGAGGGTCAAAATAGCGAGTGATAGAACTATCCAACAAGAATCCGCTCGCGTTATATTGCATTTTCCAAAAGGAAATTAATAATAATAATCTTTATTTGACACGCTTCAATTCATAATCTTAGTTTGCTTAATCTAGACATTACATCTATATTATTTTAATATTCTGCCATGCCACTAATCAGCACACTCCCGAATCAACCTGTATTATATATTTCCGGGTTAAAATTACCGTATGTTCTTTCCTTTATCTCTGACTATCTTCATACCAAATTGCATTAATAACCGGCGAGCTGTATTGACAAAATTTCCATCAAGTGAAAAATGTGGCGGGAGGGGGCGTTGACTCTGCTACTCAGTTTTTTTTAATTTTGCGACTGTCAGCACCGAATATCTGTATAATATGTCATGTTTATATTCTCTAATAAATATTTATTCATATTGTAGCGCCAGATATTATTGACACCATTATAAAGATACTAGCTGGCGCCCGCGACTTCTTCTACACAGGTTGTAGATTTTTACTTACTTGACACTTATCACCATATTTCAGACAATTTATACAATAACTGTATGAATTGCAGTTAATGTTGTATTGTAATACACAAACTATATTTAAATAAAGTTTTATTAAAATCTATTAAGTACTTTTCACGTGAAAAAATAAGAAACATCTATCTATACTTTCAATCGCGTATATACGAGTAATTGTCCAAAATATAACGATTAAGTCGCAGGCACCAACAAGTAACAATATAACTACGCTGTCAGTTTTTGGAAATCAATAAATATACAAAATAACCTTACGTCAATATAGAGTAGCACCTCTGTACTTTCCTCCTAGACGACAGAGCAAAGACCAACAGCGCCTAAGTGTGTACATTGACGCTAAACCTGAAACTTTCAGGCGAGCTTCGAGCTAGTTAAAAAGTGAAACGATTTCGTAGTCGTTTGAATATAAACTCGATGGGTTTTTGAACTTGTTTGATTAGTTCGCTGCTTATGAAGGTATTTTTCAGTAAAGGCTCTGTGATGAGCGAGGCAAGTTTTTCACGTTCCATTTTGTTCCCATGAATATGTAGTTTAATGTTGGAGAATGAGAGCTTAATAAGTATAACCTTTCTGCCCGCGGCTTCACCCGCGTGGATTTCGGGATTGGATCTATAGAGGGTTAAGGGTCATAGCTTTTGCCCACGGCTACATATGCGCGGAAGTCGGTTTATGGTGCGAAGGTTTTATCCCGTGAGACTATCCGTTTTTCCGAGATAAAAAATACCGCAAAACCTTGCTCAAAACCACTCATTGATGAAAGCCGAATGAAAATCTGTGCAGTAGTTTTTGAGCGAACACTTTATTGCGCATCCCGCGGGATCTGTCGATTTTTCCGGGGTAAAAAGCCTATTATTTAATCCGGACTTTTATCTTTACGTCTGCAAAATTTCAAAGCAATCGGTTCAGTAGTTAGGCATGAAAGCTGAACAAACAAACAAACTCACTTTCCGATTTATAATATGAATAAAAGTATGGATGAATGTTTATTTTTCCTTCACATAAAAACTACCAAATAGATTTTGATAAAAATTTACAAAAATTTTTCTTATACCTACAACAGAATAACATATAAGCTAAAATTTATAAAGATATTGTGTGAATTGTAGAAAATATGATAGATAAGTGTTAAATAAGTAGAAAAAATCTACCATTTCCGAGACATACAAATACCATAACAATATATATTTATATATTATAGCCAAACTAGTGACAATAAGGTCAAGTTGGCTTCTAAAAAACTAGGTGTGCTTAACAGAGCTAAGCGGTACTTCCTTCCGAGGCAACGACTATTATACAAATCGCAAGTCAGGCCCCATATGGAGTACTGCTGTCACCTGTGGGCGGGAGCACCTCGATACCAACTTGATCCTTTTGATTCGGTCCAAAGACGCGCTGAGCGTATCGTTGACGATCCCATACTCACATGCGGTATTGAGCCCTTAAGTCTGAGAAGAGACTGTGCCTCTTTGTGTGTTTTCTATCGCTTATATAACGGGTTGTGTTCCAAAGAATTGTTCGACGTGATGCCAACGGCCACATTCTACCATCGCACCGCTCGCCATCGGCAGGGTGTTCATCCTCACATGCTGGAGCCTAAATGGTCACGCACAGTGCGGTTTCAACGTAATTTCCTTCCGCGCACGCTCCGATTGTGGAACGAGCTCCCTGCTGAGGCTTTCCCAGGGGATTACAGTAGTATCAAAAAGGGAGTAAATAGGTTTTTAAAAAGGTCGGCAAAGCGTTTGTGATGCCCCTAGTGTTGCAAGCGTCCATAGGCGACGGTGACTGCTTACCATCAGGCAGGCCGTAAGCAGGCATTAACCCTGCGCAGACGAAGTCGCACGCATCAACTAGTACCTAATAATAAATACATACAATCCGTTGCCATTGGGTATCGTGTAGCAATACTTATTCTTTGACCAAAGAAATTACCAGTTGAAATAAAAAAAACAAAATTAACTTTATTCAAATATGAATCTATAGAAAGCTCTTTTGAATCGTCCAAATTTTTTTCTCCCACCACCCATTCAGAACGTTAGTATTTTTAGCTGATAATAATATTATCAAAAGTAATAACAACATTTACAATTAATTATGCCATTACCAGACAACGTACATATGTGTTCACAATTTACACGGGAAAACAAATATTTTAACTTTAGAATGCAATGTCCTCAAATCAACACCAAACATTGGCATCGTTTAAATAATCATTGACTTTGTAATAGCTCTTACTCATTAGCGTCTTTTTAACATGTACCTTGAACTTATGAAGAGGCAATTCAGCTACGGTATGTGGAATCTTGTTATAAAAATTTATACATTTGCCCATAAACGAACCTCTAGTTTTTTGTAGCCTGTACGTTGGAACGGCAAGTTTATTTTTATTTCTTGTGCTTAAATTATGCATTTGAAAATTTGTATGAAATGTGTTACAATTTTTATACACATAAATCAAATTTTCATAAACATACTATATTAATAACTAACTATATATACAGTATTTTGGTCACAGAATTGCTTCAACCAGACGAGCTGAAAATTCTTTCTTTACTTCCTAAGACTCGAATATATTTAACCGCTATGAAGGAACCTTTTATATTTTTGTATGCTTGTGTCTTTTTAGATTAGGATTATGTATTCTAATTTATACAATCACTTTTAGTCTGTTAAAACCCTGTTACTAAGGCATCTGTAAAAATCTTGACGCCCAATGGTGTCCTTCAAGGAACTCGACCCACCCTGTAACTCGAACACTTTTCTAGTCGTGCCATGTGCCCTGAACACAAATTTTTGCAATTCTTCAGGCTTTAACGGTAACCCAGGTTCAATCATTCTGATTCGATCACGCAGAAAAACTGCCAGCATAGCCACTACCTACTCATTGCGTTAGCACAGCCTGACTGGCGCAGAATACTATATTGTATTTTTATGTTATATTATTATAATTATTAACATTGAAAAGAGGAGATAAAAAATATACCTTCAGAGTTTCTTGCCTGTTCTTCTCGAGAAGGCTCTCCCGATTTCCGAACAGGTGTCGAGTCAATATATTTTTTCTTTTTTTTTTCCTTATTCGTACGTACGGACAAGGTTTTTGTTTTTTTTTTTATTTAAGCTTCAATAAGTGCCTGTAAAGGTCTATGTTGAATAAATATTATTTTGATTTTGATTTGATTTTGATAATAAAAATGATTAAGACTCAAACAAAATTATCTCTGAAATTAAGCAGATAATAATCCAAAGAAAGAAGATTAAAAATAACCTGTTGGAAAAACACAACAAAACAATGCAAATACGGATTACCAGCTATTAGCTTCGCTAGTTTTTTCTGAAGATGAGAAAAACAACAAACAACAATCAACAGAGCTGCGGATAAAGAATTGAACGCCATTTAATCAAGTCGCTATTCGTTTAGAAAATGGCGTAAGATATCGCCCGTTGAAAATTCATAGGATCGGAAATATAAATCCTCACAAGCTCGGACAATAGATCCGAAGCAGATTGCATTAAAGTGCTCGATTGTTAAGTCCATTTCACAGAAATTTGCGAGGAAACGTTTACTAGTAAAATTAGCAAATAAAACACAATTCAGACTCATTGAAGATTACCTAGAAGTCTTAAGGAGTTGTTATTGGAATTATATAAAACGACATTGACATACATTATTTTAAATTTATAAATGTATATTTTATTGATATAATTTACATAACTTTATTCACAAAGATGGATTTATCTCCAGAAGAGACCTCTTCCAGCCAACCTCTGACAAACTTCAAAGCACATTACAGCGTTTTTATTAAACTTTGCTAATCTAATATGTTTTTGGACAAATATAATTACTATTAATATACTTATCTATACTAATATTATAAAGAGGAAAGATTTGTTTGTTTGTTTGTTTGTTTGTAATGAATAGGCTCCGAAACTACTGGACCGATTTCAAAAATTCTTTTACCTTTGGAAAGCTACATTATCCCCGAGTAACATAGGCTACTTATTATCCCGGAAAAATCTACAGATTCACAGGATGCGCAATAAAGGCTTTGCTCAGAAACTACTGCACAGATTTTCATGCGGTTTTCATCAATAGATAAGTGATTCGTTATTTTTTATCTCGGATAAACGTATAGTCCTACGGGAAGCGCGATAAAACCTTCGCGCCATAAATCGACTTCCGAGCATATGTAGCCGTGGGCAAAAGCTATGACCCTTAACCCTCTATAGACCCAATCCCGAAATTCACGCAGGCGAAGCCGCGGGCAGAAAGCTAGTACTAATATTGTTAGGGATAATATATATATATATATATTATATATATATATATATATATATAAACAACGTTATTGTTGTTTGTTAAATGTCAAATCAAATTGTTACCGCGTTTTCACTACGCCTTCGGAGGACCCTAGGTCGATCATAGGAATCCGCTGAGTTCTTCCCTTCTCTTCAATATTCTCACTGGCAGAGTTTAGGTACACTCACAATGAAGAGGAATAAAAATGTAGAGGCGCGGGTCGCGAACAGGTCGGTCTGTTGTAGTCGCGTCAGTCCAGCCACCATGTTGCAACACAGTACTATTTAGTAGCGAGCGCGTGCGGGCAACAAGCGCGAGACAGGTTTTTGGCGTAAACAAATCTTATATATAAAAATGAATCACAAAATGTGTTGGTATACGCATTAAAATGTTCGTTGATGTACATGGCTGGTTTTTACGACTTTCAAATCTTAAAATTTGAATAATTATTGGAAAACCCCTAAAAACAGCTCTTTTCCCCCACCAAACGTTTTCCTACTAAAACGTACAGTCAATTTGAGCTTTATTGTTATTGTATAAAGTTCATATTGCAAGCACTCGCTGTTGTCTTAGCAATGTAGGTGTGTTCCTAACATCAAAGAGTCAATTTGCGCTTTAGTAACGCTATGTAAAGTTGAAATTCAATCATATCTATCAAAACATTGTGCGTGTGTACGATGGAGCACAGAATACATCGTTGGAGAATTTAATATCACGTTCCAAACTTGAATAGTCACAAAATGTAATAGTTCATTTGGACCTTTTTTGCAATTTGATTGGCTATGCGACATTATCTATAAAATAAGTAGGAACAAAAAACTGCCACTTTACAAATCTTTTAGACAGAACGAAGTCTGTCGGGTACGCTAGTATAATATAAACATACAATAAAACTTATACTTATATTATGTTTATTATACTTATAGTGGGTTGACAACTAGCGCCTTATAACAGAGGGCAGATGCTTTAGGGAGGGCAGCACGAAAGGTAAATGACTTGAGCACGTTACAGTTAGGGCACTCAAGTGTGTCTTTATAGCATGGGCGAAGAGAAAGAGACAAAAGAGTTAGCACATGAAAACGGGATCGAGTCTCCAAACATAAAATAATTTGGATTAAATATATTTAGGCCATTTAAGCGAAATTTAATGAAAGTGTGCGTTGAGTGTACCGACTGGATCTAATCTCTATCTGCACCATGAAAAATGCGGCTGGAAATTAAACCCAGTTAGATGCATAGAAACTATTGTCATTACTTTACACTCACTACACTACTACACTTTTTACTGACAGGCGAGCGCTCAGATAAAGCCGATAGGGCCCCAGGCTTTCTGCCCGGCCAAAGGCATTAGGCAGAGTTTAGTTGGTAGGCTGGCCTTCTGTCAGAGTCCAACATAACCACCCGCCGTAGATCGGGCGCGGGTGGTATCCGGTGTAAGGTCGTCCGAGCACCAAGGGGTTGTCATAGCGACCACTGTGGTAGCGCATCCCCTATGAGGATTCACTGCCTCCTCCCGCGAGGAAAAAAAAAATGGCTCGGCCCTTTTTCCTTGCTCTTCAGGCGTGCGCTCGAACGGTCTTAGCTTTCTTCGTAGATTTCTTTGTTTTAATTTTGTTAATTTGCTAATTTCGTAAAATACTTATGAAATTTCCGAATCGTTGTTTCTTTTTGTTAAATAATACATTAAACCAATTTCTAACACTATAGTAATTAAGTACTAAGTATATTCCAAGCCACAAATATCACCAAATGAAGCAACAAGAGCAAGGAACGTGTGCGAAAGGCTATCGCCAATAGCTTTTATTCCGCACTTCACCCTCATATGAATTTTCAGATTATGTTTTTTTCTTTTTTGGACAGGATAATTGTTCAATATCCATACATAATCCACGGCAGCGCAATGTCAAAAGAGCTCGAAATAGCGATGAAATGCACTTTTCATTTTCCCTTTTTCCCTGTTCACATCCAGTTTCCATTTCTGAATCCCTAACTAGGTTCCAAATTCGAATGGCGTTGACAATGAACCGTGCAGTATGGAGTTGGGACTCGATTTTTTTCATTTCGTTCGTCGACTGCCGCGTTAGGGACAATGTTAGTTCTGATGATCCAACTTTTTCGGGAATACGTGTTCTACTAAAAATGGCAGGGGATAAATGTTCAGATTTAATATTCGTTACAAATGACAGTGTTTGTGAACTGTTTAATATATTTATTGCCCTCATTGTTTGCTCGCTCTCCTATTTACAATCAGGATTGAATTGTTTTAACAAAATAATTTTTAGTTATGTAAATCCATGTAGTCAAAAGTTCATTCAATTGGTAGATGTCATTTTTTTGAATCTATACATATTGGTAATTATATAATAAAAATAGGCATATTCAGTTGTAGTCATCTACCATATTGAATTTAAATCAATATTAATAAGTCTTTTTTTTCTCCATCGACTTACCTAAGTCTTCAATTTCCTTTTAAAACTTATTGAGATTACCTTGTAGGATTCAATCTATTATTAGCAATATTATGATGATAGAAAGATTCCGTAGAAAAACCATTAGTAGTAATGGCTACTTTTGTCCCTTATGAATCAAATAAATTATTTTACGAAGCGTTCTAGCATTACATTAGCGTATGGGAAATAATTCGTAGTTGTCAGTTGAACGCTACAGCTATCTATGTTTATCATTAAACATTTTTGTTTTCGATTTGAAGTCAAATAACTCGGAAACCACTACATTTTATGTGATATTGTCGCCGCGCAGGTGGGGCTCACACCACCAGCGCGCTCCCAGCGTTTTGTTTGCTCTTCATTTGCTCCTGACATATGCGTGAGTTAATCATTATGTTTTACCGCATTTCCTGTACGGATATTTTTATACAACGTATAAAATCATTAGCAAAAGAATAAGTACATATCTTAAATTTTATAGTATTAATATAGCTGTTTTTTTTTGCGATTGTAAAATTCACAATACATTGACTCTTGTGTTTGCTAATATCTCGAAACACTGCATCATAATACGCAGTATACTACGTTCCAAATAATAACGTCGCACATGCGATTCCTAGTAGCAGGACAGAAACTAGTCGCGAGCTGTCATACATAACACATATAAACGTCAATTACGCAATCGTATTGTTCTATATTTACGACCTAATTTGGCTTGCACTGCGTGATTACGTAGCTATTGTCTGTGTACCTGTAGCATCAGGAATAAGCGGGCGACATGCATTTCGATTATTTTGTTTATATTATGTCTGCTGTCGAAAGGCTTAGTAAACAAATAAATACAAATTCTACACAAAACTCACTGCAATATAGTTCAGAAAACAAATTTTAATCTGACAACCAACTATTTAACTTCAGTAGGTAAACTATATCTATTCATGTAAAAATTGACATAAAGCACACAGCACCACTAGACTTGGCTGAATGGTCTTCAGCCCCTTGCCTTTTACTGGAGTCGACAAAAAATAATTAAAACTCTCGGCGCAGTTAATAACAAAAGTGTGAGGGTCAAATTGAAAAACGCCCTCATTAAAACAGTGATGATATCGATATGAAGTCGGGCGAGATTCGAGGCAATTCGTTGTTCCAGCGGGATGCCAGAAGGTTGTAAAAGCTTGCAGGGTTGGCGGAAATAAATATTGTGTTAGGATTAAATGATTAATTGGTTTGTACTTGTCATCGAGGGAATAAAATTCTGTTTATATTCAGAGGCACTTAATTAATTAATTTGCAGCAGGTATCAATATTGGAAATCCTGAAAATGTATTAATTTTACAAACTGACTATTTATAAAATTGGTCGTTTTAAAATTGAATTTGAGCAAGAAAACAGTTTGTGTGTCGGGTATTGTAATGATTGTATTAAATGAAAAAAAAAAAAAAAAGAATTCATTGTATATTAAGTCGAGCAGTTCTAAAATTAAAAGGTGTTTGATTTGACTAAAAAACACGCAACGGTGATTCTGGCACCAGTGCTCCTGATTAAAATGAAAATAGGGGAAAATAAAAGTATATAAAGTGAACTGGTCACTAGACACAGGGTCAGTGCAATACCGCCTTCAGCGAACACGTTTAATCAACATCGGTAAGGACTTCGCTAACTGCAACATGTCCTTAGCGACCGTCCCAACCAATTAACGTAGGACCTTCAAGATTTGCTTGCGACAGTGTCTGAGCCGTCACCTCCCTTGCCTTCCTCTTCTCAGGCAGTCTTCTGCTTAGACACGAGTAGCTTCCTATTAGCATGGCTGGAGTCATATGTATACCATGCCACTTCTAGCGCATATGCTCTCTTTATAGGGCAGCGCTGACTGCGCCTCTCCTGAGGTGCGGTCTTCTTTATTACGTCAAGCCATAAGGTCGTTAGGACCAAAGGCTCAGGTTGAGTTTAGTCGGTAAATCTTTCGGGTCGAGCCGCCTCAATTCGTCATGAGTCCGACATAATCGCCGTGGCACTTGCGGTGGTATCTATAAGGATTCTCAGCCTCTCCTCTCCAGTGGGATAAATAAACACAGGCAGTTCGTAAAACGCAAATAAGAGTCGACGCGGGAAGTCCAAGTCCAAATAATTGTTTTTTGGAATAAGGAGGACTTTACGAGAGATGGTAAGTATGAGTCTGACTTTGTAAGAAGATTAATAGGAGGAGATGCAAAGTGAATGGGGTTGTAAATGGCTTCATCAGTAATCACAACTTGCCAATAACACCTGCACAACATGCACAACCAGATATTAAAAATTGGAGTTCGCTGATGGAGTAAAATATACTTCAGGAAACCATGAAATAAAATTATATTCTTCAACTCAAATTAAATTTACAATTACATATTTTATACAAAAACAAACGTCAGTCAAACAAAAAAACACAAACAAAATATAACTTCATTTTTCATAGACAAACATAAAAAAGAATCCTAAATAATATGCAACCAGTACATACTCCCCCCTTGCGCTTAGCGCTACACTTCTCACATTCTACTACAACCTGAATCGGCCGGGGAGTCTTAGCAGACGTCCAGCTCGTGTGCACTTGTTGAGGTCTCTAGTCTCGACGGTAGGAGATGACAGCTCACTGGAACTATACGAGACTTCCAACGGAAATAGCCGCTGCAAAGACGGACCAACTCTCCATGTGCGGTTTTCGTTGTACTTGCGTCGACTCCAGGGAACACCAGATGCATGGAGTTGTGCTTATGCCTACACTTATGTATGCGGATGAATAAAAGGTGTGGCAAAAGTGGAATAAAACTAGTAGAGAATGAGAGCTTTGAGAGTATTAGGTGGAGTGACGATGAAAGCGAAAATGGAAATGTACAGGGTAACAAGAAAGGAATCCTTAGATCAGTGATTCCCAAAGTGTTCTTTATCGCCCCCTCTATCGTCTTTGACAACCTGTAAGGGGTCTACGTCAGCGAAACATAAATTTGAGGGTCCATGGGGGTTCACGATAATGGATCTCAACATACACAACATAACAACATACACAACACAACATACACAACAACACATAGGTTGCCAGACAAGACTCGTCAAAAAATCGAGCTTGAGTCGGAGTTGAAGGCGCTCATCGCGAAATATCCCAATCAGCTGGCGACATTAGTGGCAAGCCAAGGATCTGTGCAAGTATCAGCAACTTCTGTAAAATCGCGAACGACTAGAAGAAGTAGTGATTATGTAATATTTCTAACCATATTTTGTTTACATTTTCAAATGTTACTATTTCTTTTACTTATAAAACAGAGCAAGGTAGAATCAGTTACCTGCCTACATTAGAGATTGTACCAATATATCCACATTTAAGGTATCCCTTAAGGAACATTATTTAAAACTATCTCACGAACCATAACAGCCATTATGTAGTTTCTGAGAATACATTATGTAGTTTCTGAGTAGGTAAGTATGGTAGTATAGATATTTTTATTTTGTAATATTATTATGTATATGTGTAGGTATATAAATATGTATTTGAATTTGTATGTGTATATATATATATATATTCTCTTATTTATGTGATGCCCTCTACTTCAATATAAATCTCTAATACCCCACACAACTGTATGCACTCCTGTTTCATTTATTTATTTATTATATACGTACACACCACACACACTCTCGGTTAGTTATACTGTCTTATATACCTACTCACATAATTCAACACACACACACACACACACCCTCACACACACACACAAATAGATCCACAAAACATTAAAAAAAAATATAGAAATGATAGCCATAAATTAAAGAATTCTTAAGTAATGGAGTTGACTAGGGTTATTATATTGTCGTCCAACTTAGAAAGTTTTTGTACATATAATTAGAAGTATTAGTGCACATACATAATCATAGTATTGTGAGCACCTGCGGGACTCAAGATACAGGCTTTCGTCTAGTTTGAGTTCCGCTGGTACCTGATTTGAACGCCCATTTTTATGCAATATCATCATAGTTTTGAAATGTGTTGGGCCATGTAACTCGGTGTTTGTTAATAAAGACTTATTATTATTATTATATATTTATTTATATCTATTTTCAGGTAATATTTAGTATGTTTAGAAGGTAGGTACACACAGAGTCTAACCCGTTATGTTCACCTGTCCTGCAGGTCTGCAGGAAGAAATTTCTTAGAGAAATATGCAGTACCTTTTGCTCGATATTTTTAATCAATTTTTCCTGTAATGTATGTGTGTGCAAAAATTATTAAATAAATAAATAAAAAAAATACACTGATAGTTTGGGAACCCTTAACTTGATGGTTTGGAGGTGTCGGTGCCATATCGGTGCCTGCCCGAATTATAAGAAAGTAAGAGTGATGAAATTAAAGCAAATTAAAGCAAAATTTATCTAAACCAAACGTTACACCTCCCCGCGCACCGACTTCAAAAAATTCGTAGTTGGTATATCAAAGTTAGTTTATTTAAGACAGAAATTATCCTATTAGTTTTTACATTTTAGTTCTTTGAAATTCTTTCTAAGCATACATAGGTAAGTTAGTTGCACATAATTTTGAAGTGGCAAATCTGTAAAACTTTTTGGAACTTTGTTGTAAAAGTCTATGCATTTCCCTATAATAGCGCCTGTCGTTTCTTGCAACCTGTACGTTGGAACGGCAAGCTCATTTTTATTTTTGGTGTTTAATTTATGTATTTGTGTATCTTTATCAAAATTACTGTGGTTTTAATCAAAACAAATTAATCTGCTAAGGTCAATATACCAATTTCTTCAAATAATTCCTTCATAGATTGATTGTGTTAACACAAGCACAGCCTAATACACAGACTTCACATCACACAAAAATAGTACCGTTTTTAATCTGTTATTGTATTGCAAAGTGTCAACCCTAGTCATAATAAAGCCCCGAAATTCCAAACAACAGAGCGTTCATCCAAAATTTATGTATGCCGTTAATTTTTAACTTAATCACGATGCAACCGGGTCGCCCGTAACGAGGTGGCTTCCGCGCCACCTAGTTTTCACTTTTACACCCCTTTGGTCGTTTTTATACTTTTCACTCGGAATAATGGACTAGAAGATGAAGATGAAGCAAGATTTATTTACTTATCTGACACTTTTTTGCACAACATTAAAAAAAACAATTGCACAAATGGCGGACTTAATGCCAAGGGAATTCTCTCCCAGTCAACTAAGCGCCTACAGAAGGGTTATTGATAAGGCTGCAAATATGTGAAAAGAATACATATATAAACAAAGCAACAACATCTACATTACACTGAAAGGAAAATTAAAAACCATTAAAAAGTCTTGATTTGAAAGCTCATGCCATAATCCTCTACGAAAGCTCTTGTCATAATCCCGAAAGCGGTTTAAAAATCCAAGCAGATCCAAATAGGCTAGTTAGCTATGTTAATTGGATTTTGGTGTTCATTATGTTTTGCATAAAGAGCTATTTAGCTCCGATCCTCTGCCTGATTCGCATTTCAGAGAATATAACGATACACCGGCCAAAGGATTAACAAAAAATATGTATGCTAATTTAGATTTACCTTGAAAATGTCTATTTTGAAATCAATTTTGAATGAAAACGCTGGAATCACTAAACTATTCTATTGCGAAAATAATAAAACATTTAGAAAACTTGCTTAGAAGGCAAAAGAGTTTTTTATCCTAGTCCAACTGTAGATGTCTGTAATGGCATCGGAACGTGGACCCTAGCATATGCACCCAGAGAGGCAAGGAGAAAACTGGGGAGTTTTAGGCCTGGCACTCTGGCAAAGAGAGCCCAAAGACAGGGGAGAGAGAACACGCTCGTTTAGGCAACGGATAGTTATGGAACGATTTCATGCATCACCCTTCGACAAAAAAGGCATACAATATAGATATAATAATAATAATAATAATATAGGCGTAGAGAAGTGACCGCACCTCTCTACACCCTTAGCCGTTCACACCAATGTTGCTCTCTTCGCACCAATATTGGTCTGCTTTTTGGGGTGCCCATTTAGTGAGCGGCGAGTCACCACCTGCCATTTAAATCAATTAGGAGGCTTTGAGAAGGCAGGTGACTGGAGTCTCTTCCATAGCCCGGTTTTCATTACCACCTAAAGCGAAATGCAATAGGCCACAAACGTTTTGACCACTAATGACAATAGTTTCTGTGCATCTAACTGGGTATAATCTTTGGCTGCATTTTTCATGGTGCAGATAGAGATTAGACCCAGTTGGTACACTCCACGCACACTTTCATTAAATTTCGCTTAAATGGCCTCTACGCGTTGGATCTGTATCCCCGCGCAAGCCTTATAAAGGACCGTGTCTTATAAAGATACGTGATTTAAGCTACATAATAATAATAATATAGGCGTAGGGAAGTGACGACCCCATCGCCCGCTGGTGGGGCATTTAATGCCCCTTAACTGCCACAAATGCCCCATCAGTGCAGTCAGTCTCCCTCAGGGCAGCTTGTGGCGAGCTGTCGGCGAGTTGCGTCACCGAGGGTACCGATGTGCTTCAGGGGGCGTATGCCACCCGCCTCTGTCTTGCCTTAACCAGCCGGACAGAGTGGAGTCGCAAGAGCAAATGCTCGAAGGGTGGAAGTGTAATAATGTCATAACGCCGACGGCGTCTCGATCGCTGTCGCAGACACACCTCTCTACACCCTTAGCCGTTCACACCAATGTTGCTCTCTTCGCACCAATATTGGTCTGCTTTTTGGGGAGCCCATTTAGTGAGCGGCGAGTCACCACCTGCCATAATTAAATCAATTAGGAGGCTTTGAGAAGGCAGGTGACCGGAGTCTCTTCCATAGCCCGGTTTTCATTACCACCTAAATCGAAATGCAATAGGCCACAAACGTTTTGACCACTAATGACAATAGTTTCTGTGCATCTAACTGGGTATAGTCTTTGGCTGCATTTTTCATGATGCAGATAGAGATTGGACCCAGTTGGTACACTCCACGCATACTTTCGCTTAAATGGCCTCTACGCGTTGGATCTGTATCCCCGCGCACGCCTTATAAAAGACCGTGTCTTCAAAGACACGTGATGTAAGCTACAATAATAATAATATTATTTATTTAATAACTTCTATAGTCAATATTACATTTTTTTAGCTTAACTTATATGTATACACGTGTTATATAATTGTGAACATACCTGAACTAGGACTAACCCGTATCTCAGGCTTGTTATTACAAAATATAAATATGGACACTTAAATCAAATGCAAAATGTATAGTATATCTAATTAATAACCAAATTTAAACAAACTAAGAAAGAGATAAAGATATAAATAAAAATACATTACTATTATTAATTTTTAATAGTACAAACGGCGATCTTATATGGAAAGCGATCTCTCTTATACAACTTTGATACGAAATTGAAAATATGGACTTATATGGTAGAAGGACAACGACAACAGGACCCAGCACGTTTTTTATATACATATTTCCCTAACAAACCTGAAGGCATCTTTTCCACTAACAACCCTTAATTATTATAATCCACTGTAATAAAATTTCAAAAGCTTCGTGTAAAAGACTGTGGCACAAAAGCTACAATAACCCGAAGCCGTATTGCAACCGATTCATAATCGGTGTGTTCCGAGCGATCAAAGTTCTTACAAATGTTACATCAATCGACCTTATCGAGAAGTGCGATCAAATTAACTCGAAAGCTCTCGCGGAGCTTATTACTCCTTTGTGCAGGATTTATGATAAGCGAACACGAATACCACTTTATTTCGGCCAGAAAATAACAGTTTCAAATGAGACAATTTTTTTTTTATTTACTTCGCGTATTTTATGTCATCATTATCATTTCAGCTAATTAACGCCCATTGCTGGACAAAGACCTTCCCTAAGGATTTCCACACCGGTCGATCCACGCATTCACGCCAAGACCAAAGAAACGATTTAAGTAAAATATAGTGCACAGTTATACCAGAATCTGATACAGGACTTCGGGTTATAGATATGACAATAGAGGTAGCCTCGCCACTTGCCAGGTTTCGACCAAACTTAACCCAAAACTTTTTCGACTGGTCCACCAAAATATTCGAAGCTTTTCTGGTAAAGAAAAGTTTGTCGACTATTGCATTTCGATTTTGGTGGTAATGAGAACCGGACTATGGAAGAGACTCCGGTCACCTGTCTTCTAAAAGCCTCTTAATTGATTTGAAATATGGCAGGTGGTGACTCGCCGCTCACTAAATGGGCCCCCCAAAAAAGCAGACCAATATTGGTGCGAAGAGAGCAACATTGGTGTGAACGGCTAAGGGCGTGGGCGAGGTGTGTCTGCGACAGCGATCGAGACGCCGTCGGCGTTAGGACATTATTACACTTCCACCCTTCGAGCATCTGCTTTTGCGACTCCACTCCGTTCGGCTGGTTAAGGCAGACAGAGAGCGGGTGGCGTACCCTGAAGCACATCAGTACCCTCGGTGCCGCAACTCACCGACAGCTCGCCACAAGCTGCCCTGAGGGAGACTGACTGCACTGATGGGGGATTTATGGCAGTCAAGGGGCATTAAATGCCCCACCAGCGGGCGATGGGGTCGTCACTTCCCTCCGTACGTATATATTAAAATAATAAAACTAAAACAAAGGATAGACAGCGGTACATTCGGAATATCAAAACTCACGAAATTCAAGTAGGTTCTCCCAAAACGCCAAATATTATCAGCACAGCTCGCATACCTGCAACAAAAGCGGATAATTGTATCATCATGTAATCACAATTCCAAATTCATGTGATCAGCATACCCAAACGATATTCGGGAACGCATAAAATTCGCGGCCGGGAGCAACGCGCCCGCTGAATCTACATTTGGCCGTTACAAATTTACATTTGAATTAAAATGGTCAATATTTTTCAACGCTCCACGCTTTGCGGTTGCCTGCTTTCGCTTTAATGTCTTAACTTGTTCTAACGACACGCCATAAGTTCCTATGTGTTATCCCTACTAATATTAGTATGGCGTAGCTTTTCGACTTTCACAAGTGCTTGTAACAGCCTAGACTGAGTAAATGATTTTGATTTTGAATTCGAATCATAAATGCGAAAGTTTGTATGGATGTATTATTAAGTTAGTAGAAAAAATATCCATACTTAATCAAATAATGCGAATTGTTCAAAATATGACGATAATTATTAAGTTAGTAGAAATATGACGATAATTATTAAGTTAATAGAAATATGACGATAAATATTAAGTTAGTAGAAATATGACGATAATTGTTAAGTTAGTAGAAAAAATATCCATTCAGTAGTTTTTGCGTGAAAGAGCAGCAAACATCCAGCCATACTTAATCAAAATATGCGAATTGTTCAAAACATGACGATAATTACTAACTTAGTAGAAATATGACGATAATTATTAAGTTAGTAGAAATATGACGATAATTATTAAGTTAGTAGAAATATGACGATAATTATTAAGCTAGTAGAAAAAAATATACATTCAGTAGTTTTTACGTGAAAGAGCAACAAACATCCAACCATACTTAATCAAAATATGCGAATTGTTCAAAACATGACGATAATTACTAAGTTAGTAGAAAAAATATATTATTTGTGCGGACGAAATCGCGGGCACTAACTAGTAATCAATAAAACCTGACCCGCTGTGTTAATGGGAAATCAATAAAAGTTTTACCATTAGCAAAGGTAAATAGTGAAAGTAGGTTAAACACACAAGAGGAAATAGATTTTTTATCAGCTTGTTATTCAGAGACAGTTTTTATGACGTATCTTTTGAATTTGTTAATACGGTTATAAATCAATATTTATACAGTAAACTAGCTTCCGCCCGCGGCTTCGCCCGCGTGGATTTCGGGATTAGGTCTATAGAGGGTTAAGGGTCATAGCTTTTGCCCACGGCTACATATGCGCGGAAGTCGGTTTATGGCGTGAATGTTTAACGCGCTTCCTGTGGGACTATCCATTTTTCCGAGATAATAAATACTTCAAAACCTTGCTCAAGAATCACTCTATCTATTGATGAAAACCGCATGAAAATCTGTGCGGTAGTTTTTGAGCGAAGCCTTTATTGCGCATCCCGTGGGATCTGTAGATTACTCTATTATTTAATCCGGACTTTTATCTTTACGTCTGCAAAATTTCAAAGCAATCGGTTCAGTAGTTACGCCGTGAAAGCGGAACAAACAAACAAACACAAACAAACTCACTTTCCGATTTATAATATTACTAGCTTTTGCCCGCGACTTCGTTCGCGTGGACTTCAGGTTCGTCCCGTCTAGTCTAGTAATAAGTAAGAAATACGGTAACTAAGCACTGCAGAGCCCTAATCATAGGCCTATAGGTAGCTACTGCAGTATGCTCCTATAAACTACATTTAACGATCTTTTTCCTTTTGTGGGTTATTCCCAAGAGATAAACTGGCTGGTCAGCGTTCGGTAACCTTCTCATCCAACATTCCTCAGTGCCTAAAAACAAAGGCTTACAACCAGTGTGTGTTACCAATGATGACTTACGGCTCTGAGACGTAGTGCTTCACAAAAACACTTTTTAGAAGGCTCAAAGTCGCTCAGCGAGCTATGGAGAGGACTATGCTCGGTATTTCTCTACGCGATCGAATCAGAAATGAGGAGATCCGTAGACGAACCAATGTCACTGACATAGCGCATAGGATTAGTAAGCTGAAGTGGCAATGGGCCGGCCACATAGCACGAAGGTTGGACGGTCGATGGGGCAAAAGGGTTCTTGAGTGGAGACCACGTACCACCAAGCGCAGTGTGGGACGGCCACCTACCAGATGGACCGACGACCTAGTGAAAGTCGCTGGGTCTTGTTGCATGCAGGTGACAATGGACCGCTCGCGCTGGAAATCGATTGGAGAGGTCTATGTCCAGCAGTGGACCGCGATAGGCTGAGATGATGATGATGATGATTACACCAATTAGCCTAAAAAAAAGCCCAAAGGAATGTCAGTAACACTTGTGTTATGGCATTTACGATAGCAAATAGACATGTACATATATAGAAATATATAACAACAACCATGTCTAAAGTACAAATGCTCGTATTTATCACGCAAACTGTCCCCACTGGGATTCGAACCCGGTACCTCCTTGAAACCGGTATACTAACCGCTCGACTATGGAAGTTGTCAAACATATTCAAAAAACACATAAACTATTGCCATTGCATTCTCAGCCTCTCTTCTGAGAAAACAAACTATAACTTTACGGATACAATATTTATATATAACCTGAAAATGACCTGAAGTTACCAAAATTCGAGTAAACACATTAAGTGAACACGAAATGGAATTATTACAAAAATGTTGAATGGCTGTTCAGAAGTCGCGCAGCTGTGCAAGCTAGTGGTGCTCGAGGGTCAAGGGTGCTCATTCTCGGAGCTACAAGACAACCCTCCTGTCTCATTGCAGTTAAAATTGGAGGTAAATAAGTCTTTAAGGGCTTACATACGCCGAGAGCACTTAAGTGTTCATATTTATGTCGACAGTAAAACTCTGCTGATATTACATATAGAAGAAAATAGGTTTTCATCCTCAAGATTACTTAAATGACAATGCTTGGGTTTAATTTCAATGACTCATTAGTTACGTTGCCAAATATTTTGACTATAGCAAATAACACAATGAAACTATAGCTTTTATAGATATAATGTGATCTTGTTTAAACTTGTAAAGGAAGTTGTGTTCAGACTATCTATCTGAGGGCAGCTTCAAATTGACGACTCAGTTAAAATACAGGGAGTAAGAAACAGACCAGACAAATGGCGTAGCATCTTTGACGTATATCCTATTTGAAAAATAATTTTTTGATTAAGCTATTTAAAATGGTTCTGTTTTTGTTTCAATATTCACTTAAATGTTATGTTATAATTAAAACAGTATAAGAAGATTATATTAGACACTATTATTAAGAGAATGACGTAACTTTTTACAAAACTAATGTTAATAGAAAACTATAGAGGGTAATTTAAAAACATGTGTTCACTCGTCGACTAAGTAAATGAGACTGGCAGTCGCCACGAAGCCTCTGAGCTCGAGAGCGCTCGGATAAATTCGGCTGCTGTCGAACGCACGAACGCTACATAGCACACCTAACGCCATCTGTTTTTCGTCAGCGATATGACGGACAGCAATGCCCGGGTCAATAGTTTTATACCTTCCGCTTTTATACCCTCCGTAGACATATTTTTTTTCATATCTTTTACAACAGATTATAATCCATTTATGCAAAATGTATAAATACCGCATCCTTAAATCTAAATTGCAATAAATTTAATTTAATTACATTCTACCTCAACTATTATGTTATATCATATCATATTATATCGACTGTTAAGCTGTTTATGTTGAAAATAGGACAGCAATAACAATCACTAAAACAATAAAACACAATAGAAAGAGAAAAAAAATCGCGTGGGGCTGTGCCGGGGCACACGGCCGTTGGTTTTAACGTGAAACGTCTATGTTAGGGAATCGCTTTTAAAGTAAAAGATTGAAATAAAAACAAGATTGACGGTGTTTAAGTATTTTAATAAAAAACTCAATGTCAAAACAGCGAGCTGACTATATAAGTGAAATATTGACACCACATTTTTGTTTCTAAGACTAATAGTTTTTTAATTATTAAGATACTGTCATGTTTTTGAATATTTTATATTGTAATAACACAAACCATCGTAAAGGAGATTTCGTAAATTTAAGACTGGCAATACCTTTTCCCGCCTTTGGCCGCTATTGGTTTAACTAGAATTATGACAAAATGGCGGGGTACCGAGGTTTGCTCTGGCCAAAAACGAATTCGGAGACCATTCTTATTTTAGCTACGGGCGTGTTAAGACTAGTTGTAGTATCTATGTCCAATTGTTGTCTGACTTTAAGCTAATATTATTATTGTAAGTACATAAGTTACAGTAAAAGTAATAATTGTATATATCAAGTCATTTTTATTTGTAATATTATATTATTGTAAAGTTTCGTTGGAATCCATTTAGTAGTTTTGACGTGAAAAATTCACAAACTTCCATCCATATTCATAAACTTTCGCGTTTAAAATATTAGTGAGAATTATTACTGTCTCCGTATAACGTATTATAACGTTAATAAAACCCGATCCATTCCCCTATATAGATATAAATATCTGTGCCCATATGTAATTGAGTCCTGAAAGTGTGCTCTGTCACAAACGTCAAGCTAAGACATTAAGCAGAGAGAAACAATGTAGACAAATGACAGTGCAAGCACTTGCGATGAATGAAGGCTCTATTGAGGCTATTGCCGACGCAGAACATGGAGTCAGTGACGTAATAGTCCCACAATGGCGCGGCACAAAAGCGACCTGTCGAGGTTTAAATGACCACGCGCATATTCAAAATGGCGTGCGCAATACGTAATGCGGCCTCGTTCAGCGGCTCTCTACATAAACCCCTGTTTCTATGAAGAAAAACTTGAGGGTAGTTTGTATTAGTTTTGAATGGTGTACGCAAATACTTTAGTATTCTCAGTCTGCGTTTTCCAGTTGTGCATTGAATCATTCGTGAAATTAAATAAAATAGTTATCACTATTGTAAGAATTAGATGGAAGAGAAAACAAAAGGCTTTATTTTTAGAGCAACTAAACCCTTTAAAAATCACAATTGCCTTATCATGCTTTGGTGCAGCTTAGTCCGAAGTATATTGGAGTATGCTTCTATAATATGGTCTCCCTTTTATCATACTCATATAGACAGGATCGATAACATTCAAAAGAAATGTCTAAGGTGGGCCTGCTACCGCTCAAGGGTTTCTTCTCGTGGTCTGTCGTATGACGATTTGCTGAAGAAATTTGGACTATCTAGTCTTTATTTACGCCGAGTACACACGGATCTTTTTTATTTATATAAAATTTTGAACTCGCACGTTTATTCACCCAGTCTACTATCTTCCATTAACATCAACACTAGATATGTTGGCCGCGCACCTCTATTTTTTACTCTTAGCGTTTATAAGAATAACATTTCACACTACAATCCAATTGTGCGTATGTGCCGAGATTTTAATCAAATTGTGTCCAAACATCCTGATTTAGATCTTTTCGCGCAAGAATATCCAGCCTTTAAGCGTGCTGTTAGGAAGCTGGTCACTTCTGTTCTGTAACCTGTAGTTGTGTATTGGTAATACTGTTCATATGAACAGTATTACTGATGCATGATTGTGGGTTGTAGAACGGAAGTGTCCAGCTTCCTTCCCAACTTATATAAGTTACTTAAATTCTTGATTGTCCTCATACTAATTAATTTGTATTTCTTTAAAATTTTCATTGTTACCTTAAGTTTTACATTTAATTACCTGTGTACATTTAATTGGGTTACATCCCGGCTTCAATTTTTTTATATTTAGTTTTTATGTCATATTTAGGATGTAAGCTGTATATGTACCTAATAAAATAAAATAAAATAAATAAAATAAAATACAAAACTGTTTAATGTTGTGATTTTCGATATATCTTTCTACAAAATCGAGTATGGTTAGTTAATTACGTACATAATAGTTGATTAATATAGGTTTAAAATTGCGTAATTTATTGTTATAACCTTAATTATTATACGCAGTCATTGTAATGTAAATATGCAATTCTACTTCACATGCTTGAGGTTATACCATGATGATAGATTGCGGATTTGACTACTGTCTCTTTTTTGATAGTGACATTATCCAATAGATGGCAGCACAGTGAGCCACGTGGCGGAAGAGTTGGACATTTGATTATAAAAGGTGTAATGATTAGATGACTTGGTCGAGGATGGATGGCAGCTCAGTGAGCCACCTGGCATAACACAGTTGCACATTTGATTTTAAAAGGTGTAATAATTAGATATAACTTGGTTGGGATCAGTATTCAGTCAGTCGCTTTCCATTGCTTTAAATAATTAAGACGTTAGTTCTAAAAGGTGTTGATATTGTTTACAACATTATGGAACACATTATATCATTAATGCAACGCATTCAAGGTACGTTAATTTTACAACTAGCATCCAATAATAATCCAATCCTTTTTTCCCTCAGGAGAGGGGAGGTTTAGACTCTCACGGCTACCACCGCAATCAAGCGTCATGGTGGTTACATCGGACTCCAGACCAAACCAAACTCCAACCAAACTCAGCCTAAAGCCAGTCAGACAGAGTGGAGTCGCAAGAGCAGATGCTCGAAGGGTGGAAGTGTAATAATGTAATAACGCCGACGGCGTCTCGATCGCTGTCGCAGACACACCTCTCTACACCCTTAGCCGTTCACACCAAAGATCCAAAAAACTACTGCGGTTTTCATGCGGTTTTCATCAATAGATAGAGTGATTCTTGAGCAAGGTCTTGCGGTATTTTTATCTCGGAATAACGGATAGTCCCACGGGAAGCGCGATAAAATCTTCGCGCCATAAACCGACTTCCGCGCATATGTAGCCGTGGGCAAAAGCTATGCCCCTAACCCTCTATAGACCCAATCCCGAAATCCACGCGGGCGAAGCCGCGGGCAGGAAGCTACTATAAAATATACCTTTACATTGCGAACAACCTGTTTAATAACAAATTTTCAGCTATCGGAAAAATAAATATACCTCTCATTGACGTATTTTGTCAACCTAAAACCTTTATATAAAGTTCTCACCAATATATAACCCTAAATCTATGTGATTCATGTCGCGACTTGTTTCGACACGCTTTGTTTGTAAAACAATGATGTATTGTTGTTTGATTGAAAGTAATGTTTACACTTCTGTTCGTCACTATTGTTAAAGATTTTAGTTAAAATGGTGCAGCAACGTAAAAGGTTTGATGTTTTATTGTTCCTTATCGGTCGCAGAATATCATTTAGTATGTTGAAAAAATTTGACATCATTTAATAGTCGAAGTTGTTCGCTATAACAAGATAAGTGTTGAGGTGAATAAAACTATTTCTTTACCTTTTTATAACGAATTTTAGCTCAACTATACAAAACTCAACATAACAAAACTCAGTTCAACGAATTACTTGATATAACGAATATTTTCTTGTTCCCCTCCGATTTGTTATATCGAGGTTGCACTGTATAAAGTATAATAAATATCTAGAATATATTGTCTAGTCGACGTCATAATATTTAACTTTATAAATGTTGCTCTAAATGTTTTCGATACACATTTCTTTTGCATAATTATTGCCTTTTCTATATTAGATTCAATCAAAATCAAAATTAAGGCTATACATAAAATTAATTACCATAGACCAGTTAAGTTTCCACTTAATTACAAATACATGTTTAAAGTAGATCGTTGAACATTTTAAGAAATAAAATCTTATTCCAAACAACAAACGTGGACTGCTACGGTAACGGATAATAGTACGAATACTGTTCCTAAACTTATTAATATTTACAAATAAAGATCGACGGACCCAAAACTATTGTTATAAGTGCTATCAACCACAATTTAGAGTTCAGTACGATAACTTTGTTTTTTTTTTATTATTTATTTACCAGCTTACGTTACTTCGTCAGCACATAATGTAGTTTTTTTCCTACTTACTTGACACTTATCGTCAGTTTTTGTTATTTATTTACCAGCTTACGTTACTTCGTCGGCACATAATGTAGTTTTTTTCCTACTTACTTGACACTTATCGTCAGTTTTTATCATTTATTTACCAGCTTACGTTACTTCGTCAGCACAGAATGTAGTTTTTTTCCTACTTACTTGACATTTATAGTCTGTTTTTATTATTTCTTTACCAGCTTACGTTACTTCGTCAGCACATAATGTAGTTTTTTCCTACTTACTTGACACTTATCGTCAGTTTTTATTATTTATTTACCAGCTTACGTTACTTCGTCAGCACAGATAGTAGTTTTTTTCCTACTTACTTGACACTTATCGTCAGTTTTTATTATTTATTTATCAGCTTACGTTACTTCGTCAGCACAGATTGTAGTTTTTTTCCTACTTACTTGACACTTATCGTCTGTTTTTATTATTTATTTACCAGCTTACGTTACTTCGTCAGCACAGATTGTAGTTTTTTTCCTACTTACTTGACACTTATCGTCAGTTTTTATTATTTATTTATCAGCTTACGTTACTTCGTCAGCACAGATTGTAGTTTTTTTCCTACTTACTTGACACTTATCGTCAGTTTTTGGACAATTCACACAATCCCTACTTATATTACAAACGCGAAAGTTTGTAAGTATGGATGTATTTGTGTTATTCTTTCACGTAAAAACTACTGAAACAAAATAAAAATTACCTTTATTCAAATATGACTTTATAGAAAGCTCTTTTGAATGGTCCAATTTTTTCCCCTACAACACATTCAGGACGTATTTTTAATGTGTATTTATGATTTTTATATTTAATATAAAAATAAGGGATTGCTAAAAAAATATAATATAATGTACGAGTACATCACCATGGAAAACTGGTTTGGACGAGATCAATTTTAAATGTTACTGGCTGCTACGGAACTCTTCTTAGGTGAATGCGACTCGCGCTTGACGTGTTTTTTAAAACGTCATCGATCGCAAATGTTACTCGCTGCTACGGAACTATTCTTAGGTGAATCCGACTCGCACTTGGCGTGTTTTTTAAAACGTTATCTGCTGCTACGGAACTATTCTTAGGTGAATCCAGCTCGGACTTTGCGTCTTTTTTAAAACGTCATCGATCGCAAATGTTACTAGCTGTTACGGAACCCTTCTTAGGTGAATACGACTCGCAATTGGCGTGCTTTTTAAAAAGTTATCAATCGTAACTGTAACTCGCTGCTAAGGAACACTTCGTGAGTGAATCCGACTCGCACTTGGCGTGTATTTTAAAACGTTATCGATCGCAAATGTTACTCGCTGCTACGGAACCCTTTTTGGGCGTATCCGACTCGCACTTAGCCGGTTGCACTTTGACAAAATCAGTACAACTTTGTATACGACGGCGGATGCATATTTACTTTTAACTCCATCACCTAGTTATTGACTATTTCAGCTGCATCTTATATTTGTTCTATATATTAAGTGCCATATTTATAAAAGCAACTTCAGATAACTTGCAGTTTAATTTACATCGAAACTTTCCCACACATCGATCAAAATATTCAAGCATCTTCTATTTTCTGAACAAGATGAAACACGTTATCTACAAAAGCGAAAGATTCCTAAGTTCTTAACTAATCTTATCCTCTGGAAGTCTGGCTTTGACCTAACATAACTCTTTATGGCGAGATGCTTCGCAACTCCGCGAAAATGCAAATTAATTGAGCGCTCAAACTTGGAAACTGAGAGTCTTGTTGCAGTAATTATGTATATTTGCTAGTTTTGTATCTCGAGGATAGCCTTATGAATATAGGAAGATGTCTTCTAGTCTTCAAAGTCTAAAGTTGGTTGAAAGTTTCACCAGATCTGCGCTTTATCAAAGCTTTTTCTATACACCGTAGCTTATAACAATACTAGCTTGTTTTATGTTGGATTTTCTAGAAGGAAAGTTATATTTCCCTTTTTTCCCTCAAGAGAGGTGAGACTGGGACCTCATCGGATGTGATTTACAGACCAAACTCAGCCTAAGCCGTGGTCCTAGCGAACCTACGGCTTGTAAAGAAAGCGATCGTTCCGCAAGATAGGGCGCGGAACAAATATATTTATACTAGCTTTTGCCCGCGACTTCGTCCGCGTGGAATAGTGACTTCCGGCAGATTTTTGGTTAACCAACAACATATTTATATTTATATTTGAATAAAGATTAATATTATTATGTTGATACAACTTAAACAAATTATTTCGACCAAATTTGGTACCATAAAAACGGTCATTGTGACTAAACCTTAAAAGATAGACATATGCCGTCGCGGACTTTTTTTTAGATCATGTATAGAGGAATAATTCTTTCATACATATTTTTTGTGTATCTTGAACCGTTTTCGCAGCGCACGCAAAGAAAGCCTTCAAAAATGATTAATTTTCCCCGTTTTTTACACATTTACCGCTCTGTCTTTGCTCCTATTGGTCATAGCGTAATGTTATTTAGCCTATAGCCTTCCTCGATAAATGGACTATCCAACAAAAAAAGAATTATTCAAATCGCACCAGTAGTTTCGGAGATTAGCGCGTTCAAACAAACAAACAAACAAACTCTTCAGCTTCATATATTAGTATAGATATAGATTTCTATTTGTAAAAATTATCTTATACTATTCCCTGTGTCTCCAATCATCCTCGCAACAAATTATATCAAAACATACATATACGAGTACATATATTACCGTGGTAATCTCCCTATATTCTTTTCTTTTTTTATAAATATTTCTTACACTTTTCATAATTTAAGAAATCTTTTACCTTATAAGACCCTTTTTTCTATAGAGTACTTTTTTTGAATCCTGAGCGTTGGAATGTACCAGAGGAGTTATTTTTCTTCCTCTGGAGAGGAGATGAAATAAACAAATATTTCTGACACAATTAGCCTAGACCAAAGTAAGCTCTGAAAGCTTTTGTCATGGGATCTAGAGTCACGGATAGACATACATATGTATGTATATAAATATATCTGATAGAAATATATATATTAACTTTCTAATATATTAAATATTATACAGGATGTATTTTTGAAACGGGGCAAGTACCTTAACCGTTGCAGTTACAGCAAAACGTTCTTAGAAGACCTTCCCTTACTTTTTGACATATTTTGAACTGCATTCACAGATTTTGTAAAAAACTTACAGTTGGCAAAAAAATTCAAAAAGTCCAAATGTTTTTTTTATGCCAATCGATTCTATTTCATGTGGGGATCAAAAAACTCTATGGGACCATTTTAGCTTTCAGTACTAGGAAAGACAGAAATCGCCAAAAACGTTTCCCATACATTTCGTACGGAAATATGATAAATCAACTCGAAAGTCATAGGTCAGGTAAAATTTTGAACTTTTTTAAATAAAAAAACTCATTTAAACATTTAAGAAATTGGTTTATGAAATAAATTGCTCAAAATGATTTCCATTTTTACGAATACATAAGTCTATCCTTTTTTGCACTGAACGAATGGCGGCTAATAATGTTCTGGGATGAATATTACGTAAAATGCTCATTAATGCATCCTTGAGCTCTTGAACACTGGCGTACGTCGTCTTATACACCTCGTTTTTCACGAAGCCCCATAAAAAAAAATCAAGTGGTGTTAGATCGGGGCTACGAGGTGGCCACTGTGTTGGACCATGTGTACCGAATAGGCGGCTCAAATTGGAACATGAAAAGTGACCGTTATGTGGCGGAGCACCATCTTGTTGAACACGAACACAATAAAACAAAGTTGCAATAAAAAAATAACCAGAGAGATTTCTTCCAGCCAACCCTAGGTTGCCATGTGAGCGAAGCCATGCTCCATGGGAAGGAGGAGGTCACCTACCGATTGACTCAGATGCTCACCGGGCACGGCTGCTTCGGTGAGTATCTGTGTCGAATAGAACGGGAGGGATCGACACATTGCCACCACTGTGCATCCGACCTCGACTCGGCCCAGCACACGCTGGCGGAGTGCCCCGCGTGGGCCTCCGAGCGCCGAGTCTTGGTCGCAGAGATCGGGCGAGATCTGTCTCCGCCGGCATTGATTGCGGCAATGCTGGCGGACGAGGGAGGTTGGAGGGCTGTGGCCTCCTTGTGTGAAGCCGTGATGCTCCAGAAGGAGGCGGCGTCGGGCTTGGTAGCACAGCTGCAGCAAAAAGGTGCTTATGTGAGATTTAAAAAAAATTGCTGGGACACAGTATTAAATAATATTGTTATATACATTATTAAAATAGATATGTACATTATTGTAAAGATTCACTGAAATCCATTCAGTTACGTGAAAGAGTGACAAATATCCATCCATACATACTTTATATTATTAATAGGAATATCCTTAAAGAAAAAAAAAAGAAAAATAAATAAACAATGTCATCGATATTTTTTCAAGTAAAACTACTTTCTACCTAAAACAAAAAACAAACCTCTACACAGCGCTCGATCGCCGATGAATTACCGGTAAATCTATGCAAATGGCTTGCCCCGACAGACGAGGGTGGAGCCACCACAATAGTGGCTCCAAGAGCGAACCACAACAGTGGCTCGTGGCTCCGGTATAAGTGGCCTTTCAGACGTCCTGAATAGCCGGGGTTTGGGTGAATTCAGCTTAGGAAAAAATGGAAGCCACTCGAGAAACAACACTTCAGTACTCGCTGTAATTTTTAATTATACTTTTCCCAGTTTTCATGATTTGACGAAGCTCCGTTGAAAACTAGAAGCTGTGCTTTTTAGGGTTCCGTACCTCAAAGGTAAAAACAAAACCTTATAGGATCACTTTGTTGTCCGTCCGTCCGTCCGTCAGTCAAGACCCTTTTTCTTAGAATCGCATCGAGATATCAAGCTGAATATAATATCATATACTCAGGTCTATAATCTCTCAAAGCAGTTAAAAAATCAAATTTCTAAATCAACGGAAAAAATGGTATGGCCATTTGTGTTCCATTTATATTGCATATTTTGACATTTGCAAGGGAATCAAAACCTATGGGGTACTTTCCGTTGACCTAGAATTATGAAATTTGGGTAGAAACATAAAAATAGAAATGTTTTAGACTTAATTCTATTAATGAACGAACAATTCACATGTCGACAAATTTGTACGGAACCCTCGTTGCGTGAATCCGACTCGCACTTGACCAGTTTTTTCGAGAGCATTCACAGGACTTGATTAGTTCAAGTGAATGGCGAACATTTTGATTAATTCTGTTCTATTCTGCATTTGGAGATCTGGGCTTGATTTCTTTGCCGCTAAAACTCACCTCATACAACTCGAAAGAGCCCAACGGGCTACAATTATATCATGTTATATGTGTTCTACAGTATATATATATATATATATATATATAATTATAAAGTAAAGTTTATGTCTTTATTAACCCTTTAAAATCAAACACAAGCCCATAAATAAAATACAAATTAAAATCATATAGAAGTATAGAAAAAAAAAACCATAAATAATATTCAAAACACTGGATAAAGCGTATAAACTATAATTTCATGATGATGATGATGATATCAGTGATCAATGATGTTATTTTTTACAAGCTTTTATATTAGCTTCACTTGCTTCGTCCATAGGCGACGGTGACTGCTTACCATCAGGCAGGCCGTAAGCCTTTTTGCTACCGTTGTAGTATAAAAAAAAAAAATCTTGGAATCCTAATTTAACCCACTTACCGGTCTCTGATTGAGCTGAAATGTTGCATGTACGTGTAAGTCGGATGACGATCCATGGTTATGTCTGTGACGTCATTGTAAATCCAATATGGCGGCATTACCAAGATGGCGGATCAATTATTTTTAATGCACCCCTACAATATGGGTATCAAATGAAAGCGCTTGCAAGGAACACCTCGATAAATAATGTGACGTCACTCTTAATCCAACATGGCGGACTTTCCCAAGATGGCGGACTAATTATTTATAATGCACCCTACAATATGGGTATCAAATGAAAGGGTTTCCTAAGCTTGGTTTTTTCGTCGAAAAATAAGAGTAAAAAAAATTTTCAATACAAGCATTTATTAACGGCGCTAAAAAGAACAAAATAAACTTTTACATATAAAAGCTTGTCGTTAAAAGTATTCTATAAGTAAGTAAATTTTGCGGCAAGCTTTTATATGTAAAAGTTTATTTTGTTCCTTTTAGCGCATTTAATTATTATATAACTACCGAACCCGACAGACTTCATCCTGTCAAAAATATTTGTAAAGTGGCAGTTTCTTGTTCCTGCTTATTTTATAGATAATATCGCATAGCCAACCAAATTACAAAAAAGGTCCAAATGACTTTTAACGACTAAAAGTATTCTATAAGTAAGTAAATCTCACGAAGAACAAAATAAATTTTCACATATAAAAGCTTGTCGTTAAAAGTAAATAAATCTCGCGACAAGCTTTTATATGTAAAAGTGTATTTTGTTCTTTTTAGCGCATTTAATAAAAGCTTGTATTTAAAAAAAAATACTTTTCATTTTTATTATTATTTTTAATACGTAGTTGTCGATTGCTTCATTATAATTCGTTTAATTTTACTAATAAAATACATAAATGTCTAGAGGTGAGGGAGCCTGGAGATCTGTAGAGCAGGATTATCCTTTTTAAGAATCCAGACTCTCACATTAAAGTTAAGTTGTTAAATTGTTATTATACACTTTTGGAGTTGAGTTGCTTTCTGTTCTTCTGTTTTATTTATTTGCCTCTTTTAATTTCTAGAAATGTGTGCAGATTAATAATAGAGCATGGATTTTCTATATGGACTTTAAATTCACGGCTTTAAGTTGAAAGGAAGAAATTCAAAAGTGTTCGTGACGAAAAGACAAATTTGTGTTTTCTTTACATAAAATTAGAATTTGAATTGAAATTTGGTATTTATCATCAGTGTTCGGTTCAACAGTTGTAAGATAATATAAATTTGAGTTATTATTTATTATTATTTCATGTAAGTCGGGGCTGATGTGCATCACTGCGACCTATTGAGATCTATTGTGACCAGCCTCCTATGTAGGTTCTATGTAGGCCCTACAGTAGCTCCCTTAACTGGGCACTGACCAAGAAAGATAGGATGTTCACAGTTCGGATTGTTTTTATTTCATCTGGGTCAAGGATGTGTTTCCCCAGGTGTCTGCTTCCTTTGTGAATCAGCGGTTCACAGTAGCACAAGAGGTGTATTGGTGTTTCACGCTCTTGTTCGCAGACTCTGCATGTGTCAGTGTCTATTTGAGTTTCATAATTTGTTTATTTTCGGAATAAAAATAGGTATTGTTCTATAAATTATAACTAACGAGACGACAGTGTCTGTGCGTCGTCGCGGTTACGTTAAGCGTCAAAACGCTTTTTACATTTTAGCCGAAGATAAAAGTTAAGCTTCACTTTTCTATACTCATAATAAATCTGTAGAGAGATCAATTCTGTACATGAAATATATTTCCAAAATAACTATCAGGGAGCGATCAGGGATCGATACTGATGCCGAAAATCAGTAATCAGTAAAATGTTTGTCTGTCTGTATAACCGTTATAGAAACAAAAACTACTCGACGGATTTTAACGAAACTTGGTACAATTATTTTTTATACTCTTGAGCTGGTTATAGTATACTTTTTATTAATAGGAGCAGTGAAGGGAAATGTTGGGAAAACGGGAGAAATTACTCCATTTTTTAAACTTCCGCCGCGTGTGCAACCTTAATGGTTAAAGCTACACAAATCAAATATGACGAAAATGCTCTCCTTAAAATTATATAAAAATTATCCCACGACAACGAGCAAATGTCTATCTTTTATGGTTGACTCACAATAACACGTGTAACTCCCGATAGCTTAGCAGTTCGAAGCTTTCTGATTATATTTGTCTACTCTTACGTTCATAACACTCTCAGTCATTAAAAATGCTATCTAATATTACGATTCCACGCGGATGAAGTCGTGGGCACAGCTAGTATTTAATAAAATCTTTTTATAAAATTTTCAATACCATCTTCCCGAATTCAATCAATGTAATTACAAGCAGTATTGGCATTATATAGTAATAAAATATATAGTAAAAATTTTAAAAATTACACTAAAAATAAAAAAAGCGTCAACCTCGCTTAATTAGTTGGGCAGTGCTCGAGCCGAAAAAATCGCGCGCATTTTTTTCTTATTCCTCGAAATAAGATCCCCTCGTAATAAAAGAGGGGCGAAGTCGCTACTTGGGCACCAACCGGGCTGAATGGGAAGTGCTCTCCTGGAGATATTTAGGGTTGACGCGAGGCCATTCTGGAATGTTCGGGGAATATAATTGGCGGGCTGGATGGCACTCGAAGCCACTGGAAGGTTATTTTTTAAACGTCACTTGTGAAATGCCACGGCACTGGTTCGGACGATGGTTTTAATTAATATTTGTTTTAAGCTAAAATTAAAAGTATTTTAGCCGTATGGTGTTTTAAAGTCTAAGATAAAATATTGATTGATCAAAGAACGAAGTACAATCATCTATGAAAGAATAATCGAAGCTGATGAAGGTGAAAAAATATTCTCAGATTGTAACAAGTAAAATATTTTAATCTCTGCTCACCTACACGAGAAAGAGGCTCTTTTTTACCGTGGGAGAGCCATGCTTCGGCACGAATTGGGCCGGCTCGACCGGAGTGATACCACGGCCTCACAGAAAACCGGCGTAAAATAGCGCTTGCGCTGTGTTTCGCCGAGTGAGTGAGGGTACCGGAGGGCCTCCGGTACCCTCCTTATTCCCGTTTATTCCCCTTATTCCCTTTTAAAAGGCCGGCAACGCATCTGTGACTCCACTGGTGTTGCGGGTGTCCATGGGCAACGGTTATTGCTTACCACCAGGTGATCCGTTTGCTCGTTTGCTGCCCTATCTTATAAAAAAAAAAAAAAAAGAGGACGGGATTTTTTTCCCTCAGGAGAGAGAGGCTGAGAATCCTCACGAGGAGCACGAAACGTACCCAGGATACCCCCGGCAACGGCAAGTGTCACGGAGGTTATGTTGGACTCCACGCGACCGGAGCAGTGGAATCGCGTGACCTATCAACTAAACTCAGCCTAGCCTTGGCCATAAGGGCCCTACGGCTTGAATGGAGAGAGACTTGAATGGAAAGAGGCTTGAATGGAGAGAGTTAATGGCGTGACAATTTATATGTATATATCAAAACTAAACATTTAATCTATATATAGGATTTTTAAAGTCACTCTTGCATGTCAAAGATGCTGGCCTTAGATAGATATTCTAAACCCAATTTCCTTTACAAGTTGAAACAAGTTCACAATATATCTATAAAAACCTATTGAGTCCTTAAAATAATACCACTGTTATCATTCTTTTATAAAGTAAGTGACTATCTTAATGATCACACTGTTTGGGAATAGGGACACTATTCATAGAGCCATGTTTGGTAACAACATTATTTATAATATTGTATTAATTTACATACGACTGTAATCGTGTTAGGTGTGATTGTATCTTGTACTATATTGTATTTTTGTATTGTATTATTGTGATTGTTAACATTGAAAAGAGGAGATAAAAAATAGACCTTCAGAGTTTCTTGCCTGTTCTTCTCGAGAAGGCTCTCCCAATTTCCGAACAGGTGTCGAGTCAATATATTTTTTCTTTTTTTTTTTCCTTATTCGTACGTACGGACAAGGTTTTTGTTTTTTTTTTATTTAAGCTTTTTTTTTTTGTTTTGTTTGATGACGTCAATAAGTGCCTGTAAAGGTCTATGTTGAATAAATATTATTTTGATTTTGATTTTGATTCAAATAATCCTTCACAGTATAATACTTGTAACCTTGTTACATAAGAGTATTTTTAACAAGTAATTTAAATTAATACATTGAGTCCTTGGCGAAAACTGCAGCTAAAAAGCTTGGCATTTTATCCAAAGTTAGGCGCTACTTCACTGCAGAACAGGTGCTCAACCTATATCAAGCCCAAGTTCGATCCTGCATGGAGCACTGCTGCCATCTTTGGGACGGCTCTGCCCGCTATCAGTTGGCTGCCTTAGACTCAGTAGAAAGGCGAGCTAGAAAACTTATCGACGACGAAATACTTATAAACTCACGTCTCCAGAGTCTTGAACACCGTCGAAGAGTTGCTTGCCTTTCGGTCTTCTATAGGTTGCATTTCGGAGAGTGTGCGTTGGAATTACATGAATTAATTCCACCCGCTCCTTTCCACCACCAGTCAACCAGACGTAGGCTTAACTACCATCCTTACGTGATGAACTATCCTCGCACACGTACAAAACGGTTCCAGTCTTCGTTTTTAATACGAACAGCTAAGATGTGGAACTCTTTGCCGACGTCTGTGTTCCCGGAACAATATAATCTTACGGTCTTCAAGTCTCGAGTGAATAGGCATTTGCTAGGTAAGCGTGTTGCATCCTAGTCCTCATCGTCACTTACCATCAGGTGAGATTGTGGACAAACGCAAACCTATTTTAAATAAAAAAAATCATGATAAGGCAAATCAGTAACACTTTGTGGAACTTGTTATAGGCTTATACATTTCCCTGTAAAATAATTTTCTTGCTGGTTCTTCCCAGTACATTGTCTCGCGCCGTAGACTTGTGAACCAATGGCGTAGCATCTTTTACGTGATTATTTTTCGCGACTTTTTGACAAATGATTTAAATTTGTTAAATGGAGACAATCCAGCAGTGTTGTAGGAAGGCATTTTGCTCAAATTCAAAAGGAAATTCCTTCTAAACCTTGGTTTTTTAAATTTAAGCAGGCCTATAAAATTTGCATATCTATATATGTCGGTTACGTCTTGGGCATGCAAGTACACCGGTGCACTTGACAAAAATAAGGGTTAAAGACAGCTCCCTATGTGAGTGTGGTTTGGACGAAGGTTCGGCTGATCATATATTTTTCGATTGTACAAAATATTCATATTCTTTGTATGATGTCATTCCCCCTTATATCCCTAAGCCGTGTCAATTTAACTCTCTTCTTTCTTATGTTAATTCACCCTTCATCAATATTCTTTGTCATTATTTATTCTACAATCGTATTAAACTTTAATTGGTATCTTTTTATTCTCTGATTCGGTTTCCGCTCATTAACTTTTTTATATATTTCTTTATAGACAGCGAACAGGGTATATTATTTTTTATTTGTCTTGTTTAATTTTAATTTTGCATTCACTTGTACTTTCATGGCCTGGATAATAACATGAGTCGCGCTTACTTTAATTAAAAAAAGTATTCTAAGCAAAAAAACTCGAGGTTGGCGAAATCCTATGGGCACCGCCATCAAACCCAAAAGAAGAAGAAGAAGAAGAGTTAAATTTGTAAAAAGGTAAATCGGTAATACAGTATATAATGGAACTCTACTTAAAGTAACTTATTAGGATAATATTAAAAACATTTAATAATTATTTTTATGATATATTTATGTTTGTATGAATATGCATGTATATATATATATATTTATGACGATACGTTTGGCTTTTGGCGCATCGTTCAAGTAATCAACTACTACGCAACGGATCGCAGTTTCAATTCCCGCGCGAGTCAGATATTTTGTACAACTTACAAAAATTTTATATATGTATGTCTATCCGTTGCCCTCGATCCTATAACACAAGCCTTACAGAGCTTCCTTTAGGCTAGGCTAATTGGTGGAAGTGTAGAAATATTTATTTTATTTTTAATTTGAAACGCATCTGATGCCACGGGAGTTACCGTGGTGTAACATGTGTCTCATGGGTGGTGGCAATCGCTTACTATAAGCTGATCCGTTTGCTTTGCTATAACATGTAAAAATATCTGACGAAATGAATTTTTGATAAATTTTAAGCATGAAAAATCTTATTTATTTTTTGTAGAGAAATTCTTATGTTATTCCTGTAGAAACTGTTGTTTCTTATAAGAAAAACAAAATTTTCCCAGAACAAATAATTGGTAAAATACTACGAAACAAAAACAAAAGAGAAAAAAGAATTTATTAAAACTTACCTTTTTCTCTGAATAGTAACGAACTGACTTCTAATGACATATCTATTTTCAGAAAATTAATTAACGACATTACCAAGAAATTGTGTTAATTAAAAATCGAATAATTATTTATTAAATCAATAACAAAGTCAATTTAATTTAATCAATTGTCTTCTAAATGTAGTGTATACTTTTTTCAGAGAACGTTTTGATATACGCAAAAAATACAAATATAATGGCCGTTTTCACCAACCTTGTCTTAGCTTAGGTAACTCCTAAGTGACATGCTGTCACTTTTTATATTAACTGAAAAGAGTGAGACAGTATATCTCTTAGGAGTCGCCTAAGCTAAGACAAAGTTGGTGAAAACGGCCATAAGTCCCAAGTAAGATCTTTCAGAAACATGAGCTGTTATAGGTATATAAAAAAATATATTCCTTACACTCACACCAATTAGCCTAGCCCAAAGTAAGCTCTGTAAGGCTTGTGTAATGGGATCTAGGGTAACGGATAGACATACACATTTTTGTTTAGGGAAAAGTCCTATATATAAACAACCTAAAATAAATAAAAATCAAATTCTTACCGCGTCTTCACTACGCCTTCGGAGAACCATAGGTCGACCATAGGAATTACCTACTGAGTTCTTCTCTTCTCTTCAATATTCTTACTGGCACAGTAAAGGTACACTCACAATAAATAGGAATAAAAATGTGAAGGCGCGGTCCAGCCACCATGTTGCAACACGCCAACTACTGTCTACTAGCGAGCACGTGTGGGCAACAAGTGCGAAACAGGTTTTCAGCGTAAACATTTATATTTTTTACAAGCTTTTGTATTAGCTTCACTTGTAACTATGTAAGAAAATCGTGGAAATATAATTTGACCCAATTCCCAGTCTCCGATTGAGCTGAAATTTTGCATGCACGTGTAAGTCGGATGACAATAAATATAAAATATAAATATTTGTTACACTTACACCAATTAGCCTAGCCCAAACTAAGCTCTGTAAGGCTTGTGCTATGGGATCTAGGGCAACGGATAGACATACATATATTATACATATATAAATAATTTTTATTGAAATATATATAACAACCATGACTAAGGTGCAAATGCTGACATTCATCACACAAACATCTGCCCCCACCGGATTCGAACCCGGGACCTCAAGATGCGACACCTTTGAAAACCGGTGTACTATCCACTCGACTATGGAGGTCGTCACAATGCATGGTATGTGTGTGACGTCATTCTAAATCCAACATGGTGGCATTACCAAGATGGCGGATCAATTATTTTTAATGCACCCCTACAATATGGGTATCAAATGAAAGGGCTTGCAAAGGACACCTCGATAAATAATGTGACGTCACTCTTAATCCAATATGGCGGACTTTCCCAAGATGGCGGATCAATTATTTATAATGCATCCCTGCAATATGGGTATCAAATGAAAGGGTTTGCTAAGCTTGGCTTTTTCGTCGGAAAATAAGAGTAAAAAAAATAATATTAATACATGCTTTTATTAAATGCGCTAAAAAGAACAAAATAAACTTTTACATATAAAAGCTTATCGTTAAAAGTGTTCTATAAGTAAGTAAATCTCGCGACAAGCTTTTATATGTAAAAGTTTATTCTTTTCAATACAAAAGTTGTGGTCAAACCGAAGTATTGTATGAACTTATACATAAAACGAGGTAAGAATACTTTTGTGAAAATTATTTCTTAGCCATATCAATAACACATTTATATCCAACACCCTGAATGAATGAATCTAATTAATGAAAAATAATCCGATCTTATTTACGTAGACAAAACAGCTGGCAATACATGAAATAAAAAAATGTCATGATAGATGGATAGATAAAATCTTTATTTACAAAACATCTTCACCACACACAAATATAAGAACACAAAGAGACTAAAATTAAATTTACTTAAAACAATAACCCAGTACAGACCAAAAGTAGCGTGTGCTGCAGAAGTGTAAAAGCGTAGCTCAGTGATTGGAATTACTAACAAAAGGAAAGCAAAGAGATTATTGCTTGATCTTTGCTTATCGCCTAAATATATGGAACACTAAATCAACTTTTGCAGTGAAAGAAAATTCCATTCCGAGCAGGTAAGCTGGTCTGATCGATGCAGACCGTAGTCCACTAAAGCGATTGGACAAAGCGGCAAGTTTAGCCTCTCCAGCCGAGACAATCGAGCAACTTTCTTTTCGCTAAATTGGAAACAACTTAGATTTACCGTTACGGCGAATTGGATTTTTCAATTCTCCTGAGTGCCAGCTTGTCTCTCAGCCATCTCTGATAAGAATTTAAAATTCATTAATGTTAACTTCTCCGGTTTTCGGCGACGATTCGGGAATACGTAGTCGTTCATCTGACGAACGATGTTGGGTGCTGGGTTTCATTTATTTCTGTTTTATTTCTATTTTATTCAGTGGTTGGTATAGGGGTTTCAAGGTGTCATCTCTGAGATCACTTGTGTTTTAGTTATCAAAATATAATAATAATATTAAATGGATTAGGAGAAAAAGGTGACCGAAGTTTCTTCCATAGTCCGGTTCTCATTAGCACCAAAATCGAAATGCAAAAGTCCACAAACGTTTTGAGCAGTAATAACAATATTTTTCTTTTTTTTTATTATTGTCTGGAAAATGCGTTACGCATACCCCGCGGCTCGGGAGCACCGCGGGGTTATGTCGGACTCTCCGCGCGCTTGGGGGCCGAGTGCCAGCCAAGTGCGCGGCCTACCGACTAAAAACCAGACAATGCCCCTCAGGGACGCCTTGGCAGGAGCGCATCAATCGTCGACGCATCCTCCCCCTCATCAAACGAGGAGGAAGACAGGTCGAGGAGAGCAGCATCACTGCCTGACAAGGTCATGGGAACTCTTCCGTACACTTCCACGACCTCGTCGGCGTCATTGGCTCGCCCGCGGCGAGCCCCTCTCACCCCCCCGTTTTGCTGGGGGGGCCGTCGATCCCCCGGGACATCCAGGGGATCGTCGACTGACGGCGACCTTTGTATAGCAGGAATCAGCCTTCCCGGGCCTGGTCCCCGCTGGTCACCGACAGGAGGAAGGAGGCGAGCGAACTCGCGCCTCCTCCGCCCTGCACGCCTGCGGCGGCTGAGCAGTAATAACAATAGTTTCTGTGCATCTAACTGGATATGACTTTAGCTGCATTTCCATAATGCAGATAGAGATTATAACCAGTTTTTTTTTTTTTTTTTTTTTATTGCTAAAGTTGACAAACAAGCAGGCTGCCCACCTGATGGTAAGTGGTAACAGTCGCCTATAGTACATGTGGTTCCCACGAGATTCGCAGCAAATCTGCAAACCTCATAAGAAACACAGTGTACGTTGCCAACTTGTGACATAAGATGTAAAGTCACAGTACCCAGTAATTTCACTGCCTATCTTACCCTTCACGCCGGAACACAGCAAAGCGAACCCTGTTGTTTGGCGGCGGAAATAGGTAAGACGGAGGTACCCATGCAGACGACCCTGGTACAGAGTCTACCTCCTAGAACAGTTGGTACACTCCACGCGCACTTTCATTAAATTTCGCTAAATGGCTCTTATGCGTTGGATCTGTATCCCCGTGTACGCCTTATAAAGGACCGTGTCTGATAAAGACGCGTCATATAAGCGGCAATAGTAATAAACTCCTAACAGTTACACTAATGTGCTTCAGGGTACGTTATGCACAAACACCTAGACCGGAACAAATTTTTGTGGATCATAAAATATCTGTCTCCTGCGGGAATCGAACCCGCGAACGGTTGCGTTGTACCATATTTGTAACAATAATATATTTATTGGCCTCGAAAGCTCTCCCAACACAGAATCTGCAACAAAAGTCGAATATCATGTTACACCTAACAAACCATCACCAGCAAAGCCTAAAAATTAACAACGCAATATGGAATTTATTATCATAGAGCTAGGGAACATTATCGCTAATTCCGTAACTCGAGCCGTCCAGAGCCACATAACTGGTGATATTGATGTGGCAATAAACGGTAATGGCGAACTGCTTTGTTGTTACGAATTACATACTGCAGCCACAGTGCAAATGATTGGGCAGAAAGTCAACTTTTTTTTGGACGGACCTATGCTGTAGCCCCAGATGGCTATGTTCAGCTTTGCAATGAGTGTGAGGGTTCGACACCTTGATTGGTAACGACGCCGGCGACCGTTCCGGAGCCGTTAGGGTCGAAACAAGAGAGTCGACGCAACTTGAGCGCGCCGTCTAATGGCTCGACCGCTCAAGATCGCCGTGTATATACCCGGTACGTGACGGTACTGGGTATATGTTTGACGGATGTGTAGCCCGGGTCTTCGCGCTCGCCGACGAGCGCGGTGAGTGAGCGAGAGACGACACGGTTAGTGGCCGGCGGAAGGGATTCGTTTGTGCGTGAGGTCAGGCGGGTCGGATAAGACAGAAAGTTAACATTGTAGATTTAAATAAGATATGTGGGCGACGGCACACTTCTATTGATGAGATTAAGAAGGATCCCGAACTGCGAGGGGTTGGTCCAGGAAGAATTGAAACGCCAGTATTTGTTCGTTTCACCCGGTCAGGCAGGGTCTTCAGAGCCTTCTGTGGTACTTCCGGCAGTCGCCTGCTTCTATGTATGTTCCCTGTCGTAATCCGTATCGGGAAGAGGGAGACTCGCTATTTATTCCCGATTTTTAACGCCATTTCGACGCGCTAGAATGTCTGATTTTAGACCCCCTCGGAAGGATGTACCGTACAGAAAGCGCCTGATCAACACTTTTGGTCCTTCTTTTGTCAATAATACAATAAATTCCTATGTACCATAACTTATTTTATTTTTATCCCTATTCAATGTAAGTAATCTGCAGGAGCTTTATCTAATAGCACTCTAGTTATTCCCAATAATACGTCCTCCAGGGTGAATTTCTATCCCTATTTTCGACTTATTCCTTCTCTCTAGGGTTTACATTTTTAAAGTATTTGTTTATTATGCTATATGTTTAATATATTGGCATATGGTATGCACAGAATACATCGTTGGAGTATTTAATGCCACGTTCCAAAATTGAATAGTCTTTAAATGTGATATTTCATTTGGACCTTTTTTGTAATTTGGTTGGCTATGCGACATTATCTATAAAATAAGCAGGAACAAGAAACTGCCACTTTACTAATATTTTTTTACAGGATGAAGTCTGTCGGGTTCGGTAGTTATATAATAATTAAATGCGCTTAAAAGAACAAAATAAACTTTTACATATAAAAGCTTGCCGCAAGATTTACTTACTTATAGAATACTTTTAACGACAAGCTTTTATATGTAAAAGTTTATTTTGTTCTTTTTAGCGCATTTAATAAAAGCTTGTATTAAAAATATATTTTTTTACTTTTAATTTATTTTCCGACTGAAAAACCAAGCTCAGCAAACCCTTTCATTTGATACCCATATTGTAGGGGTACATTATAAATAATTGGTCCGCCATGTTGGGAAAGGGATGCACCGCCCCCGTTCTAGAGGGCGGGAGCGTTAGTTCAAGCCGATAGGGTCCCAGGCCTTCCGCCCGACCAAAGGCTGTAGGTAGTGTTTAGTTGGTAGGTTGGCCTTCTGCTGGAGTCCAACATAACCATCCGCCGTAGACCGGTTGCGGGTGGTATCCGGTGCGAGGTCGTCCGAGCACCAGGGGGTTGTCAATAGCGACCACTGTAGTGGCGCGCCCCCTATGAGGATTCACTACCCTCCCCCGTGGGAAAAAAAAAAAAAATGTTGGGAAAGTCCGCCATATTGGATTAAGAGTGACGTCACATTATTTATCGAGGTGTTCTTTGCAAGCCCTTTCATTTGATAATAAAAATAATTGATAGTTACAAGTTAAGCTAATATAAAAACTTCTAAAAATAGCCATATTCAGTTCAATCATCTACCCTCTTAGTAATTTTATTTATTGAATGCGTACAAAAAATAAAGAAAACATACCGAAATAAACTTCACTACGGTATTATTATATCTAAGTATCAAATAGCCGGAGCACCAATAGGGTGCGAGTTGATTCGCCCTTATTCAGCCTTTTCTGCTAAATAAGTCAGTATTAGCACCTTTATGGCTACTTGTATTACGCAGACGATCTCTGGTATCATGACTACTGAAGCCGAAATCCTTTTAACTGGCGCTGATCTCGTAATTAGGTAGATGACATTTTTTTTTATTCTACACATAATAACTGTTCTCTTTTAGATGAGAAATATTATAGAAGTAACGACGTACCTGCGATTATTACCTTTGAAGATACAGCGCCATGTTTGCGGCGCTGTCGCGGGTCGCTCAAAAACGCTCCATGCAAAGCACACTGCCAATCGTGACTTGCCAAAAAATTGCCGATAACTTTGTGATATTTACGTTTATAGATATACATACTTTCTATATAAAATAATACTACATTTAATGTGAGAAAGTTAGAAAGGTGTTCGTTTCTGTTGTAGGTTTATTTAGATCTGTCTGTTGTCTATTTTGTGTGACTGTTAGTTGTTGCTATGGTAATAACACGTTGTTGGAATATTGTTCTGTATCAGTAGATGTTTGGGATTTGGGTTTAATATACGTTTTTTAAATTAACAAAGCTATCTTTGTCTTTCCTTCCTCTGCTGTCCTAACTTCAACAGGTTATGGGTCCAGCAGGAAAAGACAATGGCTGAAGCAAATGTAGATACTCCGTCGTCATTTTCTGTCCCGTTCAAGAAACTAGTTGGAAGAGAGAATTATGTTTTATGGAAATTTCACATGAAGAATCTTCTTCTCCATGATGGACTCTGGTATAGCGTAATTGGATACCCCGCTGGTGATAAAACATCTGAAGACGCGAAGAAAAGAAAAGACGAGCGTGCGCTGTCAAAGATTTGCTTGATGATAGAAGATCCCTGTGTGTCCCATGTTTTAAACGCTGATGGGGCCAAAGATGCATGGACAAAGTTAGAGAAAGCATACTATGATCGAGGTCTCGGAAGAAGATTGTCCCTACTTAGGAATCTTTGTTCTATAAAACTGGATGAATACCCTAGTATGGAGGAATATATTGGGAAGTGCCTGAGCTTGGCTCAACAGCTAAAAGCTATGGAAAAACCGGTGGAAGATGAATTTTTAGCAGCTGTGATGCTGCAGGGTCTACCTTCCAGGTTTGAACCAATGATAATGGCTTTCGAGAGTATGAAAGGTGATATTTCAACTGATCTCGTGAAATCCAAGTTACTTCAAGATAAGAAGTGGAATAATTCCGATGCAGAATGCTTAATTGTCAGAAATAAGAAGCAGAACGCTGTTCGACGAGAAGGTAGTACTCGTTTTCTACGATGCTGGAGTTGCGGACAAACTGGTCATACGAAGAAGTTTTGTAGACAGCAACACAGGGGTTCGAGTACTAGTGGAGAAGCGAAATCCACTGCTGGTAGTGCAGCCATGGCCGCTGCGGAGCAGTTTGATATGTCTTGGTACATTGATAGCGGTGCTTCTTATCATATGACAGGAAATCGTGACTGGTTACAAAACTTTAGAGAAAGTGAATCGAAAATTTCTGTCGCGAGTGGCCAGACTTTAAAATGTATGGGTGTTGGTGAGGTGGTATTAAAATTTTCACAAACTAATGTACTTGTTAAAAATGTTATGTTTGTTGACGGACTGAGTGTTAACTTATTATCTGTAAATTGTATGGCTCGAAATGGTTTTCGTGTTGAATTTGTAGATAGTTTATGTAAAATTTATAATCATAATTCCAATTTAGTCTTAACTTCGCTACAGGGGATTGGAGGTGTATATAAACTTTTTGTACGAGGCTTGGCACTTAGTTCTTTGAAAGTGTCAAAAGAATGCTGGCATGACAGACTTGGACATATTAATTACGACTATTTGAAAACTTTGACTAATGTGAGTGACATTAACTGTACTATTGACAATTCACAAAATGTTTCGTGTCCTATTTGTATTTTAGGAAAACATGCAAGAAAACCGTTTAAATCGGATTATAGCAAGAAACGTGTGCAAAATCGTATCGAGTTATTGCACTCCGATCTTTGTGGTCCTATGCCGGTGCCCTCGTATTCTGGAAAAAGGTATGTGTTTACCATTCTAGATGATTATTCAAGAAAAGTTTTTGTTTACTTCCTGAAATATAAGAGCGAAGTTGCGTCTACCCTTAAAGATTTTATTTCACTGGTAGAAAATCAGTGTGAGAGCAGGGTAAAAATCTTTAGATCTGATGGCGGAAAGGAATTTGTAAACTCAGAGTTAACAAAGTTTTTTAACAGCAAGGGTATAGTACATCAGGTTACTCCCCCATACTCACCACAAGCTAATGGATCTGCTGAGAGATTGAACAGGACCCTGATGGAAAAAGTTAGGTGTTTACTCTTGCAGTCGGGTCTGAATCATAAGATGTGGGCAGAGGCAGCTAGTACGGCTGTGTACCTGATAAATCGTTCTCCGTCATGGAGATTGTCAGGGCAAATTCCTGAAGAGGTTTGGTCAGGTAATAAGGTAAACTATAGCAATTTGAGGGTGTTTGGGTGCGAGGCCTTTGCTCAAATTCCTTCTGTAAGGCGTACCAAGTTAGATCCTAAAAGTCAACGCTACGTGTTTATTGGTTATGAGGAAAATAGCAAGGCGTACAGGCTATTTGATCCGGTTACATCACGTGTCATACGCAGTCGTGATGTAGTATTTAATGAAAGTGTTTTCCCCGGAAAAGAGCCAAGGTCAATTACTGACAATAATAGTGTGACAATATTTTTCCCAGATTTTCCCTTAAGTGATCATGGGCCTTCCACATCATGTAACGGAGGGGAAGAGCGAGTTGATGGTGTGCATGAGGTAGCTGTATCTTTCTTAGAACCGACTTCTACGACTGAGGGGAAGGAAGTTGATGATACAGTTGTAGAATTTAGTGATTGTCTTGAACCATCTACGCCACACCATGGATACAATTTGCGGCCCAGGAACTACCTCGGGTCACCATTTAATAGGCCACATTTGACATTTGTTCATAGTGAGGTGACCTGCTTAAAACTCCGATCATGGTGAAAAAATCGATATTTACTTCAAAACATATGAATCGAATACAGTTATTATGGAAAAGTACTTTTTTTATAAGATCCCTATCTTATAAAAAAAAGTAGGTACTTTTCCACACTGTAATAGGCAAACGAGCAAATGATTACTTGATGGTAAGTGATTATCGCTGCCCGCGACAACAGATGTGTTGCCGGCCTTTTTAAATGGGAATACGCTCTTTTTTATAGGTACTGTATAAATATATTTTACGAGTTTAATTGCCTTAAAATTTTTTAATAACCAATTATTTCTCTGTTAATGAAGTTATTATTGTTTTATTATAAAACAAAAGAATAACATGTTTTATTTTAATAAAGATTTGACTCAAAAAAAATCAAAATCAAAATAATCTTTATTCAACATATACCTTTACAGGCACTTATTGACGTCAACAGACAAAACAAAAAAACAAAGCTTAAAAAAGAAAACAAAAACCTTGTCCGTACGTACGAATAAGGAAAAAAAGAAAAAAATAAAAAAATTGACTCGACACCTGTTCGGAAATTGGGAGAGCCTTCTCGAGAAGAACAGGCAAGAAACTCTGAAGGTCTATTTTTTATCTCCTTTTACAATGTTAATAATTACAATAATATAATACAATATAGTATAAGATACAATCATACCTAATACGATTACAGTCGTATGTATGTTTACATACAAAAATAATACAATAAACTAACTGACTGACTATTAATTCATGGTGAATAATTCACAAGTAATCATTGCATTCATCCGATTTATTGAGGGACATCACTTACGTTTAGACTTCACTGAACGCAACATTGTAACAACGGTTATTTGTGCATTTCCAAACTAAAAAAAAATATTGAATATTTTATGTCCGCCATTACAAGGTTAGTTGAGGAATTTTAATGAAATGTCAAATGTGGCCTATTAAATTGACCCGACTGTACCTCTGTGTGCTACCAGGTGAGCCTGAAAATCCGACACTCTTTCGTCAGATGTTTGGCGTCATGCAATGAAAGAGGAAATGAACTCTTTTGAAGCGCATGACGTTTGAGAACTTATTGATCCACCTATTGGTAAAAATATTATAAGGAATAAATGGATTTTCAAAGTTAAGTGTGATTCTGAAGGGAATATAACCCGGTACAAGGCCAGGTTAGTGGCTAAGACATGCACTCAGAAGTTTGGGGAGGATTATTTTGAAACTTTTTCCCCTGTTATTAGGTATAGTTCTCTTAGATTATTATTGTCTGTTGCTGTTGACTTGAAATGAACTTAGAGGTTGCTGACATACGCTATAAAAGTACGACTGACATGACAGCAGACGTGTAGACAAAACCACTGACTGTGTCAAAGCACAAGTTTTGTTGTCATGAATTAGGTCTAATGAATAAAGTTTTTTTTTTGTTTGTTTCTATTTTATACCAACAAGTGTTATTAAGGGGAAGTGTTGTAGGTTTATTTAGATCTGTCTGTTGTCTATTTTGTGTGACTGTTAGTTGTTGCTATGGTAATAACACGTTGTTGGAATATTGTTCTGTATCAGTAGATGTTTGGGATTTGGGTTTAATATACGTTTTTTAAATTAACAAAGCTATCTTTGTCTTTCCTTCCTCTGCTGTCCTAACTTCAACAGTTTCATTAGAATTTTGTAAGAAATAATTGTAATATTTTTAGAAATCTAAAAGCAATATTAATACAAAATTATAGTGAAATTTCTATATTGACTTACGTTCATGAGATAGCTATTATCTTTTGGTATAATAAATAAACTGGCTTAGCCAAGAGAAACAAGGTCTGAGTAAATGTAGGGTCGTGGTTAGCACACTGATTTAGGTCCCGTTATTCTCACAAAAAATACCACTATCCTGGTCAGCCGTAAACTAGCAGTAGTCCAGCAGAACGTGCCGACGTTCTTCAATAGGCACGTAGCTTTACAGCGGCAAAGAAAGCAGTCAGATCGTAGTTTTATTGTAGTTTTTGCACCTTACAGGATGCAAAATCCAGCAGTAGGTAAGAACCCCGATACCTCAACACAGCACAATTTAAGTAAAATACGTTAATTTTATAAAGATAGAGAATCAAATTTGCGTAGAATTTATGCGAGGTATTAATGACCTGCGGAAAAAAGCACTTAGTGGGTGTCTCAATTGCTCAACTTTGATAATTATATAATAAAAATTGACATATTCAGTTGTAATCATCTACCTTATTGCGATTATCGAGTGTTCATGAAAGATAAATTTAATATAATTATAATTTAATAATTACAATAACGAGATGTTTACAGACATAAAACTTATAACTAGCGAACTCTACACTAAGCTTAGCTTGTACCGTAGAGTTCAGATCACGGTTACTAAAATAATCTATAGGTACAATATTTTCCACAGCTCGAGCGAACTAAACTAGGTTAGTATATATTTTAACAATTCTATACATACATTTTTTACAAAAAATATGTGAAATAAATATAACAATCAAGCAATTTAAATTCAATTAACAACAAAATCAAAATATCAAAAATAATATAGCTATAAGTATAAAAATCTGAGGTGACGGTAAGAAACAATGTGATGTGTATTTGCGGTCGTGCTTTTGTGTGTGTGAGTGTGAATGCGGATATGATTGCCTGTTTTGCATGGAATCGCGCGCGTTGCAGCATGCATCAGTTTGCCAGTAACGTACGTAACGTTTTTTTTTTTTATTAAAAATAGGTTTGCGTTTGTCCACAATCTCACCTGATGGTAAGTGACGATGAGGACTAGGATGAAACATGCTTACCTAGCAAATGCCTTTTCACTCGTGACTTGAAGACCGTAAGATTATATTGTTCCGGGAACACAGACGTCGGCAAAGAGTTCCACATTTTAGCTGTTCGTAATAAAAACGAAGACTGGAACCGTTTTGTACTTGTAAGAGGATAGTCCACCACGTAAAGATGGTAGTTAAGCCTACGTCTGGTTGACTGGTGGTGGAAAGGAGCGGGTGGAATTAATTCATGTAATTCCAACGTACACTCTCCGAAATGCAACCTATAGAAAACCGAAAGGCAAGCAACTCTTCGACGGTGTTCTAGACTCTGAAGACGTGAGTTTACGAAATACTTATTATTTCGTCGTCGATAAGTTTTCTAGCTCGCCTTTCTACTGAGTCCAAGGCAGCCAACTGATAGCGGGCAGAACCGTCCCAAAGATGGCAGCACGTATTGTATAACATACTTTGTTATACGTGACGTCATACTGTCATACTTTGATATAGACGTGGTAAGAGATATACGGGGTGACGTCTAGTAAAGATGGTCTGAGCCTGAAATAGATAATGAGTTTATTTTCTACAACACACATTCATACATATTACATGAAGTCCATAAGAAGAGTCTGAGCTCGGTTTGTTTTTGTCTGACGACAAAAAAGGTGGAAGGCATCAAATCAAATAAATAAATTATTGCCCTAAACCAGTAATTCCCAAAGTGGTCTATAGCAACCTCCTTTTTTTGCGGGGGAAAAATGCTTCTTATACACCTTGTCACCGCGCGTTTTTTTTTTTTTTGTTCCCCTGAGGACAATGCATTAAATTGCATACCCCGGCTGTGGCGAGCCGGCGGTTATGTGGGGCTCTCCTCCCCAGAAGGGGGAGGCCTACCCACTAAAAACCTCAGGGATGGCCTTCCTCAGGCATGTAGGGAGCCCCCGGGAACAGCAAGCCACCTCCGGGAACCCCCAGCCTCTGCTCCCCTGCCTAGAGGGGAGCCCTCCTCAGGAGAGGCTACACTAACTCCCCCGGTCTCCTCCACCGACGACGCCCCCCGGCCACGGAAGGGGCGTGGTCCATCCCGGGTCGCCGTAGCAGTCGCGACTTCCTCGCGCCCGCCGGCGACCCGCGGAGAAGGGGGAGGCCTACCCACTAAAAACCTCAGGGATGGCCTTCCTCAGGCATGTAGGGAGCCCCCGGGAACATCAAACACTTCCGGGAGCCAAGCCACCCACTAAAAACCCCCCGGTGTCCTTCCAGCCCATATCGGGGCGCGTGGCGGGGTGCGCTTTCGCGATGCTACCGCCACACGCAATGATAACCTGCAAGGGTCTACGTCAGCGAATAAAAAATTGGGGGTCCATGAAATGAAAATGGGGGTCAAAATTACGATATAAGTTCAAAAAACACTGATAGTACCTATTTATTAGCATTATACTATCTTCTAATATAAAGACATATACATTATTATATATGAATAACTATGAAGTAAAAAAAATATTATAAAGCTTTGTAAGTTGTAGAATGTAAGCATTACAATATCAGGTAAGCACCCAGGTCTACCCAAAACCGCAAAGTATAGCAAAGGGTCTACTACACAAAAAAGTGTGCTAACCTCTGCCCTAAACGAAACGATCTTAGCTTTGCAGCTTGTCTTCCGCTATTAAAGATGAGGCGGGTCGCTACTTATTAATAAAACACCAAAATTAAAAAGCAGCTAGCGCTTACGTAAATGTTCTCATCTTTCCATCTCGCTCTAACTCATGAGTATACTATATTATACGATGGTACACCGCAGCGTCTCAAGACTTAAGTCTTTGATTCGTGCGTGTCGCTAGCGTTGATGTATAGAACCAAAACCTTCCAACTCACAAAGAACGTAAGGAGGCTCAAAGTCATTCAAAATGGAGAGTGCTATGCTCGAGATTTGTTTGCGTGATCCTATAAGAAATTATGAAATCCGAAAAATGGAAGATATAGCCCAAAATATCGCGAATCATAAGTGGCGAAGGGCAGGACACATTGCTGTAACACTGGGAGAAAAGGTCCTCGAGTGGCAGTCATATGCTTTGGACTGCAGAGTTGGCAGGCCCCCCACAAGATGAGCAGACGACTCGGTGAAGAACGCAGGAAGACGCTGGACCCTAGCAGCACAGGATCTACGAATATGGAGATCTTTGGGGATGTCCAGTAGAGGACGTCTATTGCCAGAAATTATGAACATGAGACCACATAATGTCAACTTTAAACATAATGAAAATTTGGTGTCTTCATATATATTAGAACTTCTTCTTTTTCTTGCTCTGTTCCCGATTTTATTTGGGGTCGGCAGAACTTGTCATCCTCTTTCACTCTCTTCTATCACTCGCTATTTCACCACTCACTCTCTTCTTCAACATGTCATCATTCACACAGTCCATCTTTTCTTCAGTCTTCCTCTCTCTATACACCCATCCACTTTCATTTCCATAGCATAAGTCAGCAATATGACATCATATAAGCTACAGCAACTAAATGAAACTTAAATCCACATTATTGGACTGCAAATGGCCTCTGACATAACATCACCCATTTTTATGTCAATAGGCTAAAAGCTCCGCAAACTCGCTAGCAATTTTGTTAAAAGCCCATAGAACGGTATAATGGGTCCAAAGCTTACAAACTTCGCTCGTTCTATGGAATTGTCCCCTGTGCTTATTTCGGAATTCATGAGGATCACAGGTTATTAATGGTAAACATAATGTCACTGTTAGTTTAATAGACTGCGTTTCATCATGCCTGAGAAGACCCGAAAATATTATAAGAAAATCGGAGTTAACCGGATAAATTACGAACTGGAATCTGTTTTTTTTTTTATATATAAAAATGAATCGCAAAATGTGTTGGTAAGCGCATAACTCAATAACGCCCGAACCAATTTGCCCAATTCTTTTTTAAATTGTTCGTTGAAGTTCAAGGATGGTTTTTAAATGAAAATTTGAATTATTATCGGAAAAATTTTGTCGTTTAATTTTTCTAAATACTCGTGACATGTCGACATATTCGTGATCAGCTCGTCAAGGAGACCAATACTATCGAAAATTTGGAGTCGATCGCCGCTCGCCAAACTGCCATATTAACTGTGCCATGTACTTTAATAAAAATGTGCGTTTAGTGTACTAACTGGGTCTAACCTCTATCTAAGCCATGAAAAATGCAGCTAAAGACTATACCCACTTACATGCACAGAAACTATTATCCTTACAGGTCAAAACATTGGTGAACTATTGCATTCCGATGTTAGTGGTAATGAGTACCGGGCTATGGAAGAGACTCCGGCCACCTGCCTTCTGAAAGCCTCTTAATTGATTTATATTATAAAATAGTTTAAATAACGAATCTCTCCTCGATAAATTATATCGAAGAATGCTATATCTGGGTAGTTGAATTGTCGGTTAGTAAAATACCCTTTTTTTAGGTTACCTCAAACGACAGCATTAATTAAGCATGCTGTCGTGACCTTCGTCTGTCGAAGCGGATTCACGATCCAGCGCCTCTGAGGCTATTTATACCGAACGATTTTAACGGAAATCGTATAACTTTAACGGACTCGACAATTCATACTAATATTTGGTCACAGACATTCGTGCCATTAACCTTTTTTTTTTCTCATACTCCTAATCGTTTCGTCGTTAATATATAGATAGATAGATAGATAGATAATACTTTATTGTACATACACCACAAAACAGAAGAAGAAAATAACATAATACACTTAAAATTACTAGTACAATTGGCGGTCTTATCGCTCAAACAGCGATCTCTTCCAGACAACCTACGGACGGAGAGATATAAAAAACTGGAAAGACGGGGGTGTAAGATACTTACATATTAACAAATAATTTTAAAAATATACTGACAAAACAATACTTAAAATCAATAATAATGAGCTAACTGACTACAGAATTACTTTATGTTAATATATAATTTTTATTTAAATGTATGTGAGATGAAACTATGAAATCTAAAATTGATAAATATAATACGTAATACAAGCTGATAATAAGTAGCGCAACGATCGTATAAGCTAAAGAGATAAATAGTATTCCTTGACTTGGTTTTTAAAAGAATGTACCGTTTGTGCACGCCTAATACAAACTGGGAGAGAGTTCCACAGCCGAATGGCCTGCACAGTAAAAGAGGAACTATAGAAACTGGTGCTATGTTTGGAATTTCAAGAGTTAAATTCTCTGATGACCTTAACGAGTAATTGAAGCTGCTTAGAAAATTAAAACGTTCTTTTAAGTATTGTGGATAAGAGGGAGAGAATAGTATATTGTAAAAGTGAAAGTATATGAGTGTTCCGGCGAAAGCGTATAGGAAGCCACTTGAGCTTAAAGCGAAATTCGGAAACATGGTCATATTTGCGCAATCCAAATATGAACCTTATGCAAAAATTTGAAAGGCGCTCAAGTTTATTTAGCTGGTCCTCCGTGAGATCGAGATAGCAGGCATCAGCATAATCAAGAATAGGAAGTAGCAGAGACTGCGCTAACGCAATTTTAGTAGCAATAGGTAAGAAGTTACGTAGTCTTCTTAATGAACCAGCCGAAGCAAATAATTTACGGCTTACAGCTTGGACTTGCGGTCCCCAGCTGAGTGTGCTATCCATGGTCACACCGAGATTTTTTACTGTCTTGCTAAAAGGAATATCGACACCACCGAAAACAACATTTGGAAGGGAAGACAAATCCACTCTAGAGACTAGTCTGGAGCTGCCTATTATTATTACTTGTGACTTCACCGGATTAATATGGAGCCCGAACGAAGAACTCCATTCCGCAATACATTGGAGGTTGGTGTTAGTGAGATGCACAGCACTGTTCAGATTTCGGGAATGGGGATTGGCAATAAATTTGCAGATCGTCAGCATAAAGGTGGTATGATATAGAAAGTTTAAGAGAGACTGAGTTGATGAAGATGGCAAAGAGAAGAGGTGATAGAACGCCGCCTTGAGGAACACCGACATTTGTTACACACCAGGGAGAGAAACTCTCCCCAAGGCGAACACACTGCCTGCGACCGTATAGGTAATTGCGAAACCAATCATTCACCACTGGTGATATGTTAAGAGAGCGCATCACGGCAAGAAGCACGTCAAAGTTTACGGTGTTAAAGGCATTACTGAAATCCAGTAATGTCAGTAGTGTTAGCTGTCCATTTTCCATACAAGACGAATGTCATCAGTGACTTTGACGAGAGCGGTGGCAGTGCTGTGGCCTGGACGGAAGCCGGATTGGAGAGGGTTAAAAAGGTTATGAAGAGATAGAAATTTACTGAGCTGGTATATATAATTAGCTATATAATTAGTTGTATTTTTTTTATTATGCTTTTTAGTTCCATTTAACATCGCAACGAAATCGTTATAGCTTATTTAGTCGACTAAATTTATAATTTTTCGTTAAGAGATTATTGAAATAAATAAGCAATGTATTGTAATATACTAATTTCATAATTTTATTTCAAAGTTTGTATGTATGTATGTTTGTTATACTTTCACGTAAACACTACTAAATAGATTTTAATAAAACTTTACAGTAATATATTTTTATATAACAATAAGATACATATTGGGTACAAAAATAACCCTTTCTGGTTTTCTCGCTGGTTCTTTCCAGTGCAAGGTCTCCCGCCGACTTGTGAACCATTAGCGTAGCATTTTTGACGTGTAAAAGTGATTGTTTGAAAATACAAGGCGACAAAAATAGCCCATTTTGGTTTTCTTGCTGTTTCTTTCCAATACACGGTCTCCTGCCGAAGACTTATGTTCGTAAGTTTCGATTCGGGCACTAAATTGTTATGACGAAATTTTTCATTTTCACTTCGTAAGATATCTCTTTCCTATGAGAAACTTTATTATCACGTGATATAACTTAATATTCAAGAGACCCATTTCAAACATCTTCAGACTTTTCGTCTGATAGTGTAAAAGATCGTTAGGGCACACGCGACAGACGCCGGCCGGAATCACGCACGGTTGACGCACACCCCAGTTACCGGCCCTACAGACCTTAAGACTTTTTTTACATCCTTGTCTATCTTTCAATATTGTGGGATCCGAATGCAGAAGTATTTGTTTTGTTGCACTTTACACCTATATTATAATTATATATATATATATATATATATATATATATATATTATATTATATATATATTATATATATATATATATATATATATATATATATATATACAGTGTGTTAGGGATCGGACTTCCGATACTTTACCAACGTGTTGTATGTTAAGTTTTATCGACAAAAACCTATACAAATGGGGGTCGCATCCCTCACCCCTATGAATGAGAGCTATTTTAAAATTTCTCGTATTTTAAGGAGTTTATTAAATCTTGCTGTTTTACGATTTTATTTGGTCTACATACACAAAAGTGGCCTTATTTCAAAGTTAATGAGCTGTGCTAGCATTTAACAATAAATTTGTTAAGAAATTCTTTACAATAATAAACAAAATCCTTTGATTTAGACGGAAAACTGGGTAAAATTATCTATTTTTTTTTTAGTTATTGGGCTCTACCTAAAATTCCGGGCCCTTGACATATATATATATATTTTTTGTTTTAATTTATTGGCAATGAGTTGAGCTTGTATATGAAAAAAATAAAAAAGTGTTTATTCCGGCTTTTAACAGTTATATACAATAGTTTTTTACTTCTGCCAAACTGCATAACAGTTTGTTGGCAGACGTAGCTCTCATATATTCATTGTTCTTATAAAATTTATAATTTTTACACTTTTTCAGTATTGGCTATAGTAAAAGATATTTAGACACATTAACAAATAATAAGACAATCGACAAACTGCTCTAACTAATTAATCAATTAAACTACTAAAGCACTTTAATAAAATATATAAATAAAAAAATCATTACTACATAATCACTATCTGATAAGCATAATGAAAATTATATTATTATCTAATGAATGAGTCAACATGGATCCCTCCCAAAACATAAATTTTAGGTGGGTTCCATGTTGTCTCTAACAATTTTCAGGAGAAATTCTTTAATCTTGCGTTTAAACGAGCGTTTCGTTATATCGTTATCGTATATATACGAACCATCTTAAATATGCATTCACTTGTAGACGCACGGATGTGGTGGGGCAGATCATTCCATAGGTTACAAAGTACTAAAACGATTTAAATTAAACGACGTGATTTCTTCTCCATACATTGTACGCCCCAAATTGAATCGTGAAGGTAAAATGCTAGTTTTGCTGGGAATCATTCATACAGATAAAGACATCATAGATTTGTTGCAGCACAGACAAACGTATGTATTTCCATTTCCATTTTAGTACGTCTTTGTAACTTAAATATAAAAGTTAGACATATGCTGTCGTTGACTTTTTTGTAGGCACTTTCAAGCTCTACATCTTTTCTCTACAACTCAAAAATATATATTTCATAGTTAAGGTAGCGTTCGTAAGAAACGCTTTCATTCGACCGTCTTTTCTCCGATTCACTTTGCAAAACGGACTACTACGTTAAACAAAAAGTAATAGAACTAATATTATATCGAAAACTCCCACACTAGGTTTTGTGTATATGTATGTTTTTATATTTATTTATTTATTGCTTTCATGTTGTACAATTTGATGACACTTACTAACATTTCACTGTTTCAAACATGAAACCTGCTAGGGCACTGCAACATTACGCTACACTTCATACTTCTATCTTTCACCACTTATTCTAAATATACCTGCACTAACTTACATATTTATTTACATTAGCCTATTTTCAACTATCATTCCTATTATTCTATACAAATTACATAATATATTGAATAGCTAAATTGACTCTCAGATCAAGTTCCGGTCCTGTCATCAAAAAACTCCTGCAACGTATATAAAGGTCTTCCTTTAAGGTATGCTTCCAACGTGCTCTTGAACAAATTATATTTCTCCATGTTTTGTATATTAATTGGAATCTTGTTATATATCCTAACACACATAGAATAGGGACCAGAACCTACCATCTTCAAATTGGTTGGAGGGAGTGCAAGATATTCTTTTTGTTCTAAGTTTATTGGTCGCGTATAATTTTCTTTTCTCATCTTAAACATGTCAATGTGTCTTTTAACAAAGGTACCAAAGGTAACAAAGGTAAAGGTAAGGTTAACAAAGGTTTATATGTGTATATATATATATTTTTTTCTGTCTTTTGTTATTAATCTTTGTTTTTTATGTGTACTACTTAAATATATGTGCATTCTGATAAAAGTTTATCATTTATTCATTAAAAAAATTATCAAGACTTACCTCAAATTGTCCAGGCGTTTCACACAGTACAATCAAGTCTAGAGTCTACACTAAGGTTTCAACTACAAACGAACAAGAATGGAAATCTGTCTTAGCTTAAGCAATTAACAATGCTAAGTTAACAGGTGTTAGTTATTCGTTAACTGGACTGTAAATTTATGTATAAGTTCTGGGGATTGCAATGGGAGCCTTGTTTAAACTGGTCTACCTCAGCCTATCGCCGTCCACTGCTGGACATAGCCCTCTCCAACGAGACCCAGCGATTTTTACTAGGTCGTCGGTCCGTCTGGTAGGTAGCCGTCCCACACTGCGCTTGGTGGTACGTGGTCTCCACTCAAGAACCTTTTTGCCCCATCGACCGTCCAATCTTTGTGCTATGTGGCCGACCCATTGCCACTTCAGCTTATTAATCCTATGGGCTATGTCAGTGACTTTGATTCGTCTACGGATCTCCTCATTTCTGATTCGATCACGTAGAGAAACACCTGCATAGCCTTCTCCATAGCTCGTTGAGCGACTTTGAACCTTCTAAAATGGGTTTTGTGAAGCAGTACGTCTCAGAGCCGTTAATCATCACTGGTAACACACACTGGTTGTAAACCTTTGTTTTTAGGCACTGAGGAATGTTGAACTAGAAGACATTTCGTAATTTACCGAACGCTGCCCAGCCGAGTTGGATCCGTCTACTGACCTCTCTCTGAAAATTGGACTTACCTAATCGGACTCCTAGGTAAATATATTCGTCGACAATTTCAAGGTTAAAGTTCCCAACAGTTGGTGCGGTGTGTTCAATATGGACATTACACATGACCTTTGTTTTGTCCATGTTCATTTTAAGGCCCACTTGTCTTTATCGAACTTTATTTTTCCTCGTCTTTTATTTTACCACGTCTCAGAGCCGTAAGTCATCACTGGTAACACACTGGTTTGTTTTTAGGCACTGAAGAATGTTGGACGCGAAGATATTTCGTAATTTACCGAAACAGGCCTCAGTCACAGATATATAAATCTTTGTTTTCTTTTCGATCCCAAAATTCAAGACCTGCTAGCGGCAGCGTCTGAGTTGTCGCGCCCCTAGACATCCCCTTCTCCGCAGCCTTTTGCTTAGCCAAGAGTTCAACATCCCATCAACATAGGCCGGAGCCACTTTGGTATACCTTGCCTCTTCTAGCGCATATTGCTCTCTTTATAGGGCAGCGCTTACTGTGCCTCCTGAGGTGCGGTCTTCCTTGTCACGTCAAGCCATAGATCAATAGGACCAACGGCTTTCCGTCGGTGCCGTACTCCCGCACCTCGAAGCTTGGCTCCACGGGAAGGAGGAGGTCACCTACCGATTGACTCAGATACTCACCGGGCACGGCGACTTCGGTGAGTATCTGTGTCAACTAGGACGAGAGGGATCGACACATTGCCACCACTGCGCATCCGACCTCGACTCGGCCCAGTACACGCTGGCGGAGTGCCCCGCGTGGGCCTCCGAGCGCCGAGTCTTGGTCGCAGAGATCGGGCGAGATCTGTCTCCGCCGGCATTGATTGCGGCAATGCGGACGAGGGAGGTTGGAGGGCTGTGGCCTCCTTCTGTGAAGCAGTGATGCTCCAGAAGGAGGCTGCCGAGCGGAGTCGGGAGATGGCCGATCCCGCTCGAAGAAGGCGGCGCCGGGCTCGGTTGCACAGCTGCGGCGCCGCCGCGGGTCGCCGGCGGGCGCGAGGAAGTCGCGACTGCTACGGCGACCCGGGATGGACCACGCCCCTTCCGTGGCCGGGGGGCGTCATCGGTGGAGGAGACCGGGGGAGGTAGTAGCCTCCCCCGAGGAGGGCTCCCCTCTAGGCAGGGGAGCGGAGGCTGGGGGTTCCCGGAAGTGGCTTGATGTTCCCGGGGGCTCCCTACATGCCTGAGGAAGGCCATCCCTGAGGTTTTTAGTGGGTGCCTACCCACCCCCCTTCTGGGGAGGAGAGCCCCACATAACCCCGGCTCGCCACAGCTGGGGTATGCAATTTAATGCATTTTCCTCAGGGGAACAAAAAAAAAAAAGGACCAACGGCTTAGGCTGAGTTTAGTCGGTAGGTCTGTCGCGGAGAACCGCTTCGATTCATCAGGAGTCCGACATAACACCGTGACACTTGCCATTGCGGTGGTATCCATGAGGATTCTCAGCCTTCCCCTCTCCTGAGGAAGAAAAAATCGATCCCACTCGTCATGTTGTGCTTTGCGGTCTAATTTTAAACTGATTCTTGATATATCGCCCCGAAGTACCGATTTCTTTTCATACTCCATTTCGGCTTATGTATATAATATATACGCCGAAGTCCTTTAAAAAGCAAGTCTGTGTTCACTTCCTGTCAAAGATTCCTTAATTTAAAACTAGTTATATATGTATATATATATATATATAGGTATATATATATATAGGTATAATATATATATATATATATAGGTATATATATATATATATATATATATATATATATATATATATATATATGTTCGAGTAGTTTCAAGTTAAGGCATGTCTAGCTCTTTATATATCCTACGTGATAAAAAGTCTTTTCGTGAATCAGGCTCGTTGAAAATTGTCTCAAATTCTCAATGTCGCTGGCTATAATAAAAATAAGTAAATATATATTTATATATAAAAATTGAAATAACATTCTAATATATTGAAATAATTTTTGAAATCGATCTAGTAGTTTCTAAATGGCAACCCTGAAATATAAAAGTTAGGGCATATATTAAAAAAAATATCGTATATAAATTCTACAAACTAAATTATATATATTTTTTTTGTTATTTAAATTTCATATATTAAATTCTCTAATCATTACTCCACAACAAAAAAAAACAGATGTTTTTGTAACAATTTAACATTCCACAGAGTTCATTTGATATATAATGTTTATAACACGGAATTTTAAGTGTGCCAACCCTAAACTGCAACCTGACACGTAAGCGCTCGTTACCAAGCAATACTACACTCAACTGCTATAGAAATAACATTGAATATAGCCTGGCTATTACGCGAGCAAAATGGCAGCTACAAATTGTTTGCATACGAAATTGAGTTTTAAATGTGAAGAGTAAGGTTTGAATTTGTAGAGTGAATTCGCGAAGTGTTTCTGCGCGGGATTTTCTCACTTAGGGCGTCGGGAGTGGGCTCATTTCCACTTGAAGCGCCGGCTGATACGGATGGCATTATTCGAGTCGCTGCAGCCCGTAATGTTGTTATTGTGTATTTTCGCGGATTTTCTGCGAAGGATGCTCCAGGAGATGGTGCCGGGACGAGCGCACACTTACGGCTGAATTAGAGGGATGAAATATAGGGAGCGATAGAAGAAGGTTCTATTTTATTTTCGTGTTAAACGGTATTTTCCTGTGTTACAGTAATTAAAATAACATGCCAATTTTATTGGCTGACGTTTCGCGCGTGTTGCACCGGCCGTGGTCGCACGCGGATTGGAGCTGCGCTGTCATCTTCGTAATGCGGCGGCTTTTTCGAACTGCCGGCATATTTTTTGTTCTGTGCATACCCTCACATACAACGCTTGGTGCCCGTATTTTGGACGCCTTACAAAATCTACAAAAAATATTGACCTTTATCAACTAGCTTTCTGCCCGCGGCTTCGCCTGCGTGGATTTCGGGATTGGGTCTATAGAGGATTAAGGGTCATAGCTTTTGCCCACGGCTACATATCCGCGGAAGTCGGTTTGTGGCGCGAAGGTTTTATTGCGCTTCTCGTGGGACTATCCGTTTTTTCGAGATAAAAAATACCGCAAAACCTTGCTCAAGAATCACTCTATCTATTATGAAAACCGCATGAAAATCTGTGCAGTAGGTTTTGAGCGAAGACTTTATTGCGCATCCTGTGGGCTCTGACATTTTTTCCGGGATAAAAAGTAGTCTATGTTACTCGGGGATAATGTAGCTTTCCAAAGGTGAAAGAATTTTTGAAATTGGTCCAGTAGTTTCGGAGCCTATTCATTACAAACAAACAAATCTTTCCTCTTTATAATATTAGTATAGATATCAAACACCTTCTAGAAATAACGGTTTATTTATTTAAATCAATGGAATACTATACCGTGACTTTTATGACTAGCACTCTTCCCGACTGACTGAATACTGTCGCTGACCAAGTCATATCTAATCATTACACCTTTTAAAATCAAATGTGCAACTGTGTTGCGTCACATTGCTCACTGTGCTGCCATCAGGTTTTCGACAAACTGCGTATTTGAGGCAGTGCAGGTTCTCAGTGTAAGGAGACTATACCTATTACGAATCGTCTTGCTTGCTCAGTCAGAAGTCATGTCGTCTGCATATTATGCCGAAGCATCAAGAAAACGTACTTTTAGATTCCCTCTTCCCCCTGTTAAATCCACTTTCGCTAAAAGGTTCAGCTCCTTTAGAAAACCATTTGTTTATAACCGGTTTAATTGCATTATTAATAATAACATCCATTAACTTGAAACCGCATGTACAAAATGTTGGTGACAAACTATCGCGATTTACGTATCCACTGCGGCATATTGCACGAACTTCTTCAGAAAAAACTGCAATTCTGGCGTATTATGGATATGTTCAATCTACTTTAAGCTATGCCTTAATATTTTGGGGTAACTCGGTGAACAGTATAGAGGCATTTAAAATGCAGAAGCGCTGCATTAGAGCGATTGGTGAGCTAACACAGAGAGATTCCTGTAGGCCTTTATTTTCAAAATATATGATCCTGCCTCTTCCTTGTTTGTATATCAAAGAAGTAGCAGTATTTGTCAAAAAACTTAAACTTATTTAAATCTGTCACCACGCTTAGCATTAACTTTAGAGATAAGTCTAGAATAGTCACAGAGCACATGCATACTACGGCGTTTTATAATAAAAGCTTATTTCATATGTCGCACAAGATATACAACAACCTGCCTATTCAAATAAGGAAAATGGATATGCCCAGATTTAAAAGTTGTCTTGAACAATGGCTATTCTCTAAAATGTATTATAGTGTTACAGAATTTATAAATGATAAAAACAAATAGGTAATATATAATTTTTGAATGGTTTATTAATAAGTGACTAAGTAGATATATTTTTCGTAATAATGTAAATGTAATTAAATAGTTAATTGACGTAATAATGTATAATGTAATGTAATAATGTAGTATATAGGAGTTCATTGACATAAAATTATTGTACGCCTTTTTAGGCAAACTATAGTGATACTTATGCAAAATACCATAAAATCATGTATATACCTGTAGTTTGCAATACATCTTTTTGACTTTGACTTAGAACTGAGTCGCGAAACAAAAATAATGTTAGAAAAGAAAATGTCAAATTGGACTTATAAACAAACCGAGGATTTTTTTAAAATGTATTAATTAACATAATATCATAATAATTATGTATAACAGCAACAGATTTTTACTCTAATAGCACAACAGATATAAAGTAATATTTTATGTATTTCTTTTTTTAGTCTTCATACTTTATGTTTTACTAACAATTTTATATAGCCTAGGTATCTATCGCAATTCATGTTTGTAAACCTACAGTAAAAGTTCCTACAGGAACTTGTATCATAATAAAATATTGCTCGTTTTTAAATGATTGTATGCGCGTGTCCTGCGGTTGTTTTTTTTTTTAGTTGTGCTAATTTACACGGGTACCTGTTTTTGGTAATTTGTATCCTTCTGTGGCTTAAGGGTAGTCATACTCTCATTAAAATCTCTTCGGCAGTGTCGTGTGAGGCGGGTCGTTACGTTCCCTAAAACATGGTTGAGCGAAGCGATGGCTGGTTCATGCGTCATGCTCGTGAACGGGTGCTGCCAGCGGAGATGAGTCGCTCTTTGCTATACTGGGTACTACTCGTATTTATTATAATTTTAATTTAACTTTAATATATTCTTTTAAAACTGTATAACACGGCATTCCTAATATAGGCATGTTTTTCAAAAATAAATTTTTACTAATTATATTATGTAATGGAAAGTGACTTCATGAATTATCAATATTGAAGTCATTTTCCAAATTGGACGACTCTGTATCTATTTAATACAGGGAAAAAAACAGCCCTTGCTGAGTTTCTTGCCGGTTATTCTCAGTACAAGGTCTCCCGCCGGTAGATTTGCGAACCGATGGCGTAGCTTATCGACATTCACAAGTGCTTGTAACAGCCCAGACTGAATAAATGATTTTGAATTTTGAATTTTTTGAATTTTGAGGACAGGCCTAGCCTAGTGTAGGAGGTTTTGCCACAATTACAAAGTTTGTTTGTAAATTTGGTTAAAAAAGAATTTTTTTATTTATTTATTATTTATCTATTGAATAATGTTACAAACAGAAAAGAGACAGTAGTCAAATCCGCAATCTATCATCATGGTATAATTTCAAGCATGAGAAGTAGAATTTAACAATTGTTTCTTACCTGTTTTCTAACAAGCTCTCCAAATTTCTAATCAGGTGTAGAGTTAGTTTATTTCCTTTTCTATCTTCTTCTTCTTGTTCTTTTATGCTTAAATTTGTCCTGACATCAAAAAACGCATATATAATAGACCAATACTAATATTATAAAAAGTATATAGCAATATAGTATATAACAAATAGACTAAAAAAATACTGAGTCGAATTCAAAAACTTTTTCACCATTTTAAAAGGCTACATTATTCTTGATTATCAGAAGCTGTAATCAAATTTTAATTGCGGGAAAATATCTCTTTCCTATGGGAATATTTGTATTGATTCGTATTCAATATTCTTCGTAAACAATATCGGACCGAATTCAAATACAATTCTTTCATTATTAGAAGGCTTAATTATTCCTAATTGACAGACGCTACTAACAGAGGGAAAATATCGATTTCCTGTGGAAAAAAACAACACAACGCATTTGTAACGATTAAACTGAAAAATGCTGAACTGATTTTTAATATTCTTCCACAGTTAGAAAGCTTTATTATCTCTGATAAATAGACGCTATAATATAATTTTTACCGCGGCAAAATGTCTACTTCTTATTGAAAAAATTGATATAAGCCGCTTATTAAAAATGTATTGAACCGATTTCAAACATTGATTCACTAGCTTTATTATCCCATATTAACAGATGTTATGAAATAATTTTTACCGCGGAAAATAATTATCTGCCACCCGTGCGTAAGTCGGGGTCAAAGTAACAAAGTGATTAATCATCACTTTATTGATAACTAGCTTTCCGCCCGCGGCTTCGCTCGCATTATATTCGAATTTCCCACAGGAAGGATATGTTTTCGGTCGGTAAAATTATCTTATTTCCTTCCTTGGGTCCTCGGGTTTTACAATTGGTATATACGGGGTATACTATCTGTGTATAAAATTTTATTTAAATCGGTTCTGTGGTTTTTACAAAACTGCCATACAACCTTTCACCCCCTCCTTTCAACCCTTTACAGCCCTTTTCTGCTTTAAAAGGTAGCCTCTGTCCTGTCTCAGCCTCTAGACTATCTGTGTACCAAATTTCAATTAAATCGGTTCAGTGGTTTTAACAATATTTTCATACAACCTATTATCCCTCCTTTCAACCTTTACAACCCTTTACAACCTTTTTTGTATAAAAAAGTAGCTTGTGTCCTTTCTCGGGCTCTGGATTATCTATGTACCAAATTTCATTTAAATCGGTTCAGTAGTTTTAACAATATTTTCATACAACCTATTATCCTCCTTTCAAAGTGAAAGTGGAACAGACAGACAGACAGACAGACAGGCAGACAGAGTTACTTTCGCATTTATAATATTAGTATGGATTCATCAAATATCGTGTAGAAAGTAACAAAATTCACACAAAATACCTTTATTTAAAATTCTTTTAGAACCTGAAATTAAAACCACATGCTATTATTAGACATGGTTTGACCAAGGGGTTAAATCGGTTTTAACACCTTGCAACAAGGCTCATAATGCAAAATCCGGTATTTCTTATCGCAGTCGACATATGCTTGCAACAGTTCTATCGATACCAGCTACAATCGATATTGAATTCTATCAACATAAAAGTAAGTGCGAAGTTCGAAAAGTTGATTTTGTGAAACATGATAGCGAAGCCTTAGGAACGCGTCCGCTCATGTGGTCTGTGATTGATTTTTTATCGACATGTTTCGTCGGAACTTGATATTTTATTTTCAAGACACATTGAAATCTTTATTCAAATAGGATATTTCTAAACTAAAGGTCTCTTAAAATACCGACATTTAGCAAGGATGCTTCCTTTCGCCTGATTTGAGATTATTTATGTGAAATAAAAAATATCTTTTTGACGACCTGTAGCCGAAAGTTTAGTATTCCGAGGTCCCGGGCTCATATTTCGGTGAGGGCAGATATTTGTGTAGTAAATGCGATAATTTGTGCCTTTTTCATGGTTTCTAACAAAATATTTATATATGTATAATATATGCACGTTTCTCCGTTAACTTAGATCCCATAACACAAGCTTTATACAGAGATTACTTTGGGCTAGGCTAATGCGTGTGCGTGTAGTAAATATATATCCCACCAAAAACATTCTGTAAAAAACTAGCCAAGTCTCGATGGCGCTACTAGTTTATCTCTAAAAAGTAATGAAATATAACAAAGTCGTGCCAAGACTAAGGTTCCTTATTACGATTTCGTTATTATTATAGTTAATGTTGTGTGACTTCAATACTCAATACTTTATTGTTTCCAAAATTTTAAATGATGGTCAGACAATTTTGGTCCCTGTTGGGCGCAACAATATGGTAGGTATGTTGCTACAAATACAACATAAATAAAATAATTACAAAAATCAATTTATAGTAAATAAAATAACACACACACACATATATATACACACATACATATATATATATACATACATACACACTCATACATATATATATATATATATGTGTACATTAATTGTGCTTACTATTAGGTACAGAAAAACAAAATATTTTATTTATCATTTCATATCAATACATAGTATAAAACAAAGTCGCTTTCGCTGTATGTCCGTATGTATGCTTAGATCTTTAAAACTACGCAACGGATTTTGACGCGGTTTTTTTTAATAGATAGAGTGATTCTTAAGGAAGGTTTGTATGTATAATAAATGCATAATATAGTAGAGAAACACTGATAAATTTAAAGGTTTCTAATGTGATATCGTAAACAAGCATGTTTTTTTGCGCTTATATTGCAAACGCTGGCTGAACCCTACGAGATAGACCAAAATAATGTACTACAGTATTGTACAACTTACAAAAATCCACAAAAAAGTCCGCGATGGTATATGTCTATCTCTTAGGGATAACCCACCATAACCATTTTTTCACTGCACCCGTGCGAAGCCGGGGCGGGTCGCTAGTAAATTATATAATACAAAAATAATAATAAATGATACAGATTTAATAAAATTAATTTGATTAAATAGATTTCAATAAATAGATTTTATGTCATGGAGAAGGAAGGGACACCCATATTAAAATTTATCATCAAAAAACTCGTTTAAATTATAGTAAGCCTTAGCTAATAGCATGCTTTTTAATAATGCAATGAATTTCTTATCACTTTTCTCGTTTATCAGATTGTTTGGCAATTTGTTGAATATTTTTATGGCCATCACATACGGGCTAGTCCTATGTAAGAAGCCTTAGCTTAGCCTTAACTTAGCCCGTAACCGACGTAGTCGGTCAATTACGGGTACTCTCGACCTGCCCTTCCTTTAGTATACCACTGTTTGGTACAAGTATGCTCGTCTAGATCACTGATTCCGAAAGTGGTCTATACTCGTATCAACCCCTAGCGGTCTATGACAACTTGCAAGGGGTGTAATGGCCGTTTTCACCAACCTTGTCTTAGCTTAGGCGACACCTAAGTGACATGCTGTCACTTTTTGTATTAACTGAAAAGAGTGAGACAGCATGTCCCTGTACAGTACGTTTCATACGTACTGTTATAAATAGAAAAAATATTATAAATGTTTATAAAATTTTGCAAGATGTAGGCGTTCAATATCAGGTAAGTAACAAAGAAAAAAGTTTGGGAACCACTGGTCTAGATCGTCCTCTACTAACTACCCCATTTATATTTGCACTAGCGACCCGCCCCGGCTTCGCACGGGTGCAATGTTTATATAAATAAAAGTAATTAAATGGTTATAGTAGGTTATCCCTAAAAGATAGACATATACCATCGCGGACTTTTTTGTTGAACTTTTTAAGGTGAACAATACTGTAGTACATTATTATGGTCTATCTCGTAGGGTTCAGCCAGCGTTTGCAATATAAGCGCAAAAAAACGTGCTTATTTACGACATCACATTAGAAACCTTTAAATTTATCAGTGTTTCTCTACTATATTATGCATTTATTATATACAAACCTTCCTTAAGAATCACTCTATCTATTAAAAAAAACCGCGTCAAAATCCGTTGCGTAGTTTTAAAGATCTAAGCATACATACGGACATACAGCGAAAGCGACTTTGTTTTATACTATGTATTGATGATTATAAAGTTTTTCGTCCTTCTACGTGTGCAAATCATCCAAGCAATCCCGTCTCAATTTCGTCCCCACATTTTTTAAGTGACATATGAATGAAAATCTGTAAGTCCTTTAAACAGTCATAAAGCTTACACAGATATAGTAACATCCCGAAGACAGGATACAAAGCAAAAATCCTTGCCAGTTAATTATAATGAATGCCGCAGGCAACGAAGTAATTAATGACCATATTTCACGGAAGATTAACTTAATGAATGAAACGATTACTGGGAATTTCGTATTTCGAAACATTTTTGTGAGCCGCCATATTGAATAGTAATTATTTAGTAGCATGGCTATCGAAGATTATTCGCAATGATATTGGCATTACACCTCATTTTAATGGCAATGAAAATTGCAACTGAATGTTAAAATGGTACTTTTAATATTTATTCGTACTCGCTTGACACTTTAAAATAAATATTCTATCGAGATAACGACAGTTATAGCCTCATGCGGCTGAGCCTTGATCTTTTGCTTTCAGCAGCATACATATATATATTATTGATTGTATGTTTGTTTTTTCTCAAATATTACCATTGTTTTAGTAGATATTTATGTGTATTTTGCAGAAAATAATGAATACTTTATCCAACTATCTAAATCGTGGCTTTAAACTAAATAATTGATTTTTTTTTTTTATAGGATAGGGCAGCAAACGAGCAAACGGATCACCTGGTGGTAAGCAATAACCGTTGCCCATGGACACCCGCAACACCAGTGGAGTCACAGATGCGTTGCCGGCCTTTTAAAAGGGAATAAGAGGAATAAGGGGAATAAACGGGAATAAGGAGGGTTGGGCCTCCGGTACCCTCACTCACTCGGCGAAACCCAGCGCAAGCGCTATTTTACGCCGGTTTTCTGTGAGGCCGTAGTATCACTCCGGTCGAGTCGGTCCAATTCGTGCCGAAGCATGGCTCTCCCAGGGTAAAAAAAAACTAAAAAAATAATAAAGAATTAATTTAAGATGTGTCTGTAACTCGTTGAATCATTTTTAGCCAGAGTCTTTAGGGACCAACGGTTTGTCGTTAGTATTATGGAGGACGCAAATTCTTGAGACTATGACGAGCTTGCTAAATTGCAAGTTTTCGTTTTGGATATTTCAATCTATTTGAGAGCTTGTACTGTTTCAAAGAACGTAAGAAAGTTGAAATGTTTTTATAAATACTTCTATTCTTATAATAAATCTGTAGAGAGGTCAATTCTGTACATAAAATATATTCCAAAACAACTGTCAGAGGGTGATACTGATGCAAAAAAGTCTATATTTGTCAATAAGTAACAAATAATAAATAAGTGATTATTTATTATTTCACTTCGATTTTTATATGTTTTGAAATTATATTTTTAGCCATTTTCCAAATGTTTCTTTTTTAGTTTATTACCTCAGAACTATCAGTAGGTGAACCGATTTTGAAGATTTTTTAATATGACCTTTACCTTTTGAAGCTGGTTGTTTTATTTAAAAAGAAGCCTCGAAACAGTATCCCTCGACGCGTCTCTACCACTGGCAGGTTCCTACTTTCCCACGGGAGCAGTATGTTAGTTCACGCTCTGTTTGCAACAGTTATTCGAAGTGCCGCTTATTTTGAAATCGCCCTGTGATTGTAGCTTAATAGCCTTTAGACGGATTGTAAAATAGTGAACTGGTTTCAAAATCAAAATAATGTTTATTCAACATGGGCCAAATAAATAAAAAATTAAAAACACAACGATCGTAAAAGTTACAGAACGTTATAAACGAATAAATAAAAACTACTACTCATTATCATGAGTGTGCTAGCGCTTTCGATAACAATACTATATTACTAAAACAAAGTCTCTATCCGCAGTCTGTCTGTCCATATGTATGCTTAGAGCTTTAAAACTACGCAACGGATTTCGATGCGGTTTTTTTAATAGATAGAGTGATTCTTAAGGAAGGTTTATATGTATAATACATGCATAATATAGTAGAGAAACACTGATAAATTTAGAGGTTTCTAATGTGATGTCGTAAATAAGCACGTTTTTTTGTCGCTTATATTGCACAAACGCTGGCTGAACCCTACGAGATAGACCAAAATAATGTACTACAGTATTGTCCACTTTAAAAAGTTCAACAAAAATTCCGCGATGGTATATGTCTATGTCTTAGGGATAACCCACTATAACCATTTTTTCATTGCACCCGTGCGAAGCCGGGGCGGGTCGCTAATAAATTATAAATAATTAAATGGCGTCGACAAGGATGATAGACTTCAGTGTTGCCAAGTGCTGTAAAAGTTGTGTTGCAAGTTGCTGAAAAATATTTATAATAATATCTATTTTTCATTGATTGATATTTCAATTCTTCGTGATGTTGTTACTTCAAAAACTCTTAGATTAAAAAAAAATGAATATAAATCCATGTTACTATTTAACTTTGAAGAAGAAAGTAAAGTCACTTTGCTTATTTTTAAATTTGATAATCTATACTAATATTATAAAGAGGAAAGATTTGTTTGTTTGTTTGTTTGTAATGAATAGGCCCCGAAACTACTGGACCGATTTCAAAAATTCTTTCACCTTTGGAAAGCTACATTATCCCCGAGTAACATAGGCTACTTTTTATCCCGGATAAATCGACAGATCCCACGGGATACGCAATAAAGGCTTCGCTCAAAAATTACTGCACAGATTTTCATGCGGTTTTCATCAATAAATAGAGTGATTCTTGAGCAAGGTTTTGCGGTATTTTTTATCTCGGAAAAAACAGATAGTCCCACGGGAAGCGCGATAAAACCTTCGCGCCATAAACCGACTTCTGCGCATATGTAGCCGTGGGCAAAAGCTATGACCCTTAACCCTCTATAGACCCAATCCCGAAGTCCACGCAGGCGAAGCCGCGGGCAGAAAGCTAGTTAAATACAAAAGTAATAACTTTTAATGACTTTAGCGGGCTAGTATATTTATGAAAATTTGATTTGTGTATAAAAGTTGTAACACACTACATAATAATTTTCAAATGCATAATTCAAACACAATAAATAAAAATAAACTTACCGTTCCAACGTACAGGCTACAAAAAACTAGAGGTTCATTTGTGGGCAAATGTATAAATTTTTATAACAAGATTCCACATAGTGTAGCTGAATTGCCTTTTCATAAGTTCAAGGTACATGTTAACAAGACGCTAATGAGTAAGGGCTATTACAGAGTCAATGATTATTTAAATGATGCCAATGCTTGGTGTTGATTTGAAGATTACGTTCTAAAGTGTAAATATTTGTTTTCCGTATAAATTGTAAACACATATGTTCGTTGTATGGTAACGACATAATTTATTGTAAACTAGCTTTTGCCCGCGACTTCGTTCGCGTGGACTTCAGGTTCGTCCCGTCAATGAAACCTCAAAAATTGTAGCCTATGTGTTATTCTGATGTATAAGCTATATTGTGGTAAAGTTTCATTCAAATCCATTCAGTAGTTTTTACGTGAAAGAGTAACAAACATCCATACATCCATACTTACAAACTTTCGCCTTTATAGTAGTAGGATGTTGTTATTACTTTTGATAAAGCTGATAAGTTTCTTGCACCCATTCTTTTTATCAGCTAAAAAATACGACCTGAATGGGTGGTAGGGAAAAACAATTTAGACGATTCAAAATAGCTTTCTATAAAGTCATATTTGAATAAAGTTAATTTTTGATTTTGAAATATAATACAAGAGATTTCATATTGAAAACAATAAAAGAGTATTTAAATTGTTATCTTATATATAAAAACTAGCTGTTGCCCGCGACTTCGTCTGCGTAAATTTCGAGTTGAATGTTATTGATACACAAATCATATTAATATACGATTTTACCGATTAAAATATTTTTGGTATAAAGCAATTCCTTGAGGTAAAGTAAACTCAAAGAATTTTTTTATATACCACATTATTCGTTTTTCCTTCAGGGGCTAAAAAAAACAATGCTCTGCACTGCTGACTCGTGAGCAAGCCACGTAAACAAAGTTTAGATATCATTCTGAGTTAAAACAAAGCAAATAGTGAAAGTTTCAAACAAATCGGTTCAGTACTTTCGGAGATAAACGTGAACAAACATGCAGACAGACAGACAGACAGACAGACAAAAAATTCCAAAAATTTTTTTTTCTTTCTAATAATCTATTTAAGTGCTCCTCTATCCATTTCAGTCAAAAATACTAAATGTACAGACAAAATATTTTTACTGTCTTTCGCAATATTATCATGCCTTGAGTTCATTAAAATGACGATAACTTTTTTTTTTAATGAACCGATTTTGATGAAACAAAGTTTAGATATTATTCTGAGTTAAAACAAAGCAAATAGTGGAAGTTTCAAGCAAATCGGTTTAGTACTTTCGGAGATAAACGTAAACAAACATACAGACAGACAGACAAAAAATTCCAAAAATTTTTTTTTGCTTTCTAATAATCTATTTAAGTGCCCCTCTATCCATTTCAGTCAAAAATACTAAATGTACAGACAAAATATTTTTACTGTCTTATTATATGTATTGATGAATCGCAAAATGTGTTGGTAAGCGCATAACTCAACAACGCCTGGACCAATTTTGCCAATTAATTTTTTAAATGTTCGTTGAAGTTCCATGATGCGAGGCGAGAAAAATTGGAATAATTATCGGAAAAACCCTAAAATAGCCCTTTCTTTTCGTTTTTGTATAAAGTTCATATTGCAAGCACTCGCTGTTGTCTAAGCAATGTAGGTGTGTTCCTAACATCAAGAGTCAATTTGCGCTTTATTAACGCTATATACAGTTGAAATTCAATCATATCTATCAAAACAGTGTGCGTGTGTGCGTTGGAGCACAGAATACATCGTTGGAGGATTTAATGTCACGTTCCAAAATTAAATAGTCACAATATGTAATAGTTCATTTGGATCTTTTTTGCAATTAATTATTTTTTATTCACAACGCCCTACCACCAGGGTGGCAGTTCTGTACAGCAGAATTTTTTGCACAGCCTATAAAATAAGTAAGAACAAAAACCTGCCACTTCACAAATCTTTTTGACAGGACGAAGTCTGTCGGGTCCGCTAGTAAGGAAATAATAATTAAGGAAACCCAAGACAAAAACAGTAATGGCCTACGACTAGTCCCACTGGCAGAATTCATAAAAAATCCCTTTCATGTACAATCACGCACGACAGCGTTACGCGCGATTTATCGGACAAAATGGCGGCGGTCGGCGCGTTATCGCCGCACATTTTTATCTCGACCCGGCTTAGGGTTGCTAGGGATGCTCCGTTGAACTGGGTTCACCGAGTTAAGGGCAAGAACACGAAGCCTAGTTTAATATGACCCGCATTATACGAAATTGATTTCTATACATACATTAGCAGAAGCAGTGCGGTATTCGTTCCTTTTACTTTTCAGTTGCATGATCAATTCTGAGTTTAGTTATATAAATAAATAAATGTTTCTTACACTTACACCACTTAGCGTAGCCCAGAGTAAACTCTGTAAGGCTTGTGTTATGGGAACTTTTTTTAAGGGGAAATGCTCCTTATGCACTGTGAAACCGCGCTGGCTAGGCGCGGCCGTGTATGGGGTTCTCCGCTCTGAGAGGACCGGCCTACCCACTAAAACCCCCCAGTATTCTCTAGGCTCATACGAGGCACATGGCGGGGTGCGCTGTCGCGATTCTACCGCCATGTAATATATATATATAATAAATTTTACGATACTCACCTAATAACCGAAATTTAACCGTATATATATATTTATATTAAAATATGATTTAAAGAATCTCTTTTAATTATGATTAGTATTTAATATCAAAACGAACAACTTATTTTTCTACACCCTGGTTTACAAGTTTACAGGAAAGAACCAGCAAGGACAATTTTTAACGTGAAACGTCTTTAAAATCGCGCCAAAACATACGGGCACCAGGTTTAAAAAGTGGACCGTAACGAAAAAGTATATATCATCGTACCTTAATAATTAATAAACTATTAGTCTTAGAAATAAAAATGTGGTGTGAATATTTCACTTATATAGCCAGCTCGCTGTTGAGACATTGAGTTTTTTATTAAAATACTTAATACCCGTCAATCTTGTTTTTATTTCAATCTTTTACTTTAAAAGCGATTCCCTAACATAGGTGTTTCACGTTAAAACCAACGGCCGTGTACCACGGCACAGCACCACTCGATTTTTTTTTCTGTATTTTGACAAAGTCGTCAAAGCTGGAGTCAGATAAATAGTCTGAACCCAACTTCCAAAATATTAATATGTATTTCCTTATGTACCCACTATATTACATATATACATTACATATACTACAAATCATATACCTACGATAATTTTGTAAAATGTTTTTTTTTTTGTTTTTTACAGTGTCATGTATCTTTTGTGTTTATAAATATCTAAATACAATCTAATTAAAAAGTTTTCAAATTTCATCCTGGCAACCCTACCACGGACTTGTCCATTCCGTTTTTCTAACTGCCGCAATCAAATTTCATTGTTGCGCGCGACTGTACGCAATGTCTATTGAAATCATTCTATTGTTTTATAACTGTGTTATGCGATAACCTCCCACGGGAGGTAGAGTCTCCTGCTTGGTTGGGTTCGTTAGAAATATCTTCAACGACAAACGGCAATGTATTTTTTTTTTTTATTGCTAAAGTTGACAAACAAGCAGGCTGCCCACCTGATGGTAAGTGGTAACAGTCGCCTATAGTACATGTGGTTCCCACGGGATTCGCAGCAAATCTGCAAACCTCATAAGAACCACAGTGTACGTTGCCAACTTGTGACATAAGATGTACAGTCACAGTACCCAGTAATTTCACTGCCTATCTTACCCTTCACGCCGGAACACAGCAAAGCGAACCCTGCTGTTTGGCGGCGGAAATAGGTAAGACGGAGGTACCCATGCAGACGACCCCGGTACAGAGTCTATCTCCTAGTAATATGTATACAAAACGAACGTGGCGTTTTAAAGAGTTTGGTTGTCAACTCAACTCAGCCTGAGCCGTTGGTCCTATTGTCCTTATGGCTCTTTATATTATAATAAAAATGATAATGTAATATAATTAATCAATTAAGAGGATTTGAGAAGGCGGTGGAAAGGTGACCGGAGTCTCTTCCGTAGCCTGGTTCCCATTACCACCAAAATCCAAATGCAAGTAGTCCACAAACGTTTTGACCAGTAAAAAATCAAAAAATCAAAATAATCTTTATTCAGCATAGACCTTTACTATTACAGTAGCTAATACGATTACAGTCGTATGTATGTTTACATACACATAAAAATAATACAATATTATAAATAATGTTGTTACCAAACATGGCTCTATGAATAGTGTCCCTATTCCCAAATAGTGTGATCATTTAAATAGTCACTTACTTTATAATAACCTTTACTCATGAGTGTCTTTTTGATATGGATTTTAAATTTACATAAAGGCAAATCAATAACACTTTGCGGAAGTTTGTTAAACATAGATATACATTTACCCAAGAACGAACAGCTAGTTTTATGGAGTCTGAACATTGGAACGGTAAGTTTTCAAAATTCACATTTTTATTAAATTTATTATAGTTTCTATATACAAGAAATAAATTATCATATATATATTGACTAGCTTAAGTTAAAATATTAATTTCTTTGAATAATTCTTTTAGGGATTTTCTAGCCCGTAAACAGTAAATAGCACGAATCGCTCTTTTTTGTAAAAGGAAAATACTCTCAATGTTAGCCGCTGATCCCCATAGCAGCAGTCCATAGGACATAACACTATGAAAGTAGCTGAAATAAACAATTCTTGCCATTTCAACATTAGTTAAAAGTCGAATCTTTTTTACTGCGTACGCCGCTGAACTAAGTTTGATTGCCAAAGTTTCAATAAGTTTAGTAATGACAATAGCTACTGTGCATATAATAATAGTCTTTAGCTACATTTTTTATGGTGCAGATAGAGATCAGACCCAGTTGGTACACTCCACGCACACTTTCATTAAACGCTTAAATGGCCTCTACGCGTTGGATCTGTATCCCCGCGCACGCCTTATAAAAACCGTTTCTTTTTTTTTTTTTTTTCCCTGAGGAAAATGCATTAAATTGCATACCCCGGCTGTGGCGAGCCGGCGGTTACGTGGGGCTCTCCTCCCCAGAAGGGGGAGGCCTACCCACTAAAAACCTCAGGGATGGCCTTCCTCAGGCATGTAGGGGGCCCCCGGGAACATCAAGCAACTTCCGGGAACCCCCAGCCTCCGCTCCCCTGCCTAGAGGGGAGCCCTCCTCGGGGGAGGCTACTACCTCCCCCGGTCTCCTCCACCGACGACGCCCCCGGCCACGGAAGGGGCGTGGTCCATCCCGGGTCGCCGTAGCAGTCGCGACTTCCTCGCGCCCGCCGGCGACCCGCGGCGGCGCCGCAGCTGTGCTACCGAGCCCGGCGCCGCCTTCTTCGAGCGGGATCGGCCATCTCCCGACCCCGCTCGGCGGCCTCCTTCTGGAGCATCACTGCTTCACAGAAGGAGGCCACAGCCCTCCAACCTCCCTCGTCCGCCAGCATTGCCGCAATCAATGCCGGCGGAGACAGATCTCGCCCGATCTCTGCGACCAAGACTCGGCGCTCGGAGGCCCACGCGGGGCACTCCGCCAGCGTGTGCTGGGCCGAGTCAAGGTCGGATGCGCAGTGGTGACAATGTGTCGATCCCTCCCGTCCTATTCGACACAGATAACGCCTTATAAAGACCGTGTCTTATAAAGACCGTGTCTTATAAAGACCCATGATATAAGCAACATAATAATCATTATTGATTTTTATAAATTTTACAAAGATATTCAACGTTAAAAACTACATTAGTCAAAAACTGTGTCACAGTTTAAGAAAATTTTACACAAACTAAAAATTTATTTAAAAATGTTTATGTTTTGCGAGTATGTTTGCGTGTGTGTGTATGTATGTATGTATATCAATGAGTGTGTGTTTAATTTATTTAATATCTTTTTTATTTTTCGAAATCGAGAAGTCATATCTTCAGGACATGTTTGGATTAATTGAGGGACAATTTACAAATATTCAATTTATGATTAATTTTGTTATGCAATTATGAGCCTAGATCTTTTGTTCCCCTGAGGAAAATGCATTAAATAGCATATCCCGGTTGTGGCGAGCCGGCGGTTATGTGGGGCTCTCCTCCCCAGAAGGGGAAGGCCTACCCACTAAAAATTTCAGGTTTTGCCTTTCTTAGGCATGTAGGGAACGCTAAGCGACTTCCGGGAAATGAGCCTAGGATCTAGCTAAAGACGTTTTGCTAATTCTGTCTTGCATTTATCAATTATAAACATTCTGTTTGCTAATCTTCATTCTTCAATTCTGTAGCTTATACTAAAGATAATCGTCACCAGTTACCAATAGGTGGGAAGTCTGATAGTTTCAAAATATGTATAAAACTATGTAATAATATCTTTTTTATATTATCGATTACCGACCAATTTTCATTTGACCACAAGTCAGTTCGCGAAATTAAATGTTGACTCTCGTGAATTCAACTGATTCCAAACTCTTTGCCTTCATTAATAAAGTACTTAATAGAAAAACACGATCCTATCCTGCCATCGCTACATTGACTCAATTTTAAACTTTACTCCTATACTAATAGAGAATTGCGCTATTGAATTCGTTTTTCAGCACGAGAGCTGTGTTGTGGCCGCTGTGATTTGAAGCTTCTGCTGTAACTGTTAAGGTAGGTTTTAGGATGGATTTGCGGGCGAGTCCTGTGGGACAGCAATTCAGGTGTGTTCCGGGACTTTGATTTACACAGCGCACCCGCTACAAATCACTGGCCTTTTATAGCAACTGGTAAATTATGGGTGCTTGCTACGACGAAGCGGATTTTGAATGATGCCTATAGGGTAGGCCTATAGTGTCTGATCGGATTTAGATTAAAAATGAAAAGCAAAAAAGTTTTTTTTTTTTTTTAGATAAGAAAGTACTATTGTTAGATAAGTAAGTGCTGCGCAACTCACGTTAATGTTAAGTCACGGAATAGTATTATATGATAATATGACGCTGTACGTACAGTACGTAGTAGATCCAAGCGAGGACAGTTTAAAAAAGGCATGGACTACGAGTCCGTGGAGTAGATGTCTACTCCACGGACTCGTAGTCCATAAAAAAACTCGTAGTCCGTAGTATATAAAAAAAAAGCAAAAAGTTTTGTATGAGATTCGTCGAAGTTTGTATGTGTGATAATTGTGTGTGGGTATCAGAATTTGAATGAAGAAACGCGGATTCATCAGATTAAAAAAAATCCCTAGTAAATAGAGAAATATTTGTTTTATTCTCTATTATTATTGTCTCTACATAATATAAAGCAAAGTCGCTTTCTCTGTCCGTATATCCCTATGTATGCTTAAATCTTTAAAACTACGCAACGGATTTTGATGCGGTTTTTTTAATAGATAGAGTGATTGAAGAGGAAGGTTTGTATGTATAATAATATCCATTAAATAGTGGAGAAATACTGTTATTTTTGAGGTTTTTAATGTGATGTCGTAAATAGTTATATTTTTCTATTGCAAACGATTATATACAACGTTCATTGCACCCGTGCAAAGCCGGGGAGGGTCGGTAGTAAATTATATTATTGACTAGCTGTATCCGCGTCTTCGTCCGAGTGAAATTAAACATTTTTGTTTTTTTTTTGCATTTTTATTTTGTTTATTATTTATTTTAAGGATTTTTGTATTAGTTTTTTTGTATTGAAATATTTCTTTATACACAATATTTGATGTACGATTTTCTTGGGCTAAAACAACAAAACTACTGCCATACCCGCGTGAACTGCACGCAGTATTTGGTCAATGCAACATTACTTTATTTTCCTAAAATAAAAGTAGCCTAAGTTACTTATTACTAGAGATCGGATAATCGGATGCATATTTACCTAAAGTTAATTTTTGGCTAACAAATTATGGAAGCAGCTTTTTAAAATACATTTTGTTAAAAAAAATCCCGGGAAAATACGGAACTGCAAATTTAACTTAGTGATATTGTTTGAAAATTACTAAATTAGCACGTGGTATTTATTTTCAAAAGACCGAGACTCCGGGTTCATTTATACAACTGTGCATATGTATTTACATGAAGTTTAGTTTCAGTTCCCCGTGCGATTTATGAATGTACGATTTATTACTTGAAGAGTGTTGTTATACGAAAGTAGTGAGCTAGTTTGACTAAAACAATAATCAATTAAATAATTGAATAAAAAAACAGAAATGGTGAAAAATTTTATTTAACAAAAAATAAAAAGCGGTTCCCAACTTTATCTTAAACTAACTTTAGGTAAATATGCATCCGATTATCCGATCTCTACTTATTACATCAACTACCTGCCAATAAAACTCCCGTCAAAATCGGTTCAGCCATTTCAGAGAGTAGCCGGAACAAACAGACAGACAAACGATACTCCATTTTATTTATACGTATAGATTTCATATTATAATACAACAGGATTGAATCTTAATCGCTATCCAACTAATATTATAAACGCGAAAGTAACTCTGTCTGTCTGTCTGTTACGCTTTCCCGCTTAAACCGTGAGGTTTGAGTTTCTTAAATATAAAGTTTCATGGTTTTATCTTTTAAATTAATAAATACCATACAAAATTTCAACCTCTAATATCCCCTTCATCCTTTTTTCGAAATAAATATGCCTATGTTCTGTCTCAGGTCTAAAGATTGTCTGTACCAAATTTCATCAAAATCGGTTGCGAAACCGAAACGAACTTTATATTTAAGCCCTTGATAAATCATTAAACATTTGTTCTAGCATTTTTGAAATTTCGACCAGCTAGGGGTGAATAAGGGTTGAAAGTTAGTATGCAAGTTCGACAAATATCACGACATAAGAAACAGAAAATCGTTTGTTCTAGCATTTTTGAAATTTACCGTGTGAGGCTGAAATAGGGGTTGAATTGAAGATAAGACCATGAATCTTGGTCAACGTGAGACTGGCCCCTGTAAGAGTCTCTTAGACATAAGGGACCAGGATTGACAAAAACTAATTTCAAGCGGGCGAAGCCGCGGGCGGAAGCTAGTAAACATATAAATGTCATCATTTCAGCCAATAGACGCCCACTGTTGTACATAGGCCTCCCCCAAGGATCTCCACGCAGATCGATCCTGCGCTGCAACCGTCCAGCGCCTTCCGCGATCTTCACCAAATCGTCGGTCCACCTTGTGGGAGGCCTACCAACGTGTCGGTGTCTAGCATATGCCTGCCACTCCAGAACCTTTCCGCCCCAACGGCCGTCAGTCCTGCGAGCAATGTGCCCCGCCCATTGCCACTTAAGGTTCGCAATTCTTCGAGCTATGTCGGTGACCCTGGTTCTTCTGCGGATTTCATCATTTCTGATTCGATCACGCAGAGAAACTCCGAGCATAGCCCTCTCCATTGCCCTCTGGGTGACTTTGACCCACCTTATAAGGCCTTATATCACTGGCAACACGCACGAATCGAAGACTTTCGTCTTGAGGCGTATAAATGTAAATAATATAAATCATAAAAACAAGTATTTGACATAACAATTTTGTTTATGGCGAATAGAATGATAAAAATATATTTACTTGGTAAAATGTAATAGACATCACATATGTGTTACCATCTTTCTTACTAGAAAATATTATTTATTCAATATAAATAACCTATAGCATCTTTGACATTCAAAAGTGATTGTAAAATCCTATTTGACGAATAATTTTTTGATTTGATTTGATTGATTTTATATATATAATAAAGTCTTTATTGTACACAATTAAACAATATTAGAATAAAAATATAAAATAAAAATATATTTGCAGGTACAAACTTTGATCATATAGAAATATATGATCGAAGGGTACAAAGTTAATTGGTCCAATAGCGGACTCTCTTAGCGAGATTTCTTCCAACCAACCCTAGATAGTTGTGTGAAATTTTAAAGAAAAATTTGTGGGGACACTGTATTTATATATAATTGTTTTTAAAATATGAACAAAAGAGGCGCCGTATTTATACTTCACACAATACATATATTATTAAAATAGATAGATTAATTGATGATTAACTTACATTAGCAGTCAAAAAAGACGCGTTTGTGTGTATGATGAAATACTGGTTCGTACCCTTATTTCTAAAACTGTATTCCTCTTAGACATTATGGTATATGGAAGTATATATATATATATATTATATATATATATATATTACACTTACCCCAATTAACCTAGCCCAATATAAGGCTTGTGTTATGGGATCTAGGGTAACGGATGGACATACATATCGCATCTTTAGAATTGAAGTGACCTTTTGTAGGGGCCCTCAGGATCGAGTGTCGCATCTGAGGACCCCCGCCTTTGCTCCCCTGGGTGCGGTAGGGGAGCCCTTCTCGGGAGGAGTGATCTTGCCGCCTCCTCCCCTCCAATCTCCTACGACGTCCCCCCGGCCATCCGGGGGTAAGATCCCTCCCGGGTCGCCTCTACGGGCGCGAACTGAGTCGCGCCCCGCCAGCGACCCGTGGCGGCGCCTCAGGCTAGGCTATCTGGCCCGAGGCCACCTCGAGCGGGATCGGCCATCTCCCGATTATCGCTCGGCGGCCTCCTTCTGGAGCATCACCGCTTCACAGAAGGAGGCCACAGCCCTCCAACCTCCCTCATCCTCAATCCAAAATTCTTGTTCTAATTGTTATATAGACTAGTTTAGTATACAATCATAAAAATAATTCATTATACTACCATTAACAATAAAAAATATGACAATTAACGTACAACTTAAAGCATTATAATAGAAGAACAAGAAAATTACAAACTCTTCAATCACATTTTTAGCGTTTACCAAAAAAAAAATATACCAAAGGAATTTTGGATTAGGTCACTTCAATTTTAAAGGTGCGATATACATATATAACTATGTTTGATAGAAATATATATTACAACCATGACTAAGGTACAAATGCCCGCATTCATCACACAAATATCTACCTCCTCCATGATTCAAACCCAGGACCTCAAAGATGGCGACACCTTTGAAATAATGTGGCTTTCTATTGGTGAAAGAATGATTAAATCGGTTCAGTAGTTCCCGAGATTAACCCTTACAATTTAACAAATATACAAAACACACAACTTTACTTCTTTATAATATTAGTATAGATATGAAATTTATAAAAGACACCATTATTAAGAACTTCTTTCATCTCTGCTCAATCTTCTTTTTCAAAAACCAAAATCTCATAACTATTTTCAAAAACCTAGATCTGTACTCGATATTAAAACACTTAAAATAGTATACATGTCCTTAGTACAGTCTATTATCTCAATATTGCATTACAGCATGGGGTGGTACTGGTAAGGTTAAAATGTTAACACTGGAAGGAGCACAAAGAGCCATACTAAAGGTTATGCTTTATAAACCAATACTGTTTCCTACTGTTGAACTTTATTCCCTGGCAGGGGTGTTAACTGTAAGACAAATTTTCATTCTTCAATGTATTCTTCGTAAACATCTACAATTACCTTATACTTCTTTATCTCAACGAAGAACTGATTTAGTTTGTCACATGGAAACGTGCAGAACTGTTCTCTCAAGCCAACATTTTTGTTTTCTTGCTCCTCGCATTTATAATAGCCTTAATAAAATTCTTAGTATATACTCCTGCACTTATCGTGAGTGCAAGTTATTGGTCACTAAATGGTTGTTGACCCTCTCATATAAGGACACCGAGAAATTGATTTCAGCCTAAGTTTATATAAACCGAATACAGCTATCACTCACGCACACACACACACACGTACATACACACACACGTACACACGCACACACACACACGCACTCACGCACATACATACTTTAATACTATTTTATATTTTTGAGATCTTGTTACAATTGTCTTTATTTGTATTTTTCAAAAATCCCGGAAGCGGGCGCTAATAACTGCAACACAGTTAGGTACTAAAGCAGTTATTATCGTACATAATTTATGTAATAAGTGTAAATTGATCCCTAATAAAGATTTTGAATTTGAATTTTGAATTTGAATTCTTTTCTCCATAGGCATTTTTTTCATAGGATTTTGTCATTGATAATCTTAGAAGTTCCAAAGAAATTGAAAGCACATCGCGTCAAATCAAATCAATCGCTTCAAAAATAATTTGTCCAAACTATCGGTCGAGTCCAGCAACTTGGAGACGACACGCTATAACGAGACAGTTATCTGATCCGTTATGTAGTTATTACCGCGTGAAGTATCCAACTTCCCGGATCACACTTCCTTTGAGTTGCTCTGACTTTTATCGAGTTTGCTGTGTGTTGGACATTATCGCTCAGTTTATCGGGCCGCGCTTTCTTTTGTTTGTCGTCTTCTATGTACTAATATTATAAAATCGAAAGTAACTATCAGTATGTTCGTAGCGCTTTTGCGCTAAAACTACTGAACTGTTTAAGATGAAGTTTGTTACACAAATTGTTCTTGTCTATTTAGTGGGAAGTCAATAGAAAACAGCACACCGCTAACTTGTTTAGCGCCTCCAGTAATGTGGTCAATCCTCCAGGGGTCAATCCTGCCATCATGCTTCTCTGAGCCCGAGTTTTCAAATACGATTCGATTTTAGTTTTAATATGTCGAAGAAAATTCCTACTTACTAACAAATCTTTCGATTAAGTCAGAATAGTGACCACCACGACATGACCAAAGCGCGATCAGTATGCAAGTGCGTCTGGCACTACACAGCCCTGGAGCGCTTCCAATTCAAGACCATTCCAAATTGGGCGGCCCGCCTTAGCACCGCAGAATGTTCCGCGATACAGTTATAGGCGGTAATGATGCGATTTAGTACATTTCAGCGCATTAACCTTGTTTCTGAAGAAGCTCTAAGATTGAACCTATATTTGTACCTTATATAGGTCGTCAATCTCCTTGTGGTAGTCAAATTCAAATTCAAAATCATTTATTCAGTCTGGGCTGTTACAAGCACTTGTGAATGTCGAAAAGCTACGCCAACGGTTCGCAAATCTACGGCGGGAGACCTTGTACTGAGAAGAACCGGCAAGAAACTCAGCAAGGGCTGTTTTTTTCCCTGTATTAAATAGATACAGAGTCGTCAATTTGGAAAATGACTTCAATATTGATAATTCATGAAGTCACTTCAGTCACTTCAGTGACCCGCCCCGGCTTCGCACGGATGCAATGCTTATGTAAATATACCTACTACAACATGTTCTTATAGACAATTGTTGAAATTTTTAAGGTGGACATTACTATAGTACATTATTTTGGTCTATCTCGTAGGGTTCAGCCAGCGTTTATGCAATGTAAGCGCAAAAAACGTGCTTATTTACGACATCACATTAGAAACCTCTAAAGGAGAATGCCCATTGTAGTATGGACTTTAGTATCGCCAAAAATGATTTTGTACCATAATGATTTTATGATATATTGTAGATTTTTAAGTATATATTCAATTATTAAAAACTATTTGACTCTATTTCGATGGGTGAAATAGAAATTAAACACCAAAGACTTTCAAGTTACGAATTTCTCCTATCATCATTTTGATAATACCTATTTAATTGTAGAAGATTAAAACTATAAAATGATTAAGTCTATCTTCCAATACATATTACAACTATCCAATAATTCATAGAAAATAATTAATTAATTAAAAATAATTGTTTTAGCAACATTGATATTAGCTATCTGTATAAAGAAACTCTTAAAGCAGAATAATGACTAAAATATTAGAGAAAGCAGAAAAAAGACTAAAGAAAATTAATTGTTTTGGTATTCCTTTTACCCTTTCACGAGAGGACAGTGGAATGTATCGAATATATTTTTGACCAATCGATCGATCGTTAATATATGGCAATACCGAAGAGACTATTTATCAATGAAAACTAGAATATCATCAATAAAAATACACGGCGAATGAAACGGAAGTGAAATAATTACTAGTTATTATGTGGATTTATCTCCGGCGAAGTTTCGGCTTGGTATATTGCAGAGTTTTGTTAAAATTTGTTACTTATTTTTTGGTATTAGTTTGGTTAAGGCACAAGGACGAGTAAAGGTGATACTACGAATGGGCATACTCCTTTATCAGTGTTTCTCTACTATATTATGCATGTATTATACATATAAACCTTCCTTAAGAATCACTCTATCTATTAAAAAAAACCGCATCAAAATCAGCATACATACGGACAGACAGACGGCGGATAGCGACTTTATTTTATACTATGTAGTGATTTACACCGAGTAAATATTTTTAACAAATATGTGCATCATTTATCAAGATTTATTCCAGTTAAATCTGACTGTAAAATTTCACAGATTTCAAAATAAATGTCAACAATACAATGAAACTACTGCTTTATTGATGTAATATGAACTTGTTTGAACTTGTAAAGGAAGGGTTCAGATTATTTATCTGAGGGCAGATTCTAATCGACGATTCTGTAAAAATACAGGGTGTAACGTATGACGACCTTCGCAGTCTAATGATTCGTACACCGGTTTCAAGGTGTCGCCTCTGAGGATCCGGGTTCGATTCATTCATTCAATGTTGGATTTGTACCTTAGTCATGGTTGTTAATATATATTCTTGTGAAATATATTTATACTAGCTTTCCGCCCGCGGCTTCGCCCGCGTGGATTCGGAATTGGGTCTATAGAGGGATAAGGGTCATGCCCACGGCTACATATGCGCGGAAGTTGGTTTACGGCGCGAAGGTTTTATCGCGCTTCCCGTGGGCTATCCGTTTTTCCGAGATAAAAAATACCGCTCTTTGCTCAAGTATCACTCTATCTATTGATGAAAACCGCATGAAAATCTGTGCAGTAGTTTTTGAGCGAAGCCTTTATTGCGCATCCCGTGGGATCTGTCGATTTTTCCGGGATAAAAAGTAGCCTATGTTACTCTCCATCCCTTCAACTATTTCCACGTAAAAAATCACGTCAATTCGTCGTTTTCTCCGTTTTGCCGTGAAAGACGGACAAACAGACAGACACACTTTCCCATTTATAATACTCGTATTAGTATGGATATGTATGTCTCTCGTAAGTGTAAAGAAATTTATTTAAATGGCAAACAACATAGAATCCACAACACAGTTCATTCATTCAAGAAACACTTTGATCTGTAACCCTTGAATCAGACTACATATGGCAGTTGTCCAATCGCTGGTGAGGAAAGGATCAACTATCAGCTATTTTGTTGCTCAAAATTCCGTGTAAACAAAAGAGACACATATATTAATAGTTGATCGCTGACTGTTCACACTACCGACAAAGCCTCGCTCTACTAGTTTGAGGCCGAATGACAATTGCTATCTACAAAACTCGCTCAGCGATGCTGGCGATGATCGCTTGGCAATCAGTACTCACGCCGAGAGATAGACTAGCGGTCATTTCTCTACAGTACGGCTTTCAAAGTACAGGTATTGTTATTTGCTATGCATATTTACCCGTCGTACTTGCACGTTCGCTAATAGCTCACCAATAAAACTATCAGAACTATATACTATACTCTATATACTCGCCTCCCCTTGCTCGTTAACCCGTTTCTGATTTTAACTCTTCTCGCTTGTCGTACCTCGTCTGTGGCGGAACAACTCCCTTATGCTGCGATAGATATATCCCATTTGTTACTTTCCTCCTTCCCACCTTGGCCTCTACTTAATGTACCCTTATCCCTTTGCATGCCCTATGAAGGACCGGGTCTTTATACCCGTCATTTACATGACAATAATAATCCTAATAAATTTAACATAAAATCTGCTTATGTTTTTATAATGGAAACCCGAATATCTGTAATTTATTACACCCCATTTTAATGCGTGTACCTAGCAATAACCTTTTTCGTTTTATCCGAAGAGCCAGCCTAATACAATATCAACTGGAGATATTATATTTTGAGACTGTTTCGTTTCTATAAATCGCAAAATTGCAATGTGCCAGGAATCCAACTTATAGTTCTGAGTCTTGGTCGAGGAAAGTCTGGAAACCATTGTGCTTCTGGCAGTTCTTTTATGAAGAAACAAATATTTTAATAGGCGTCCCAAAATAATATTTAAATAAGGTCTTCAGTGTGGTTGATAAAGCTTAAACTAGTCTTAATTGAGGCTCAACTCCAGCTGAATTGATTTCGGGTAAATTAGACTCAAATATAGTAACTTTACACATCATTAGTGCAAAGACATCACAAATGAACTTAGAATAGAAAGTGAAAGCCCAAAATCCATGAATGTTCTCATCTTAAATGTGTCAGAAATGCTCGTCACTTGTTTTTACGAAGTGGAATGCTGTTACTCACCATACCTGTCGACAGGCGTATGTAGGACTCTCCCCGTTTAATGCGAGTTATACCTACGAAACCACCTCGACGCCCATTTTATCCATGGCAGATTCAGGGACTGGAAAACCAAGTACTGCGAATCACCTCCCACAGCTCAGCCAACTACGGCCGAGTCTTAACACCTATGGAGGATCACCCTGGACATAGGGCGCCAGAAAGCTCATCACTCCTACTCATAAAGCTTCACCTATAAACTTTCAACCATTAGTTGTATTTCTCAGAGTTCAGCCAAGTCGTGATAAAATTAGCATGACCATCCATTCAAGCCGTAGGGCCCTTATGGCCAAGGCTAGGCTGAGTTTAATTGGTAGGTCACGCGATCAGATCGCTCCGGTCGCATGGAGTCCAACATAACCTCCATGACATTTGCAGTTGCGAGGGTATCCTGGGTACGTTTCGTGCTCCTCGTGTGGATTCTCAGCCTCTCTCTCCTGAGGGAAAAAAATAAAAATAAAAATTAGCATTACCAGCTACCGTTCTGTTCGTATCTAGCCCTCATTACCTGCATATAGCTCCTTTAACAGTTAATCTAGTAATGACCCAAATATCTTCACCTCCATAGCCCCCATCAATAACCGCAAACCTTAAACCAGCAGCTGCGTCCTGCGGACAGGCCATCAATACGGACCCAAGATCTGGAGTCCCCTGTCGTCACTCAAATCGGTTCGCGCAGCGTTAATCAGCGCGTACGGTCGGCATAAAAACCGTAATGAATAATGACAGTAGTTCCGAAGCGCCGTGTGATATAAATCAGCTGTCGCGGGGCGCGGAGGAGCGTCGGCAGAAACGATAGCATTTAGTACTTGGGTCGAAATTTCGCTTTCATTTAGATCATTAAAATATTGTCAGCAATTGGCGCAAAATCCAGGGTATTTAAATTTTAAAACAGTGTGTATTTATAGGGTAATTGTTTGCTTGTGCTGCTTTGTTTTGTTCTGATGCTCAGAGACTGAACCACTGTTACGCCTACCTCAGAAGTCAGCTGACTTATGTAATAACTAATTGAGAACGTTATTAAAAAATGTGTTATATAAGCTGTATTTACAAATGAATCTATTATTAATATTAAAATTTCTTTCTCTGACGGACGAAAATCATAAAGAGGCAAGTGGCATATATCTGAGATCAACGTCACTGAGTGAAGTCACAATGGGCAATTAGCGCGGTCAAGATTTGAATAATATATGACGTGAAATTTGTATGTATGTTTGTAATAGAGTTGTGGAACTCGTGCTAGAGTCATCTCAAATGTCCCATACAAAATGACAGAATGTCCCATCACTTCATAAGTATATTTTGTCACACTTCACAATGAGGCACGAATCGTCGCGTCGCGATCGCCATCTACTCTCTCACTCACAATACTTGTGAACGAGTGAGTAGGGACGCACGTCAAATGAGTGAGTGGGACAACCATATAACGTTCGGTTATTGTTTTAAATTGAATTTTATAACTATTCTTATTTAATGGTTGTTTGATATAAGTGACATTTACAGACAGACTCTCATAATATTAATCAAATATTTTTTTTGCCCTAATTCTTTGTCAATTAGTAACTAATAATGTCACAGTAAATTAACAGCTCAACTCTGTGTGTTTGTGAGTATGTCACAATAAGAGCTCAACTCGCGTTTGGAGTAGTAACGTCGCACTCAGTATACCTCTTCTCGTAGTCTCCTACTATTTCATTTTGTCCCACCTCACAATCTGATATGAGTTACTCATACAAACTCATTGATGTCGTACCAAACTAGTTTGTAACTTTTACACGTAAAAACTACTAAATGGATTTTAATAAAACTTTACAATGATATAACTTATACATCAAAATAACACATAGGCTACAATTCATAAAATATTTTGTAAATTGTATCATGCGCAGACTAAATCGCGGGCACCAGTTAGTATAGATAAAAGAACAGAAGTGAGTTACCTACTAATTAAAAAGAAAGAAAATTTACTGCACACATATAGATTCCTAATGGCTAATAAACAATAATTACTTCCAACGGTCTAATTCAGCGAATCTAATTTATCTACATTATCAACTGCTAATTGACTTCAAAAGTGTAAAACTAATGGCTTATATCAGTGCTGTTAATGATGTGATATTTCTAATATACGAGATACTGTTGTTATCTGATATATTAAATTACAATCCGATTATATTATTAAGCAATAAGCCAGATGACTAGATTTTTGTTATTCGTTCACGTAAAAACTACTAAATGGATATTTATAAAACTTTACATTAATATAGCTTATACATCAAAATAACACAAAGGCTACATATATTTATCAAGATTCACGCCACACTAATATAAGGTACTCGAAAAACTAATGATTATTTAAATGATGCCAATGCTTGGTGTTGAATTGAAGATATTACATTCTAAAGTGTAAATATTTGTTTTCCCGTATAAATTGTGAATACATATGTACATTGTATGATAACGACATAATTTATTGTAAATGTTGTTATTACTTTTGATAAAGCTGATAAGTTTCTTGCGCCCATTCTTATTATCAGCTAAAAAATACGTCCTGAATGGGTGGTAGGGAAAAAAATTGGACGATTCAAAAGAGCTTTCTATAAAGTCATATTTGAAAGTTAATTTTGATTTTGACTTTTGATTTTTGAATCTTGCACAGACGAAATCGCGAGTACCAGTTAGTTTGGAGTTCTTGACACATTAATGTGTACTGCTCTAATTATGAGCTGTTGATTATCTGATATTTCGGATATGCTACATTGCAATCCGTTTATATCCTTTAGCAATAACATCAAAACGCCAATGACCTAAACTCATATATATCATTCAAACTGTCGGGCTGTCGGTACACAAGCGTAATATATCGGTGTTCGCAAGTTTCACGCAAGTTCTCTTAATTTCTAACAGGTGGTAACCGAAAGTTTAGCAGTTTACATGAGGCATGCCCGCCGGGAGGAAACAATGTCGGAACTGCCTTTTTGCACTACCCATAGTTATTCAGTTCAGGCGATGTAGTCGCTGTCAAGAATATTTAATTAATTTTCTTCTTTATTCTTTCTTCTTATTAACGCTCTATGTTGTTCTTTCATAATTATTTACCTTGCTTTGCTAATGACGAGTTAAGCTTAGCGTTTTAAAACGATACAGTTTTCAAGATTGGTCTCTATATGTTTCGAATGTTTCTTCATTAACCTCCAATAAATCGATTTTCATGGCTGATAAATAAATTGATTAAAAAAAAGGCAAGGTATAGGTTACTTTTATACAAAATGATGAAATCATCTTATTTAGAGCAAAACGGAATTGCGAAAATAACGCTTATGAAATCCTGACATAAATCTACTAGAAGCTAGGTATTGTAAAAAGGTATGAGTTTTATCATATCTTATAGTATCATATATTATCATATATTATAGTATTTATAAAATATCTTTAAAAAGAATATTCCTTTGAATATGCCACTTCTGGCTTCATATATTTTATAGAACTGTTACTTAATCGCGATCTTGCTGGCTCGTTCGGCGTTTGATTCTTTATTTAAGCCAAACAAAGCGACAACGTTTTAGTTTTCAATTTGCCCACACTGTCTTCGTTAGCTGAGTCGATGAATAATAAACGCCTGAACCCTGACCTGTGATATACCCACGCTCTCAATCACCACGCACATAAATAAATAAAGAGTGAAGCAAATGAATTGGGAACGTATTCTTCGCCAAATTAATTTATCTATAATTCATTGTTAATTAAAAACTCCGTCGCTTTCGTGTAGCGAAGTTGCACAAACGAAACATTTAATTGGTGTCTTTGTTTTATGTAGGCCTGGTCGGTGCAATTCGTAAATCATTGATTGTGCAACAGGGCCGTGTTGAGAAATAGGTAGTTTCGTCAACAAATTTATAGTCAAAACTTTCTGTCAAATCTGTCATTTCATTTCCAATAAACAAATTTACATGGCTTGTTTTAAATTTTGTACTATTTTTACATTGAAACTTATTGAAATGCAGCTGTGTCCACGACTTCGTCCGCGTAGAATCGTCATTTTAGGTAGCATTTTTAATGACTGAGAATGTTATAAACGTAAGAGTAGCCTAATTAATCAGAATGTTTCGAACTGCTAAGCTATCGGGAGTTACACGTGTTATGTGAGTCAACCATAAAAGATAGACATATGCTGTCGTAGGATATTTTTTATGTAGTTTCATTTCCGTCATACATAATTACTGTGTAGCTTTAACCATTAAGGTTGCACACGCGACGGAAGCTTAAAAATGGAGTAACTTCGGCCCCCCCTCATCAAACAAATATTTATTTGTTTCCTTTAACATCAGAATTTTCCCACAAACTTTAAGGAAGGACCTAAGGTTCCTATCTATTACATAGTATATATATCTATAATAGTAGGCGTTCTAGTTATTTATTTAAAAAAATAACATAAATAAATAAATTAACTTCAAAAATTTTTGTTAAACTCAATCCATATCTGTTCGTATCGCACTGTCCATGTTTGTAGGCTCTTTATATTGGCTGTGGTAGCGTAGAGATTAACGTGTCAAAGATGCATATATTTGCGTGTCATGGTTTCCTGGTAGCAGTCACGTATCAATTCCAATAGAGAAATTGAACTTTCAAGTCTCATCATTAAGCAACGATAAAAACAACAGTATAATCTTATATATAAAAATGAATCGCAAAATGTAAGCGCATAACTCAACAACGCCTGGACCAATTTGGCCAATTCTTTTTCTAAAATGTTCTTTAAAGTTCAAGGATGGTTTTTATATGAGAAAAACTTTAATAATTATCGGAAATACCCTAAAAACAGCCCTTTTTCCCATACAAACGTTTTATAACTAAAACGTACAGTTAATTTGAGCTTTACTATTCATATTGCAAGTACTCACTGTTGTCTAGACAATGTAGGTGTGTTCCTAACATCAAGGAGTCAATTTGCGAACGCTATATAAAGTTGAAATTCAGTGTGCGTGTGTGCGTTGAAGCACAGAATACATCGTTGGGGTATTTAATGTCACGTTCCAAAATTGAATAGTCACAAAATGTAATAGTTCATTTGGACCATTTTTTGCAATTTGGTTGGCTATGCGATGTTATCTATAAAATAAGTAGGAACAAAAAACTGCCACTTTACAAATATTTTTGACAGGACGAAGTCTGTCGGGTCTGCTAGTATATAATAGAATTTCAAAATGAAATCATTATTAACGCAAAAAGAGTCATTATTTGAAAGCCAAAAAAGAAATTGAACTAGAAATACGCAAGGATGAAAAATACCCCTAAGGGTTACCGATGCCCATCACAAGTCGATAATGATCGGCTTCGAAGTGGGCAAGTTATAGATAATTTAGATTCCTCTCAAAACTAACCTCATATATGATTAGTGGTACATCAAGGCTCCGTGGACAAGGGTAGACATTGACAAGGGACCTCAAACATTGGCAGCCGCATGCGAATTATTAAGCCAGTTTTTCCTGTTGACAAGAAAGGTTCCTATATTGTGAGTTTGCGTTTTTTTAGTTTTAGGCGGACTGTCAATGTGGCTTCTGGATGAGATACCCGGCCCTTTACACGTACCTACCACATAATAATATAGCTCCGTTACAATTGCCTTCTTCATCGCCGAATTTCGCTTAGACTTTTATTGGAATTTATCAGGTCGTGTGTGCTGCGGAAAACGTCGCACGAATACGATTCAGAGGTTGGTAAATTTCATCGTAACTATTAAAGCATTTATTACTTATTTTGCTTATAGTTCAGGTTAACAATTACAATTATATGCTTTTAAAATAATATTTGATTTGTCTTATATATGAAACAAGTCTGATCATGTCGATCAATCTAGCTATTAATTATGTAAATATCTAGATCCTATTAAATGTTACAAGTCTTGTCATCTCGTTCAATCTAGCTATTGATTAATTAAACATCTAGATCCTTCTAAATGGAGCAAGTCTGATCATGTCGGTTAATCTAGCTATTGGTCATAAATACACCTAGATCCCTATATATGAAATAAGTCTGATCTATTGATTATATAAACATCTAGATCGTTCTAAATGAAATACGTATCTTGATTAATGTCGCTATTTATCTTGAAATCGTGATCTTAAATAAAAATACCACATTCAAAGATGTACGAGTATCTAACAAAGTACATACAATTAATTTGTCAAATAATAAAAAGTTATGTCAGACGTCTAAAAAAAAATATGACTAAACATTTGAAAAAATTAATCAGGTGTAGACAATTTAAATGCATTAACAAAAATCTGTCAATTTTATCTTTAACTTAGTTTAAGATTAATTTAAATCGATGACGCAGTATTTTATTATTTGATTGAAAAATATGTCTATGGAAGCAACTATCGCAAATAAATTTTCATTTGTCCATTTTCAAAGAAAATATCTGAACTTATGAGAAGATTTGTATCCAAAATACGTCTGTATTTTGGAAAAAGACGTGTCCGCTGTTTAAAACTCCATTACTTACAAATTAATTGACGCAGTTATCTCATTTTTGGTGAAAGTGTAGCTTAATGTTCAACTTAAAGATATCGCTGTAGGTGTTCGAAATTAACATCCACACATAAACGATGCTGCCCAGCTGCTGACTGCTACGTACGTATTCTGTTTGATGTTCGAACATGAAGGATTCTCGAAGTTCATCCAATATGCTTTTGTAGGCAAACGACGTCATTTCGTGTTCCCCACAGTCAAAAGGCCAGAGGAACGTGGCAGAATTGTGTCAAATTTGACTAGAACGTGACGAATCGTTAAACGCGTCGGTGACTTTGTTTGATGCTCTTTTCGCCATTACCGCTGAACCTAATTAATGTTTTCGTACTCAAAATACCACTTCAAAACTGACTTCTTTGTAAATGTAAGTCTAGCACCAGCCATGTTTATTGGAGTGACTTGATACAACTAACAACAAAACACTATCTGGCGACTGTTATCTGACAAAACATAACAACGCAATGCAGCGCTTGTCGTGGCGATCGCCAGAACTTTAAACTATTACACTACCAACAAAATTAAAAAAGCTTTTTATTTTATTTTTTTATTTATTTCAGTTTACAAAATCCACAGCTCTTAAATAAAACTATTAACCTAAGAATACAATACATACAGCCAAAAACGGATTTTCATTATTTAAATAAGCATTCTTAATGCAGTTGACCAACCTCAAGAAATATTAAAAAAAATACTTATATTACATATATTACAAGCTTTTATTTAACATTAGATCTATACAAATATATGAAATTGGAATGTCTGTTTGTAATATTAAAATAACCGCTTTCTACTACATGCATATGAATGTATATACGGTACACATACCAAAATACATATTTTTAAATATTTTGTCTGTCTCTCTGTCTGTTTGTTCCGGATAATCTCTAGAACGGCTGGACCGATTTGGACGGGACTTTCACTGGCAGATAGCTTATGTAATAAGGAGTAAATCAGGCTCCTTTTATTTTAGAACAAAAAAATAGTTTTTTTTTTAACATTACACGCGGACGAAGTCGCGGGCACAGCTAGTATAACATATAAATAAAATATATAAATATTTCTTATACTTACAATACACCAATTAGCCTAGCCCAAAGGTAAGCTTTGCAAGGCTTGTGTTATGGGATCTAGGGCAACGGATAGACATACATATATTATACATATATAAATAAATTTGGTGGAAATATATTACAACAACCATGACTAAGATACAAATGCTCGCATTCATCACACAAACATCTGCCCCCACCGGGACTCGAACCCGGAACCTCAGAGATGGCGACTCCTTGAAACCGGTATATCAACCACTCGACTATACGGTTACAGAAGTTTTTATAGAAATTAAAATATTACACAAATATACGTTTAACATATTTATTCCCGGAATTTGTGTATAATTGTGCACTCTTCTTATTGTGTAGGGAGCGCCCAAGTTTATTCAAGCTCTTTCAATTGATACCCATGTTGTTATGAAAACAATAAGTCGCCATTTTGTACCGCCCGCCACATTGGATTCAAAATGGCGGTATTTATAAAATCTTGTATTGTCATCAAAACTAAACGCGTATGCAAAATTTAGGCACTTAGCCATTTAGCTTTAGTGGAAGTTGGTGAAATATTGATGGCAAGATCCAGGACATGCATACGTACATACATACATACATACATACACGTGAAGTTAAATAAAAGCTTTTAAAAATGAGACATCTCCATCAACTAGTTTGCAAGTTATTATGGACTTTTTTTGGACCTTAGAAGAAAATACAACAAATTTTCAATATGTTACGTATAGCTGTGTGATTAGATGACGTTGTTCAGTAAAAGGGCTAGCTGTTTGATTGAACGGCTGTTTTAACCAGTTGGCTGCGACATATGCAAAAGGTACACTTAAATGTGTGCTTAATTTGAAACTGATTTTCAGATTTCATCGCGAATCGAAATGTAGTAAGAGTTTGTGTACTCGAACAAAATAGCACAGGTGCTTTTGAAGTGCTGTATGTAGCGAGTACGTGCGAAGACACAATGATTTGAAACTGCTTTTTTGTGTCGATCTTGTAGTAGTAATTACATACAAAACACTTTTTCATGTGTAGTAATATACCAACCTTTTAATATTATTTAAAAAAAATATTAAATGTTTCGTATTGTTTATAACACAGTATTACTTCTACAGGGTGGAGTTCATGAGTAAGTTCTATTCCGGCTTGGGCTACATTTTCCTGCCGTTCTGCTTCAAGACGATCCTCGAGCAAGAGGAGAAAGAAGAATAAATATTTATAGAAATTCGATAGTGAAATTTAGTGCAGTTTGATCAGTATTGTTAATGATATTTTAAGCGTTCGACGCGAATGTCACAAATGTGTTGAAATAAAATATTTATGCATGTTTCAAATTATTTTTTATTTACGTCTAGAAAGTTACATTAAGGCACAAAGTGGAATTAATTAAAGACGCAATTTATTGTCCCAACCACCAAAACCATATATGCAAGAAGCATATTCATATACCGTGTGTGTAATGCATTCAATAGTTTTTTTTACAAATGTAGAGATATTTTGGACTTCAATTTGAGTATAGGTCAATTTAAGTCACAACTGAAGTCTGAAATACTAGCCGTAGGTTTATCTTAAATATTTCATTTGCTTTTACCCCAATTTCCAGTTTAATAATGTTTAATTTGTAATTTAGTTATTTTTTTGTATTTAATTGGCTATAATTTGTGTGTTTAATTAGTTTTTTTTCTTCTTTCTCATCACTCAATTAGCTACTTTTCATTTTTTACCTCTCAGACCGTTTTTTTTTATTAACTATCTGTGAACACTTCACTGGTTTCTGTAATATTTTTTTTTGTAATATTTATAGATTTAAGTATAACTGTTTGTGTTCCTAAGAAAAGAAAATAAAATAAAATAAAATGTTTACAAAAATATTGATCTCCTGTATGAAATACAGTAATAATAACTGTAAAATGTAAGTCAGATAAGTGCAAAATTAAAAATAACCTGATCTATCTTTACGTCGCTCTTTATATAATTTAAAGTTAATCTAAATTAACATATATTTTGTCTAAACTTAAACATGTTAGACGTCGCAGACTTTCCACTAAATTAGACCAATGAAATGTAATTTGCTGACTCAGCATGTCATAACTTATGAATGTAGTTTGGAATTTGGCGAACTTTAAAACGCGCAGTCGTAAAAAGTCGCCGAATCCTTCACTACGAGAAACTTCCTTACGAGCCGAACTTCAAGGAGTTTTGATCTCGATAAATTTGGTTATTGCACATTGAAAAACTTTTCTTATTATAGCTTATTGACTTTTTGTGTAGACGCCGTGGGTGAGGTTACAGTTTGGGTCAAATTAAGTTACTTTGAGGAGTTGAGATAAAAATAGATTGTGAGATGAAAATATGAAAATGAAAGTGTATTTCTCATTTATTTATTGGTGTAAACATATGCATTGCTCTGGAAATAAGAGTTTTATTGATAATATAATACAAATTTTATTTATAAAAAATTGGTTGTCTGTAGAACTCCGTCTACTGCCGATATTTGAACGTGACAACGTCTATTACATGGTAATTTTTTCTGGGTGCAATGAAATTATTTAAAATAAAGTAATGTATAACATTTATATTTTTATTTAATAGTTTGATTAAATTTTCTGCTTCTGAAGTTATACATAAATTAATTACTATGAGTAATGTGCGTGGCTCCGTGTCAGCGTCAGATTCGGCCGTTACGGTGTTTTCGAGAATGACTCCACGCCGTACCAATTTAATAGACGTTGTCACTTCAACAAAATCTAATAAATCGTGTGCTGATTTTCGGTTCCTTATTTAGACGTAATGAAACCGGGTTTGAAGTGGTTTATTGCCGGTGATGAAAAGTAGATGACGTACGATACAAACGTCCGAAAAAGATCGTGGTCAAAATCCGCTAACTAGTTGGACTAGGACGTTTGTTCAATCAACGTTCAGCCTAGTCATTCAATTAAATGTCGTCATTCAATGAACGCGCTAGTGGTACAATCAAATAGCAGATTCAACCAGATGACTGCGACATATCCATATATCCTTACACTTTCAGAGTTTCGTCTATTTTTTCAAAGTAGAGTCAGATTTATGTCAAGAGAGGACTGCCAAAATTAGTTTTCGTAAAAAATACAAAGATATTTCTTCCCAAATTTAGTATGTTAATTAAATAACAAAAAAATTTACTGGGTGCAATGAAATTATTTAAAATAAAGTAATGTATAACATTTATATTTTTATTTAATAGTTTGATTAAATTTTCTGCTTCTGAAGTTATACATAAATTAATTACTATGAGTAATGTGCGTGGCTCCGTGTCAGCGTCAGATTCGGCCGTTACGGTGTTTTCGAGAATGACTCCACGCCGTACCAATTTAATAGACGTTGTCACTTCAACAAAATCTAATAAATCGTGTGCTGATTTTCGGTTCCTTATTTAGACGTAATGAAACCGGGTTTGAAGTGGTTTATTGCCGGTGATGAAAAGTAGATGACGTACGATACAAACGTCCGAAAAAGATCGTGGTCAAAATCCGCTAACTAGTTGGACTAGGACGTTTGTTCAATCAACGTTCAGCCTAGTCATTCAATTAAATGTCGTCATTCAATGAACGCGCTAGTGGTACAATCAAATAGCAGATTCAACCAGATGACTGCGACATATCCATATATCCCTTACACTTTCAGAGTTTCGTCTATTTTTTCAAAGTAGAGTCAGATTTATGTCAAGAGAGGACTGCCAAAATTAGTTTTCGTAAAAAATACAAAGATATTTCTTCCCAAATTTAGTATGTTAATTAAATAACAAAAAAAAAATCTGGGTGCAATGAAATTATTTAAAATAAAGTAATGTATAACATTTATATTTTTATTGCGTTGCCGTGTGGCGTCAGATCGGCCGTTACGCCGTTCGTGGACTCCGTGTGGCGTCAGATTCGGCCATTACGGTGTTTTCGAGAATGACTCCACGCCGTACCAATTTAATAGACGTTGTCACGTCAAAAAATATTTTAATAACATAAAACCATATTGAAGAATTATAAGAAAGTAAGAGTGATGAAATTAAAACATACACATTTATCTAACCAAACACGTTACCCTCCCTGGGCACCGACTTCAAACAATACCTACTTGGTTTATCAAAGTTAGTTTATTTAAGACAGAAGTTATCGTAGTTATTTTTTACTTTTTAGTTCTTTTATATTCTTTATAAACATACATAGGTAAGTTAGTTACGTACAATTTTGAAGTCAGTTTTATTTTTTTTACATATTTTTATTTCTTAATTTTTTTACTAAAGTCGGTAAGTCCATAAAGGTTCCTGATATTGGTATTGTAGGTAGACATATATTTGTCTTTCTGTCTGTAGTTGTAAGTGAAGTTGTGTATGATTGATTCGGTTTATTTTTTATTTTTTAAATCTGTTAATAATAAATTCCATATCGCAAAAAGCACGCAACCGAATTCAATGAAACTTGGAGTATCCATAATTTGAATAATACCTAGTAAAACAAAAAGAGAATTACTTAGATCAGCCTTGTAGTTCCGGAGATATGCGAACACGAACATTGCAACATACATACACTTTTAAAATTTGGCAGATTTGTCCAGACGCTGATAAAGACGAACATAAATGAAAACTGGGCAGTTCTGGAAATTTACGTATACATACGGGTCGAATTGATAACCTCCTTTTTTTGAAGTCGGTTAAAAAAAACAGTATTAAATTTAAATTAAATATCTCACCTGGAAATAAGAGAAACGACACATGATGTGTGTGTTTTTGTTATACTATTTAGTTTAAAATCTATCTCGGTGACTTTTATGCGGATTGACGTTTCGTCAACTGCTGTACTGACATTCGATCGACTTTCATTATATATTGATAAAATAAATTTACGTGTCCTTCGAATCCGGTGTCTCGAGTACGGAGGTCTTCACATGTTTGTAACAGTTTGTCTATTGTAGGTATTGTCTATATACTAGTAATTTTAATCTCACACAAGAGCTGAAACAGGACAACCAATTTATATTAATCCTTTTAAAATATAACTATCTTGTTCTTACGTTCCAACGACACCACTTTGACGGTACCAAATCGTCCTTAAGTCCAAGAAGCTGCCTGTCCAAAGACCCCTGCCAGCGTAATTTGTCTCTTAGCGAAATATCACTTCACCTACCCATCCAAATCGAATCTTGCCTTGCGATGCTTCTCCTCATCAATCAAGTCACACTTGCCGCCAATCGTGTTACAAAAGGCATCTCGACTTTTCCAATCCCATTCAGGGGAGCGCAAAAAATATTTATCAATAAAGATTTCTTTGTAACTTTTGACAGGAATATGAAAGCGGGTTGTGGCGTAATATACGAGTTTCCCTATGTATATGATTTATAAATCCCATGGCTACATCTACCCGAGTTTTTCTATTGTGTGCTGTGATGAATTTGTAAAGTTTCGCTATTGTCGGACAGTTAGCTCATCGCTTGAGCTTTGGAATTGTGCGTTGAAGTATAACAGTATCTTTGCTGGGCATATTCCATTAAATGCGTTTAAATTTTTGATGGGAAAAGGAATAATCCGTACTGTGACACTTGTACAAACGTCAAAGAAGATTTATTTTACATTTTAATGGAATGTGCCCGCCTTCGGGGCCTCGAGCATCGGGATCTGTCGTTACTCTGGCTACACGTGGACCATGGGGGTCGAATCTACGCGTGCCTTTACAGATCCCATGCCAGTGAAATAGGGTCAGTTCAGCTTCTTGAGCACGTCCAAGAGGGGATTGACCGAGCTTTGGAGCAGTATCCATCTGCGGAGGTGGTGGTTCTTGGTGACTTTGATGCTCATCATAAAGAGAACTGTCTTTAACATGGCTTCGGCATATGGCAAGTAAAAAATTGGGTGTTCTCGACAGAGCGAAGCGGTACTTCACGCCCAGTCAGCGTCTGATGCTTTATAAAGTTCAAATACGTTCAAACTTCAAACGAGGCTTAAAAAGAGTATTACTCTCCAAGTAGGCAGCGGCTCAGCTATGCCCCTGGCACTGCAGATGTCCATGAGCGATGGTTACCACTTACCATCAGGTGGGCCATTTGCTCGTCTGCCACCGTACGAAATAAAAAAAAAACGAAGGGTACAGAATAAAGTTACTGCAGGATATTACATGTAGTAGGCAAGAACTGTTTTTTGCCTTTCATAAGTGTTTATGTTTTAGTTTTAAATGTAGTTATAGTGCTGAAATTATAAGTTTAAAGAAATATTTTGTAGCCGGCTTAACCATTATGGTGCAAGGATTAATAAGAATTAAAAAAAACAGTACCTTTGCTCCCATGAATTTTGATTCTGTTTTGTAAAAAAAACTCCAATATTTAAATCGAATCCAATCAAATGACATTAATCTGTTTGTATTACAGATTATATATACATAGCCTCCATATATGGCCTCGTGGTTTGAAAATTTACAATAAAACTTCATTAACTTAATTATTGCCTAGTTGCCGTCTTACTTTCCTTTCGCCGTTACGTGTGAGATAAGCTGGAGCTCGTGACTTCGTCTGCACAGATGGTAAGTTGTTTCAACATTCATCAAGTTATTGACATTTTGGGTAGTATCTTTATTACAGACACAAACAAATGAGATTTACTTTATAAAATTGCATTTAATAATTATAATATTATAACAACGTTTGGTAGCTAATTTGGTGCGGCTCTAATAACAACTTCCCAGTTTCCTAGCAACGACCATGTACCATATATATATCATTATCAAAGGTGACGGATACAACCATAGAGTTGAGTTGCCGCCGCCACATCACCCCCCACGGAGAAAAGAAACAAAAAAAAAAAACTAAATATCTAAAACGTCACGGAATTTAACTTTCCTACCGGACCTAGTGGTAACAGGAAGGGGTGTAGGCAAATGTTGTTCTGGCAATAGCTGCGCCGGTGGAGAAATTTTGCTAGAAGTTGATTCACCTGGCTTCGAATCGCATGAATCGAGGGCCTCAAAATGTGCTGGCTTAACCCGGTCGATACTAACGGTAGCCTCACGACCGTTAATATTAATAGTAAGGGTTTTGTCACCTTTCCTAATAATGGGGTAGGGGCCTAAATAAGGAGCCTGCAATGGACGACGTACCGTGTCGTCTCGTAACCATACGTGCGACGCCTCTGATAGATCCTTGAAAACAAAAATTGATTGCCGTGAGTGATGCGAAGCAGGGACAGGACGCAATTGACTCATGTAGCTTCTAAGATCGTAGATGAAGTCGGCTGGATGAACAGTATTATTAGGCTCATCAGACGGTACTATAAATTCTCCAGGCAAACGAAGAGGTTCCCCGTAAACGAGTTCGGCGGAAGAAACTTTTAAATCTTCTTTGAACGCCGTTCTCATACCGAGAAGAACGAGTGGAAGAGCTTTCGTCCACGATGATGAATGGCACATCAACGACGCCTTGAGCTGACGATGCATACGTTCAACCATGCCGTTGGCACATGGATGGTAACTGGTGGTATGAATCCTCTTCGTCGCACAGACTTGCATAAAGCGCCGAAAAAGCTGGGATTCAAACTGACGACCCTGATCTGTCGTTATAGTGCTAGGCACGCCAAAACGAGACACCCAACCGCTCATGAAGGTATTAGCGACTTCTTCAGCGGTGACCGTACACATTGGCCAGACTTCCGGCCATCGTGTGTAACGGTCGATTGCAGTAAGGCAATAGTTAAAACCGTTAGAGTGATACAACGGTCCGACGATGTCTAAATGAACGTGCCTGAACCTAGCTGTTGGTAGTTGAAAATTGCCTATTGGAGACTTCACATGTCTAGTAACTTTATTACGCTGACATTCTAAACAAGATAGCGTCCATTTGCGGCAATCAGCGCTTGCTTTTGGCCAAATATACCTCTCAGTCACCATGCGTGCAGTAGCTCGCGCGCCAGGATGACTGAGCGAATGACATTTGTTAAAAGCTGCTCGACGAAAAGGTGGTGTAAGATATGGACGAGGCCGTCCAGTAGAAGTATCGCAAACTATAGTCACGTTGGTGCCAGGAATTATAATATCTTCCAATTTGAGGGAAAAGTCTCTCCGTGCCTTAGCTAGCTCCTCATCAGTCCGTTGAGATAGGGCAAGTGCGGCATAATCGTCTTCTAGGGAAATAGACTCTATTCGAGACAGTGCGTCCGCGACAACGTTGTCCGTGCCCTTAACATGGACGATGTCCGTTGTAAATTGGCTTATGAAAGACAATTGGTTCAATTGGACAGGTGGTAATTTCTCGCGGCGTTGCTTGAAAGCGAAAATAAGCGGCTTGTGGTCCGTGTATATTGTTGTATGTTGGACCTCCAAAATGTGCCGAAAATGTTGCACGCTTTCATATACAGCCAAAAGTTCCCTGTAATAGGCTGGCCATTCCGCTTGCTTGACAGTAAGTTTCTTACTGAAATAAGCAATTGGTTGCCAGTCCCGCTCGTCAGCTGAACGTTGCTGTAAACAAGCACCAATATGTGAAGCCGAAACATCGGTAAAAAGGCCAAGTGAAGCGTTGCAGTCTGGATGCGCCAAAAGAGTGGCAGAAGATAAGCTTTTCTTACATGCCTCAAAGCACTCCTCTAATGCTGGAGTCCAGACAAAAGGTTTAGCGCCTTTGCCTTGGATGGCGGCCACAGCGTCGACCAAAGGAGATTGATATTTGGCAGCATCTGGTATAAAACGACGGTAAAAATTGACCATGCCGAGGAATCTACGCATGCCTTGAACGGTTTTTGGTGGCGGAAAAGTTAGAAGGGCTTGAATCCTGTCCTCGGGAGGTCGTGTGCCTGCTGCATTAACGCGGTATCCTAAAAAGGTTACCTCATCTGCACCAAAAACACTCTTAGCAACGTTAATAACGACGCCATAATCATGCAGCCTCTTAAAAAGAATTTCCAGGTGCGCGGCGTGCTGTGCTGGGTCACGTGAGTGCACTAAAATGTCATCGACATATGCAAAGCAAAAGTCTAACCCTCGAACGACTTCGTCGATGAATCTTTGGAAAGTTTGCCCAGCATTACGCAAACCAAAACTCATATAAGGAAACTCAAACAAGCCAAAGGGCGTAATTAGAGCAGTTTTGCATACATCACCGGGGTTTACTGGTATCTGTTGGTACGCTTTAACGAGATCGATGGTGCTGAAGACAGCAGAGCCAGCCAAATTATGGGCAAAATCTCCTATGTGCCTGACTGGGTATCGATCTGGAACAGTACGGGCGTTCAAAACGCGGTAATCTCCGCAAGGACGCCATGTTGAATCCTTCTTAGGTACCATATGTAAGGCTGAAGACCAGCAGCTACTCGAAGGTCGAGCGGTACCAGCACGTACCATGTCAGCAAACTCTTTTTGTGCGGCGCGTAATTTCAAAGGAGCAAGACGGCGTGGCTTGGCGGTAACAGGAGGACCGTCTGTTGTAATGATGTAATGCATAGTATTATGCTTCGGCTCCTGAGGTGCGCCAGGTGGTCGTGTAATGCTGGGAAACTTTGCGAGAATAGCGGAGTACTGCGATTCCGGAAGTGAAATTAACTTCACACTAGGTTGGCTAACTGCAGAAGTTACTGCAAAGGCAAACAGTCCCGTCTTACCATCACGAATCCTTCTTTGAGTGCAGTCAGGAAGTAAATGAAAATGTGACAGAAAATCGGAACCTAAAATACCACATTCTACGTCGGCTATAACAAAATTCCACCTGAAGTCGCGCCTAAGTCCAAGATTCAGGTTTAATTGCACTAATCCGTAGGTTTTGATTTTGGTACCATTTGCTGCGACCAAATCATAAGGTTGAGATTGACAACCAGCATAACCTTTGACATGCTTAACTGGAACACAACACAAATCAGAACCGGTATCCACCAAAAATTTCTGTTGAGTATACCGATCCGTAACAAAAAGCCGACGACTAGCAATAGAGCGATCGGTAGTCGCCATTAACGAGCGCCCTTTTAGTTTTCCGAAGACGTCTGGTTACGAGACGGACTAGACCAGTGACAAGGAGGAACGCATTTACGCGCCTTATTAGCGAACCGATTATGATAAAAACAAAGGGTCGAATCACGCGAGCGTGAATGACTACGTTACTACGCCGTTCTGTAAGCATAATGCGGTTCTGTGATGACTGCGACTATTATTATTGCTGGATGTATGACGCTACAATGCGCGTTAAATCATCGATCTTCTTATTAAGCTCCCGAATTTGTTCATCAGAATGCACTGGAGCTGATGCGCATGGAGAAAGATTAGTAACTGCCGATGTAGTGAACGGAGCTGGCTGAGAATTGATTTCCACCAACTGGTCAGCCAACTCGCTCAAATCCGACAATTTATCCAGGCGTTGTGCAGTAAGGACAGTCTGTAAAAACCGCGGTAAACGACTCATCCAGATTGTTTTTAAAATGTCCTCAGGAAATGTTAGACCCGCCAAAGATTTAAGATGACGGTAAAAAGAGGATGGTTTTCTATCACCGATTTGCTCCTTCTCTAACAAACAACGAATCTTTTCTTCGTGTGAAACCGAAAAACGTGAAATAACAGCATTTTTTAACGAGTTGTACGGATTTACATCGGGAGGCTGAAGAATAATATCTTCAACTTCTCGAGTGCAAGTTGTATCGAGTTGAGCGATAGCATAGTAAAATTTTGTAGTTTGGTTGGTTATGTGATTAATTTCAAACTGAGCCTCCAAACTTGCGAACCAGAGTGCAGGACGATCCTTGCAAAAGGGTGGCGTTCTAATGGTTACGCGATTAACAGTTGCCTCACTAGCACCAGTAACTGGTTCAGAACTGTTTTTACCATTGTCGGTCATTTCGAAACAAAAGTTGAAATTGTTTAATTGACTGTTGAATCAAGCTAGCAGAGTGGAGTGGGGTAGCGGCGTGCAACTCATCTAAAAACTATAATAATTACAATAATATAAAAAAAATAATTGATTATAAAAACACAAAATATTCACACAACAAAAAAAAAACAAATGTTTTCAAATGTTCGTAGAAATCACGATGAGTGAACACGTCGCTAGGCGAAAAAAACACGTAGTAGTGAATCCTCCAGTTAAAAGTGCAACCGTAGTTGTGCGGCAGATGTCGACCAAACAAAATTGAATCTCTGACCTTATGTGTAATGCTTCTGCGCCTCAATACTTATAATACCCGTTCAGTAACAGCACCAGTACTTCGTTGCGGAATGTAAACAGGCAGGCCACGTACGAGTAGTAGCAGCGGCGGCGTAGTCCATTCACAGCAAACAAAATCAAGAACGGCGAATGCTTGCGAATAAATCTTAAATGGCCGTTTGGATCACAGATGAGGTGATGATCACGTCGGGGTCACCAATTTGGGTAGTATCTTTATTACAGACACAAACAAATGAGATTTACTTTATAAAATTGCATTTAATAATTATAATATTATAACAACGTTTGGTAGCTAATTTGGTGCGGCTCTAATAACAACTTCCCAGTTTCCTAGCAACGACCATGTACCATATATATATCATTATCAAAGGTGACGGATACAACCATAGAGTTGAGTTGCCGCCGCCACAACATTTTGGCATTCACATAAACCGTACTGATGTTATAAAACGTGGAAGTTTTATGTTATGGATGGATGCTCGTTACTCTTTCACGTAAAAATTACTGAATTAATTTGAATTGAATTTTATAATAATATAGGTAATTCAAATATCTACCTACCGAAAAAGGAATATGGTACAGGACACTTGCGTATGAGCCACTTCGTGTACCGTGGTTCTATGACAGTAAATTTAACCGGAAAGAATTGATACTGTGTATGAGGGTTTGAACCGGGCACGTTCCATTGAATGCTTTCAAATTCTTGATGGGAAAAAGAAATGATCCGGACTGTGAAGATTGTCCAAATACTAAGGAAGATCTAATGCACATTTTAATGGAGTGCGCCCGAAATGAATCTGACAGATTTGATCTCATTAATGATATAAATTGTAAGAGAGAAGAATTGTTTTTTGTAATTCATGATTGTTTAAGTTCCAATTTTAAAAGTAAGAATAGTTAGCTTCTTAATTTGTTCATTTGCCAAAAAACCTGTTGATTAGATTAATTACTATGTGGCCGGCTCAACCATTAAGGTGTATTGCTTAATAAAGAGAAAAAAATAAATAAAAATAATATAAACTACGATTTTTAATTCGAGTCAGTAAAATGGCAAGTGCAACTGTCACTGATACAAAAAAGGGTGACCCACTACAATCGAATTAAAAAAATTGGTTGTCTGTAGAACTCCGTCTACTGCCGATATTTGAACGTGACAACGTCTATTACATGGTATTTTTTTCTGGGTGCAATAAAATTATTTAAAATAAAGTAATGTATAACATTTATATTTTTATTTAATAGTTTGTTTAAATTTTCTGCTTCTGAAGTTATACATAAATTAATTATTATGAGTAATGTGCGTGATTCCGTGTGGCGTCAGATTCGGCCGTTACAGTGTTTTCGAGAATGACTCCACGCCGTACCAATTTAATAGACGTTGTCACGTCAAAAATAATATCAAATAAACAAAATTAATTTGAATAATCCAAATGTTAATTCAAAATCTTAAGGACAAAATGAATTAATAATTAATAGCAATATGTCAAATGACTTATTTAACAATTTTATCTATGAACACTAACAATATTTAATACACAAAATTAATTCGAATATTCCGAATATTAATTCAAAATGTTAACTTACAGGAAAAATTATTTAAAATAAAGTAATGTATAACATTTATATTTTTATTACGTTGCCGTGTGGCGTCAGATCGGCCGTTGCGCCGTTCGTGGACTCCATGTGGCGTCAGATTCGACCGTTACGGTGTTTTCGAGAATGACTCCACGCCGTACCAATTTAATAGACGTTGTCACGTCAAAACGTAGGCGTGGACTCCGTGTGGCGTTAGATTCGGCCGTTACGGTGTTTTCGAGATTGACTCCACGCCGTACCAATTTAATAGACGTTGTCACGTCAAAATCGAACTTTAGTTAATACATCAGTTTACTCATAGGCTACTATTTATTAAGATACTAGCTGGATTGTTTCCACCTTACTTCACACTTGTTGTCATACTTTGGCCAATTCATAAAATATCGTTATAAACTGTAGCCTATATGTTATTCTGATGATCTAAGCTATATTATTGTGGACTTTCGTTAAAGTGTATTTAGTCGTTTTTACGTGAAAGACTTAACAAACATCCATTCATACTAAGAAACTTTTAGGTTTTTAATGTAAGTAAGGATTGTGTGAATTGGTCAAAATGTGATGATAAGTGTCAAGTAAGTGACAAGTAGAGATCGGATAATCGGATGCATATTTACCTAAAGTTAGTTTAAGACATAGTATGGAAACGGTTTTTTATTGTTTTGTTAAATAAAATTTTTCACCATTTCTGTTTTTTTATTGAATTATTTAATTGATTATTGTTTTAGTCAAACTAGCTCACTACTTTCGTATAACACTCTTCATGTAATAAATCGTACATTCATAAATCGCACGGGGAACTGAAACTAAACTTCATGTAAATACGTATGCATAGTTGTATAAATGAACCCGGAGTCTCGGTCTTTTGAAAATAAATACCACGTGCTAATTTAGTAATTTTCAAACAATACCACTACGTTAAATTTGCAGTCCCGTATTTTCCCGGGATTTTTATTTAACAAAATGTATTTTAAAAAGCCGCTTCCATAATTTGTGAGCCAAAAATTAACTTTAGGTAAATATGCATCCGATTATCCGATCTGTAGTGATAAGTGTCAAAAAACTACTATTTGTACAGACGAAGTCGCGGGCATTAACTAGTGTATAATATATGTATGTTTATCCGTTACCATAGAGCACAAGCCTTACAGAGCTTACCTCGGGCTAGGCTAATTGGTGTGAGTGTAAGAAAAAATTATGTATTTATTCCATTTCTGCTGTCTGAAATTTTCACAGATCAATAAAAGTTCGAAGCTGAAAAGGTTTCATGTGGTCAGGAGACCATCACACTAAATCGTACCTTAATTCTATTTAATTTACAAACAGGACGTATCTTCGCTTCCCTCAGGATGTGAGGAATCACATCTGGAGCCGCGAACTCATTACCTGAAACAAAACATCACACGCTGAACAAATGTTTACATTTAATTACGGACCCGTAACGTCTCAGACATATTTACTTATGTTGAAGGCTTTGGTAAATGTATTGTCTTTTCTGGTGTCATTAGGCAGTTGTCCTTTTTTTTTTTTTTTGTTCCGCTGAGGAAAATGCATTGAATTGCATACCCCGGCTGCGGAGAGCCGGTGGTTATGAGGGGCTCTCCTGCCCAGAAGGGGGAGGCCTACCCACTAAAAACCTCAGCGATGGCCATCCTCTGGCGTTGTAGGGGGCCCTCAGGATCGAGTGTCGCATCTGAGGACCCCCGGCCTTTGCACCCCTGGGTGCGTAAGGGGAGCCCTTCTCGGGGAGGAGTGATCTTGCCGCCTCCTCCCCTCCAACCTCCTACGACGTCACCCCCCGGCCATCCGGGGGTGAGGTCCCTCCCGGGTCGACTCCACGGGCACGAACTGCGTCGCGCCCGCCAGCGACCTGTGGCGGCGCCTCAGGCCAGGCTATGGACCTATGCTGAACCTGCAGATGGCTATGTTCAGCTTTGGAATGAGTGTGTTTGTGGAAGGCGCGCGAATGGAATGAATGGAAATGGAGCTTCGACGCCTGCTAACAACACTGGCGACCTTTCCGGAGTCTTAGGGTCGGTACAAAGGAGTCGACGCAAATTGAGCGCGCCGTCTAGTGGCTTGGATGCTCAAGATCGCCGTGTAGTGGAGGGTCAGAATCTACCCGATACGTGACGGTACCGGGTATATATTTGACGAGGGATGTGTGGGAGAGATACGCGGTTGGTGGCCGGCGGGAGGGATTCGTTAGCGCGGGTGATGGGGTCGGGCGGGGTCGTTGCGTTGCTAGTTGGTGAGTACTGACTATCAAGCGGTCATTTAAGTCGGGGTTTCCCAACCAATGAGGCGCGCCCCACTAGGATGTTGTAGAGAGAATCAAAGAAAGGCCCAGTAAGCGGCTCCAAAATTAATTAATATATAAAACTAGCGGACCCGACAGACTTCGTCCTGTCAAAAAGATTTGTACAGTGGCAGTTTTTTGTTCCTAATTATTTTATAGATAATGTCGCATAGCCAACCAAATCGCAAAAAAAGTCTAAATGACCTATTACATTTTGTGGCTATTCAATTTTGGAACGTGACATTAAATCCTCCAACGATGTATTCTGTGCTCCAACGCACGCACGCACACTGTTTTGATAGATATGATTGAATTTCAACTATATGTAGCGTTGATAAAGCGCAAATTGACTCTTTGATGTTAGGAACACACCTTCATTGCTTAGACAACAGTGAGTGCTTGCAATATGAACTTTATACAATAACAAGAAAGCTCAATTCGACTGTACGTTTTAGTTAGAAAACTTTTGCATGGGAAAATAAAAGGGCTGTTTTTAGGGTATTTCCGATAATTATCCGACTTTTCCTCATTGTAAAAACCCTCCTTGAACTTCAACGAACATTAACAAAAAAGAATTGGCCAAATTGGTCCAGGCGTTGTTGAGTTATGAGCTTACCAACACATTTTGCGATTCATTTTTATATAAAGTATAGATAATAAATAATAGTAATTTATTTATTCAAGCCCCAAAGATAGATTACAATTCTTAAATCAGTTACATTAAGATATAAATGGTTTATAATTTATTCCCCTGACTTTTGCTAGGTCAAGCCTGTATTACAAAAATCAGTGGTTCGGTAACAGAAGTAGCATTTATAAACTCATGTTCGGTGAGATGGTCATGACACGAAATAGACATTCTTGTCATTTACAGTATGTGTGTGTGTTAGATATGTACATAGATGTTACATTATGTGTTTCTGTGTTGTGTGTGTATGTAAAACTATAAAGTTACAAAGTTACAAACTCCCAGCGAGACCGAGAAAACCATATTTTGTACATACCTCTAACCACGGTGTCAACTTGTTTTTATGTCACATTTATTAACTATATTTGATAAATATTTATATAAATATGATATATTTAATTAAACCTCTAGGGTAAGCGTAGTATTTTAGCATAATGTTGGATAAGGCGCTCGGTAACAACCATGGGCTCAGCCTACGTTCCGCTGCCTCTATGACTCTGAAAATCCCACCTCATCGATCCGGGTTTGTGTCAGACTCATTCACTCTGTCCGCCACTCGCTTGTGGAATGAGCTGCCTCCTAGTTTGAGAGTGGCCAGTACTAAGGCATCATTCAAAAAACATGTGCGAAGACATTTTCTGGAGTCAGTCTAAAATTGGTATGACAACAGTATGTATGTATATATAATTTATGTATGCGTGTGTTTATATTTGTGTATATATTGTATATGTATGTATATTTATATATGCGTTGCTAGTATTCTAACTTTATTTGCATAGGTATAATTGTTTATTTGTCATGTTAATAAGTAATGTCTCTTAATATTATTTCTTCTCCGTAATCGTACACCGTCTACAATGGTTCTCACATTTTACAGGTTGACTGGTAGAGAATGCCTCAGGCATTAAGTCCGCCTTTTGTACAACTGATTCTTGTTGTGCGAAAAAGAATAAATAAATAAATAAGGCGCATAGAATAAGGTTGGAAACTGTTGATCTTAGCCGTACTGTAGAGAAATGACCGCTTGTCGGTCTCTCGGCATTAGTACTGACTGCCAAGCGATTCTTGTGTTTAAATTATGCATTTGAATATAGTATGAAATGTGTTACAATTTTTAACACATAAATCCAATTTTCATAACTATATGCATTTGTGCACCGCTTAAGTTGCATTTACATAAAACGGTAGCCTTTACTGGAAGTTTCCGTTATCAGGCAACTAAGTGTTGGAATAATATCCCTCCACCTATAAGAAAACTGACGTCCAAGTTCAATTTTAAAAAACAGTACAAGTTACATATTTTAACAATACAAAAAATGGGCAACACGGTGCGTTCCTAGAGTAGGTATCGAATATATGATTATAATGTAATTAATTTTTATATTATTATTATACATTTATTAATTTCAATATCTTAAGTCTCAGATTTTAGAATATATACATATATAACATATAATATTACATTACCTTTTATTATTATGATAATTACATTATCTAATCAAATATGTTAAATTATTTTAACGATTATATTTTAAATATTCATTTTTATTGCTTTTTGCTGTTATGTAGGTGGTCCACTATTTGAGCACTCTGAGTAAATATATTCAAACACTAAGGTTACAGCTGAAAATCAGCAATTTGCTTGTAACTGCAAGCAAATACCATGCTGAGCTGTCGCCTTATTTCGCCTGCTGCGGCGCACACACACACCAGCACTTGTGTTTACATCATTATAAGTATAACATATAGTTTAAGTCATTGTCTGTGTACTATACTGTGTTTTATGTTGAATTTTATACTTTGTGTGTCTATGTTTTCATGTTATTGTATATATTGCGTTTATTGCTTTTGTTTAATGTGATGTCTTTATTATACCCGTTTGCTTTGTGTGTGTGTTCTGTGGCAATGAAATAAAGTTATTATTATTCATATATTTAATTAATAATCTTAAATTTAAGTTTTTTACAATATAGATATATAAAATAAATATAAATACTATAAAAAACTTAAACCTAGTATGCCGCCGGTAGCGAGGCAAGGCCCAAACAAACCGGTGGTTAGGGCTGCAGACAGAGAAATCTCCGGACAATACGTGCCGTGTCGAGAATCACTGCTTTTTGTATCCGACCCTTGATCCATCCGTCAAGCGAGAGCCTCTTAAGATGTTGATCGAGACTCTTTGCTATCAAGCCATTCGCAGACACAACTATCGGAACAATGATTGTCGAATCAACATCCCACATGGCGGTTACCTCGTATGCCAAGTCAAGGTACTTACTGGCTTTGTCCTTCTCGGCTTTTACGAGGTTCTCGTCATGAGGGATGGTAATATCGACGAGCATTGCACGGCGTTGGGAGCGGTCGACCACCACGATATCAGGTTTATTGCACGCAATAGTCCTATCCGTGATGATAGAGCGATCCCAATAGAGCAACACACGGCCATTTTCAAGAACTGGCGCTGGTGCGTACTTATAGTACGGTGTCTCGTGCTCAACAAGGCCGTATTGAAGGGCAAGTTGTTGATGGATGATCCTGGCTACTAGGTTGTGTCTATGCAAATACTCACCGTTTGCAAGATGAGAACAACCAGAGATAATATGCCTAAGTGACTCTCCGGGACGGCGGCATGCTCGACATATGTCGACGGTACCGTCCTTTAGGATATATTTTCTATAGTTGTTCGTCATCATTACTTCGTCCGCAATTGCACAGACAAAACCCTCAGTTTCCCCAAAGAGGTCACCGAAGCGCAGCCAGTTCACCGACGCGGGAAGATCTACATCAGGGCCCATTAAGGCCCGATAAAACCTTCCGTGCAACTCTTTGTCCCTCCATACTTCCCTGCGATTTTCGACGCTAAGCACCGATGGTTTACGCCAGTTCTCAACTGCCATAGAGAGAGGGGTAAATCCCTTGTCAACTGCCACAACGTCACAATGCATCCCACATTCGTTGTTTAGGAAATAGTTCCTGAGGCTGCACACTTCACGGTTATGGAGGTTTTTGGCATTTAGAAAGCCTCTACCACCACACTTCCGTGGAATGTACAGTCTCATAACAGACGAACGTGGGTGTAACATGCGATTTTTCGTGAGTAGTTGACGGACTCTCCTATCTAAGGTGTCCAGCTCAGTCTGAGTCCATCTCAGTATGCCAAAGGAGTATATCAATAAAGGCATCACCCAACCATTGAAGGCACGCACCTTATTGCCACCAGACAAAAGACTATGAAGTACCTTTGTTAAGCGGCAAAAGAAACGTGTCTTCACCGATTCCTTGACATCCTTCACTGATATACCCAAAGACTCTGACATACCGAGATACTTGTACGTTTCGGCCTCAGACAAAGATCTGAGTGTCATTGTCTCTGAAAGTTGTAGATTTGTTGAATTTACAACTTTTCCCTGCCGTACATGCAAGACCGCACATTTGTCTACACCGAACTCCATCCCTATAGAGTTACTGAAAATCTGCGTAATTTTCAATAACTCTACAACGTCTTGGTGTTTCGGTGCAAACAACTTGAGATCATCCATGTACAGCAGATGACTAATGACCTCGCCCTGTCTACGTAGCCGATAGCCTAGACCTGAATCCTTCAGCAGAGTGCTGAGAGGATTCAGTGCTAAGCAAAACCACAAGGGACTATTATTATTATTATTATTATGCATCTCTTTTGTTTACACGGAATGTATATCTATTGTACGTTTCTTGAGCAAGAAAATAGTCGATACTTAAACCTCGCCGGCGATGGGACAACTGCCTTAACTATAGCGTTCGTAGAAAAAATACACTCGCTTCTTAAGAACAAAGGTTTCTTTCCGTGGAATAATCAAAGAAAATATGCCTACTAGAAAAAAGACCTGCAATTTCTCACGGAGAATTTATTACTGACCAACTGAAAATGTGTCTTAACTCCATCCACATTAATATCAGAATACATCCATCAAACTATAGCCGTGAAAAATGTTGCAAACGTACAAATTCGAGTGGCGACTCACGTATCCACTTTATTACGTAATGGTTAGAGTTTAATATCGTCTGTAACTGGCGACGAATAGAAAATCAGTGAATTACCCTCTTTATACGGTGAAGATAAGGACGAGAATAGATTGTGTCTACGTTTTATCGGTCTATCATTATTAAACATGTAGTCCAATTAATAAAGGCTAATGACTCTTCACACGCCAACATTCAATTAAAAGGTTCTTCTATCAAGAATAGATAATTCAGACTATATTTCTAAAGCATTAGAGGTCTTTTCAGGACGTCATCCATAACGGTTGGGTGGAGAAATGCATTATTCATTAATACACAAAAAACATTGTAATATGAACTAACGGAAAGGTTTATTCTATTAAACGGAAAATAATAGAATTTGTCGTATCGACAATTAATGTTTCCTATATTGCGTCCTTTTATTTGATAAGTTTGATGAGTCTGACAAACCGTTTTCAATTCTGTTTATTTTTGTTTATGGAAATCGATCCAATATGGTCGCCCCCACAAAATGGCGGACTACATATTTCGTCACTAAACCTTTAATACATGTAAAATTAAAAACGCGAAAGTTTGTAAGTATGGATCCTTGTTATTCTTTCACGGAAAAACAACTGAATGGATTTTAATTAAACTTTACGATAATATAGGTCAGAAGTTCCCAAACTTTTTTGTGTCGTAAACCATTTGCCATGTTTTACGGTTTTGGGTAGACCCAAAACCGTACTTACCTGATGTTGATATTACTGCATATATGTTGTACATACAAAATTTTATAAGCATATACAATTTTTTTACTTTATACGTACTTTTATAAATCCCAACTAATATTAGGTATAAACTAGCAACCCGCCCCGGCTTCGCACGGGTGCAGTGAAAAAATGGTTATGGTGGGTTATCCCTAAGAGATAGACATATACCATCGCGGACTTTTTTGTGGATTTTTGTAAGTTGTACAATACTGTAGTACATTATTTTGGTCTATCTCGTAGGGTTCAGCCAGCGTTTGCAATATAAGCGCAAAAAAACGTGCTTATTTACGACATCACATTAGAAACCTTTAAATTTATCAGTGTTTCTCTACTATATTATGCATTTTTCTCACCTGAAACACAGGTTCAACCTAGTTCAGGTAACACTATCTTAGGTAAATAATTTATATAAGAATAATGTTAATGTCAATGCCCTATGTATTTAAATAAACATATTCTATTCTATTCTATTCTATTCTATTTATTATACATACAAACCTTCCTTAAGAATCACTCTATCTATTTAAAAAAACCGCGTCAAAATCCGTTGTGTAGTTTTAAAGATCTAAGCATACATACGGACATACAGCGAAAGCGACTTTGTTTTATACTATGTATTGATTGATGCGAAAGTAACTCTGTCTGTCTGTTACGCTTTCCCGCTTAAGCCCGATTTTGATGAAATTTGATACAGACAATCTTAAGACCTTGATACAGAACATAGGCCACTTTTTATTTCGAAAAAAAAGGATGAAGGGATTTTTTTTGTTCCCCTGAGGAAAATGCATTAAATTGCATACCCCGGCTGTGGCGAGCCGGCGGTTATGTGGGGCTCTCCTCCCCAGAAGGGCGAGGCGTACCCACTAAAAACCTCAGGGATGGCCTTCTTCAGGGTAGGGAGCACCTGGGAACGCGAAGCGACTTCCGGGAACCCCCCCTGCCTACAGGGGAGCCCTCCTCGGGGGAGGCTACACTACCTCCCCCGATGACGCCCCCCGGCCACGGAACGGGCGTGGTCCATCCCGAGTATAACCTGAAGCCTATGTGTCATTTTAATGTATAAGCTATATTACTGTGAAATTTCATGAAAATCCATTTAGTAGTTTCTACGTGAAAGAGAAACAAACATCCATCCATACAAACTATCGCGTTTGTATTAGTAGGGATTGTGTGAATTATCCAAAATATAATGGGAAATGTGACAAGGAAGTAGGAAAAAATCCACCATCTGTGAAAACAAAGTCGCGGGCACTAGCTAGTAAATATAATATTTAAAGCGTAAAGTGATTTTGTCAGAGGTTTTAATTTTTTTTTTCAATATTTGTTTGACGTGAATAAGTGCGAGTAAAGAAAGACTTATGTTAAAAAGTGTAATTTAAATTTTTGACTATACTAGCTTTCGACATACATGTGAAATTCGAATACCAAAAAAAAATAGACATGTCGTGATTAAAAATACCAGAGGCGGTTCGTAGAATACACCTATATATTTAGCTACAGATGCTTCGCAGAATAGACCTATGTATTCAGCTTCAGACGCTTCGTAGAATTTACCAATGTATTTAAGTACAGACGCTTCGTAAAATAGACCTATGTAGTTAACTACAGACTCTTCGCAGAATAGACCAATATATTTAGCTACAGACGCTTCGTAAAATAGAGAAATGTATTTTACTAGATATAAAATAAAAATTGGAAAAGTAAATTTATTGCAGATTACATATTCCAGCAATGAAGTAAATAAGTATTTATTTACAAGTTAAACTATGTAATTCATTACAATTTACATCGATATGATTGCAATAATTTTGGATACTACGAATTCTCCTTACATTTATTTTTAAACTGTCTCTTCGATTAATTAATTAATTAATATATATATATATAGTAGTAACAATGGATGTCTCGATCATAGTGAAATTATTTCCGTAATTAATGGGCACTTCCCTGAAATCGTTTCCATTATGATTTACAGTCGCAGAACCGAGAGCTGCTGTATCAGCGGACAGCCCTATTACGCTGCAATCTCCTCCGTCCATTATTCTCAACAATGAATATATACGATATATCATTTGGAATATATCACCTTTCTTTAAGATGGGATATCGGCCCGGGGATATCAAGCTACTGACATCTTCTATCCAGGATGATAAATGATCAAGCCAGTCGGAGGCACTTCAATGGAATACCAACCTTATCACTTCAACGTACACCGCATAATCTCTCATCAGATCCTTCAGCCCCTAATCTTGGCGGAGTGTATTGAAAAGTGTCTTCTATTTCTTGCGGTGTACATTCCAATTTCGAATGTAGAGCCTCGCGATTAAATGCTTTGAGAGTGTTAAACGATTCGGATTTGTATGCTTTAGCTGGGTAAGATCAAATTTGCTTGCAAGGATGTTTGTATTAAGGTAAGCGAGTGCGTAGTTGACACCCAGATAATTTATATTAGGAGCGGCATTGGTTTTTTTAAGTTTCCCCGTGCTCTTGAATTTCCATTTGGATTGGCTCTTGGGCGAGTTTTAACACTTACTGTTTAATTGGGCGGCATTGATTAGGCTCCTATATTTTTTTAATTTTCGCAAATTACTGACAGCAGCTTTGTCTGTGTGATGATCATAAATTGATTTCTGCCACTCCATCGAATGATGTCAATTATAACGAATCTTTTAAAGACATAGATTTATTTTGTGGTTATATAAATAGTCTTAAAAAGTCTATCTTCAAAGAGCTGTAGGGTTGTTAATCTCTTTTTTAATTTAATGTGTTATTTTAGTTGTTTAAGTAGTATATAGTTTTGTTTTATTTTCTGTTCCAATTTGTAACACAATTGAAAATTAGTTTATTTTTTTTATTGTTAGTATTATACAGCGGCTTGCGACTGTGTTTTTGTTATTGTTAATTTTAATTAACACGTGGATAGCGTTAAGCGGGCTTCAATGTTGCCAAGTTTTGTGTAATGTCGAAGTCGCGGGCAAAAGCTAGTTAGTAATATTGTTGGCCACACGGGATTGTTCATTAGAAATCCCGGGAAGGTTCACATTATTATCAGCATTTCGATGCAAATACATAAATAACTCTACTTAATGCCGACCTCTGATTATAAGCAACGGTCGTAGGTACTGATAGAGTTGTGGGTATTTGCGATAGCTTATTATGTATTTTGTTTTATTGCGTTTTTATTGTTGTTTTTTTTTATATATATATATATGTCTACTCCACGGACTCGTAGTCCGTGCCTTTTTTAAACTGTCCTCGTTTGGATCTACTATATACGTACTGTACGTACAACGTCATATTATCTTATAATACTATTCCGTGACTTAATATTAACGTGAGTTGCGTAGCACTTACTTATCTAACAATAGTACTTTCTTATCTAATAACTATCCTAATTTATATCTACATACAACCATTTAACAATACACTTAATTTTAATACTTTATACAATAAAATTAATTAATCTAATAATAATAAGCTATCCTAACATAATTAAATTAACCCTGCAATGGTATCGATTCTAGCGTGATTCTCTAAACCCAAAAACCAATCCGACAACAGTCCCCCCCTGTCATTTTGTATAGTATGACAAGGACAGACCGCCGCCAAACTCAGCTCTAGCTTTTATTGTTGTTAGCTATCCTAATAAAAAAAATCTTTCAATTAAGCTATTTGTGAAATCCTGTCTATTACCCCGTTTATTCCAGTTAATTCAATTATCCTGGAACAAGAATTCGAGTGACAATATTACTGGATATAACTCTAGGATTAGAATTGTGTATCTACTCAGGTATTGTGTACCCGATCTGAGATAGACGTTCCTGGTTATTGAATCGAAGACATTCTTGGGACTAAATTATTCAGAATTGATTACAACGTCACTGTCATGATTGGGGCTAAGGAAATATTGGGACATGGTTGAATAGTTGAATATAGTCTGAAATTGTTAATCAGATCACATTACACTCAGGCATTATATATATTCCCTGTGACATTCCTTCTAATATTATAAACGGGAACGTTTGTGTAAACGGGAACGCAGCCGTACAATAATCGTTTCACATCGTCAGCATTTACTTTACTTAGAATAATTTGTATTGTTGTATCGTTTCGCAATCATCCAGTGCACGTCATTCCGCCGCGCATCGCGACCGTGTGCTCATTAATATCATCAGCAATTAGTTATTATATCTTATAGCAGCAAACTTCTATCTTTTATTCTTATCATCATCAGCATCTCAGGTGTACCGCAAGTACATCTTTTTGGTCCTTCGAGCCGGATCGCGCATCGCGACCGTGTGCTCATTAATATCATCAGCAATTAGTTATTATATCTAATAGCAGCAAACTTCTATCTTTTATTCTTATCATCATCAGCATCTTAGGTGTACCGCAAGTACATCTTTTTGGTCCTTCGAGCCGGATCGCGCATTGCGACCGTGTGCTCATTAATATCATCAGCAATTAGTTATTATATCTTATAGCAGCAAACTTCTATCTTTTATTCTTATCATCATCAGCATCTCAGGTGTACCGCAAGTACATCTTTTTGGTCCTTCGAGCTTAAACGTTGAGCGGGAACCTTACACGCGTCTAACCTAAATCTTGGATTCCCACGCGGGGACGGCCGCCACGTAACTTACGTGCAGCAACCAGCGTCGGTGAGTCTGCACATTTTTTCACCTATCGAAGAATCTTTAAACTATCAAAAAAATATATTAAAGTTACTATCCTAGCAGCTAAAAGCAAGCTTGTGCCCGTCAGCAAAAAAATTGGTTGTCTGTAGAACTCCGTCTTCTACCGATATTTGAACGTGACAACGTCTATTACATGGTATTTTTTTCTGGGTGCAATGAAATTATTTAAAATAAAGTAATGTATAACATTTATATTTTTATTTAATAGTTTGTTTAAATTTTATGCTTCTGAAGTTATACATTAATTAATTATTATGAGTGTAGGCGTGGACTCCGTGTGGCGTCAGATTCGGCCGTTACGGTGTTTTCGAGAATGACTCCACGCCGTACCAATTTAATAGACGTTGTCACGTCAAAATCTTAATGTAATGCTGACGAAGTGAAACGATTATTGTACGGCTGCTCCGTACAGTTTGTATGGATGGATGCGAAAAAACTATGGATGAATGGATTTTAATAAATCTTTACAATAAAGATATGAAAAAAATATGTCTACGGAGGGTATAAAAGCGAGGGTATAGAAGCTATTGACCCGTAATTTTTGCGTGTTATCGCTGTCGAAAAACAGATGGCGCTACGTGTGCTATTTAGCGTTCGAGCGTTCGACTGCAGCCGAATTTATCCGAGCGCTCTCGAGCTCAGATGCTTCGTAGCGACTTCACTTCTCATTTACTAGTCGACGAGTGAACACGTGTTTTTCAAGTTGCCCTCTATAGCTTTCTATTAAATATTAGTTGAGTTTCTTTTGCATAAATTAATTCAGAGCCTTAAGCATCTAGTGCTATAAGCGCATGGATCTTCTTAATATATAATACATCAGAATAACTACGCACTAAGTCTGATAAGTGACATACTTGCACAGCACTGTGATATTGACATATTTGCACATTCACCAAGACATCTTATCAATTGTTTCGAATCAATTATTAATGACATGTAATTTTAAATTGTTTGACATATTAATATTATTATTTAGATTTTGACATTATTTAATTGTATAATTTTGCTATTCATAATTTTTAGATGTAATCGACAAATTATGGTGACTATAATTCTTATTAATTCTATTTAATTATGTTTTAAGTGTTTGTTCACATCTTAAATTTCTTGACAAGCATGTATATGTTCTTATTATTATTTTTTGTATGACAACAAACTTGTAAGCGTATTGGTTATGTACTGTAAGCTTGCTTGTATGTATGAATAAATAAATAACACATAGGCTGCAATTTATAAATATACTAGCTAATACCCGCGACTGCATCTGCAAAGATGGTAGATTTTTTCCTATTTACTTTACACTTATCGTCATATTTTGGTGGGAACGAGTATGACAGTTTCAAGTTGTCATCGCCATCACTGAGGTCCCGTGTTCAAGTCTCAATGGGAGTAGATGTTACATTGCAAACGATTACATACAACGTTTACAGTTTTTCTGTAGTGTATTTAATATCAGCATTGAATCCGTGCGAAACCGGGGCGGATAGCTAGTAAATATATTTATTTATTTAATTTATTTATTTATTCAGCAAACTTAACAGCTTTCACATTAGTAATACAATCTTCAAGTTAAATACATAAATAGCCAATAACAAAGTTTGTCATATTAAAATTAGCAGATGACGTACGTAGTTAGTAGAAAATGGATAAGTACATTAGAGGTAACTAATACAAGTAACTAGTATATGGATAAGTACATCTGAGATAATGAAATTTATCTAACAATATGAAGAAGTATGTGTGCATGCATGTGTGTGCTTGTGTGTGTGTATGTGTGGGTGGGTGTGGCTACTCTGAAATACTGTTTGAGAACCGGGGCAAATGCTTTATAATACTGTTTATGAATTGGTTGCGAGTCAGAAAGAAAATATACATCAGGAGTGCATACATTAGAGTAAGGTATTAAAGTTTTACAATGACGTAAACGTATTATAAAATGAAAACGCAAAACATATATTAAAATAATAAAAAAAATAAACGGTCCTAAATATGATTGTTTATGTGTATTTTTAACAAACAGAATAATGTTATTATTATCTTGCAATGTGCCCCAAAATTAGGGTCAAACCATCTACGCCCAGCCCCAGATTACGAACGATTGCTGAAATAAACGACGCCGTTCGGACAAAGGGCTTGGGTAATTTAAAAAAGAGTGGTCTGCAATAAAGGTGTAATCGCAAATATTACAAACGAACAAACAAACAATTAATGGAGATTGGCACGAAACGGCGGCACCGCTGCGGTCCAATATTCGATGCTGTTACTATTTATCGCTTTGCGTTACGCCGGGGCACATTTATGCGGCTTAACGCTGATTTATATTTAACGCGCGTTATCATTGCGATTGTAATCTGTCAAATGTATGATTGAGTCGATATTATGTGGTATTTCGATTAATCGGCAAATGCGTTTTAGTGCTTTAATTATACGAACTTGTAGGCCTGCTATTCATTGACATTCTCTTCAGCGCATCTAATGTATAAAAAATATTTGATTACTAGCTTTTGCCCGCGACTTCGTTCGCGTGGACTTCAGGTTCGTCCCGTCTAGTATAGTAATAAGTAAAAAAAAGTTTAAAAAAAAGTTAAAAAAACATGTGTTACAAAAACAAAGAACTGGTTTGCCTGATAGATATGCTGACTCTCCATTTGTATGCTGATGGCTAATTGGGAAATATGTATCTGTATGTGTATATATATGTATATGTATGTATGTTTATATGTATGTATGTGTGTATATATATATATATTAATGTTATCTGTCTACATTCGCGTATTGCGCTTTATTTATTGATGTAATATGTATGCTTAGGTTTGTCTGTTTCTTTCTGTGTGTCTGCTGTCTAGTTTACTTACCCTCTCAAAGGGTTTCGGCAGAACATCAGCGCTTCGCGCTATGTGAAGCACAACGCTGAGCCGAGACCTGTTTGCTACTAGGGCACAATGTTATCTAAGTATTTTTAATAATATTAGGTGTATATTTTGTGTCAAGGTTGCAAATAAAGTTATGTCTATGTCTATGTCTATGTCTATGTTTAAGTAAGAAATACGGTAACTAAGCACTGCAGAGCCCTAATCATAGGCCTATAGGTAGCTACTGCAGTATGCTCCTATAAACTACATTTAACGATCTTTTTCCTTTTGCGGGTTATTCCTAAGAGATAAACATATACCATCACGGACTTTTTTGTAGACCTTTTTAAGTTGTACAATACTGTAGTAAATTGTTTTGATCTATCTTGTAGGATTCAGTCAGCGTTTGCAATGTAAGCGCAAAAAATGTGTTTTTTTACGACCTCATAGAAACCTCAAAAATTGTAGCCTATGTGTTATTCTGATGTATAAGATATATTGTGGTAAAGTTTCATTCAAATCCATTCAGTAGTTTTTACGTGAAAGAGTAACAAACATCCATACATCCATACTTACAAACTTTCGCCTTTATAATAGTAATAGGATATACCATCTGATAGTCAAATATATACCCGGTACCGTCACTTACCGGGTAGATTCTCACCCTCCATTAAACGGCGATCTTGAGTGTCAGCTCAACTTGCGTGGACTTTTTTTGACCCGATTCTAACAACCCAGGAACGGCGCCAGCGATACTAGCAAGCAAAGCGTCGAACCATCCCTTCGTACGCCTTCCACAAACACTCTCAGAAACAAGCTGACGAATCTGCGGCTTCAGCATAAGTCCTTTTAAAAAAACATCTTGTACCCGCGACTTTGTCTGCGTCTGCTGTCTAGTATTTCTATCAGCATATATTAACGTGGCGTTTATCTTTATAACTTGATCTGAGAGTTAATTTAGTTATTCAATATATTATGTAATTTGTATTATATAAAGTGAACAATTGATTATAAGCTCTAAAATAGAATAATAGGGTGTGATGATAGTTGAAAATAGGCTAATGTAAATATGTAAGTTAGTGCAGGAATATGTAGGATAAGTGGTGAAAGATAGAAGTATGCAGTGTAGCGTAATGTTGCAGTGCCCTAGCAGGGTTTCATGTTTGAAACAGTGAAATGTGAGTAAGTGTCATCAAATGTATTGTACAACATGAAAGCAATAAATAAATAAATAAAATAAAAATAAATAAATTGTAGCTGTTTAGGACAAGAAATGAATGCACCAAATTACATTTACTAGGTACAGGTTTATTTATTTTTTATTTTTTTATATGCTAGGCGCGGCAGATGACCTCCTCCCGCCTGATGTTAAGCGGTAAAAGAGGCCCAAATGAGATGACAGATAGGATACTCCACTCTCCTACCTGCCCTATCCCTGCCGGCCCAAAAGATGCCTTTTCACGCCTCTTTTGAAGGAACCCATGTTATAGGATGTAGGAAACACATACGCAGGCAGAGAATTCCAAGTGCGGGAAGTACGGCAGAAGAAGGAATCTTGGAATTTCTTAGTGCGGTGTGGAATGGGGGACGTAGTGTACGGATGGCTCCGAAGACCCTTACGTGTGTTTCTATAAAGGAAAGGAGAGGGAGGGATAAGGCTAAAGAGTTCTTTCTTTTAAGGTTAAAGAGTTTAAGGCTAAAGAGTGAGAGTAAAGGTTTATTTCAACTATAATACAATAATAATTGCGATGTGACTATACAGCAGGTTCGTTCGATAATGAATCTATAGGAGCTACGGCCGTCACTCGAACATCTGCCACTCTGGGAATGTCATCAGCACCAGGATACAATTTGTGAATTCTTCCCATTCTCCATTTCAAGGGTGGAAGGTTATCCACCCATCTTCTTTGATGATCACTAAATCTCCTATCTTCAAATTGCAATAATTTTGCCTCCATTTTGTACGTTGCTGTAGTTCTACAATGTACTCGTTATGCCAACGTGACCAAAAATGTTGCCTCATCTGCTCCAACAGATTATATCTATCGAGTCTGTTAGGATTTAGATCTGTCAACTGCTGCGACGGAAGTGACGTTAACGGTTTCCCAATGAGGAAATGCCCGGGGGTTAGTGGAAACAAATCATTAGGACTAGAAGACATGGGAGATATAGGGCGGGAGTTAAGTATGGCCTCTACTTGAGCGAATAACGTCGCCAACTCTTCAAAGGTTAAGTGCCTATCTCCTAATATTCTCTTTAAATGAAACTTTGCCGACTTTACACCAGCCTCCCAAAGTCCGTCAAAATTAGGTGAGTAAACCGGTGAAAAATGAAAAGTAGTTCACCAGAACCAACCCGAGCCAAATCCTGGCCGTTTTGCAAAATCAATTTATTTAATTCATTCTTAGTTCCCACAAAATTAGTAGCATTATCTATGTGTTATTTTGATATATAAGCTACTTTATTGTAAAGTTAATAATATTAGTATATTCGTTCTCTCTCTAACTAACCTTAACTCGACGACATGTATGGCGCAGCGGCTTGGTAATAGATAACTATGCAAAGGGTCGCGAGTTCAATTCCCGCAACCACTTTGCATGACCAATGAAAGTTTGTTTTCGTCTGAGCGTGTGGATGTGAGATCCTCTGATTGTTTTCACGTCTGTTTAATTCATGTCATCTTCAGAAGAAAGTGTTCAATAAGTGGTTTCAGTTAATCACTTAAATTTACTTGTATGTTTTGTATGTTTTCATTTTTAAATATCTCACTGAAATTTTCATAGGAATTTGACAAGAAAATTTTTCATGATATAATTAAAAAGAAATGATAATAAAGTTTTGTCGAAATATTACACCTCAAACAAGACCTTTGGTAATAATTGCTGTGAATAGTTTATTGTACTTACCTTCATCAACCCATATTAAGCTCTCAGTCATTGTGTTAAAGCTTAATATCGTTATGCAAGGGATCGGGTCCAGGAATATTGGATAAATCTGTCAGTTATTGGACTACACAAAGGACACATTGATAATTTTGCACTATATAAATTTAGCTGACCCAAACGTTGTCTTGTCATGTAAATTATTTTTAGGGAAATTATTAAAAAATACAATAAAATAGGAATTGGTTATCAGAATCAAAATTACCTTAATTCAAATATGACTTTATAGCTCTTTTGAATCATCCAAATTTTTTCCCCTACCAACCATTCAGGACGTATTTTTTAGCTGATAAGAAGAATGGGCGCAAGAAACTTATCAGCTTTATCAAAAGTAATAACAACATTTACAATAAATTATGTCGTTATCATACAATGTACATATGTGTGTACAATTTATACGGAAAAACAAATATTTACAATTTAGAATGTAATATCTTCCAATCAACACCAAGCATTGGCATCATTTAAATAATCATTGACTTCAAAAATCAAAATCAAAATAATCTTTATTCAACTTAGACCTTTACAGGCACTTATTGACGTCAAAAGAAACAAAACAAAAAAAAAGTACCTTATGCGTACGTACGAACAAAGAAAGAAATATATATTGACTCTACACCTGTTCGGAAATTAGGAGAGCCTTCTCGAGAAGAACAGGCAAGAAACTCTGAAGGTCTATATTTTATCTCCTCTTTTCAATTTTAATAATTATAGTATAATAATACAAAATTAAGATACAATCATGCCTAATACGATTACAGTCGTATGTATGTTTACATACACATATAAAAATAATACAATATTATAAATGATGTTGTTAATTCTTCTTCGTAATAGCCCTTACTCTTTAGCGTCTTTTTAACATGTACCTTGAACTTATGAAAAGGCAATTCAGCTACACTATGTGGAATCTTGTTATAAAAATTTATACATTTGCCCATAAACGAACCTCTAGTTTTTTGTAGCCTGTTGGAACATAGGGAGCTTGTAATCAAGGCTCAGGCTGAGTTTAGTCAGTAGGCTATTCTGGTCGAGCCGCCTCGATCCGTCTGGCGTCTGACATAATCACCGTGGCATATCGCGACGGTATTCATGAGGATTCCTGTCCAATCCTGAGGAAAAAAAACCGAGAGGGACAGTATTCAATTACGATACGGCGAACAAACCGATGGTCCCTACGTATAAGAGGATAAATCTAAAACTAAGGTTTACAGAAGAGTGAAATGAAAGGTCAAATCGTTCTAGAAATAAAAATACTTTCAGCTTCGAATATATTATTTGCGTAATGTGTTATTATAGTTAGACATTTTTTAAATGTTTTTAAAAATATTTCATTTATGCACATTTTCTATAAAAAACAGACAGATGACCGTTTTTATACCATTATTGAAATAAAGCCACATCAGACAAATCTTAGATAACCGTTTGTACGTAGGAAGAAATAATGCATTTTTTAATGATAAAATGCTAGTATTACCTGTATACAATGAAAAAAATATAATTATTTGTTTACAATGGCACCTTAAACATCTCTAGATCTTTAAGCAATAATATCAATCAATCAATACATAGTATAAAACAAAGTCGCTTTCGCTGTATGTCCGTATGTATGCTTAGATCTTTAAAACTACGCAACGGATTTTGACGCGGTTTTTTTTAATAGATAGAGTGATTCTTAAGGAAGGTTTGTATGTATAATAAATGCATAATATAGTAGAGAAACACTGATAAATTTAAAGGTTTCTAATGTGATGTCGTAAATAAGCACGTTTTTTTGCGCTTATATTGCAAACGCTGGCTGAACCCTACGAGATAGACCAAAATAATGTACTACAGTATTGTACAACTTACAAAAATCCACAAAAAAGTCCGCGATGGTATATGTCTATCTCTTAGGGATAACCCACCATAACCATTTTTTCACTGCACCCGTGCGAAGCCGGGGCGGGTCGCTAGTAAAAAATAAATTAATGAAGACCGTGAATGACGTTAAGTTTGACAAGACCGCGTTTGCATCGAGGGGCGCGCATTTTAAAACGTAGTACAAAATAACAAGCATACATATCCGCGTCTACGGCACCAATTCCGTAAAATTATAATACTTGTTCTCATATACAGTGTGTGTATGTAGTAAAATACATACAACACCTAAAAAAATCGTGTAATAAATAAAATTGGAACAACAATTGTAACGGATATGGCTGATGAAAATGAGATATTCCCGCAAGTAAAGGCAAATGAATTTAATTTGTACGAGACACACAAAAAGCACAGTCGGTAGATGATTCGATACTCCCGTTCCCCAGTCCAATGTACTGCTATTTAACAGAATTTTTTGAAAATTTTACAAATTACCCTACCCAGTTAATATTTCAAAAACCCCCATATAACAAATATTAACTTAGAACTACACACATAAAAATAACAATCAAAATCAATTGTATACCCTACACATACAATATTTTAAAAAATCATGTATTGATATGAGCGTATGGACAATCTAAAGCCATATGTGTAATAAAAAAAATTGGCCATTTTCGACATGACCTTTCATACGTAGGGAACGTCGAAACATCGAAGCTACAAAAGCAAACTACGAAATGATTAGTCAGTGTTAATTAATTGTTGATTGAGAAAATTAATTAAAAAGTGTATTTTATGGTGATAAATTGCATTTTATTAACTGTGAAGAACCACAACAGACAATAATTTATTATAAAATGTTTATTTTTACAAAAAAAAAAACACTGATATATTACTCAACGACTACGAATACTATAGAAACGAAAGGATGTTTGTGTCTGTTTCACGTAAAAACTACTACATGGTTTTTAATAAAACTTTACAATAATAAAGCTTATACATAAGAATAAAACATAGGTGTATAAAAACATACGCAGAACTAATATAACCTGCTTGAAATACTAATCCTGTGCTGACGAAGCCGCGGGCACCGGCTACTCTACACTAATATTATTTAAATGATTGTATGCGCGTGTCCTGCGGTTGTTTTTTTTTTTTTAGTTGTGCTAATTTACACGGGTACCTGTTTTTGGTAATTTGTATCCTTTTGTGGCGTAAGGGTAGTCATACTCTCATTAAAATCTCTTCGGCAGTGTCGTGTGAGGCGGGTCGTTACGTTCCCTAAAACATGGTTGAGCGAAGCGATGGCTGGTTCATGCGTCATGCTCGTGAACGGGTGCTGCCAGCGGAGATGAGTCTGCTCTTTGCTATACTGGGTACTACTCGTATTTATTATAATTTTAATTTACCTTTAATATATTCTTGTAAAACTGTATGACACGGCATTCCTAATATAGGCATGTTCTCAAATTATATTTTTATTAATTGTATTATGTAATGGAAAGTGACTTCATGAATTATCAATATTGAAGTCATTTTCCAAATTGACGACTCTGTATCTATTTAATACAGGGGAAAAAAACAGCCCTTGCTGAGTTTCTTGCCGGTTCTTCTCAGTATAAGGTCTCCCGCCGTAGATTTGCGAACCGATGGCGTAGCTTTTCAACATTCACAAGTGCTTGTAACAGCCCAGACTGAATAAATGATTTTGAATTTGAATTTGAAAGAGGAAAGATTTGTATTTTTGTATGTAACGAATAAACTCAAAAAGTACTGGGCCGATTTTAATAATTCTTTTTTCATTAGAAAGCTACATTATCACTGAGTAACATAGTCTATATTTAGTACTAGATTACTATAGAAATCTTTAGAAATTCTTATTAAAACCAACCGAAGGTGTAAAAAAATTAGCCATAAAATGTCTTTCATCGCATACGCTGCGAAGAGTAATGTCTACCCGTGCGAAGCCGGGACGCTAGTCTTTTTATATAACAACAATTTTACAATGTCAATGGATTATTAAAGCAATGACGAAATCAAATTACAGACAAAATTATATGGAGCCTAATTTTACAACCTTACTAATAGTAGCGCATGGTAGGCGACAGGGTGGTGGGTCCCCCTTAACTAATTGATATTGACAGTTGCCAGCTTGCAAAGGCGAGCGGCCAGTTCAGCATAAAACGATTTGTGATAATGTAGAACTACCCGCATCGGCGAACGTCATCAGGCGATATAGCTGATTCTGTTTTGGCTTGTTTGCCACCATCGTTGTATAGAAGAAGGTAGATCTGTCAATGGGAAAAACCCTCGTCAACTAAACGTGATAATAATAATAACTCCGGAATCATTAAGGTTCAAATAGCTCTTTGTGATCGACAACCCCTAACTTTGGAAGGGTAGTTATAAGTAGATGATCAGACCAATCATTAAAGTTTAGTTCCTGTATTTGAGATGAGAATATGGTGTGTGGTGTGAATACAATAAATAAAAACCGGATATAAGGTAGGTATTAAATATGAAATCGACCTAGGAAATTGGCAATTTATCGAAATTGCTTTATACACGCTAACATGTTTCTTATTTATTTAACAACCAAGGAAAATAATTGTATAAGACAAAAAATGCTTTCCTTTACACTTCGAGTGAAACAATAATTTGTATTTTATTATATTATCTGGCGACGAATTCGAGACTTAGTTATGGTTGTTAATATATATTTATATATGTATTATACGGTTTTGTCGTCAGAACTGGACCAAACTGAAATGGCACTTGTAGCATCAACTTTCAAATGAAAAAAGAATTGGTGGTCCCCGCGACGAGAAACACGGAGAAGTTTTTAGTGGGTGCGAGTCCCATACTCCCCCTCCTCCCCTCCCTCGAAGGTGTGATAGTGCACCGGGGACCAACATCTTCCCCCCGAGAATAGGCATTTCCTCCGCCTCACCAAAAAAGAAAAATAAGGGTAGTGTGACCCTAAACAATGAAAAATTCAATGGACCCCACGCCGATACACTTGAGTATAATGTCAAGCGATTCATTTCCATAAAAGTTGACAGACGAACGATCTCATTCAATCAATCGGCGCTACGCTCGCTCAACCCCGGATTAGAGCCCGCGCAATTAATTTGATTTCGGCCGTTTCTCTTTTTTAATGTGGCTCATTTCGCTCCGCAGCCGTTCTGTTGTGGTGTCCTATTGATTTGTATGCTCATTCATCGTTTACTGATAATATTATGAGGGTTAGGTGAGTTATTTGGTCAGCTGGAACAAGTGGATTGAATATGTGTCGGCAGTCAGCAGTCCAAGAGTTTGAGCCTGACTCAAGGTATGACTTTCGTGGTCACTCACAATGGACCTTATGAGGAGTCAAAAGAGTTCAAGGTCAGCCAATTGATAGGGCTGCGTAATAGGTGAGGTAGGTTCTCTGCGTGATCGTATCAGAAAGTATGATATCCGCAGGAGAACCAAGTCGCTGACATAGCCCAAAAATTGCGAACTTTAAATGGCCGTGGCACATTGCTCGTAAGACGGACAGCCACAGAGGCGAAAAGATCCTCGAGTAGCAGGCATATACTGAGGACTGCAACGTAATAGACCTTACACAATATAGACAGACGATGTGGTGAGGACTGCAGGAAGACGTTGAACCGACCAGTGTATAGATTCTTGGGGATGGCCTATATCCAGCTATGGGCGTCTACTTGCTGAAGTGATGAATGCATGATGTTACCAAATCAACGGCTCAAGCTACGATACAATACCGAAGCGTCAAATAGAAACTCTTAGCATTCCATGGACTCACTTTGAGGGTATCGGGACTATAATGTAACTAAGAGGGAGCCAGAAACAGCAACTGGAACTTGTGACGAAGCTATAGGTTTAGGGGCTCGTATGAGGATGCAGCAGAGTTGTGTACATCACAATATTACTCTCAATTTTCTGGATACTCATTTAATAAAAACAGGTAAAAACAGGTTGATTTATACTCTGTATCGTTACACATAAATGCCAATTGCACATACGCCAAAATAGGCAAACATAGTTGCAGGCCAATTGATTCAGCGAGTAGTTGTGTAAAATTTATTTTCCGCTACTTTGTTATGGTTGCCATAAACTTAGAGCGAGCAACCCAACAGAAGACTGAAATAGCTCGCTTCGTCATCTAAAAAGCGCGCCGTAAATCCAGCTTTCAATAACTTTCAATCTTTGTTATCGGATGTCAGATTGTATTGATGATGTCAGTGTTGTGCACGTATTCTATTGGCGTAAAATAATACTTCAATTGTGGGATGCATTCTGAAATTCAATTTGACATTGATTGCATTGGCAACGGCAACAATTAAAATTTTTGTTTCACCAGAATACACGAATTCCACGTGTTTTTATTTAATTTATACAATATTTCCTATCGTTAATTCAATGAATTAACCCTAAAATTAAACTATCGTTGTTTCCAACATGTACCTACGATTAAATTAAATTCAAAAATATGTTATTTTAATGTTAAATAGTTACATATTCAAAGTGCATGGCGTTCTTAAATGAAACGTAATTATGGTAATCTATTAGCGAATGGACTCGATACGCACTTCACACTTGTGACAAACTTCACTGTGTTACGTCAATTGTCATATGTCAGCTTAATAGAATGCAGGTGGTACTTTTGTATTGTTGCGTTTTCCCGAACGCCCGTTATTTGCTTATATTATTTAATATATAATAATATTGCTTACCGGTCCGTAGTTCTGGCTTGGCTTGAAGTGTGTTTTGTGTGTACTAATGTGCCCTACCGTATGTGGTTATAAATATATATCATATACTACAATACTTGTAGTGTATAAATAGGAGAACGCGTGGCCGACCACTTTTCCAATCTAATCCCGTCGAAACCGTAATATGCACAAATTATCCAATGGTATATTTAAATACACTTCCGTAAATGATCAATTATTAATCCGCCGTAAATAAACCAAAGAATATATTTAAAATAAACTCAATAAAAAATGCCGTGAAAAAATCCGAAGTGACAGTCAAGTACCGAAACCGTAATGTCAAAATCTTTTTTTTTTTATTACTTTTTTAAATTTCCTTTTCCGCGGTCCGAAACTCATAAGTCCTAAACAATCCCCCACCCCGAGATGAGCAACCCTCATCTCGCTAGTCTACCGGTAGACGGGACAGGGTTGCCACCGCACGGCGCATCACAGAGTCGCCGATCGAGACCTCTGCGAACCGAGGTACACCGTCAGAGCCTGGATAAAGCTTCAAAATGCGTCCTCTACGCCAACGTAGAGGAGAAAGATTTGAATCCTTAATCAGGACAAGATCCCCTACCCGTGCAGGAGCCGTTTTATCTGTCCATTTCAGCCGCTGCTGCAACATGTGCAAATACTCCGAATAAAACCGTTTATTAAAATTTTGTGACATCTGTTGCAGCATTTGAAAGCGAGAAAGTCGACTCAGTGGTACATTCTCAAAGGGATACTCAGGGAGAGCTGCAAGGGGCTGGCCGATGAGGAAATGACCCGGTGTCAAAACCTCCATATCGTTGGGATCCGAAGAGAGTGGGCATAAAGGCCGTGAATTTAAAGTTGCTTCCACTCTGTAAAAGACCGTAGTAAGTTCCTCGAACGTAAGAACCGTTTCCCCAATAACACGTCTCAAATGTGTCTTAGCCACCTTCACGACAGCCTCAAAGATGCCTCCCCAATGAGGACATCCAGGAGGATCAAACTTCCACGTAATGCCCTGAGTAGCCATTGCTTGTCCCAAGTCCGTACTATGTTTCGTTAAAAAATCATGGACCTCCTTAAGATACCTGTCAGCACCCTGATAATTTGTGCCGCAGTCCGACCGTACCAAACTCGGTAACCCCCTCCGTGAAACAAAACGTCCGAACGCCGCGATAAACGCTTCCGTACTAAGCGAAGATACTATTTCTAAATGTACTGCCTTCGTTGACAGACAAACAAATACACATAAATAAACTTTGTAAGTCTTAGAGGTCCGCAAGTGAGAAGCCCTGACAATAAAAGGACCAGCGAAATCCGTACCGACACCGTGAAAAGGTCTGGTGACACTAACCCGATCGCTAGGTAGGTCACCCATCATAGGCTGCATGGTGTTAGCCTTTAACCGATAGCAAGGTATACACTTAAATATAACCGATCGGACGCACCGTCGCGCCGATAGTATCCAAAATTCCCGCTGAAGAATAGCAAGCAGTGCCGTACAACCTGCATGCGAGTTAGTAATGTGCCGATCACTTACTATCAACTGCGTCAAGGGTCCGTCCTTGGGCAGCAAAAGGGGATGCCTAGCCGAATACGGCAGCTTCGAGTTGCGCAGCCGTCCGCCAACACGAAGTAATCCCTCGCCATCAATGAATAAGTTAAGTTTCTGTACGGCACCCTTTAACCGACCCGTCGTCCGTAACGATTTAAGCTCGTCAGAAAACCGTTCCGATTGTACCCGTCGTACCCAAAACATGAGAGCAGCACGCCGTTCGCCTGCCGTCAGAAACAAAGATGTATTTCTTACAACCGGTTTGCGAGTATTCGTTATAAACCGACGCATCCATCCCGTAACGGCCAGTAATTTATTAAGAGAGCTAAACCGCAGTAAAAGAGGGTTTGTGACGATTTCTTTCTCCACAGCCATGACACGCACACAGGGCAGCGGATCCGATCCGATTAAAACCGTAGGGGGCCATGACGACTCCGGTGCCGTCAACCAAGCAGGTCCCCACCAAAGGTTATGACTCACCAACGAGGAGGCATAACAGCCGCGAGAGGCCACGTCGGCGGGGTTCAACTCGCCGGGTACGTGCCGCCAATTCAGATTCACTGACGAGTTTTGAATTTGCGAAACCCGATTCGCAACAAATGTTTCCAGCCTATGTACCGAGGTCTGGAGCCACGCCAAAACAATTTGGCTGTCAGTCCACGCATAAACGTTGCCTATGTTAATGTGCTTCCCGAGTGTATCACAAACATGATTCAATAACCGAGTAAGTAACGCAGCTCCCGAGAGCTCCAATTTGGGTATGGTTTGGCGGTTGCGTATAGGAGCCACCTTGCTCTTCACCGTGATTAGATGTAACGCTACTGAACCATCTGGCTGTATCGTCCGAAGATATACGACTGCCGCGAAACCCGATTCCGAGGCGTCACAGAAACCGTGAAGTGACGCATGATACTTCCCCGGTGGAAGTATTTTACGAGGTATAACAACCCTTCCGATAGTGGGTAACTGATCAATAAATGCGAGCCAGTCCGTTAAGAGTTCAGTAGGTAGGGTCTCATCCCACTTAAGCTCAGCCAACCATAACCGTTGTAGAAAACATTTAGCCCAAAATATTATAGGAGCGATCCACCCGTTAGGATCATAGATACGAGCAACCGTAGACAGGACTAGCCGCTTAGTCCATATCTTTTCCGTTATTGTTAAAACCCGAAAGGAAAAGATGTCAGGAACCGGTAAATACTGAACACCTAAAACCGATGTTGAACGAGGAGAGTCCGGATTCTCAAATAACAATGGATCTTGAACGTGATCCGCTGGTAGTCCTTCTAAGAGACGTGGACTGTTCGAAATCCATTTCCGTAGTTCATAGCCAGCCGTTGCCAATAACGCTATGAGCTCGTTACGTAAAATTAAAGCCTCCTGTTCCGAAGATCCACCCGTGATAACGTCATCGACAAAAATTTCCGACTCTAAGACGTCCGCCGCACGAGGGAATCGAACGCGTTCCCGTTGAGCGAGTTCCAACAAGCACCGCATAGCCATCCAGGGGCTAGATTTCAAACCGTACGTGTTTGTGTTCAGTTCGTAGACGCGTAATGGGTGAGACGGGTCCTCGCGCCAAAGAATCAGCTGATACCGTCTATCAGCCTCATCAATCACCGTTTGCCGGAACATCATGCGTATATCCGTCGCGAAGACCACCTGGTGTCTACGAAAGGCCGAAATAAGATCCGAAATATCTTTATGTAGTTTAGCACCCGAGTGCAGGATTTGGTTCAATGAAACACCGTTAGAGGAAGGGGCCGACCCGTCAAACACGACCCGTATCTTACCGCTATCCGATTTAAAAACCGCGTGATGTGGTATGAAATAGTGTTCTTCCGATGAGTAGTCCCTCCGTGCCAGGGACATGTGACCTAATTGTACATATTCCCGCATGAACTCAATGTATTTGTCGCGAAACTCTGTATCTCGCTTCATGCGACGTTCCATAGAAAGCAGGCGTTTCTCAGCAGTGAGGTAGGACTGCCCCAGCGGTTTGCGAATGCTCACAAAGGGCAACCGAGTAACGAAACGACCGTTCGGTAACCGATAAACATTTTCGATAAAATGGCGCTCGCATTCTTCGTCGAGCGGGTCCTTCCGTGAAACCGTGGGTACCTCTTCTGTCTCCCAAAAACGCTGTACTAAATCCGAAAGAGAAACGCCCGTAAAAACCGTATCAGAAACCGTATCATATGCTGGGCCCATAATCATATATCCGTAGTGCGATGGTATAGCAACCAAGCCATTATTATTTAAATTTATAGTGCGTCCGGTGCACAATAATTGACCAAGCACATCAGTACCAAGCAACAAATCAATTTTTCCAATATTTAAAAATTTTCTGTCAGCCAAAGACAGGTGAGAAGCCGAGTTCAAAATTTCCGAAGGTAATTCCACCTGTGGATGTTCTCCTAAAATATCATGCAACACTAGTGCTGTAACTGTAATAACAGGTTGAGAGACCGATTCTCCAACAATGTTAAAGGTACATTGACCATAAACATGTGACACGAGCACATCACCTATGCCACGAACCGAAATATTATTATTAAATATGTATAGGCCTAACCGTCTCGCCAAATTAACTGTTATCATGCAACCTTGCGAACCCGTGTCCGCTAGAGCCCGTGCTCTAACATAAAAACCGTTAATATCACAAATCCTTACCGCAACGGTAGGCAATAAAATAGTATTTAAAAAGGTTGCATTTGGCGAGGCGGCGGCGACTACCTATTCTTGAACGTCACTATGAAATGAAGCATTCACCCGATTAAAAACCTGGGCTGCCGACAGCGCCAGAGGGTTATATGTAGGGGGTCTCGAGCGCCCCAATGGTGCCCGAGTCAGGTGCCAACTGGCATCCGGTGTCCGGTAACCAACCGGATGACCGAAAGATGGCGGCGTGTTCCTCAATCGCGGCCGTTCCGCGAGTGGTGGTGAGAAACCCCTCGCTCTCGCTGCATACGAGGCCGCAGACGCATACTGTTCCGCAGTGACGTCACGAGATTCGTCCGCTTGAATATGCCCTATGCCCGCTGCATAGGGTGCTTGTACCATAGGCCCGGTGCCTCCCCCACCCGTATGTGGAGATGCCTGTGAAGTAGGCCTAAAGCCACCCCCACCCGTATATGGAGGTGTCGCGCGCACGTCCACCCGTCGAGGCGACGCTCGTCCAGAATGAGGAGGTGAAGTCCGTACTTGTCCGCTTTGACCCCCTCCTGAAGGAGAACCAATCCGTGCCGCTGCAGGCCTAACTCCACCATTCCTATTCAGGCATAACATCCCGTGATGTTTGCCGTTACAATGAATACATGGCCGTGCCACTGCACAACTATTAACAAGATGATCCCCTAAACAAAAATAACATAACTTGTGATTTTGCACAAAACGCCTCCGCTGTTGAGGGGAACAATTTATAAAATGTTGGCATTTAGATATAAAATGGCCTATGATGCCACAAAAGGTGCAACCAACCCGCTTGGATTGCAACCTATTATTAATAGTATGGTCCGATGTAGCCATACCTACCCTAGTCCCCCGAGTGGGTGGCCTAATCCTACCCTGACTGAATACAGGTCTTCCCTGACTGGACACAGGCCTCCCAGATGGCCCTGAGGTAGCCGTTGCAGGAGGTGAGCCTACATTGTCAACAATCCGTGCTTCTTCCTCCAAGAAGGTCAAAAGGTCAATAAATTTAGGCAACGGGCTTGCCTCATCTCCGCTTCCATATTTTTGTTCAAATCTTAATTTTAAATCAGAGGGTAACTTATTCAATACAATATGGAGCAACAAGAATGACCACTCCGTTACTGGTAAATTTAATTTCTCCAAACAATTATAGGCCACCTTTAATGGATTTAAAAAATCATCCCTTATAAACATGATATTCCTTAAATAAGGCAAATTTAATATCTTTGCCACATGGGCATCCGCAATTAACCTAATATTTTGATATCTGCCCATCAATAGCGCCCTTGCAGTCTCATAATTGTTATCTGTTATGGTTAAATGTGAAATAACCTGGTGAGCGTCTCCCGATAGACAACTCAACAGATAACTTAATTTTTGTGAGAGTGATATATCCATCCGACAATGTACCAAAGAATCAAAAATGTTAATAAATGACATCCAAGTTTCATACCCACCAGAATACTTGGGCAAATTTAAATCCGGCAATCTAGTATAAATTGAGGCATTACTACTTGACTGACCCTTAACCGTGGGACTACTGGCCAGATCCAGTGTCCTTACCGCCTGAATAATGCTGTCATAATATTCTAAGCATTGCTTGTAGTCTGCCTGAGCTTGAATCAACCTTGCCTGCAAAGTTTCATTGTCTGGATTCATGTCAGCCCTATCATAACACATTTGTAAAGCTTGATCCAGGTCCGCCATGTATCTGTTCGCATTTGAAGCCCGCTCTTTCAAGGCCTCAACCCTGTCTGGTCTACTCACCAGAGAAAATGCGCTTACCAACCATTGCAATATGCGACGAATTTCGTTGTAACCGTCCGACATTTTAATAATTAAAGTAAATACAAAACAAAGAAAAAAAAACATACCTAATATAACCCCAAATTAAATTTAATGTAACCCGTTTGACACCGATGTCAAATATATTTGTTACGCATATAAGTACAAATTTACAAAATAACAGGTCCGTAACCGAAAAGTAAACCACGCTCTGCTACCAAAAAATGTTGCGTTTTCCCGAACGCCCGTTATTTGTTATATTATTTAATTATATAATAATATTGCTTACCGGTCCGTAGTTCTGGCTTGGCTTGAAGTGTGTTTTGTGTGTACTAATGTGCCCTACCGTATGTGGTTATAAATATATATCATATACTACAATACTTGTAGTGTATAAATAGGAGAACGCGTGGCCGACCACTTTTCCAATCTAATCCCGTCGAAACCGTATATGCACAAATTAATCCAATGGTATATTTAAATACACTTCCGTAAATGATCAATTATTAATCGCCGTAAATAAACCAAAGAATATATTAAAATAAACTCAATAAAAAATGCCGTGAAAAAATCCGAAGTGACAGTCAAGTACCGAAACCGTAATGTCAAAATCTTTTTTTTTTTATTACTTTTTTAAATTTCCTTTCCTCCGCGGTCCGAAACTCATAAGTCCTAAACATGTATTAAAGACAAGCAATTGAAATAGTTTTTACAGTAATAAACTGACAAATAAAGAAACATAGAGTAAATGTGGTAAATAATATCAGTCACCACCCGCGATATTTAAATCAATTAGGAGGCTTTGAGAAGGCAGGTGACCGGAGTCGATTCAATAGCCCGATTCTCATTTACACCAAAATCAAAATGCAATAGCCCATAAACGTTTTGACTAGCAATGACAATAGTTTCTGTGCATCTAACTGGGTATAGTCTTTGGCTGCATTTTTCATGGTGCAGATAGAGATCAGACCCAGTTGGTACACTCCACGCACACTTTCATTAAATTTCGCTTAAATGACCTCTACGCGTTGGATCTGTATCCCCGCGTACGGCCTATAAAGGACCGTATCTTATAAAGACGCGATCGTGACGCTTAAAAAGACGCGTTATATGAAGCTACATATTAATAATAAATATTGCTGACACTTACACCAATGAGTCTAACCCAAAAATTAGCCTCTGTATGGCATGTGTTGTGAGATCTAGGCCTACGGATAGACATCCATATATTATACATATATAAATATGTTTGATAGACATATACATCAATTAAACATCTACCCGGGACCTCAAAGATGGCGACACCTTGCAACCGGTGTACTAAACACTACATTACGAAGGTTCACAAATTAATATCTCCATTGTTAGAAAAACTGTGTGGTTGAATACTTCATTCTTTAATTTGTAAATTCGCCAAACAGCTTTTGTTGAAGACGCGAATTTTAATCTTACCCAATTGACAATTTGGTACGAATTGATTTTACGTATTTCACAAATTTAGATTGCAACCTATTTCCAAGTTTTATATCCGCACTGAAACGTTTTTATTTGGTAGAAATAATAGAAAAGCATCGTTTACTATATGCAAAGGCACGTGGCCTGTCTGGCGATACATCAATGCCAAACTAAATAGATGGGATGGGTTTTCCTTCAGTGAAATAGATAACACTGAAGGCAGGATGAGTCTGTTTTTATAGCATTTCTTTTTTGCCAAAAAGTGTTATATCTATGAGACATTGAACGAACGTGTATTTAGTCATTTATTTACAACATGACCCGATCAAAATTTGACTCGCATATGATTAAAAATATTTATGAGATGGACTATAGATCCACTGAAATGATGCTGCAAACACAAATATGATATAAACATATATATACTACATATAGATGCATTTACTGCGAAATTTATATTAACAGAAAAACGGCGTTAAATAGCGCTTGCGTTGTATTTCGCCGAGTAAGTGAGGGTACCGGAGGCCCAACCCCCCCTTCCCCCCTTATTCCCTTTTAAAAGGCCGGCAACGCATCTGTGAATCCTCTGGTGTTGCGAGTGTCCATGGGCAACGGTTATCGCTTACCATCAGGTGATCCGTTTACTCGTTTGCTGCCCTATCCCATTAAAAAAAAACACTGCCCTTAAGGTGCAGATTTATGGATATTTTCACTAGGGGCAAATATATTATTCTGCGGGAAAATCTGATAGAAAGAGTTGACGAGGATTTGATGTAATTTGGTATAAAGATGGTTGGAACGACGGGGAGGTATATAAGATTTTTTTTACCGCGGTAAAATATATCTTTCCGTTGGGAAAATCCGGTTTAATACAGTCGAAAAACTAGTATTAAATATTTCAGTAATATTCGAAATGGTAAAACAAAATATTGTTATTTATGCATTTAGTGGTAGGTTAGTAAATTAAAAAAATTAAGGTAAGGTTAGGACCGTATTCGGGCAGCAAAAGTTGGGAAGTTGGTAGAAATATTTCCAAACAGGGAAAAAGTCAATTTATTTTCCTTGTTCGTCTGCACGCACTAAGTATATATTCTCTAGGTTTAAACTTGTTTTGACATCAATAAATGCGAATTAAGACTAACGTTGAATAAACATTATTTTGATTTTGAATAGGTTTTATATCATAATATTTGCTTCATTAATTTTCGACCTTATATTGAAAGCTGCAATAAGGTTCAATATCAATTGGGAAATGGCGTATAGTAGTACTGTGGTATGTAGGCGTCTGTACAAGTTTATGTAGCTCTTTGGGTAAAATTATTTTTAGATATATTGACATCTTGTGTGATATATTGACATTGATGAGGGAAATGTAATAAAATATAATACTTAGATGGTGTATAAAATGACGGACTAAAAACGACTAACGAAAGACCTTTATAAGACAAAATAAATGGGCCAGTTGGTTGGGGGTGACCTTTTGTTTTTGTTACCCTGAGGAAAATGCACTAAATTGCATACCCCGGCTGTGGCGTGCCGGTGGTTATGTGGGGCTCTCCTACCCAGAAGGGGGAGGCCTACTCACTAAAAACCTCAGGGATGGCCGGCCAACGCCGGGCGCGAGGAAGTCATGCCCGCGGATACGGCGACCCGTTGGTTGGGGTGACCTAGACGAATATACTTGAACCAAATAGGTAAGTCAGGTCAAGAGTACCCTTAACCGACGAGCGTGCATGAAAGAATAAATTAACGTCGAGGAAGCTTAGTATATTTATATCGACCGGAGCACATGGTAGTAGAAGCGTGAAAGCGCACCATGTGCCCCGCATCGGCCTAGAGAACGCTGGGGTTTTTTTTTATATAGGATAGGGCAGCAAACGAGCATACGGATCACCTGATGGTAAGCGATAACCGTTGCCCATGGACACCCAACAACACCAGAGGAGTCACAGATGCGTTGCCGGCCTTTAAAAAGGGAATAAGGGGAATAAAGGGGAATAAGGGAGGTTGGGCCTCCGGTACCCTCACTCACTCGGCGAAACACAGCGCAAGCGCTATTTGACGCCGGTTTTCTGTGAGGCCGTGGTATCACTCCGGTCGAGCCGGCCCAATTCGTGCCGAAGCATGGCTCTCCCACGGTTTTAGTGGGTAGGCCGGTCCTCTCAGACCGGAGAGCCCCACACACGGCCACGCCTAGCCAGCGCGGTGTCAAGGTGCATAATGCATTTCCCCCTAAAAAAAGGTATATTTGTATCGTAGCGGAAAAAGTCTCGGTATCACACAAAAGCTAAAATGGAGGTGAAAGAAAGGAAAGAATATTTGGTCCCACGAGAATGCGTATGATGATTAATGGTACGTCAATCCAGCTTCGATTTCTTAATGCGCTTAGTCTCCAGCTATCCTCTGTACTTGATATTTTCTTGTAAAAGAAGTTACGACTATATGCACATTCACGTATACAAATTCGCAAAATCTTCGTATAATTCGGCTGCGAAGGTCCAAATGTTTAGTCTTGCGTTCACTAAACAATAACATTGTGTGTAGCAGTAACTTCTTTGGTAGAATGTCCGTGATTTGCAATTATATAAAATAATAAAATGGCGAAGTTCCTAACGATGTGTAATTCGTAAGTGAGCAATACAATATAAAAGGAAGTGGGAGAAAAAGGAACAATTTTATTGGCGGATTATTTCGCGAATATTGTCTGTACTTGATCATATGATGATTGTAATAGTGTAATACAACTATTTATCATGAATACAGTCCTTAAACAGCACTCAACACTTCCCTTTAGCACCGAATATACTAAGAAAAGACGAAGGGATATTATTTGTGCTCAAAATATAGGAATTAAGCATACTTTCTTGGCCAGATTTTATGTATTCCTGGGACCTTTACTATATATTTCTTTTTTATAGGATAGGGCAGCAAACGAGCAAACGGATCACCTGATGGTAAACGATAACCGTTGCCCATGGACACCCGCAACACCAGAGGAGTCACAGATGCGTTGCCGGCCTTTTAAAAGGGAATAAGGGGGGAAGGGGGGTTGTGCCTCCGGTACCCTCACTCACTCGGCGAAACACAGCGCAAGCGCCATTTTACGCCGGTTTTCTGTGAGGCCGTGGTATCACTCCGGTCAAGCCGGCCAAATTCGTGCCGAAGCATGGCTCTCCCACAGTAAATAGATTAAACGCCAAGCTAATGTATGTTTAATTGTACCTATCATAAAGCTAAAATACTTCTTCAAGAAGCACTTCAAGTTGTCGTATGACGATAAAGAAACTCTTACTAGTTACCAAATAATTTGTATTTTTATTTATATTTTTATATCTTTCTTTGTTTTAGTATTGATCAGATAAACTATACATTTTGCACTTGATTTAAATGTCCGTATTTTTATTTTGTAATTACGAACCTGAGATACAGTTTAATCCTAGTTCAGGTATGTTCACAGTTATATAATACGTGTATACATATAAGTTAAGCTTAAAGAATGTAATATTGACTAAAGAAGTTATTAAATAGAACGTATTAAATTAAATTATTAAATTGAAAGATCATTCACAAATAGCACTGCTAGTAGCGATTTGGGCAGCGCTTTGGTTCAAACACTATGACTTCCGTCTATATACCCTTATATAGCAAGTTTGTCTGTATTATAGCAAGCGTAGTACAAGTTCAGAATTAAGTTTATTTAGAAATATATTTTATTGCTATGAAAGTCATGATAACTAAAATATATGTAATTAGAGCTAGTGCTCTATTTCTATCGACTAGTCAATAACCTATAGAAACAGACGATATTAATACGCGCTTACGCTACGGAAAACTGTAGCGCGTAGCTTCCCCTGTTATTGTAACACCATGTTTCTGCTACAGTTGATTAATGAGGAAGGAATTGTTGTTCTCCATAGGAATGAAGCAAAATAGACGACGCGAGTATGCACTTCACGTTTTCTGGCGTAAGGCTGTTTTAAATGTTGAATTGTGTAAGATTTGTAGAGGAAATGTGAAGCTTGAAGTGTAGCAACGTGTAATTCTGGTATCAGAATAATACAAATATTTCTCACGTAGTTTGCAAGCCCTAAGTTAAAACTCTTCTCTACATCTCATTCCTACTCAAATAATGTCTATTCCCTATCCTTTTCTGTTCGTACCGCCAGACTGGAACTTACAATATGTGCGAGTCTAAATCAATGTTATTTTTTAAGAGTTAAGTAAAATAACGTAGTTCTATATTATATAAGTAAACACTTACGTTAAAACAATTATCTTATATATAAAAATAAATCGCAAAATGTGTTGGTAAGCGCATAACTCAATAACACCTGGACCAGTTTGGCCAATTCTTTTTATAAAATGTTCGGCGAAGTTCAAGGATGGTTTTCACGGCGAGAAAAACTCGAATAATTATCGGAAACATCCTAAAACAGCCCTTTTTTCTCCCATACAAACGTTTTCTAACTAAAACGTACAGTCAATTTGAGCTTTATTGTTATTGTATAAAGTTCATATTGCAAGCACTCACTGTTGTCGAAGCAATGTAGGTGTGTTCCTAACATCAAAGAGTCAATTTGCGCTTTATTAACGCTATATAAAGTTGAAATTCAATCATATCTATAAAATCAATCTGCGTGTGTGCGTTGGAGCACAGAGTACATCGTTGGAGAATTTTATGTCACGTTCCAAAATTGAGTAGTCACAAAATGTAATAGTTTATTTGGACCTCCTTTGCAATTAATTATTTTTTATTCACAACGCCCTACCAGTGTGATGGTTCTGTATAGGAGAATTTTTGAGAAACAAAAAACTGCCACTTTACAAATCTTTTTGACAGGACGAAGTCTGTCGGGTCCGCTAGTATATTAATATATGTATATTATGTAAACATAGTATATTTATTATTATATTTGTGTGTAATACTTAAATGTATGTGAAAATAATAATAATACGCACATACATACATGTAAGTATTACACATTTAGATTCATTTAGACTCACACATGTTGTAAGTAATATTGTGTGACTTGGCCGTTGAAGGATAACACCACGTTTTCCGTGTGGCAATTTTCCATCGTCAATGGGTAGCGGTTCTGGCGACAGATTGGATAACGGCAAATTTACACAACATTAACTATAATAATAACGAAATCGCAATAAGGAACCTTAGACTTGGCACGACTTTATTTATTTATTAACTTTATTTATTACTTATTATAATATAACTTTATTGTACATCGATCATAGCGAAAAAAAAAATACAGATAATGAATCCTTAAAACTAACTGTACAAAGGGCGATCTTATCACAAAGAGTGATCTCTTCCAGGTAACCTTAGGATGGACAGGAATTTAAATCAATTATTACGTGGGAAGATGGCGATGTATAACTTAATGACATACTTACTATAAATATAACAATACATACTTTAATACATATATACACTTACACACATCCATACACATATATACAAACATGCTTACATACATATACATACATATACCAATAAAATACAAAATCATAGTGACAAATAAGGTATTTTATCAAGGCTTTTGAAAATGGGAAGGGTTTGTGCTTGCCTTATATTTAAAGGTAACGCATTCCACAATAAAACTGCTTGTACCGTGTAGGCCTTATTATGAAATTTGGTGAAGTGAGATGGTATGCTCAGCATTAAGTTCTCTGCCGACCTTAAGACGCGGGAATGGGTTTCATGGAGAAACTTAAAGCGATTTTTAAAGTAAAAAGGAGTGTCAGGATAAAACAAAATAGAATAGAGAAGGGATAGGATACGTGCATTCCCACAAAGGCGAATGGGCAACCACTTGAACTTAACACGAAATTCTGAAACATGATGACTTTGTTATATTTCATTACTTTTTAGAGATAAATTAGCAGCGCCATCGAGACTTGGCTAGTTTTTTACAAATTGTTTTTGGTGGGATTTTAAGTCTTACTTTATTCATCCATGATACAGGATAAAAATGTAGTATGAGGCGACGTTTAAAAAAAAATAGGTAAATCGAAGGGTCGACGTGGTCTAGGCAGATTTATGTGTACGCCGTTATCTAAGTAGGGCTAAGGGCAGGTGAAAAGCTATTGTCATGGCGTCAAAGCTTGCCAAGTTAATGGTGGATGGTATTTTTAAGCGACTCAAAGGTACCATAAGCATGTATCACAATAATTATGTAGCATTTTTAGGGTACCGTAGCCGAATGGGATAAAACGGAAGCCTTATGTAAGAACTACACTCATATTGTGGAAACTTAGTCAATAGACGTATTCGGTGAATCGCATTAAGATTTTCATACAAAAATAAACAACAAATTTTTGGGGTTCCCCATACTTAGAACTGAAACTAATTTTTTTTTTCATGAAACCCATACGCGTGGGGTATCTATGGATAGGTCGTCAAAAATGATATTGAGATTATTACTATAATTTTTTTCTAAACTGAATAGTTTGCGCGAGAGACGCTTCCAAATTGGAAAAAAGTGTGTCCTAGTAACTTCTAAAATAAGGGAATGATAAATGTAAAAATAATATATAATGTATATTACCATGCAAGCATTCACCGAAAATCGGTTTGAACGAGATCTAATAAATCGTAAACCGCATTTTATCTTTCATTTAATCAAATACAATATACTAAAGAATAAAGAAAAACATTTATTTAGATGTATGGTCGTACGGAACCTTACGTGCGCGAGTCCGACTCGCACTCCGGTCGGTTTTTAGTTATAATCACAAGAATTTAGGTCGTTATATAAAAATTATACGTTTTTGTACTATAATACTGCCGAACAATAGAATGTGAGGAATACATAGTCTGAATTGTACATACTAGCGAATATTATAAGTGTGCAAGTTACTTTGTCTATCGCGCTTTCACGCTAAAACTACTGAGCTAGTTCAAATGATTTGATACATAAATAGTCTAGGGCCTGATAAAGGATGTAGGCTACTTTAATAATCCTTTGTAATGCGAAGAAAAGGCTATAAGGGGTTGCAATAAGGGATAAAAATTTGTATTTTTTATACGTCATTTTTAAAGATTCAAACATATTTTATTCTTATAACAAACATTTTTACAAGCTTTTATATTAGCTTCACTTGTAACTATGTAAGAAAATCTTGGAATCTTAATTTGACCCACTTCCCGGTCTCCGATTGAGCTGACGTGTTGGATGACAATGCATGGTTATGTGCGTGACGTCATTCCAAATCCAACATGGTGGCATTACCAAGATGGCGGATCAATTATTTTTAATGCATTCCTACAATATGGGTTACAAATGAAAGGGCTTGCAAAGAACACCTCGATAAATAATGCGACGTCACTCTTAATCCAATATGGCGGTCTTTCCCAAGATGGCGGACCAATTATTTATAATGAACCCTTACAATATGGGAAATCAAATGAAAGGGTTTGCTAAGCTTGGTTTTTTTGTCGGAAAATAAATTAAAAGTAAAAAGAAACTTTTTGACGTGACAACGTCTTAAATTAGGTTGCGGCTGGGAGTCACTTATGAAAAAGTGTAACGCTCGGTAACGTTACGATGAGTCACCGAACGAGAGAGGCCCGCCGAATGCCTTGCGTCTCTCTCCCACTCAACTATGATCGGTCTGCCGCGCGCGCAGCACTAGAGAATTAGGCGCATTGAATCGGCGCATGCTTGTGTCTCTGTCTTTGTCTTTCTCGAACGTTCTTGGCGTTGGAAAAACAAGAAAGCGTCATAATACAAGTTCACACGTGTGGTTAAAGTATCGTCAGCTGTGTCTGTAGTGAAAATGTGGAGTGCTTAGATTCGTCATTTACAACAACTACAACAATAAAGGTAAATAATTGTACACTGATATTTCATTATCGTAAACTATGATTGATTGATTAATTGTTAGATTGACACAAAAGTTGAGAAACTGAGTTTATAGGTTATGTCATACTATTGATAAATGTTGATAGTGTTAAGTAAATTATTAGTTTAAAATTAATTAATTAATTAATTATTATTTTACAAATTTTCATTAATTTCAAATTTATTTAGCAAAAATTTGAACCTTCAATCTGAATAAATGTTTTGATTTTCGAATTGATTCTTTAAAATTACAAATATTAAAATTTGTGCAATTCTTATTTTCATTCAATTCCTTGTTCCTATTGTGCAATTTAATTATATTCATCAATAAATATTCTACCGAGAAAAAGACGTTGTCACGTAAAATCTTCGCCCGTAAAACCGACATTACAGGCAACCATTTTTTTAAAACAATACATACATACACTCACGCCTTTTTCCCATGGGGGTAGGCAGAGATTCAAAGTCAAAGTCAAAATATTTATTTCAAGTAGGCAATTAGATATGCTCTTTTGAATAGTCCAAATTTTTTTTTTCCCTACTACCCATTCGGACTTCTTTTAGTTATAGAGAAGAACGGGCGCAAGAAACTCTATAACTTTTACAGAAGCAACGACATTTACAAAAATATATATCGTTACAAAGTCATACAAAAGTCAACTTATAGGTACAAGTATAATTACAAAGGTTCATGGCAATGCCTGGTGGAACTAAGAAACATTAAGTCCAAGCATTCATGTCTTTTATATAATCAGTAACCGTATAATAGGCTTTGCTAATAAGTACACTTTTAACAATGATTTTAAATTTATTTAGGCTTAATTGTACAATATTGCTTGGAACTTTGTTGTAAAAACGCACACAGTTACCTCTGAATGAATTATTAATTTTATGGAGTCTAGTGTGAGGCAAATGTAATTTATTCTTATTTCTAGTATTGAAGCTATGGACATCACTGTTTTTACTAAATAAATGAATGTTTTTATGGGTATATATTAGATTTTCATAAATATATTGAGACACAACTGTCATTATACCAGTGTCTTTAAATTTATCTCTTAAAGAGTCTTGCATTTTTAGATTATAAATTGCTCGAATGGCCCTCTTCTGCAGCACAAATATAGTTTGAATGTCGGCAGCATTTCCCCACAGCAAAATACCATACGACATTACACTATGAAAGTAACTAAAGTACACCAATCTAGCTGTTTCTACGTCAGTTAATTGGCGTATTCTCAAAACTGCAAATGCTGCAGTGCTGAGCCGTTTTGATAGTTTATCAATATGTGGGCCCCACTGAAGTTTGGAATCGAGAGTAATTCCTAAAAATACTGTGGTGTCCACGAGGTCCACATTTCTATCCTTTATAATTACTTCGGTTTTCACCTGTTTTACATTTGGCAATACAAATTTGATACATTTAGTTTTACTTTCATTTAGAAGCAAGTTATTAACGTTAAACCAGTGGACTACTTTAGAGATTGCATCGTTCACAGTGTCATTAATATTTTGTCTCCGTTTAATTTTGAATATAAGTGATGTATCATCTGCAAAGAGTACAATTTCGTGTTTATTATTAACATAAAAGGGAAGGTCATTTATATATATTAAAAATAAAAAGGGACCAAGAATTGAGCCCTGTGGGACGCCCATCTTAAGCAAAGATCCCTGAGATCTCGTACCATTAATATCGACTCTCTGAATCCTGTCACTCAAATATGAAATAAGAAGGTTCAGAGAAGAGCCTTTGAAACCATAATAACGTAATTTCTTAATCAGAGTTTCATGGAGAACACAATCAAATGCTTTGGATAAGTCGCAAAAGACACCCAAAGCATCGTGTGAATCCTCCCAGGCGTCAAATATCTTATTTAAAAGCTCTACACCTGCATCAGTTGTTGAGCGACCCCTACTAAAACCGAACTGATTATTATGCAGAAAATTAGATTAAGAAAATTAAAAATAATATTAAAACTAGCTTTTATTAAATGCGCTAAAAAGAACAAAATAAACTTTTACATATAAAAGCTTGTCGTTAAAAGGATTCTATAAGTAAGTAAATCTCGCGACAAGCTTTTATATGTAAAAGTTTATTTTGTTTTTTTTAGCGCAATTAATAAAAGCTTGTTTTAAATAAAAAATACTTTTAATTTTTTCTTATCTTATTTTACTTTGATACTAGCTGAATGAACTAGTCTGTGCGGGATTTGTATTATGAGTAGTTTATAGTAGCATAGCGTATATCTTTATAAATTGTAGCCACACAATTGTAGACGCTATTATTAAGAGAATGACGTAACTTTTTTCAAAACACTAGATGCTTAAGGCTCTGAATTAATTTATGCAAAAGAAACTCAACTAATATTTAATAGAAAGCTATAGAGGGTAATTTGAAAAACATGTGTTCACTCGTCGATAAGCAAATGATAAGTGAAGTCGCCACGAAGCCTCTGAGCTCGAGAGCGCTCGGATAAATTCGGCGCCTGTCGAACGCTCGAACGCTACATAGCACACGTAGCGCCATCTGCTTTTCGTCAGCAATAACACGCAAAAATGACGGACAGCAATGCCCGGGTCAATAGTTTGCACTCGCTTTTATACCCTCCGTAGACATATTTTTTTTTCATATCTTCTACACTATATTTTTGATAAGTTTTATTACAATTCATTTTAAATTTTTACGTGAAAGAGTAACAAATATGCATCCATACAAACTTCATCAAAACAAAAAAGTTTTATAAGCGTTTAAAGGGAGAAAGGGGGGAATGACTTGAAACTTTTTTTTGGCTTTTGATTAGATATGAATAGTTATGACATTCAAAGTTTGTAAAAATTTTACTCATACGAGCCTGAAAAAAAAGGGGAATGTAGTATGGAAATTTTCCATTTTTGTAGAGAGACGAAGATTTATTCTTTAGATTTTAATTGAATTGTATTGAAATAAACATAATAATTGTAGTTTCATTTTTTATAAAATATATGGCTTTATATAGGTTTCTTATGGTCCAAATTCAAACGAGATCACACGATAAGCTGTCGAGTAAAAAAATAACCATCGATATCGATTCACCCAATCAAAAACTCTGAAGTAACAAACATAAAAAATCCTCGAATTGTGAACTTTTTTCGAAGTCATTTCACACACCGATCATCATTTGAGGAAGTAAGAATTATATGGTGCCGCGAAAAACAAGCGAACATCGCAACCCCAATAAAGACGACAGTGATTTGGTATAATGCAGAGTTACTGCCGAGAGTATTTCGGTTATGGCCGCCTTCGTATTGTATTTGCGAATGTTACGCACGTGTTTCTGTCCCTGTTCTTGGTTAACGCAGTATCAGTAACTGTATCCATTACAATTGCCTAATTGCGCAGTCATCTAACGCACTATCCATTACAGTTACATGACTGCGCAGTCATCTTAACGCACTATCCATTACAGTTGCCTGTTTGCGCAGTCATCTTAACGCACTATCCATTACAGTTACCTGACTGCATAGTCATCTTAACGCACTATCCATTACAGTTGCCTGTTTGCGCAGTCATCTTAACGCACTGTCCATTACAGTTGCCTGTTTGCGCAGTCATCTTAACGCAGTATTCATTACAGTTACCTGACTGCACAGTCATCTTAACGCACTATCCATTACAGTTGCCTATTTGCGCAGTCATCTTAACGCAGTAACCATTACAGTTGCCTGTTTGCGCAGTCATCTTAACGCACTATCCATTACAGTTGCCTGTTTGCGCAGTCATCTTAATGCACTATCCATTACAGTTGCCTGTTCGCACAGTCATCTTAACGCACTATCCATTACAGTTGCCTATTTGCGCAGTCATCTTAACGCAGTATCCATTACAGTTGCCTGTTTGCGCAGTCATCTTAACGCACTATCCATTACAGTTGCCTGTTTGCGCAGTCATCTTAACGCAGTATCCATCACAGTTGCCTGTTTGCGCAGTCATCTTAACGCACTATCCATTATAGTTGCCTATTTGCGCAGTCATTTTAACGCACTATCCATAACAGTTACCTGACTGCGCAGTCATCTTAACGCACTATCCATTACAGTTACCTGACTGCGCAGTCATCTTAACGCACTATCCATTACAGTTGCCTGTTTGCGCAGTCATCTTAACGCACTATCCATTACAGTTGCCTGTTTGCGCAGTCATCTTAACGCACTATCCATTACAGTTGCCTGTTTGCGCAGTCATCTTAACGCAGTATCCATTACAGTTGCCTGTTTGCGCAGTCATCTTAACGCACTATCCATTACAGTTGCCTGTTTGCGCAGTCATCTTAACGCAGTATCCATCACAGTTGCCTGTTTGCGCAGTCATCTTAACGCACTATCCATTATAGTTGCCTATTTGCGCAGTCATTTTAACGCACTATCCATAACAGTTACCTGACTGCGCAGTCATCTTAACGCACTATCCATTACAGTTACCTGACTGCGCAGTCATCTTAACGCACTATCCATTACAGTTGCCTGTTTGCGCAGTCATCTTAACGCACTATCCATTACAGTTGCCTGTTTGCGCAGTCATCTTAACGCACTATCCATTACAGTTGCCTGTTTGCGCAGTCATCTTAACGCACTATCCATTACAGTTGCCTGTTTGCGCAGTCATCTTAACGCACTATCCATTACAGTTGCCTGTTTGCGCAGTCATCTTAACGCACTATCCATTACAGTTGCCTGTTTGCGCAGTCATCTTAACGCACTATCCATTACTATTGGTTGTGATAATCCTTGTGATATCAATTATTATGGTTGTGATAATAATAAATATATAATAAGAAATATTTATTACTCTCACGCCAATTAGCCTAGTCCAAAATAAGCTCTGTAAGGCTTGTGTTATGAGTAACGGATAGAGATACCGATTCCCTGACTGGGACAAATACCCGGGACCTCAGCGACATCATCCACTGGACTGCGGAGATCGACAAAGTCATCAAAATATATATGTTTATTTAAACATAAAATTCATCTCTGCATTGTTGCTGTAAAATAACTGGGTTGAATTCTTCAATTGCTTAATTTGTTGATTCGTCAACACAGTTAGTTGAAGACGCGTATTTTGATCGTATAATTTGGTACCGATTGATGTTTTTATATTTTCACATTTAAATATCAACCTATTTCCATCTAACGGATACAAAAATATCTATACTAAAATTTTTTTTTTTAGCAGACTACTTGAAACGTATGTATCGGTGAACAATGAATACAGATCTAACGCATAAACTGAGTAGCAGATGAATACATCGCGTATAAATTACGAGCCCCCATCAATAATGCAAAACGAGTGACTTTATTTTCTCGTCTCCCTTAAATCATATTTTATGAGCCGCACCGTTTTACTGCCGTAGGCGCGAGGTGTGAGTACTTAGGCTCCGTTTGCACTGTAACATGCGAGAAAGTTGGGCAGTATCCGAATTCGTAGCAAGAAGATTCGTAGCCAGAGAATTACAATTACTAAATTATCCCGACTATAGTTAAGAAGGATATCGAAGATAGTCTCGACTTTGACAAATACAGACGTCGAAGATTGCCTCGACTTTGTTGAAATACATACGTCAAAGATAACCTCAACTTCGACTAATACAGACATCGTAGATTATCTAGAATTTGAAGAAATAGACCTCAGCGACTGTCTCAACTTTGGACAATACAAATATCAAAGATTGTCTTGAGTTCGACTAATACAGACGTCATAGATTGTCTAGAATTTGAAGAAATAGACGTCAGCGACTGTCTCGACTTTGGATAATACGAATGGCAAAGATTGTCTCGACTTCGACTAATACAGACATGGTAGATTATTTGGAATTTGAAGAAATAAACTTCAGCGACTTTGGACAATACCAAAGTCAAAGATCGTCTCGACTTTAAAAAATATAGATGTCCGAGATTGTCTCGGCTCTGATTAATACAGATGTCGCACATTGTCTCAGCTTTTACTACATCGTCGTAGATTGCCTTGACTGTGAATAAAATAGATGTTATAGATTGTACCGATTTTGATTAAATAGACGACATAGAGAGTTTCGACTTTTAATAAAATGGACGTCATAGGTTGTCTCGACTTCGACTAATACAGACGTCGTAGATTGTGTAGACTTTCAATAAATTAACGTAATGTTGTCATGACTATAAACAAATAAATGAAGAAAACCTAATAAGAAATACAAAACTTAACCAAGAAACGTGCAAATTTCAGTAATGGGTGATTATGAAACTAAATAATTATATGCTACATTCTTCTATAGTACTTAATCGCTACCATCCTCTTTTTTTAGAATTTCACTTAATAAAGTTTTAATAGAAAAGAATCAGACTGAGATGATTGTACAGACAAAGCAAGCGAGGTTCACGATAAAAGGTTCTCTTATTCAAATAATTAATTGTTAGCAATCCAACACAAAGGAAACAAAACAAAGTTCACATTTCAATGCTTCGCTCAGTCGTGTCGGAGCTTAGTCGGCATCGAGTCGTAATGTGTAAACGCCTCTACTCGCCACTTTGTTTCACAGGTAAGGCAGTTTATTAGGGCCGTGAAATTCGTGGGCGGGCCGCCCTTAAAGTCGCGTTTGATTGATGGCGGAAAACGTACTTTTAAGTGCGGCAAAGCCTACTTTTAGGCGACTCAGAATAATATATTGTTCATGTGTCACCAATTTTCCTTTTAACCCCTCATGTTAAAATACTCACGTAAGCTTTGTGCTTTAGTGTATGTGGCATTTATATTTCTAAATATGATTAATTGACATTTCTAAGTTTTAATAAAGCTCAACTTCATAGTGAGCTTTTGAGCTAGTAAATAGACTATTTAATATATATATATAAACTCTTTGTTGTACACAATTAAACAATATTACAATAATAATAAAAAAATATTAGGAGGTACAAAGTTAATTGGTCCAAAGGCGGATTTATCTCTCAAAGAGTTTTCTTCCAGTCAACACATAGATAGTTTTGTGCATTTTAAAAATAAAAATTTACGGGGACTTTATATTATTATATAATTGTTTTTAAAATATAAATAATAGAAGCGTCATATTTATACAATTTTTTAAATGTAAAAGATTGAATCGCTAAGAAAAAAGCAGTATAAACTTATTCCTTTCTCAGTTCAAATACATCCCCACCGAAGATCATGAGCTAACCATGTTAAGGCGATCAGGCTTTCGTCAATCACGCTGACCCACTGAGGATTGGGTGATGACATACTTCTTCAGAATTTTCTTCGAAGGTATTGTTAAGAGCTGGGGTCAGTAAATCAAACGGCGGTCTACCAAAACACTGAACTTTTATTAATTAGCACACTAACAGTCACTAATCACTTCACTGAAAGCACTGAAAGTCAGTTCTTAGTTCTCCAATATCACTTCTTAGATGTTTTCGCACTGTATCGCAAAACAATACTCTCCTCCCGGCGTCCGGACACAGCCTTATATAGTCCCCTAAGGTACTTGCCACTCTTGCCAGAACATTCGCGGACACACTCGAATGTGTAGTGCAATACATAAGCGCGTAGGAATGACATCGCGCGTTCGAGACGTTTCGAGTATAACTGTCTCTTCCTTGTGCTATCCTTGTCACACAATACTCGAATATTCCCGTACTATCTTTCTCGAATATTCTGAGTTCGTCTATTAGATCTCGAATATTCTCAGTTTGTCTATCTCTTTCTAATGATGTTTTTTCATTCTAATACTTCTGGAATGTTCCAACTATATCTGTCTCTTTCTACTATTGCTATCTCTTTCACTCCTATTGAAATTTATGTCCTTTTACTGAAGTAGGCTTAATGGCTCATAAGGGGTCCTGAAAACGCCTGAAAACGGGTTTCAGGTTATTGCGGCGTTGGATAGAGGGTAGCCTGAAACGTACTGAAAACATGTTTCAGGCGCCTGAAAACTACTGTAACTTGGGTGTAATTTAGATTTTTTAGTATGTGAAAGAGCTACTTCTGAAACGGCCTGAAACGACGTTTCAGCCTGCTGAAAACGTTTCTAAGTCACAGAAAATCACTTTTGAAGTTTTACTAAGCCACCGGCGTTACAGTATATTCAAGTTGGCTCACGATGTTTACCGTAGGAGTATCTCAGAAATGAAATATCATATGCAAATCGGAAAAGGAAAAACATATTGGTACATGACAGGATCGACCCTGTGTCCCTCGAATCATCCGATTCATAGACACTGTCACTCCTAAACTTATTCAATAGAACAATTTAAAAAAATATGTTTTCTCTGTTCCTTTTTTTGTCTAATAATTTAAGGTAACTTATAGTATAATTGTAAATAATGTGTGTATGTTTATTCTTTTTATTTTTAACTATGTTTTGTTTTGTTTATCCTTGTTATTACGAAATTGGGTTTTGTTATTCCAACATATCAACCTGACAGTTGTATATTTGCTGCACGTCAATAATATAATTAGTGGAATGTACATATATTGGGTTTCAACGTAGCTTTTAAGGTTCAGTATAGATTATTTAGGTTTTTCTAATTAGCTGTAACCTGTTTTTTTGTACTTATTATTAAACTAGCTGACCCGTGCCCACTTCGTTGGGCATAATATTAATAATCTATATTTTTAGTACAGAGTGTTATGTTTTAATTTCTAATTGCAATATAAAAAAAAACTACTTTTTGTAACTTAAATATAAAAGTTAGACATATGCTGTCGTTGACTTTTTTGTAGGCATTTTCAAGCTCCACATCTTTTCTCTAGAACTCAAAAATATATCTTTCATAGTTAAGGCAGCGTTCGTAAGAAACGCTTTCATTCGACCGTTTTTTCTCCGATTCACTTTGCAAAACGGACTACCTACCACGTAAAAGCCTTTTTATTTTTTTAAGTTTTTTATATAACCTATGACACTCAGTAATAATGTGGCTTTCTATTGGTGAAAGAATTGTTAAAATCGGTTTAGTAGATCCCGAGATTACCCCTTACAATTTAACAAATATACAAATATACAAACACACAAACTTTACTTCTTTATAATATTAGTATAGATAAATAAATTTTCACGTAGGTTTTTCAATGTTTAGTTTTGAAGGTTTCTGCTAATATTACTTTTGATTACATATATACACTCTTTATTGAACACAATTAAATATTACAATAAAAATATTAGGAGGTACTAACTTAATTGGTCCGAAGGCGGGCTTATCTCTCAGAGAGATTTCTTCCAGCCAACCCTAGGTAGTTTTGCTAAAATTTAAAGAAAAATTTGCGGGGACACAATATTTATATATAATTGTTTTTAATGTATAAATAATAGAAACGTCATATTTATACTGTATACAATACATATATAATATGATATATAAGAAAGTAGTCTAAGACAAACTACATAGGTAGTATTCCATTACATTGCTCTTAACAGAAGCAATGGATTGACAATCTTGAACACTGGCTGGCAGCTCATTCCACAATCTAGCAGCACGATCAGTAAAGGAGCGGCAGTAGGATTTGGAGCTCGAAAGAGGTACATTTAAAATAGGGTATTTGCCACCCCCGAGGAGGGCTCCCCTGTATCGACGGGGGAGCGGAGGCTGGGAGTTCCCGGAATTCGTTATCGTTCCCGGGGAGTCCCTATATGCCTGAGGAAGGCCATCCGGCCAAGGCTCAGGGTATGACACACAAGCACGCTGAGGCCGGGGAAGGAGAATTGGATTCGCAAAAACTTTGATAACGCCTGTTTCTAGATGTCGTTGATCGCTTGACGTGTGTAACAACACAGTACTTCTATGCTTGTTGAATTAAAAATATTTGTAATTCTATAATATTCTGATCACCTTTTAAACCGAACGCCCTTGCAAACAAATTACCTTTATACAATAGGACGGCAGTCACAACCCGAAAAGTAACAGTATTGGAATCAAACGCGACGAAGTTGCTTGCTCAGATCAAACCTTGAGCTTAAAGTTCAGGCGAGCTTTGGTGGTGTAAGTGACAAGACATGAGTACCTTATATTTTATTAGACGACGTTATGACTATATTTAGGTATAATTATCCAGTCAAGATATAAATAGTATATAACGCAAAAGTATGTAAGTATGGATGGATATTTGGTTCGCCTTAATTATTCTCTTTATATTTCTTTCACGTAAAAATATATCACCTTATCATATCTTTTTCATGTAGAAACTAATGAATGGATTTTAAAGAAACCTTACAATAACATAGCTTATATAATACAAAGGCTACAATTTCCCAGGCGCGTTCTCTACAGGTCAACCTGTAAAATTTGAAAGCAATTGTAGAGACAGTGTAGTATTTCCGCAAACAAATATAATAAAATGAAACTTATTACAACAACATATAAATAAATTACAATATATCTAAATACTTGCAACAAATACTTATATATACATACAATATATATGTATACATATTCATTGTTATACCAAATTACAAGTGATTAACACTAATATAAAATACATTATCATTACATTTGCTCAAATGACCAATACACGATTTTTTTTTCTTTTAGGAGAGAGGTTGAAATTCTCACAAAGAGTACGAAACGTGCCCAGGATACTCGCTGCGGTGGTATCTGGGCTAGTTTCGTATTCAAGTGCTACGATGCTACGGTGCTACGGTGTACTAGTTCAAGTGCTACGGTGATTATGTCGGACTCCATATGACCTACCGACTAAATTCAGCCTTCCGCTTTTTTGTTTTTCCTCGAGGTGGAGTGCTTTGCACACCATACCTGATGAAGGCTGGGTCACGCGAGTGTAGGACTCTCCCCGTAGAGCATACCCACTAAACCACTACGATGTTCATCTTGTCCTTAGGAAGGATCCAGGAACTGGGGAACTCGATTACTCCTAAACGCCTATGGGGTATTATTATGGACATTCATCCCAGCCTAAGTTCTGAAAACCATATAGGCAAATCACGAGGGCGTATATCCTCACCTTATAAAGGACCGTCTCTTGTGATAATAAGCGACATAATAATAATAATGATGCTCACTTCGCACCAATATTGGTCTGCTTTTTTGGGGACCCTATTTAGTGAGCGGTGAGTCACTGCCTTTTTTTTTTGTTCCTCTAAAGAAAATGCATTAAATTGCATACCCCGGCTGCGGCGAGCCGGCGATTATGTGGGGCTCTCCTCCCCAGAAGGGGGAGGCCTACCCACTAAAAACCTCAGGGATGGCCTTCCTCAGGCATGGGAACCCCCAGCCTCCGCTCCCCTTCGGATACAGGGGAGCTCTCCTTGGGGGAGGCTACACTTCCTCCCCGATCTCTTCCACCGACGACGCCCCCCGTCATATGTAAATCAAGTAGGAGGCTTTAACAAAGGCTTTAACAACACTTTTGTTACTTGTATCATAATAAATGATTTCTAGTTCTTAAATGATTGTATGCGCGTATCCTGCGGTTGTTTTTTGTTTTTAGTTGTGATAATGTACGCGAGTACCTGCTTGCTGGTAATTTGTATCCTTTTGTGGCTTAAGGGTAGTCATACTCTCATTAAAATCTCTTCGGCAGTGTCGTGTGAGGCGGGTCGTCACGTTCCCTAAAACATGGTTGAGCGAAGCGATGGCTGGTTCATGCGTCATGCTCGTGAACGGGTGCTGCCAGCGGAGATGAGTCTGCTCTTTGCTATACTGGGTACTACTCGTATTTATTATAATTTTAATTTAACTTTAATATATTCTTTTAAAACTGTATGACACGGCATTCCATATTTTCAAATTATATTTTTATTAATTATATTATGTAATGGAAAGTGACTTCATGAATTATCAATATTGAAGTCATTTTCCAAATTGACGACTCTGTATCTATTTAATACAGGAAAAAAAAAACAGCCCTTGCTGAGTTTCTTGCCGGTTCTTCTCAGTACAAGGCCTCCCGCCGTAGATTTGCGAACCAATGGCGTAGCTTTTCGACATTCACAAGTGCTTGTAACAGCCTAGACTGAATAAATGATTTGAATCTGAATTTGAAAGCAGATGACCCGAGTTTCTTCTATACCCCAGTTTTCATTACCACCGAAATCGAAATGCAAAAGTCCACAAACGTTTTGACCAGTCATGTCAATAGATTCTGTGCATCTAATTGGGCATAGTTTTGCATTTTTCATGGTGCATATAAAAATTAGGCCCATTTGGTACACTCCACGCACACTTTCATTAAATTTTGCTTAAATGGCCTCTATGCGTTGGATCTGTATTCCTACGCATGCCTTATAAAGGACCGTGTTTTGTAAAAACACGTGATTTAAACAACAATAATAATGTCATTATTATTTTCTCCATTGTTAAAATTCTATTTTTCCGCTCTTATCTTGTACCTCGTTCGCATTCAGCAAGTTTACCCTGGCATTGTTAGCATTTAGAGTTTCTCTGCGCGGTGATTGCTTACAAAGGCTACCGTGGACGGTAAGTGAAGGTTCGGCCCGGAGTCAGTTCAATTGGTGTTGTTTCATTGATTCCCTCGACCCGGTTTTTTGCTCAGCATCCGACTCGATGGGCAGTTTCGATTGCTTACGAGAGCTTATTGGAGAAACGAGTTAAAGTTATCTTTTAAGGCACCTTCGGAATTTTTGTTTTGCTTGTAGATCTACGTTTGTTTAGAAAAGTCATGAAAACTATGTTTATCTAACCAACGCTCTCTTTACAAAGTTACAACTGTATGTCTTTCTAACCAACGCTCCTCTTAAAAAGTTACAACTGTATATCTTTCTAACCAATGCTCCCTTTACAAAGTTACAACTGTATGTCTTTCTAACCAACGCTCCCTTTACAAAGTTACAACTGTATGTCTTTCTAACCAACGCTCCTCTTAAAAAGTTACAACTGTATATTTTTCTAACCAATGCTCCCTTTACAAAGTTACAACTGTATGTCTTTCTAACCAACGCTCCTCTTAAAAAGTTACAACTGTATATCTTTCTAACCAATGCTCCCTTTACAAAGTTACAACTGTATGTCTTTCTAACCAACGCTCCCTTTACAAAGTTACAACTGTATGTCTTTCTAACCAACGCTCCTCTTAAAAAGTTACAACTGTATATTTTTCTAACCAATGCTCCCTTTACAAAGTTACAACTGTATGCAAAGTTACAACTGTATGTCTTTCTAACCAACGCTCTCTTTACAAAGTTACAACTGTATGTCTTTCCTTTCTCACCAACCCTTTTCTCGCCTCTCTATTATGTACTAGAAAGAGAAAGAAAAAACATAGCCTACAGTAAAATGGCTTCAACTCAGCTATGATGCTGCATCTTTACGACACAGCGCTGGTTTTCTGCCTTCAGTTTGGCTGCCTGTGCACATAGTAAGCTGTGTGTTGCGTAACACACAGCTTGGATACGTACAATAATAATAATAACGACAATAAAAATAAATAAAAATAGAAAATAAAAGCATTATTACCCCCTGGCTTTGTTTTTCAAAGTTGATGACTCTAAACAACCTCGGCTAAGGTTGAAAACCGAAGGGATGCATTGTCGGACAACCCTGCTCATGGAGCAACCTGAGCAACATCTTTTGACGGATTGACAGAAGGCCCTCCGAGAAGGGCGTGGGATGGTCGAGTGAAATCTGGCAGACCGCTTGTAGTGGCGAGCGTCGGAGAGACGAAGCCCCTCTTATTCTTTAAGAGGCAGTGGTTGTCGTTCAGGCTACCCATTTTGATTCGGAGGATGGCTGGATATATCCGGCAGCCAACCCCGGATGGTTTAGTGTAGGCAATTCGCCATACGCCGACAAAGTCATGATAGTTGTTCGCAAGGGTTCCTATGGCCTTGTCAGGACGCGATACAGCTCTCCCTCGATGATATGCATGCGTCCAGGCGTAATGAGGGGATGTTCGCGCTTTTTCACTACATTAATCTTAATTTTATCCTTCTTTTGTCACATTCAGCATGCACTCCCATATATAAGCGTAGGGAGCAGCATGCCTCCATGCACAACATTAAAAGAAGCGTGTGGAGTATTTTGTTAGTGAATAAGATTTCAACACTCTTAAGTATATCAGATTTTTTATCGGGTCGGATACTTTTTAACTTCGGTCCTCGTATTTGGTTATTGTCAATAATGAAATGTATATACTTGTATGTTACAAAATACTTCACAATAAGTTACAATTGCGTTACAAATTATAGTTTGATTTAAGATCATTGCATCATCTGTTTGTTATTCCTATCAAATAAAATAGCAATTAAGTTTGACAACACAAATAACAAACATAAAAAACAATATGTTACAATTCGAGTTCAAATGCATATTATATATGAGGTTGTAGGAAAAGTTCGTCAAAAAATTACTAACTAAAATGTTTTGTATTAATTTTCCTTATTAAAGTTTAGTTTTAATCTATACTAATATTATAAGGAAGTAAAGTTTGTGTGTTTGTATATTTGTATATTTGTATATTTGTTAAATTGTAAGGGGTAATCTCGGGATCTACTGAACCGATTTTAAAAATTCTTTCACCAATAGAAAGCCACATTATTGCGGATTGTCATCATTATCATCATCATCATCATCATCGATTTTAAAAATTCTTTCACCAATAGAAAGCCACATTATTGCTGAGTGTCATCATCATCATCATCATCGTCGATTTTAAAAATTCTTTCACCAATAGAAAGCCACATTATTGCGGATTGTCATCATCATCATCATCATCGATTTTAAAAATTCTTTCACCAATAGAAAGCCACATTTTTGCAATTGCTGAGTGTCATCATCATCATCATCATTATTAACATTATGCCCAACGAAGTGGGCACGGGTCAGCTAGTTTACAATATAATCGTCATCAGACCTAATGACAGTGCTCCATCTATTAGGAAGGTCGCTGATACCTCTGGCCCAAAACTCTGGAAGTTAAGAATCAAAAAACTTAGTCACTTCTGTTTTCAGATTATTAAAATATTTGATATTTTTTTTACTTAAAAATGTTTTAAATGCTTGAATACGTGATAATCTGAAGGTGCCATGTCGAGTGAATAAGGGATGTGGTACGATTTCCCAACCTTTCGGTCGTGCGTTGTCTTGGAGGATTAATTGATTCTCAATAACTACGAAAAAAACGCACTAGGCGCAATATATATAGGCCTCGTATGAAAGCACCGAGAGTTCTAGAATGTTACTCTATATTTTGGAATTTCGAGATTGTTCCAGGAAAGAAAAGAATGTTCGAACTTTTTTTTCGACAAACTTTTCCTACAACCTATTATTTTTAAAAAATGTAGATATAATAGCCGTCGAGAAAAAAGCACGAACATATTTACACTTAAACACACACATACACACATTAGAAAAAGTATCGTCGTAAATTCCAATCAGACAGTGAAATGTCGGAAAACCATTAAGATTCGAAGAAATAAATGACGCAAAAACAAAAGCCGGCTGCGTTGAAACGCCAGCAGCTATCTGCGTAATTAAATTTAAAAAGTTCACTCACCGTCTATTCAGTATAATTCAACTAATCAAAGCGGATTGATTAAAAAATCTCTAATCAGATTACAGTTTGGGTGAATCTTATTAGGCACTGGGGTGGCTTCGATCATTTATTAGCTGTCCTTCGTTGTAAAAAAAGGCAATTCCGGAAAAGTTCCCGCTTCTAATTTTGACTAATATAATATTCCTAATCTTGTATAATTAACAGTAAGTCAGGTACGTTTGGTACTTGTGATTTCTTTTATTCCTTTCTAGCTTTAACATCTATAGAATTTTTTTTATTTTGTTTTAAAAGTTTCCTTTTCTTCTATCAACAGCTTATCTTGCCATTTTAAAAATTAAGGCTTTAAAGTTCTTCTTCTTTCTCTTGCCATCCCTTCCAATTTTATTTGGAGTCGGCACAACATGTTTTCCGCTTCCATATTCCTCTATCACTCGTAATTTTGACACTCTTCTTTGACTTTCTTCAACATATCATTCACTCAGTCCATCCATCGTTTCTTCTGTCTTCTACTTTCATGTCGTCCAAAACTTTTCTCGTAACATGATCATTCTCTTTTATTAATACGTGACAATACCAGAAAAGAACTTACTCTCAATTTTTCAGCAATAGGGGCTATTTTCAGTCTTCCCCTGTGTTCCATAAGCCCGCAATTGTTATATTTATTTATTCCCTAATTATACATGTTTGTTCAGTACTTGCGGCGTTGCTTATGTTGTATTTCGTGTACTAATGTGACCTACCGTATGTATTTATAAATATATATCATATATTAGTGCTACTAACTACCTACTACTAGATACTTGTAGTGTAATTAGGAGAACGAGTGGCCGTCCAATTTCTAATCCAATCCCGTCTTCAAGACACCTTACACCCGCTGGTTGCGTTGATTCGTAAGATACATATATACCGTATATTTAAGCACTGTGATACACTTCCGGAAATATGAAATTACGAATTAATATTGCTGAAAAATGCGACCGAGTTAAATACGTAGCGACAGTTAAGTATCTAATGTTATGTCAAAATCTTTTTTTTATTGCCCTTCTTTTTCCACGGTCCGAATGTTATCAAGAGTCATAAATCCTAAACACCCTGATATATTCATTCCTAACTCTATCCTTTCTTGTCACTAATAGTTAAATATTTTTTATTCTTATAAAACATACAATACTTAATCACTTACATGAGAACTTAAAAATGAACGTAACCTATGATCTTACAGTCGCCGCATGATTCAAAGAGAGAGGAAGAGAAAGAAGATTCTCCTACATTTTCTGTACCTGACAGAGTTTATAGGGTGCATGATCAATTGGTAAGGCCTGAAAATACATTGTGGAAATCAAACTAAACAAATAAATTAAAAAATAATAATTTGAAAGAGAAAATTTCTCGCTTAGTGCAACTCTAAAACGCTAATATCATTTCGCACCGTTCCAAAAAATACCTTGATAATCAATCAATATCTAGTTATTGGATATATTTTTAAGAACGTATGTATTCACAACTGTATATACAAAGATTTTTTTAAGCATGAAAAAGTTTTTTGCTCAGGAGAGGATGAGATCCTCGTGGCTGCCATCCCAACCAAGTGTCACGTTGGTTATGCCTGCCAACCAAACTCAGGAATGGTCCTAATGACCCTGCGACTGTTAGTGATAGCGACCACTCCTCAAGAGAGGGCGGGGTGCAAGAAAAAGTGTCTGCAAAGGGTTATATTTTAATGAATACAGTCCTTAAACAGCACTCAACACTTCCCTTTAGCACCGAATATACTAACAAAAGACGAAGGGATATTATTTGTGCTCAAAATATGGGAATTAAGCATACTTGGCCAGATTTTATGTATTCCTTGGAGCTTTTCGATATAATAAATTAAACGATTACGATTAATTAAACGGATTAGTTTGGCGATCCAAAGAGGTAATGTTGCCAGCATCCTAGGTACTGTTCCCATGGGCCCCGAATTGCAGGACATTTTTTATTTATAGTTTCTAGTTTTATTTTAGATATATATAATTTAGAAGTATTTTAAGATATTTATTTTTAAGGTTTAAATTATAGTTTTAATTGTATTTTTTAATTTAATTAATCTAGTTTAGTTTATTATATTCTATCGCCTATGTAAAATGACGTTAAAATAAATGGTTATATTAACGCCAAGCTATGTATGTTTAATTGTACCTATCATAAAGCTAAAATACTTCTTCAAAAAACACTTCAAGTTATGTCGTATGACGATGCAGAGAAACTATTACTAGGAGGTAGACTCTGTACCAGGGTCGTCTGCATGGGTACCTCCGTCTTACCTATTTCCGCCGCCAAACAGCAGGGTTCGCTTTGCTGTGTTCCGGCGTGAAGGGTAAGATAGGCAGTGAAATTACTGGGTACTGTGACTTTACATCTTATGTCACAAGTTGGCAACGTACACTGTGGTTCTTATGAAGTTTGCAGATTTGCTGCGAATCTCGTGGGAACCACATGTACTATAGGTGACTGTTACCACTTACCATCAGGTGGGCAGCCTGCTTGTTTGTCAACTTTAGCAATAAAAAAAAAAAAAGTTACCAAATAATTTGTATTTTTATTTATCTCATTCTTACTTTGTTTGAATTTAGTTATTAATCAGATATACTATACATTTTGCATTTGATTTATACATATGAGTTAAGCTAAAAATAATAATTATTATTATAACTATTTAAGAAGTATTTATAAAAATAGTTTAATCTAATAACTTTATTACGTTCTTTGAAATAGTACGAGCTCTCAGATAGATTGAAATATCCAAAACGAAAACTTGTGATTCAGCATGCTCATTATAGTCTCAAGAATTTGCGTGTTCTACAATAATTGTAGTGGGTCTCTAGATTACCCTTTATGCTAAATTTAAAGCTACCATAAGTCGATGTTCTGACTAGCGCTTTCTCCGTGTTTTTAGCGTATAGTACAGTACAGCGTATAGTATAATTATACTAGCTTTTGCCCGCGACTTCGTCCGCGTGGAATAGTGACTTCCGGCAGATTTTTGGTTAACCAACAACATATTTATATTTATATTTGAATAAAGATTAATATTATTATGTTGATACAACTTAAACAAATTATTTCGACCAAATTTGGTACCATAAAAACGGTCATTGTGACTAAACCTTAAAAGATAGACATATGCCGTCGCGGACTTTTTTTTAGATCATGTATAGAGGAATAATTCTTTCATACATATTTTTTGTGTATCTTGAACCGTTTTCGCAGCGCACGCAAAGAAAGCCTTCAAAAATGAATAATTTTCCCCGTTTTTTACACATTTACCGCTCTGTCTTTGCTCCTATTAGTCATAGCGTAATGTTATTTAGCCTATAGCCTTCCTCGATAAATGGACTATCCAACAAAAAAAGAATTATTCAAATCGCACCAGTAGTTTCGGAGATTAGCGCGTTCAAACAAACAAACAAACAAACAAACAAACTCTTCAGCTTTATATATTAGTATAGATAGTATACTTAGATTAGCGTTTCGAATATTTTTATAAATTATAGTATATGTGTTATTCTGATGTGTAAGGTTTATTATTGTAGTTTCATTATCCATACAATTTTTACGTGACAGTTACATACATCCATCCATACAAAGGTTCGCGTTTGTAATATTTGTTGCATTATAAGCATGCAGATCAAACGACGCAAATGGAGTTGAATAGGCCATACTCTCCGAAGGGATCCAAACCACATACCGAGGGAAGCCCTAGACTGGAATCCCCAAGGAAAGCGCAAACGTGGTTGTCCAAAACAGACCTGGCGGCGGACTGTCTTTAGCGAAGCGATGGCTATTGGAAAATCCTGGAGCGTAATCAAATGCGAAGCTCAAGACCGTGCGGGATGGAGACTCACTGTGGACGCCCTTTGCCCTAACTAGGGAACAAAGGACCCTGATAAATGATGAAGCATGCAGTGTATATCTATAAGTGGTTGTGAATACAGCATATGAATCATTACTTTTGTTTTTGTAATAATAAATAAATCATAATGTACGTAGGAAAGTGACGACCCCATTGCCCACTGGTGGGGCATTTAATGCCCCTTGACTGCCATAAATACCCCATCAGTGCAGTCAGTCTCCCTCAGAGCAGCTTGTGGCGAGCTGTCAGTAAGTCGCGTCACCGAGGGTACCGATATGCTTCTGGGGGGCGTATGTCACCGGCCTCTGGCTTACCTTAACCAGCTGGACAGAGTGGAGTCGCAAGAGCAGATGCTCGAAGGGTGGAAGTGTAATAATGTCATAACGCCGACGGCGTCTCGATCGCTGTCGCAGACACACCTCTCTACACCCTTAGCCGTTCACAACAATGTTGCTCTTCGCACGAATATTGGTCTGCTTTTTTGGGGGGCCCATTTAGTGAGTGGCGAGTCACCACCTGCCGTATTTAAAATCAATTAGGAGGCTTTGAGAAGGCAGGTGACCGGAGTCTATTGCATAGTCCGGTGCTCATTACCGCTGTAATTGTAATGTAATAGTCCACAGGCCACTTTGACCACTAATAACAATAGTTTCTGTGCATCTAACTGGGTGTAGTCTTTAGCTGCATTTTTCATCATGCAGATTGAGATTAGACCCAGTTGGTACACTCCACGCACACTTTCATTAAATTTCGCTTAAATGGCCTCTACGCGTTGGATCTGTATCCTCGCGCACGCCTTAGGACCGTGTTTTATAAAACCACGTGACATAAGCGACAATAAATAATAATAATTTAATAATTATAAGGTTTTATAAAGTTTACAAACTCATATAACGTTAATAACTACTTTAGTCGAAGACTGTGTCTCACTTATTAGAGCCCACCTCGAACAACTTCTTAACAAGAAAGCTTTGTATAAACTAATTAATTTCAAGTTTATTACGTGTTGTGTGTGTGTGTGTATATGTTATATGTTTAATTAGTTTGTTTAATTCAATTATTTAAATAAATTACACTCGAAAAAACGAATTCGAATCGAATCAGTTAAATCATGAGGGTAGCAATCAACACATACTTCACGCGAGTCAGTCGATAACTCAATAACGTCAAGATTCGGGCCTCCCCCGCTTAAGAGGTTTTGTTTAAGTAAATCCCATTATTTAAATTCAATCTGTTATGTCTCTGCCCTCGTAACTCGAGGGTCGCAACAATCCCGTAACCTTGAATAGTTTGTTGAGATCGATGGCTGACGCGTTTACAGGAGCGGTTCAGGATGGACGTTCCAAAATGGAGGTTTGGTGCTGGGGATAAAGTTGTTTTTTATAATACGCTTTGCTTTGAACAATAATTTGGAGTCTGATTGTATTCGGTGGCGGATTAAGAATACCCAAAAGGTATTTAGAGGTAACAGAGTACAATATTGTAAAGACCTTTTCAGTTCTTGAATAGAATCTTAAGTGGGAATACTGAAATATTAGAGAAAAGTTTTACGATTAGGGAGTAGGGATTTTATTGAATAATAGAACAATAATTGGGTTGTTTCACAATTGACAGAGCAAATATATATATATATATTTTAAAAGTCAAACAAAGGTGCAGTCGGTGACCTAACGTCACTTGGATGTTTTTCTTTTTTTTTTGCTTAATGGCGTTTCCCTTTTCGATTTTGCCAAAATCGAGCTTTCTGCTCAGGTCACCTGAATTAAAACAATACTCATTATTAAATGTTGAAATGTACGAGTTTTATTATTTGTTTATTATATTTTCACAATAACGTTTTATTTTTATTTATGTCCCGCTGTTTGCGCTATTTATAACAATCAAAATAGTACAATCAATATGTATTTAACGTAATTTTGTATATAATATATATTATATAATATATATATATATATATATATATATATTTGCTCGGGATGTTATATACTCTTATTATTTTAATGTCTCCATGAAAGACTTTAATTTACATTTAAATCTACATAATCGTGGTTCCAGTCGGATGTTTCCGGGTAAGCTATTTAAAAAGTATGCTAACCGTTTTATAATGTTCTATCGCCAAATTACACCCTAGGGACTTCATATTTAGACATATATATATTAAACCTCTTCGCACTGAGGGTAGACACAGAATTTCATTTTAAGACCGGAGAGCCCCACACACGGCCGCGCCTTGCCAGCGTGGTGTCACGGTACATAAGGAGCACTTACATACATACATACATACACTCATGCCTTTTCTCATGGGGGTAGGCAGAGATTACGTCTTTCCACTTGCTACGGTCTTTACATATCTCTTTCGCTTCATCTCTTCTCTGGAGATACGGGACGAGGAAGACCTAGGCGAACATATATCGAACAAATCGAAAGTGTCCTCAAAAAAGGCCAGGTCAGAAGTACCCGCAATCGTCGAGCATGTATAAGGAGCACTTACCCCGAAAAAATAAAAAAAGGGCTTTGTTACTTGTTGTCAACTTGCAAATATTAATATTTGTGTTTTTTATGTATTTTTCTATATTATTATCAGGTACTTACAATGTAATATTTTATTTACTAAAATATTTTTTTTATATAACTTAAATATATATTTTGATTAATGATTAATTCATAAACAATTATTTTTAAGTTATGTATAAATATTTTGTTGTTCGTTTCATTTTTTAATTTATTGTATATTTTTATAAAACAGTTCTTAAGGAATTTAATTTCAATCGGGAAGTTGGCAATACTAAATCGTTTGAGTCTTTATGAGTATATTATGTAACTTGACACTGCAAAATAAATTTTGTATTTACAAAAATAAGGTTTTGCAATCATTTATTTGCAATTGTTTGGATCAACTACTTTTTAAGGGTAAAAACACAACACAGTAAGTAATAAATAAATATTTCTTACAAATACACCAAATAAATAATATATATAGCCTAGCCCAAAGTAAGCTCTGTAAAGCTTATGGAATCTAGGCTAACAGATAGTATACATATGTATATAAAAAGTTATTTTTTAAAGAAATATATATTAACAACCCTGACTAAGGTATAATTCCTCGCATCCATCACACAAACATCTGCCCCTTGAATCTGGGACCTCAGAGCACCCTTACTTGTGCATTCACTTCGATTTTTTTTTGACAATTGTCTTTCGTCTTCTCTTTCCACAAGTCCAATATTCTGTCTGGAAGGAAACAGTTGGTTGATTTATATAACAGTCGTATGTACTTCATACAACAAGTAATTATAGATTAAAAATTGCTACAAAAATATCTTAATATCATGCACACAAAGCGCAAAATACAACACGTAAACAGCCATTTTACCAGTGCTAAGAACTTAGAGTCTTATTTACACACAGCAAAGTTCGATTTCCCTAATCAATAGCGCCGAAATCCTAAACCAATGGAGAATTGTGTGTCAACAGTTTTCTCCAACTTTTCATCAATTAAGTGCCTTTTTTCTTCGGAAGATTAATGGTGCGTTGAACTTTGCTAATTTTCGCAAAACGATCTTTAATGAATTCGCGGGGGACGCCATTTTTTTCGTATCCGGGTAATGTTGTGCGACAGTTGGTCAGTTTGGTTTAATCGAAGAATTGTTTTCGGATAGTGAGAAAATTGTCGGGAATCTACTTCTGAAGGAGAAAAGAGAGTTTCCTGGTATGGCCACGTATTAAGTAGTGACAAACTAGGAAAGTTGTGGACGTGAGGGGAGAGGAAGACCGAAGAAGAAGTCAACTGCATCAGCAGCTTTACAGTTAGTTCATAACATATATACATAAATAAATAATATAATCAAAAAGTTATTTTTCAAATAGGATTGTAACGATCACGTTTGCACGTTCAAAATGCTACGCCATTAGTTCACAAGTCTACGGCGAGAGACCTGTATTTTTACAGCCTCGTCAATTCGAAGTTTCCTTTACCACTATAAACAAGTTCACATTATAATTCTATAAAACTATAAATTCATTGTGTTAGTTACCATAGTCAAATATTTGGCAACGTAGCTATTGAATCATTAAAATTAAACACAAGCATTGTTGTCATTTAACTAATCCTTAACAGTATAATAACCTTTTCAACACACTTCCTCATAAAGTGGCTCTAATCCCATGGCAATTAAGCACATAATGACACCTATAATCAAACTGTGACTTTTTCATTACTATTATTCACGAGTGAGTAATAGTTTCTTTTTTAATATTATTGGTTGAGTTACGCTTACATTTGCGCTAAAAAGCTATCCGCGAAAAGCCCAAAAAATAGAAACCTCATTTTTTAGTCTATGGCTGATGCGCGCGCATAGGAAACTAATAAATTTTTCCCGCCATTACGAAACATTTTTCACAACTCGTCTCGTTTTCTCTTTTGAAGTTATTTAGTTAGTTATTAATTAAGATATCTGCAAATACAATTTATGAAGAAAATGGTTTTTTATTTAAGTATTATTTTATTCAGAAGTGTGTTGAAAAACGTTGTATGATACACGTGTGTATTGATGATTACCGACCTCGGCTCCATAAGATGCGCCTCAGCGGTAATCACCAACATTACACACTTGTACCATAATGTACTATTTCCTATGCCCATTCTTCTTATCAGCTAAAAAAATACGTCCCGAATGGGTGGTAGGGGAAAAAACTTGGACGATTCAAAAGAGCTTTCTATAAAGTCGTATTTAAATAAAGTTATTTTTTATTTTGATTTTGATTGATGTTCTACGCGACACAACATTCATCCTCATCATCTAGACGATTGGCAGTTCACCACAGTGCGTTTTTATAGGAATTTTCTGCCACGCACTACGAAACTGTGGAATGAGTTGTCGCCTGCAGTATTTCCGAACCGATGTGATATCGAAACCTTCAAAAAAAGAGCATGTTCCCATTCAAAAGGCCGGCATCTGTGACTCCTCTGGTGTTGCGGGTGTCCATGGGCAGAGGTTATCGTTTACCATCAGGTGATCCGTTTGCTCGTTTGCTTCCTTATCCTATAAAAAAAGAAACGGTTTAGAAGTTATGAGTAGAGATCGGATAATCGGATGCATATTTACCTGAAATTAGTTAAAGACAAAGTATGGAAACGGCTTTTTATTGTTTTGTTAAATAAAAATCCCGGGATTGCGGAATTGGATAGCCGGATGTTTATTTATTTATCTATCTTAGTTTTTGACAAAGTATGAAACTGTCTTTTCATTTTATTTCCATAAATAAAAATCCCGGAATTCCGGTACTGTAGAACATTTTGGTAATGCAAGACTAGTCGGTAATATGAGCTTATAATATCCTATTTAAAATGGGGCGTAAATATTACCTCAGTTACTATAGTTTTAATCACTATGGGCTGGTCATTGAAATCTGACTGATTTCTTAATGTCTGTGCTGAACATGATTGTATTCTGTACTTGCTCACAACTGCCGTCTCACTCACACTCATTAAATCCGAAGTTAACTCAGAGTGAGATACTAGACCATATACTTACGCCCGGGCACCATTTCTGTTTTTTTATTCAATTATTTAATTGATTATTGTTTTAGTCAAACTAGCTCACTATTTTCGTATAACACTCTTCATTTAATACATCGTACATTCATAAATCGCACGGGGGACTGAAACTAAACTTCATGTAAATACGTATGCATAGTTGTATAAATGAACCCGGAGTCTCGGTCTTTTGAAAATAAATACCACGTGCTAATTTAGTAATTTTCAAACAATATCACTACGTTAAATTTGCAGTCCCGTATTTTCCCGGGATTTTTATTTAACAAAATGTATTTTAAAAAGCCGCTTCCATAATTTGTGAGCCAAAAATTAACTTTAGGTAAATATGCATCCGATTATCCGATCTCTAGTTATGAGTGAAATGAACACCAGTTAAATTCAAACCCTCTTTTCGTGAAAAATAAAACTTGAATCTATACATATAATAAGACAGTAAAAATATTTTGTCTGTACATTTAGTATTTTTGACTGAAATGGATAGAGGGGCACTTAAATAGATTATTAGAAAGCAAAAAAATTTTTTTGGAATTTTTTGTCTGTCTGTCTGTCTGTCTGTCTGTCTGTCTGTCTGTCTGTCTGTATGTTTGTTCACGTTTATCTCCGAAAGTACTGAACCGATTTGCTTGAAACTTTCACTATTTGCTTTGTTTTAACTCAGAATAATATCTAAACTTTGTTTCATCAAAATCGGTTCATTAAAAAAAAAGTTATCGTCATTTTAATGAATCTATACTAATATTATAAAGAAGTAAAGTTTGTGTGTTTGTATATTTGTAAGGGGTAATCTCGGGATCTACTGAACCGATTTTAAAAATTCTTTCACCAATAGAAAGCCACATTATTGCGGAGTGTCATCATCATCATCATCATCATCATCGATTTTAAAAATTCTTTTACCAATAGAAAGCCACATTATTGCTGAGTGTCATCATCATCATCAGCGGACGGCGCGCGATGGCTTCGGGTTTAATTCCGTTCGCTTTCGTGCTCACTTCGGGGATTATTAATATTATGCCCAACGAAGTGGGCGCGGGTCAGCTAGTCTATAATAAATGCTAAGATAAAAGAAATACGAATATCGCAAATGCGGCGAAAAATATACAAATTTGCGAAGAAATTGGTTGTTACTATTTCAAGACGGAGAATCTTATGTTAACTCACAGCTAAAGTAACCAGTTGGAATTGATCCTCGCCATCCTAGACAGAGTATACAACTAAGGATCACATAAAATGGTTCGTACGACGACCACCGCAGTCAGAGCTTTGGTGTGTGACCATTCTTTCGCCTTGTTCAAGGCATCTTAGAAAAATAGGGCTCTTGTCGTGATGGGAAGTATATCTTGTTATATTCGGAACGGAACAGCTCCCAAAGGCTATTGTGGTTGAGCCGTTTGAGAAAAACGTTGCTATTACGATTTTATTTGTAAGCACAATCGGGAAATTTTGCTGTCGTTATAGTGAAGGGGCGTTTGGCGTGGTTAATGTAGGATGGGTGGACGGTTGAAAAATAAATTACATTTTTTTTATTTAATTAAAAACAATAAACGCTCAGGAATCATACGAGTAGAACGGAGCACGGTTGAGTGAACGGCTACTACGCAACGGGTCGCTTCGAATTCCACAAGATGCTGATTTTTTGTATGACTTATAAAAATTTACTCCCGTCTGTGCGTGTGAGATTCCTACGACTGCACCCATGATACAGGATAAAAATCCCTAATATCCTGACGATAAAAAAAACTATTCAACACATTCCTAAATTAATTAATCGCTCACAAACTTTGACTTGAGACCAAATGTAAACTCCATTTAAGTTTAATTCCCGAAGCCCTAAATTTAAAAAAGACATCATTATTGTCATATTCTCACTGTCATAACATTGTGTCAAACTTTTTTTTAAGGGGATAGACCGGAACTAGTAGGTCCCTGCTTCCATTATCACTTCATGAGCCAGCGGTTCTTATTGGTTGGTCAAATATATTTCTAAATACAGTATCCTGGGCCATATCGCTTTACACACCATATAAACTGGCAGTAAACTCCGCGTCAGAGGATTTTAGCCTTTATGTATTTCGTATTAAATTATTATCTTTCATAGCCCGTTACTTTATTACCTTTAACATGTCTCATGTTATAACATTACACGGCGAAACATTTTCGTTACTTTTTTTCGGGAACAATAAGGAATGGAAATAAATATATTGATTTAATAATAATTTATTTATAACATATCGTGCTTATACTAGATTCGAAAAAAAAACTGTTTTCGTTTTCGGTCGCATTAATACCCCCATTTTTATGTATAGCCACCACTGGTAGGTGTTATTAGGGGTTAGGTGCGACTTCAAATAACCTCCTCGCGGTGCAACCTGGGCAACGTCTTTTGACGGCTAATAGTCTGACAGAGGGCCCTCGAGAGGGGGGCGTGGGATGGCCGGGTCCAACCTGTCAAAACCCTCTTCTTCTTTAAGAGATGGCTGTCGCTCTTGGGACCCATTTGGATCCGAAGATGACCGGATGTATCCGGCGGCCACCTTCGGGTGGTATGATGACGCCGACAGGGTCGTGGTAGTTGTCCGCAAGGGTTCCCATGGTCTCGTCAGAGCGCAATGCAGCTCTCCTTCGGGATGACGTGCTTGCGCCCAGACGTAGTGGGAGGGATCGCTGAAATGTTTACTCGATAGGCCTTCTGGGGAGGAGATCCCACATAACCACCGGCTCTAGGAGTATGCAATCCAGTGCAAACTTTTGCGTTTTTAATATTACTAGGGATGAAAGAGAACGTTTGTACTTGTCACACTTGGCTAATTTCAATATATAATGCTTTGTAATAATTTTCGTTTATTAAAGTTTTTTAATAAATAATAATTGGCTATCGATCCGTGGAATGTTATTTTACAGAACACGATCTAACACTTTATCATAAACTTAAGATTCTTCTCGACTAGAAATATGTCGCCTCTTACAAACTACCTACTTACAATATTGACAAGTTTCAGAGCTTACAGTTCCCGTGGGTTACCAGTGTAGTTTGCGCTCTGACTTCGCAAAGGAATCAGCGGGTAATAGTTCAAAAATTTATGGCTAGGAACAGCATAGAGTAACTTCGTGATCTGTTTCACAAAAATGAAACAACAGTATAAGCTTGTCAATAGTTCGCGGTGAAAAGGACTAAATGTCTGATTTATTTTACAACTGGCTAGTTCCTGTATTCGTCGTTTTACTCGTGTGGGTAGTTTTGAATTAAAATGGTAATTTCACTCGTAACTTTTAAATCATTTCATTTATTTTGCTATCCACAATGATAATTTTATATAACAATTTTATCATTATACTGTTACGGAGTACTTAAATGATAACAAAGCTTAGGTTTAATTTTAATGACTCCGTAGTTACGTTGCCAAATATTTTGACTATAGCAAATAACACGATAAATCTATATATTTTATAAATATAACATTCTGCCCGCGCCTTCGCCCGCGTGGATTTCGGGATTGGATCTATAGAGGGTTAAGGGTCATAGCTTTTGCCCACGGCTACATATGCGCGGAAGTCGGTTTATGGCGCGAAGGTTTTATCGCGCTTCCCGTGGGACTATCCGTTTTTCCGAGATAAAAAATACCGCAAAACCTTGCTCAAGAATCACTCTATCTATTGATGAAAACCGCATGAAAATCTGTGCAGTAGTTTTTGAGCGAAGCCTTTATTGCACGTTCCGTGGGATCTGTCAATTTTTCCGGGATAAAAAGTACCCTATTATTTAATCCGGACGTTTATCTTTACGTCTGCAAAATTTCAAAATAATCGGTTCAGTAGTTACGGCGTGAAAGCGGAATAAACAAACAAACAAACTCACTTTCTGATTTATAATATTAGTAAGGATATGAACATGTTTACACTTGGTTCAATTTCTAATTGACGACTCGGTAAAAAGAAAAAAAAATGAAAAGAAAATAACCTTTGTAGGTTTTCTTGCTGGTTCTTTCCAGTACAAGGTCTCCGCCGTAGACTTGTGAACCAATGGCGTAGCATCTTTGACATTCAAACCTGATTGTAAAAAATCTATTTGGAGAATAAATTTATGATAATAATAATTTTCTTTCAACAGTTCAAACTGTGTCTATTTTTATATATAGAACAGAGCCAATAATGATTTTTTTTAATTTTGTGAAATGTCATTTCTGAGAGGGAAATTCACACCTTCCAAACTCGACCTAATTTATATTTCTTTACAGTAACATATAAAAGTACTGTAGCCCACGTCTTACTAAGAATTGAATTAACATTCTGTTTTTCGAAGAAATACTTTCAAATGTGCTAATTTCCGAGAGAAACTTCATGTTTCTCACTGTAATTAATCATTCTCCGGGATCTTATTTGGGGTGGGTAAAGCGTCGGTGAGACGTGGGGGGGAACGCTAGGCCTATTGTAAAACTAAGTTAACTCACATTAATTTGTATTTGACGTGTGTATAGGAATATCATAAAAATATATTGATAAACTTTTGTGAATCAAGAACGAACTGGTTATATTCTATCTTTTTTTTTTGTTTGGTTGGTATACCGGTTTCAAGGTGTCGCCACGTCTGAGGTTCCGGGTTCGAGTCCCGGTGATGAATGCGAGCATTTCTACTTTAGTCATGGTTGTTATATACCTCTATTTCTACCAAATTTATTTATATATGTACAATGTATGTATGTCTATCCGTTACCCGAGATCCCATAAACCAAGCCTTACAGAGCTTACTTTGGGCTAGGCTGATTGGTGTGAGTGTAAGGAATATTTATTATTATTGTAGCTTAAATCACGCGTTTTTATAAGACACGGTCCTTTATAGGGCGTACGCGGGGATACAGTTCCAACGTGTAGAGGCTATTTAAGCGAAATTTAATGAAAGCGTGCGTGGAGTGTACCAACTGGGTCTAATCTCTATCTGCACCATGAAAAATGCAGCTAAAGACTACACCCAGTTAGATGCCCAGGAACTATTGTCATAACTGGTCAAAACGTTTGTGGTTTAATGCATTTCGATTTAGGTGGTAATGAAAACCGGGCTATGGACACTCCGGTCACCTGCCTTCTTAGAGCCTCCTAATTGATTTAAATATGGCAGGTGGTGACTCGCCGGTCACTTAATGGGCCCCCCAAGAAAGCAGACCAATATTGGTGCGAAGAGCAACATTGTTGTGAACGGCTAAGGGTGTAGAGAGGTGTGTCTGCGACAGCGATCGAGACGCCGTCGGCGTTAGGACATTATTACACTTCCACCCTTCGAGCATCCGCTCTTGCGACTCCACTCTGTCCGTCTGATTAGGGCAAGACAGAGGCGGTTGGCATACGCCCCTGAAGCACATCGGTACCCTCGGTGACGCAACTCACCGCCAGCTCGCCACAAACTGTCCTGAGGGAGACTGACTGCACTGATGGGGCATTTATGGCAGTCAAGGGGCATTAAATGCCCCACCAGCGGGCGATGGTCACATTATTATTATTTTATCGTAATATTAATATTCCTTGTAGGAATTGTGCAAATATCCCTACTAATATTATAAACGGGAAAGTTCGTGAAAGAAAAAGAATGAAATTTGATTTTTTCGTCGAAAAATTAGGAACAAAAATGTTTTGTATTAATTAAAGTTTAGTTTTAATTTACAATGTAATCGCCGAACTAATGACAGTGCTCCATCTATTAGGAAGGTCGCTGATACCTCTGGCCCAAAACTCTGGCAGCTTAGAATAAAAAAAAACTTAATCACTTCTGTTTTCAGATTATTAAAATCTTTGATATTTTTTTTTACATAAAAATGTTTTAAATGCTTGAATACGTGATAATTTTAAGGGTGCCGACGGGTGAATAAGGGGGATGTGGTACGGTTTCCCAACCGAGTTCCTCTAATTTTATTTATGTCTTTTTAGCGATGTGTGGTCGTGCGTTGTCTTGGAGGAATGATTGATTTTCCAAGACGGAGAAAACGCACTGGGCGCAATAGGCCTCGTATGAAAGCACCGGCGAGAGAGTTCTAAAATGTTACTGTATATTTTGGAATTTCGAGATTATTCCAGGATAGAAAAGAATCTTCGAATTTTTTTTCGACGAACTTTTCCTACATCCTAATACTACCAAACATATGGAGCTGACCCTTGGACTTGTAGACTTTTCTCACCAAACCACACTGCAGTTAACTTAATGCCATTGTACTTTGTACAAAGCATCACATTATTTTGATCACTAACCCTTTGCAAGGAAAGGTTAATTTTAGATGTCGTAAAACTTTATATTTAACTTAACTGCAGTAGCGGCCGTTATGTAGTCTATGCGGCATTTGACGGTTACGGCAAAGACCCGACACTATAAAGGGATTAAAATGTTACATCTACAATAAGGCTTTTTTGCGATAAAAGTTTTTGGAATTCATTTAATTTTAAAATTAATGAAAATATAGAAGCTAAGATTTTTATCCTGCGTCGTGGGTGTATTTCATTTTATTACAATTTTGTCACTATCATATATCAATCCGTTGCGTAGTTAATTTAAGCATTCACAGAGGTATAGAGACAGAGAAAGCGATTTTGTTTTATCAAAATGAAAATCAAAATAATCTTTATTCAACATAGACCTTTACAGGCACTTATTGACGTCAACAAACAAAACCAAAAAAAAAGCTTAAAAAAAACAAAAACCTTGTCCGTACGTACGAATAAGGGAAAAAGAAAATATTGACTCGACACCTGTTCGGAAATTGGGAGAGCCTACTCGAGAAGAACAGGCAAGAAACTCTGAAGGTCTATTTTTAATCTCCTCTTTTCAATGTTAATAATTATAATAATATATTATAAAAATACAATATAATATAAGATACAATCATACCTAATACGGTTACAGTCGTATGTATGTTTACATACACATATAAAATAATACAATATTATAAATAATGTTGTTACCAAACATGGCTCTATGAATAGCGTCCCTATTCCCAAATAGTGTGATCATTAAGATAGTCACTTACTTTATAATAACCTTTACTCATGAGTGTATTTTTTATATGGATTTTAAATTTATACTATGTAGTGATTATATAAATAAAATTAGATAGGGCTTCTAACAATAAGTATAAACGCTACAAACGAACGAATAAGTAAATATTACACCGAATAAGTATAATTTAGATTACCCGAATCACCCGAATCACCCAACTCACCCGAATTACCCGAATCACCCGAATCCCCCGAATTACCCGAGATCCCATAACACAAGCCTTACAGAACTTACTTTAGACTAAATTGATCGGTGTAAGTGTCAGAAATGTGTATATTTATTATTCATTAGCTGTGCCTACGACTTCGTCCGCGTAGAATTGTAATTTTTGGTAGCATTTTAATGACGGAGAGTGTTATAAACGTAAGAGTAGACAAATATAATCAGAATGCTTCGAACTGCTAAGCTATCGGGAGTTACACGTGTTATTGTGAGTCAACCATAAAATATAGATATAAGCTGTCGAGAGATATTTTTCATATAATTTTAAGGAGAACATTAGCTTTGACCATTAATGTTGCACACGCGACGGAAGCTTACAAAATGAAGTAATTTCTTCCGTTTTCCCAACATTTCCCTTCACTGCTCTGCTCCTATTGATTGTAGTGTGTAAGTATTTATGCTTTAAAATCAACTTCTATTGACCCTGCCTTCATTGATTATGTAAGCCAATACTCAAAAACTTGTAAAAAAGTTTGTTTGTCTGCCAAGTCTTTATACATATCAAACAAAATAAATTTGTCTAAAAATAAAGTTAAGACCACGTGGAATATAATAAATCAGGAAGCTGGAAAAGTTCAAACTTCTAGCAACTCTTTTACTTTGGAAATAAATAATAAGGAAATTAAATCTGATGATGCAGTTGCTAATGCATTTGTCGATTATTTTGCTCAAATACCTGTGATAACTACAAGTGGTCTTAGTTCATCTCCTGATATAGCAGTCACCCTACTTGAGTCACGTGTGGATAAGTGCAGTAAACTCTTCCAATTTAGCCATATTGATGCTATCACAGTTGTAAAATCATTCCGTTCTCTTAACAAGAAGAAAACGGAGGATCTCTGGGGTATCTCAATTCACATTATTCAGTCTGTCATAGATGAATTAGCCCCACTATTAGCCCAAATTTTAACAATTGTGTTGATGAGGGTATCTTCCCTGATTTAATGAAAAACAGTAAACTAATACCCCTTTTCAAATCAGGCGACAAAAAAGACCCCTCAAATTTTAGACCTATTTCTATATTACCAGCTTTTAGTAAAATTTTTGAGAAAATTGTTTATAATCAGCTATTAGGTCACATAAGAACTAACAGGCTATTGCATGAAAAACAGTTTGGTTTCACCAAAGGTAGATCCACTACTGATGCAGGAACTGCACTTCTCAAACATATTTTTGATGCTTGGGAAGCCAAGCAGGATGTGATTGGAGTGTTTTGCGATCTTTCAAAAGCTTTTGACTGTGTGAGTCATGAAACGCTTTTAGCTAAACTTAGACATTATGGTGTCTCAGATGGAGCTGGCTGCCTTATTAAATCGTATTTATCGGACAGACTACAAAAAGTGGTCATAAATAGGTCAGAGTCTGCTAGCGCACCTATTATGATGGGTGTGCCCCAGGGATCAATATTGGGTCCTTTACTGTTTTTAGTATATATAAATGACCTTCCTTATTACGTTACAGACTCATGTGAGACAGTCTTATTTGCAGATGATACTTCTTTGTTATTCAAAGTCGACAGACAAAAGTCATGTTTTGACGATGTGAATAGTGCACTCTCCAGAGTCATGTATTGGTTTGAAATCAATAATTTATCATTAAACTCAAGAAAAACCAAATGTATAAAATTTTCGTTGCCGAATGTTCGGCAGGTTGATACTCATTTAAATATAAATGGTGATGTCATTGACTTAGTAAACAATACAAAATTTTTAGGTATTACATTAGATTCACGTTTACAATGGGACCCACATATTGAAGCCTTGGCAAACAAACTTAGTTCTGCAGCGTACGCAGTAAAAAAGATTAGGCTATTAACTAACGTTGAAACGGCAAGATTAATCTACTTTAGCTATTTTCATAGTGTTATGTCCTATGGACTATTGCTATGGGGATCAGCGGCCAATATTGAAAGCATCTTCGTGCTACAAAAAAGAGCGATTCGTAACATTTACAAATTACGGGCTAGAGATTCGCTTAGAGAATTGTTCAAAGAAATTAATATTTTAACTTTAGCCAGTCAATATATTTTTGACAACTTAATTTATGTATATAGAAACTACCACTCATACAATAAAAATAGTGATTTACATAATGTAAATACAAGAAATAAAAATAAACTTGCCGTTCCAATGTACAGGCTCCATAAGACTAGCTGTTCCTTTTTGGGGAAATGTATAAAAATGTTTAATAAGCTTCCACAAAGCATTATTGAGTTGCCTTTGCACAACTTTAAAAATCACATCAAAAAGACACTTATTAGTAAAGCATATTATAAAGTAAGTGATTATTTAAACGATAACACTGTATGGAGCTAGGTGCGGTATCCCAAAAGCCATGCTTGGTAACAACATAATTATTTATTTATTATTTTTTGTCTTTTCCTTTTGACATTTAATGTGTATGTAAATGTACATACGAAAATATTATATTATGTATGTTAGCTTTATTGTTGCTTTAAGTTTATTATTTTTTTTTTTATAAATGACTAATTGTAAATAACGATTAAAAAAGAGGAGATAAAAAATAAACCCTGAGAGTTTCTTGCCAGTTCTTCTCTAGGGCCTCCCAATTTCCGAACTGGTGGTAGAGTTTGACGTCAATAAGTGCCTGCAAAGGTCTATGTTGAATAAAGAATTTTTGAATTTTGAATTTTGAATTTTGAGTATACTATAACTAGCTCAGGAGTATAAAAAATAATTGTACCAAGTTTCGTTAAAATCCTTTGAGTAATTTTTGTTTCTATAATGGTTACACAGACAGACAGACAAAAATTTTACTGATTGCATTTTTGGTATCACTATCGATCCTTAATCACCCCCTGATAGTTATTTTGGAAATATATTTCATGTACAGAATTGACCTCTCTACAGATTTATTATAAGTATATATTATATATGTCTATCCATTACCCTAAATCCCATAACACAAGTTTACAGAACTTACTTTGACTGTTTAGTGTAAGACATTAATTTGTTTATTGTTCATCTTTATTGTTGTATACGAAGTCTGTGTCAGCGACGAAATTGTAACTACCGGTTCACAGCGCCAGTGTACACAGTGTATTTGCAAATCGTCAACTGTTTGTTCATTCTTTCAGCGAAACACCTTAATTCTTCAGCGATCCCTCTAACCCGTCGAGCCTTTTAGAATCGCACTGAATTTAAATTAAGCCCATGGTGACGTTGGCTCTTGAAATTACCAGACTTTCGTAGGGCTGTCAATGCGGGGTTTCAAAAATATGTCAGTAAAATGTTAGCAAAAGCAAAAAGTTTACACAACGTCATTAATTTTAGGAGTTTAAAGTAAAAGCAAAAGTTTCTGTGGGAAAAGAAACTACACAATAAAATTGTAATTCAAAATCAAGAACACAGTCTGTGGAAAGAGAAGCTACACTATAAAATTGTAATTTAAATCAAGAACACAGCCTATGGTAAAAGGGACTACGAATTAAAATTGTAATTTAAATTAAGAACACAGTTACTAACTTTAACTTGTTATATGTACTTAATTTAACGTTGAAATAGTTGTTAAATAATTAATATAAATATTGGCTCAATTATTATATATCTTATTTTTGCAATACGACGTCTGCAAAATAGTTACGAAAACCATAACAGTAGTAATTTATTATGGAAAAGTAAAAGATTTACTTGTTTAGAAGCTAAATTAATTCAGATACAATTATTATAGTTTTATCAATATATAGCAGTTTTAAGCTACAAAAAGATTTGTTAAGTGTGATTAAAAGCCCTTGGCGGAGGCTCGACCATCTACCATCAATGGGTCGAGCCGGCCCGTGGGCGTTGTGACGGTAGAATCGCGAAAACGGACCCCGCCACGCGCCCCGATATGGGCTTAGAGGCCACCGGGGGGTTAGTGGGGTAGGCGGTGTCACGGTGCACAAGGAGCATTTCCCCTCGAATAAAAAAAATAACGTGTGATTAAAAGTTGAGCTTAAAATATTATTTTTGATAAATATTATATATAAATATATATATAAAGTGACAGCCCTAATTTTTGGTGAGCGGAAGGTACTATTAATGTCAGAGTATCTTCAGCATTCCGGGCCTTAATTTGTGGTTTCGCTTTTAAATTTGCTTTCACTCCTTTGCAAATAAAAACAAATTTTAGTGTTGCCATAATAATTATTCCAAGTAGGGTTACCATTACATAAGTTTTAATTAGATTTGAAAGTTACAAAGTGACCACATGAGATTAAAAAACACATAAGCCGTAACATGCTTTAGCTGTTGTTAGAATTTTCAGTATACATGGCCATCATCATTATTTCAATCAGTGGACTCCCAATGCTGGACATAAGCCTCCCTCTGGTCGATCCTGTGCTGTCTACCCATATTGTGGGAAGTCTGCCAACGCTGGGGTGTCCGGCCTATGGCTGCCACTTTGCCAGGACCTTTCCGCCCAATCTAACTAAGGTTCGAAATTCTTCGGGCTATATCGGAGAACTTGGTTTTACAGCGAATTTCATCTGTTCTGACATAACCACACAGAGAAACTACGAGCATAGCCCTCTCCTTTAGATGACATTTTGAAGATTCCACACAGTGTAGCTGAATTGCCTTTTCATAAGTTCAAGGTACGTGTTAAAATGACGCTAATGAGTAAGGACTATTACAAAGTCAATGATTATTTAAATGATGCCAACGCTTGGTTTTGATTTGAAAATATTACATTCTAAGGTGTAAATATTTGTTTTCCGGTATAAATACAGCACATATGTACGTTGTATGATAACGACATATTTTTTTGTCTTCTTATCAGCAAAAAATACGTGCTGAATAGGTGGTAAAAATTTGGACGATTCAAAAGAAATTTGTATAAAGTCATATTTGAATAAAAATTAATTTTGATTTTGATTTTTGAGCTTCCTTGTTGTGAATGGCCAGGTCCATCACAGCCTTAGTGTAAAGTTGTAATAAGAATAAAAATAGTAAGAATTTTCTGTTCTGTTCTCCTCGAGAAATGAGAAACTACTGAAATAGATCGGTCACATCTTGAACCTTCAAATCACTGATGAAACAAGCTCTAGGCCTTCAGGCCTTCTTTTTTAGCGTATGTAAAAATAACCCTTAATATAATAACTATAATGATACTGTAAGTAAGATGAAGATTAAAAATTGAGGATACAGATCGACCCCAGATAATGGGAAATGGGCAAGAGGATGATGACAGATCGATAAACCTTAACTGTTTGTTCTTCTTACTTTTGCCCTGTTCTTGATTTTATTTGGAGTTGGCGCAACATGACTTCCTGTTCCACTCTCCTCTGGCACTCGCTATTTCGACACTCACTTCCTGTTTCAACATATCGTCAATCATACTTCCATTTTCATGTTTATAACTTTCCAAGTAACATGATCATTCCCTATTCTTAATACGTGACAACATCAGGAAAGTCGGCTGGCGGACGAGGGAGGTTGGAGGGCTGTAGCCTCCTTCTGTGAAGCAGTGATGCTCCAGAAGGAGGCCGCCGAGCGGGGTCGGGAGATGGCCGATCCCGCTCGAAGGAGGCGGCGCCGGGCTCGGTAGCACAGCTGCGGCGCTGCCGCGGGTCGCCGGCGGGCGCGAGATAATCGCGCCTGCGGGTACGGCGACCCGGGAGGGACCACGCCCCTTCCGTGGCCGGGGGGCGTAGTCGGTGGTGGAGATCGGGGGAGGTATTGTAGGGAGGCTACACCAAGGAGGGCTCCGCTGTATCGGCGGGGGAGTGCAGGCTGGGGGTTCCCGGAAGTAGCTTGGTGTTCCCGGGGGCTCCCTACATGCCTGAGGAAGGCCATCCCTGAGGTTTTTAGTGGGTAGGCCTCCCCCTTCTGGGGAGGAGAGCCCCACATAGCCGCCGGCTCGCCACAGCCGGGGTATGCAACTCAATGCATTTTCCTCAGGGGGAACAAAAAAAAAAGGGTTTACAATCAGACTTCCCCTGATATATTCATTCCTTACTCTATCCTTTCTTGTGACTCCATACCTTAACATACGCATTTCAACAAAATGCAATCTTTGTTCATCCATCCGTTTGCCTGTGGTGTATTAAAAAAAAAATATTGACCTCGTCTGAAAAGCAATGAAATTAACGACAGCACTCCTAATCTCTAGGGGTCGGAATTCGACATTTCAGCTGAAATTTATGCGTGAAAATTTTCGTACATAATATTGAATTAACAGAGCGCGGTCAGCGAGCACCGCGCATGAAAAAGAATTTACAGATATTTTTTTTAAAGCGCGCGACGTCACAAATCACTTGTGATTTTCAATTCTCGCCCGTTCCGTGTCTACCATCAAAAATTATTGTTGATTAATTTTTAATTGAAAAATACTGGCCGTCCGCTTGTTTCAACCTTCGGACTGCACGGAGTTACCTGCGAACAAAAATAGTATATTTTTAGCACAATTAATGTTAATTCGGGAATGTTGTTTTTAGTCAAACGAATTCTAATTAATCCAGAGTAAACAGTTTGTCCGAAGCGAGAACTTCTAAAGTCAGTTTGACGTAAAATTTTAAGTTTAGCGCGCGACCTCCTCAAGAGAAATTTATATTTGTTTTCTCTGCGAATGAATATTTCGTGGCCTTTCTTGTCTTCTTTATAGCTGTTAATGCGTCATTGTAAATTTTAATATCTTGTTGTAAAATTAAATAACAAATATTACTCAACTAGTGTGTTCAAATATTACTCAACTCAAATAGTTCAAAATCACAAATTTATTTTTTAAATAGGATTTATACAATCACTTTTGTATATCAAAGATGCAAAAAAATTTATTTACAAGACTACGGCGGGAGGCCTTATACTGGGAAGAACCAGTAAAAAATCGGGTGGGGCTGAGCTGGGGCACACGGCCGTTGGTTTTAACGTGAAACGTCTATGTTAGGGAATCGCTTTTAAAGCAAAAGATTGAAATAAAAACAAGATTGACGGTGTTTTAAGTATGTTAATAAAAAAAACCAATGTCACAACAGCGAGCTAACTATATAAGTGAAATATTCACACCACATTTTTGTTTCTAAGACTAATAGTTTTTTTAATTATTGAGGTACGATGATATAGACCTTTTCGTTACGGTCCACTTTTTAAACCTGGTGCCCGTATGTTTCGGCGCGATTTTAAAGACGTTTCACGTCAAAAACCAGCAAGACTCTTTTTCTATTTTTACAGTCGCCAGTTAGAAGCTGACTTCAGATAAATAGTCCTGCCCCACTTCCTTTACAAGTTCAAACAAGTTCATATTATATCTTTAATAGTATAATTTCATTGTGTTATTGACTAGAGTCAAAATATTAAACAATGTAACTATTTGATTATTAATATAAAACCCAAGCATTGCTATCATTTAAGTAATGCTTAACAGTATAATAAACTTTTTTAAAAGAGTATTTTTAAAAATTCATTTTAATCTGTGAAAAGGCAAATTGGCAACACTTTGTGGAACTTCGTTGTTTATGCTTCGTTCTTTATGCAACCTGTACTTATTTGTAAGCATATTTTTATTTCTTATATTTAATGTTGAATTTGAAATTTTTTATATCTTAAATGATAAATCGTAAAACTCTTTTATTCAATTTCTTATAAGTTGAGGGTTCAATCTCTTTCTAGACAGATAAGTATTGTTCTTTAAAATACAGTCAAGTTATTGTAATTAATTTGTTTTTTACATGTTTTAGCAAATGTAAGCTTATAAATCATAAATATTTATTAAGAAACTGTTACTTCCATGGAAAACGACATATAGGTCAGTTGATTTTTCGAATTTCTTATCAAATCTTCAGTTATTTATTAATCTGCTTGATCTTTACTATGGCTATGTTAATTCAAGCTCACAATGTTCCAATTCTAATACGTTTTTCTAAGATTTAAAGTAAACTTTAATAAATAGTAATAGACTAATAGGTAATTGCAAGACTTGCAAGACTCTTGCTGCAAGACCAAGACCAAGACCAAGACTGGGAGCGCAAGACCAAGACCAAGACCAAGACCAGGTGTATTGGCGCAAGACCAAGACCAAGACCAAGACCAGGTGTATTGGCGCAAGACCAAGACCAAGACTGGCTAAGTCTCGTCTTGTTCTTGCATTTGGGCAACACTAATCCCCGAAGCGAGCACGAACGCGAACCGAATTAAACCCGAAGCCATCGCGCGCCGTCCGCTGCTTTGGCCTTCACACTTATGACGATGAGTTTACTTGTTTTCATAGATTCATAATTTTTCGGAATATATGACTAATAAATATGACCTAATGATTTGAATTATTTTATTACTATAAAAAAATAAATTGTCTATGCTAATGTTAAAAAATATACTTTTTGTAATTTAAATATAAAAGTTAGACATACGCTGTCGTTGACTTTTTTGTAGGCATTTTCAAGCTCCACATTTTTTCTCTAGAACTCAAAAATATATATTTCATAGTTAAGGCAGCGTTCGCAAGAAACGCTTTCATTCGACCGGTTTTTCTCCGATTCACTTTGCAAAACGGGCTACCACATAAAAGCCTTTTTATTTTTCGGTTTTTTATATAACCTATGACACTCATCAATAATGTGGCTTTCTATTGGTGAAAGAATTTTTGAAATCGGCTCAGTAGATCCCGAGATTACCCCTTACAATTTAACAAATATACAAACACACAAACTTTACTTCTTTATAATATTAGTATAGATATATGTTGCTTACTGATGTTGATAGTAAAAGAATTCTAAGTAATTTTTCCCGATTTTAGGGTAATTTCATTTATCTCTACCATTAAAAATTTTATTGGTGAAAATGTCAAAGGCTCCACGTCCAATAATGTATAAAATTGAATAATTTATTTATTTCATATTTCTTATACATGTAAGAATCAAGGTATAAAAGGCGGACTTAAAGGAGATGTCCCATATTGGTTTATAGTAACTAACTCGGGTAAATTTAATATATTTGGATAGAAGGCTCTAAATAAAAGTAATCGCCGTAAGTCATGTTATTTTCAAGGCCCCCGATTTTTAATAATTCGTATTCTATAGTCGGTTTTATAGTCAGAGAGGTTGTCTAATTGCAACTTGTCCGGTTGCTTTATAGACAGCCCGGGTACGCGACCCCGACTTCTCGAGCTGTCGATGCCGTTTACCTCTTACATCCGCGGAATCGATGTCCCCTCCATCCCATTCCTCTCCTATCACAGTTGTGGTAAGGTTCGGTACTAAAAAGGATGTCCTTTAGGTGCCGGGCCTGTGCGGGTTGGTACCACCGTTCTGCCTATTTCAATCGTGAAGCAGTTATGTGTTTCGTTTGAAGGGCAGAAACAGCCGCTCCTTCATACGACCGTCCTGCCCCTTCTGTGGTGAGGAGTCTTGGCGGTATTCGAGGCTAGCGGGTCGATTGGTCTCAGTGAGGCTGTTGGGCGTGACGGGTTGACGCGCGGCACAGGGAGACCTGGTGGAAATGGTTTCCGTCGGCCACCTGCCGGTCAGTAGAGGACCCGAACCCCGAATATCCTGTCTGGGAGGCTGTCCTGCCAACCGGCGAAAATCCCGTCGTGCGGTCTTCGTGCCGGAGTGGGAGACCGGAGTGGATCCAGATGACTGCAGGCGGGGGGGCACCGGGGGCCCTTCCGTGCCGCGCGTCAGCCCTTCACACAACCCACGCCTTCACTTTGTACCGTGATCTGCGCTTTCTTTGTTTATCGCCGGGATCCTCCCCCATTTTTTACCCTTTCCCAAATTAAACTCTTCAATAAATAATGGCCAGAAAAATAAAGAAGAAGCAGGTTCGTACGGCGGACACCCAATCCACAATCAAGATGGATTTCTGCAATATCAGGGGTCTACATAGTAATCTCGATGCCGTCCACCACCATCTCGAGACGGCTCGGCCTACCTTGCTCTTCTTGACGGAGACGCAAATATGCGCTCCGGACGATATTTCGTACCTGAAGTTCCCGGGTTACGAACTGGAACACACATTCCAGCGTAAAGCCGGTGTGTGCGTGTTCGTCCGGGGCGATGTTTGCTGCCGCCGCCTTCGGGGCCTCGAGCATCGGGATCTGTCGTTACTCTGGCTTCGCGTAGACCATGGGGGCGTTACCCGAATCTACGCGTGCCTTTACAGGTCCCATGCCAGTGACTTGGGGTCAGCTCAGCTTTTTGAGCACGTCCAAGAGGGGATTGACCGAGCCTTGGAACAGTATCCATCTGCGGAGGTGGTGGTCCTTGGTGACTTTAATGCTCATCACAAAGAGTGGTTGAAGTCCCGGACCACCGACCTCCCGGGTAGAACTGTCTTCAACATGGCTTCGGCCTATGGTCTCTCTCAACTGGTGTTACAGCCCACCCGTATACCAGATATAGAGAGCCATAATGCCTCCCTGCTGGATCTTCTGTTGACTACACGACCTAGCGGATACAGGGTTGTGGTCGATGCTCCTCTCGGATCATCAGATCACTGCCTTGTCCGTAGTACCGCCAGACTCGCGCAACCACATCGCGCAGCCACGGCCAGCAGCCGTACAGTTTGGCGGTATAAGTCAGCAGACTGGGATGGACTCCGGGAATTCTTCGGATCCTACCCCTGGAAGCGGCTCTGCTTCACTTCCGCAGATCCCGATACCTGCGCAGACTGCGTCACGGAGACGGTGTTGATGGGAATGAAAACATTCATTCCCAGCACCTCCGTTCCTGTTGGCGGCTGCAGTCAACGCTGGTATAATAATACCTGCCGGAGGACTGCACATCGCAAGCAGTCTGCGTTCCTCGCCTGGAACAACGCCAGGAAAAATCGGGATCCTGATTTGGCGGAGAAGAAGCGACAGTACAACGCCGCATCCAGATCCAACAGGAAGGCTATTGCCGAAGCCAAGGCGGAGCACGTGGCCAGAATTGGCGAGCGACTAGGAAGCTATCCCAGTGGGAGCCGCGCCTTCTGGTCGCTGGCCAAAGCTGCGCAACGGAACTTCTGCCAGTCCAGTCTCCCACCACTGCGAGCAAGCGATAGCAGCCTGGCCCATAGCGCAAAAGAGAAGGCCGATCTTCTGGCTGAACTCTTTGCCTCGAACTCGACCATGGACGATGGAGGGACCACGCCACCTACCATCCCTCGGTGTGGAAGTTCACTGCCTGAAATCCGTATTACACAACGTGCGGTCAGGCGGGAACTTAAGCTCCTGAACGTCCATAAGTCGAGCGGGCCGGATGGCATCCCAGCAGTGGTACTAAAGACGTGTGCCCCTGAATTGACCCCCGTATTAACGCGCCTTTACCGTCTTTCTTACCAGCAGAACAGGGTTCCATCTTCGTGGAAGATTGCCCACGTCCACCCAATTCCCAAAAAGGGTGACCGAGCCGACCCATCAAATTACAGGCCAATTGCGATAACGTCCCTGCTCTCCAAAATTATGGAGCGGGTAATCAATACCCGCCTTCTACGGTACCTGGAAGAGCACCAGCTAATTAGCGATCGTCAGTACGGTTTCCGTCACGGCCGCTCGGCTGGTGACCTTTTAGTGTACCTGACACACCATTGGGCAGAAGCTTTGGAGAGCAAAGGTGAGGCTCTCGCCGTTGGACTGGATATCGCGAAGGCGTTTGATAGGGTCTGGCATAAGGGTCTTCTTTCGAAATTACCATCCTATGGAATCCCCGGGGGACTCTGCAAATGGATAGCCAGCTTCCTGGACGGTAGGAGCATCAAAGTCGTCTCTGACGGCTGCTGCTCCAAAACCTTGTTCATTAATGCTGGCGTTCCACAAGGTTCGGTGCTCTCCCCAACACTGTTCATTCTGCATATCAATGACATGTTGTCAGTTGAGAACATTCATTGCTATGCGGATGACAGTACGGGTGATGCGCGGTATACCAACCACCAGACCGTCCCTCGGATTGCATTACACGAAAGGCGGTTGCAACTTGTGTCTGAAGTCGAAGACTCTCTAGGGCGAGTCTCCGAATGGGGTACAAAGAACTTAGTCAAGTTCAACCCCACGAAGACACAGGTGTGCGCGTTCACTGCGAAGAAGGACCCATTTATCGTAGTGCCTCAGTTCCAAGGAGTTGCTCTTCGAATGACAGACTCTATTGGGATCCTCGGTGTGGAAATCTCTGCTACAGTGCAGTTTGGGAGTCACTTGGAGGACAAAACCAAATTGGTGAGCAAAAAACTGGGAGTTCTGAACAGAGCGAAGCGGTACTTCACACCCAGCCAGCGCCTGAAGCTTTATAAAGCCCAAATTCGGCCTCACATGGAGTACTGCTCACACCTCTGGGCTGGAGCTCCCAAATATCAGCTCGACCCACTTGACTCCTTGCAAAGGCGTGCTTTCCGCATCGTAGGAGACCCCAATATTACAGCCTCAACAGAGACCCTGGAGCAGCGGAGAGACTTTGGATCTCTCTGCGTCCTATATAGGCTCGTCAACGGGGAGTGCTCCGAGGAACTCTTTGCAATGGTGCCCACATCACCTTTTTACCATCGCACCACCCGCCACCGCAGCAAAGTCCATCCGTACTACCTGGAACCGATCTGCTCCAGTACAGCTCGGTTTCAGCGTTCATTTCTCCCGCGTACGTGCAAACTTTGGAATGAGCTCCCTGCTGCGGTGTTTCCTGAGCACTACGATATGGCCGTCTTCAAACGAGGCCTAAAAAGAGTATTTCTCTCCAGGTAGGCAGAGACTGAGCTGTGCCCCTGGCATTGCAGATGTCCATGAGCGATGGTTACCACTCACCATCAGGTGGGCCATCTGCTCGTCTGCCGCAAAGGCCAAAAAAAAAAAAAAAAAAAAAAAAAATTCTAGTATAATAAAAAATGAAATATCTTTAATGCAATAATTACACATTGCTTAAAAAAATTATCAACAAGCCTTTTAAAAATCTAAATACATACATAATTGCTTAATGAACCGAATATTTCTAATTTTGAGAAGTTTTTAACTAACGAAATATAGGGACTGCTATGTTACTTAATGTATGTTATCTAGAGCCAGAAAAAAATATTAATAAAAAATCAACTGACAAGTCAGGCACCTGCTGTCAATGTCATAACTCAACGGAAAATATCAAGCATAGAGTAAGATACCGGTAGTCACAGATAATAAAAACATCATTAAGGTGTTGCCATAATGAAATATTTCTTAATAACATGTTTTATTTATTTAAAAATAATTGGGGGTGGTAAAAATATTTCTTTTATTTGTTTCATACTTCATATTTTTTCGGCTTTCAATTTAATGTAGTTTGGTGTTTGTTAGTTAACGCTGATCACAAAAAACCAACCTCCTTGTAATAAGAGGACATCTCCTTTAGAGGCATTCTCTACCTCAACTTGCAAAATGTGAGAGCAACTGTACACGGTGTATGATATCCATTAAGTAACTCAAAATAATTATTATAAGACAAAATCGGAAAATAATTTTAAACGAAGTTCAAATAATACATCAGAGCCCACGAGACCCACACGGCGATCATGCCGAGATCAAGTTAATATTGGATTAAATTAACCCTTGCTTAACCCCCACTTAATTTGCAGGAAATTGATTCGGCTAAGAAACGCGAGCCAATTAAGCAGCCAATGGGATTATAAGCCGCCTCATAAGGCTTGTGCTTCGATTTAGTCATAAGTTGTTTGCTTCGGTTAATTACAGATTTGTTTGATGGTTCGCTCTTGGATAATCCTGTCGTTGTATATTATGGTGATGATTCTGTTGATGTGGATTTAAAATAAGAGATACTTGTTCTTTTTCTTCTTTCTACCACCTTGTTCCCAATTTTATTTGGGGTTGGCGCAACTACTCCTCTTCCTCATCCAATCTCCTCTGTTACTCGCTTTTTCGACGCTTTCTTCCTCAACATATCAGTCAATCCATCTTTACTTAGGTCTTCCTCTCCCTACATCCATCCAGTTTCATATCCATAACTTTTTTTTTTTTAATTTATTAAGGAACAGCAAATAGCTACAAAATACAAATAAACACAAAACATTACACAAAAGTTGGCAATATTGTAGCCCACAACGCTATCCACGTGTTAATTAATAATAATGATTACAAAAACACAGTCACGAGCCGCTGTATAATACTAACAGTAAAAAAAATAAAATAAAAATAAAATAAATTTCAAGTGTTACAAAGTGGAACAGAAAATTAAAATAAAATAAATAAAATAAAACTATTATACTACTTAAGCAACTAAAATAACACATAACATTATAAGGAGATTAAAAACCCTGCAGTTCATTGAGGACAGACTTTTTAAAACTATTCATATTACCACAAAATAAATCTATTTCTTTAAAGGATTCGTTATAATTGTGCATTATTCGAGGGAGTGGCACGCGCAGACCGGCGTTAGTGCGACGTGTGCCAGTGGCGAAAAGACGGCCTGTTTGTATAGAACGCATTTGAGCATTTCTAGATACTGCATAGTACACGCTTGATACTAATGCAGCACAGTCAAATTTATTGTTAACTATTTTATGTAATGTTAAGACCTAATATCACCAAACTTAAACTAATCGTCTGTTGTGTAATGGCTTGTTAAAATTAACAGAGTTGTTAAGTTATTCTAGATCCTACATTGTAAAATTAACAAGCCATTACTAAATCAACCGTTAACTGAATGAATTGCGAAACGTTCATTCAATTTGTAATACAACCAAATAATAGTGTCGTCGTGCATCACTCTTACTATACGGAAATGCGTCTAATTTCTACTGGTCGTATAATGTGTCAAGTAGCAATACAATGTGAACAAATTAAATTGTCGTTCTCTCTATAAGATTCTAAAGCAAGCGCATAATATTTGGTTTTGCCAGGTTATTTCTCTATTGTTTGTGTAGGTCATGGAATTATAAAAAAATTATTATTATTTATTAAATAATTCCATGGTGTAGGTATTTGATTGACGTTTCGTGGTGTTTTCGTTCGTGGTAGGTATTTTCTTTGATTTGTAAAATACCTAGATAGTGATTTTACTTAGCTTTTTATCTTTCTTTTTAAAATAAAAAAATAGTCACGCCGTTCTTTAAAAATCCTCGGACGTCGTACTAAGCTGTCTAAAGTATCTAAATTTGTTAAAAAATCTTCGTCATCCATAATAAAATTGTACGCCGCGTCCATCTTGACAGTAAAATAATCGTCTATTACAGATTAACGAACCACTAGAGCAGTCATTAAATTTAACAGTCCATCAAGCTAACTAATCTCTTGTTTGCACATGGTGGGACACTTGCTAACTCTAACAAGCTGTTAACGGTTTAACAAGACGTTATTTTAACAAACAGAGTATGGTGAAATTAGGTCTTAACAGTCCATCAAGCTAACTAATCTCTTGTTTGCACATGGTGGGACACTTGCTAACTCTAACAAGCTGTTAACGGTTTAACAAGACGTTATTTTAACAAACAGAGTATGGTGAAATTAGGTCTTAACAGTCCATCAAGCTAACTAATCTCTTGTTTGCACATGGTGGGACACTTGCTAACTCTAACAAGCTGTTAACGGTTTAACAAGACGTTATTTTAACAAACAGAGTATGGTGAAATTAGGTCTAATGCTTCAAGATATTTACGTCTAGTCTCGAGTGACAGAATACCATACCTGCTGAGCAACAAAGCACGGGACAGATATGACTCGTGACATCTGTAATACATGGTTCGCAAAAATTTATTTTGAACTTTTTCAATTGCTTCTTTATAAGTTTTGTAGTATGGGATCCATATAGGTACAGCGTATTCAAGTTGCGAACATTCCAGTAACATTACCATTACGTTCCCTAAAACATGGTTGAGCGAAGCGATGGCTGGTTCATGCGTCATGCTCGTGAACGGGTGCTGCCAGCGGAGATGAGTCTGCTCTTTGCTATACTGGGTACTATTTATTATAATTTTAATTTAACTTTAATATATTCTTTTAAAACTGTATGACACGGCATTCCTAATTTAGGCATGTTTTCAAATTATATTTTTATTTGTTGTATTTCCTATATTATGTAATGGGAAGGGACTTCATGAATTATCCATATTGAAGTCATTTCCCAAATTGACGACTCTGTATGTATTTAATACAGGGGAAAAAAATCAGCCCTTGATGTGTTTCTTGCCGGTTCTTCTCAGTACAAGGTCTCCCGCCGTAGATTTGCGAACCGATGGCGTAGCTTTTCGACTTTCACAAGGGCTCGTAACAGCCTAGACTGAATAAATGATTTTGAATTTGAATTTGATCATTTTCTCTTTATTATACATGACCGTACCAGGATAGTCTCCTTTCTGAGAATTTTTCAACAAAAAAAAATATAAATAACAATTTTTTTTACTGCAACAATCACATTTTTTGCAGTGTAACAAACTAGCGAATTTCAATGTAGTAATAATGGTTATCGAGAGCTTAAAATTCTGAAATTTTGAGGACGAAAAATCTATTAGAATTTGTAACATACCTAAAATTTATGTTTTAGTAAATACATTTTGCTATATTTTTCTTCTGAATAGCTCACAATTTTGAGTAACACGGCATTAGATCTAAAACTACGATATGTAAAGATATATATATATATATATATATATATATATATATATATATATATATATATAATATAATATTAATATCTGTTACAATTACACTAATTGTACATTTGGGCTAGTCTAGCCCAAACTAAACTCTGTAAGACTTGTGCTATGGGATCTAGGGTAACGGATAGACATACACATATTATACATATATACATATATACATATTTTTTTATAGAAATATGTAACAACAACTATGATTTAGGTACAAATGCTCGCATTCATGTCACAAACATCTGCTCCCACCGGGATTCGAATCCGGAACCTTAGACACCTTGAAACCGGTGTACCATCCACTCGACTGTGAGGTCGTCTCACAGAAAGATATACAGATATACTTTGTTTACAGGTATTTTAATTATTTTTTGGCGTAATTCTATCCGTAAATATTCAATATAAGAAAATAAAGTTATAGAATTTTCACTACTTCAATTTCAGTAAGTTTTTTCCTTTAGAGGCTGAGAATCGTCATGGATACCAGCGCAACCAGCCGACCTTTAAGCAGACCCGGAAGTGCACCTTATGCACCGTGACACCGCGCTGGCTAGGCGCGGCCGTGTGTGGGGCTCTCCGGTCTGACAGGACCGGCCTACCCACTAAAGCCCCCCTGAGAACTCAGGCAAATACGGGGCAGATGGCAGGGTACGCTTTCGCGATTCTACCACCAAGGGACTCCAAGCCAACCTTCCGACTTAACTCAGTCTCAGCTTCGACCATAAGAGCCCTATGGATTAAATGGAATAGATTTTCGATAAGCCTTACTAATATTATAAAAAAAATTGGTTGTCTGTAGAACTCCGTCTACTGCCGATATTTGAACGTGACAACGTCTATTACATGGTATTTTTTTCTGGGTGCAATGAAATTATTTAAAATAAAGTAATGTATAACATTTATATTTTTATTTAATAGTTTGATTAAATTTTCTGCTTCTGAAGTTATACATAAATTAATTATTATGAGTAATGTGCACTTGCACACTAAATACAATAAGCATATGATTGCACATACATATGAACATACATTCATTCATCTTCATACAGAAGTTTATAGTTACAATAAAATTAAGCGTGGACTCCGTGTGGCGTCAGATTCGGCCGTTACGGTGTTTTCGAGAATGACTCCACGCCGTACCAATTTAATAGACGTTGTCACGTCAAAAACGATATTATCGATATTATGACTATATGTCGCTTTTGCTAAAATGATTTATATGAAATTTAACCTAAGAAGAGATATAGATTACCTTTTAATGTCAAAGAGAGCTGTAAGAAGGGATGCAAGGTGTAAGGGGATGATATTTTGTATGGAAAGTACGTCATTTGTAATGCGTAATATTTTTCTTTTTGATTAGATATAAACTAGTGACCCGTCCCGGCTACGCACGGGTGCATTGCTTATGTAAATATACCTACTACAAAATGTCATTAAATACAAAAAAACGTGCTTATTTACGACATCACATTAAAAATCTCTAAATTTATCAGTGTTTCTCTACTATATTATGCATGTATATATATATATATATAAACCTTCCTTAAGAATCACTATCTATTTAAAAAATCCGCATCAAAATCCGTTGCATAGTTTGACAGATCTAAGCATACATAGGGACAGACAGACGGCAGATAGCGACTTTGTTTTATACTATGTAGCAATAAGAACGAAATTGAAAGTTTTTAAAAAAAAATACGCCAAGGGTTGATAAATGTCAAGCGAGTAGGAAAAAATCTGCTATCCGTACAGACGAAGTCATGGGCAACAGCTAGTATTACATATTTAACGTATAATAGTTAAAACAAACTACAATCACAACCACACGTCTCCCGTAAAGTATGGAATGAATTTCATTTTGGGTAATTTTCAGGGTAAAATCACCCCAAGACCGCCGCACCTGGCGACACACTCAGTACAAATGAAATAACTCGCGTGGAGACAGGTAAACAAAGAGACATGTACCGTGAATTATTCCCCCTCTCCTAAGTAAGGGGTGGTTTGAACGATTCACAATACGAAATCAATGACTTTTTATAGAACCTCTCAGTCGCTCGGGGTTGCTCGGGTGGTGTGAGTTATGGGATCTTAACTAAATTTTATCTAAATGTTGGGAAAACGGGAGAAGTTACTGCATTTATTAAGCTTCCGTCGCGTGTGCAACCTTAATGGTTAAAGTTACACAGAAATCATGTATGACGGAAAAGTTCCCCTTATAATTATATAAAAAATATCCCACGGCAGCATATCTTCTTATCTTTCATGGTTGACTCACAATAACACATGTAACTCCCGATGGCTTAGCAGTTCGAAACTTTCTGATTATATTTGTCTACTCTTACGTTTATAACACTCTCAGTCATTAAAAATGTTATCTAAAATTACAATTTGACGCGGACGAAGTCATGGGCATAGCTAGTTTGTATAAGGTATAAGGTCAAACGGGCTGGTTTCCGCAACTCGACGTCTAAGCGCCTATTTTGCGTGTGTGGGAATGATGTTGCTATTCTCGCCAGCTTAGCTCGTCCAGAAATTTCAATAGGTTTTTTTAACTTACCGAAAACCTCCGGCAGTGAGCTCGGCTGTCCGAGATGTCCTAATGTCATCATCAACTGCGCGGAATCAGCAAACGTAACCAATATCCTTTGTAATTACATGATTTGTTCAAAATATTCTTATGAATAAAGGTTACTATAGTGTTAAGTATAATTATCTATAAGTTAAGTATAAAATAATACATATAATTAAAATTTTAGAGAGGTAGGGCACAGCGGGAGTCATTCCGCTCAAAACTTGGAGCAGCCCGACTGGGGAAGTACCTCCGCCTTACAGAAGATCGCAGCTAAATAACACTACTCTTATGTAGTGTTGTGTTCCTGCGGTGAGTAAGGTATCCAGAGCTCCTGAGGATTCGCTGTGTCGACAGCGGGGGACCAGTGTTGCACACTGGACGGGCTTTGACCGGTGCGGGCGCGGAGTGTGGATGCAGCGGTCAGGGAGACCTGGTGAAACGGCTTACCGCTGGCCGCCCGCAGGTTAGTAGAGTTCCCGAACCCAGGGACTACTTAATCTCCGCCTTGGGAGGCTGAACTGCCAGCCTGCGAAAAATTCCTGTGGTTGCAGTCGTGCCGGAGAAGGAGACCGGAGTGGAACCCGGCTGTTGCCACAGGGGGGACCGGGGGCCCTTCCGTACGCTGCATCGACAAACCGCAACACCCGCGTTGGTCATCGCCTGATTTGGCTACACATATTTGTCCCTTTAGCTTTCGGCACAGCGAAGCCTCCACATCTATTTGAAACCGTGAATAAATGAAATTAAAAAATAAAAAAAGGAGAACACTCACAGCGGCATCCCTTTCCACGCAGGTGGACTTTTGTAACATTAGGGGTATTCACGCAAACCTCAACGCTGTTCACCAACATCTTGAGACAGCGCAGCCGACCCTTTTATTTTTAACGGAGACACAGATATCTCCCCCGGCCGATACGTCATACCTTATGTATCCCGGCTACGTACTTGAGCACTCATTTCGCAGACGTGCCGGCGTATGTATGTATGCCCGGGAGGATATCTGCTGCCGCCGCCTATTTCATTTAGAAGACAGGGACCTATCCATATTGTGGGTACGTGTGGACTGCGGGGGTCACACCCGCGTTTATGCGTGCCTATATAGGTCCCACAGCGGTGATGCGGACACAACTCGATTATTCGAGCACCTGACATTGACGACTGAAAAAGTGGTTGAGCAATACCCCTCCGCAGAGTTGGTGATTTTAGGGGACTTTAATGATGATCCTGATGATCCTGACATCTCACATCAGATGATCCTGACATCTGCGCAGCCGCTGTCTCTGAGACGATCCTAGTGGGTATGGAGTATTTTATTCCTAACGCACTAGTAACTGCGGGGGCAAAAAAACGACCGTGGTTTAATCGGTCTTGTAAGGATGCTTTGTTTCTTAAGCAATCTGCTTACGAGGCTTGGACTACGGCTCGTAGAACACATGACCCCAATGCAACTGATGTGAAGCGTAAGTACAATGCGGCCTCGAGAGCCAGTAAGAAGATTATTGCCAGAGCGAAATTCGACTTCGTCGGCAGAATTGGCGAGCGGCTAGCAAGCTACCCTTCGGGTAGTCGTGCTTTCTGGTCGCTGGCCAAAGCTGCCGAAGGAAACTTTTGTCGGTCGTCCTTACCACCACTCCGAAATGCCAGTAACAACTTGGCCCATAGTGCTAAAGAGAAAGCCGATATCTTGGGTAAACTCTTTGCCTCAAACTCGACTATGATCGACGATGGGAACGCCACGCCACCTACCATCCCGCGGTGTGGTTACTCCATGCCGGAAATCCGGATAACACAAAAGGAAGTCCGGCGGGAGCTACTTTCTCTCGACGTTCAGAAATCGAGTGGGCCAGACGGTATACCGGCAGTGGTGTTAAAACAGTGCGCTCCAGAGTTGTGTCCTGTACTAACGCGACTTTTCATGCTTTCCTACCATTTAGGGCAGGTTCCGTCTTCATGGAAGACGGCAAATGTACACCCGGTGCCCAAAAAGGGCGATAGATCAGACCCATCGAATTACAGGCCTATTGCTATAACCTCCCTTCTCTCAAAGGTGATGGAGCGTGTGATCAACGCTAAGCTCCTTAGATACCTAGAAGAACACGATATGATCAGCGACCGCCAATACGGCTTTCGCAACGGTCGCTCGACTGGTGATCTTCTAGTGTATCTCACCCACCGTTGGGCATCTGCCATTGAGACTCGAGGTGAGGCATTGGCAGTTAGCCTGGATATAGCGAAGGCGTTCGATCGGGTCTGGCGGGGTCTTCTATCGAAGTTGCCATCTTACGGACTCCCCGAGGGGCTATGCAAATGGATTGCTAGCTTTTTATCCGGGAGGAGCATTAGAGCCGTAGTTGACGGCAGCTGCTCTGAAACTCGGATAATTAATGCTGGCGTCCCACAAGGCTCTGTGCTATCTCCAACACTGTTTCTGCTGCATATCAATGATATGCTGTCGCTTGGCGGCATCCATTGCTATGCGGACGACAGCACTGGAGATGCTGTTTACACGGGCCGTGCAAATACCCCTCGTTCCATTGTGGAGGAAAGTCGTGAACAACTTGTGTCTGAAATCGAGAGTACACTAACCAGAGTCTCCGATTGGGGGCGGGACAATTTAGTCCGATTTAACCCCTCCAAGACACAAGTTTGTGCGTTCACCGCTAAAAAAGCCCCATTCACTGTAGCCCCACAATTCCAGAACACAACCTTGAACATCTCGAAGAGTATTGGGATCCTCGGTGTCAACATCTCAAGTGACGTTCAATTCCGAAGTCACTTAGATGACAAGGTCAAGTTGGCTTCTAAAAAACTAGGTGTGCTTAACAGAGCTAAGCGGTACTTCCTTCCGAGGCAACGACTGCTATTATACAAATCGCAAGTCAGGCCCCATATGGAGTACTGCTGTCACCTGTGGGCGGGAGCACCTCGATACCAACTTGATCCTTTTGATTCGGTCCAAAGACGCGCTGAGCGTATCGTTGACGATCCTATACTCACATGCGGTATTGAGCCCTTAAGTCTGAGAAGAGACTGTGCCTCTTTGTGTGTTTTCTATCGCTTATACAACGGGTTGTGTTCCAAAGAATTGTTCGACATGATGCCCACGGCCACATTCTACCATCGCACCGCTCGCCATCGGCAGGGTGTTCATCCTCACATGCTGGAGCCTAAATGGTCACGCACAGTGCGGTTTCAACGTAATTTCCTTCCGCGCACGCTCCGATTGTGGAACGAGCTCCCTGCTGAGGCTTTCCCGGGGGATTACAGTATGGGGTTCTTCAAAAAGGGAGTAAATAGGTTTTTAAAAAGGTCGGCAAAGCGTTTGTGATGCCCCTGGTGTTGCAAGCGTCCATAGGCGACGGTGACTGCTTACCATCAGGCAGGCCGTAAGCCTTTTTGCTACCGTTGTAGTATAAAAAAAAATAAAAAAAAAAATAAAAAAAAAATTACAGTGTCGTCTGTCTGTCTGATTATTCCGGCTAATATCTGAAATGACTCGACCGATGTTGACGTGACTTTTATAGGCAGGTAGTTGATCTAATAAGGAGCAACTTAACCTACTTTTATTTTAGAACAATATACTATTTTTTTCTGCTTTTTTTCAGTAGAGGAAGGCTGAGAATCCTCACAAGGAGCACGAAACGTACCCAGGATACCCCCGCAACGGTTAGTGTCACGGAGGTTATGTCCACGAGACCAGAACGGTCTAACCACGTGATCTACGACTAAACTCAGCCTAGCCTTGGCCATAAGGGCCCTATGGCTTGAATGGAAGTTTAAACTTGTAAAGGAAGTTGGGTTCAGACTATTTGTCTGAGGCCAGCTTCTAATTGACAACTCTGAATAAATACAGGTAGAAAATAAAATGACCTTTACCGGTTTCTTGCCGGTTGTTTCCAGTACAAGGTCTTCCACCGTAGACTTGTGAACCAATGTCTTATCAATATTGTTAGCCGTAGTCCCGTGTAATTATTATACAGGCTACGGCAAAGCTACAGTTTTCATTGTGTCATTATATATTTCACCGCTTTACATAATGAGGAAATTTAGTGTTTCATTTCAATGATTGGCTCCACAAACATGCGAAACCAGGTACCTACTTAAACAAAGGACAATATCAGCTAATGAGGCAAACAAACCCCTGGCTTCAAAGGGTCAAGGGCACCCGCTCCCACCCCACACTTGCGCCAGCCAACCTCAAATAACAACCAAATGAACGTTATTCAAAAAAGCTCTTAGGGTCTTAGGCGAATCGTTTTATCTTATTCGAGACATCAATTCCCTTAATTCGGCACGGCTTACGTATAATTGACGAGCCCTTACGACGGCCCTTTGTGTTCGCGTTCAATTAGTGAATGAATAGAATAAAAATAAGTAACGCGGCACAGATTATTTTTATATCTATTCGCGGTGACGGGGAATTCCTCTTAATATTAAAACAAGGCGTCATGATCCTGTTAGCTGTTCTCGTGAGATTGACGTTTACAAGAGAAGTTTGAGGCAATTTCAAATGAATTGGATTTTTCGCTTGAATTGTATTTAAATCTTCGTCAGTTCTGGACAAGACGACCCCCTAAACTTTTGGAAAGATTCTCTTGTCTCAACTGTTCTATCATTTTATCACTGTTGATGCTTGGCGTAAGTCAAAATATTATTTATTCTATATAAAAGTTGTTACAAAAACTTATTGATATAAATATAAAATTAGAATGATACAACGAGCTTATTATAACTCTTAATCATAACGCATATTTACAAGGAAAAAATAAGGAAAATAACTCTAAATCTATTTGGAAATAAGGCTCGTCCTATTCTCAAGAAAAACACGCAAGAAACTCCAATGTCCTATTTTTACCTTCTCTTCCTTATACTAGTGCATGTGCGCCTTATAAAGTACTGTGTGCTCAGTACTTTATAAGGCGTGTATAGATCCAACGCAAAGAGGTAATTTAAGCAAAACTAAGTATGCATAGAATTTACCAAGTAGCAAGGTATAATTTGTACCTGTATATTAAGAAATCCGGCTAAAGGTATGAAATATAGTGTCTTATAATTACAATAAATAATTAATATATAATAACAATAATTTATACGATCATACAATTTAGGCGAGTTTACATAATTATGACGTCACAATTGCAGTGTTTGAGCAATCCGTGACAGCGCCGCAAACTTGGCGCTGTATCTTCAAAAGTAATAAGCGCAGGTTTACTGTTAGTTATACAATATTTCTTAATTAAGAGTACTGTTTTATAGAATAGAATTTAAAAAAAATTTCGTCTGCCTAATACATTGATAATAACATGTAAAAAAAACATTTGAATCTAAGTATCCCTTTCAATATTTCCAAGTGTCACAGGTACAGCTACGTAGCGATATGAACCGTTCGTAGCGCTACGAATCGTACGTAGCGTTATAACAGAAACGACGAAGGCGCTTTGATGGTTTGACGTAGCTACTTAATTTAGTGAATCTAAGCTTCGCGAGCACTCCTGGATACAGTATACAGAGGAAATTATAAGGGCTGCATTCGACCCAGGGCGGCATTAAATATTGAAGATAGCAAATTTCACTTAAAGCGCCCTTAGTTAATTACAAGAGGAAAGATTAATTTGTTTTTTGGATTAAAAGTTGACCCTTCTCTGTAGGGTTTGGGCTGTGAAGACATTATTTTGAATGAACGAACGGCTTAACAATTTATTTTAATGTGTTTTTGTGCAAATTTTATTACGATCGTAATGTATAGGTACATAGGAATTTGCCGTTGATTTCTTTGCTAAATTAATTATGATATATTTTTTACTATATTTATTATATATATAATTACTATATTACTTATAATTTGTTAATATCGATAATTTTATATTTTGACTATATCGCGCTGGTTTGCATTTAATTAGGTTCGTAAACTTAACGTAAAAATGTTAATAAAAAACGAATTAAAGTAGCGCCAATATTCAACTTTGTTGACTGTTTTAAAAATAATATTTCTTGTCATTAAGGAACATTATTTTATTATTAACTAGATAGCGCCCGCAACTTGGTCTGCGCAAGATTATTATTTCAAGTAGCCTATATAAACGTGGTGAATATCTTTCTAAATTGTAGCCTTTTTGTTATTTTGATGAATAAGCTATATTATAAATAAATAAACATTTCTTACACTTAAGTCAATTAGCCTAGTCCAAAGCTCTGTGAGGCTTGTGTTATGGAATCTAGGGTAACGGATACATAGACATATATAAATAAGTTTGATGGAAATATATTAGAACAACCATGACTAAGATACAAATACTAGCATTCTGAGGACAGGGGACCTCAGAGATAGCGATACCTTAAATTTTCAAATTTATTTCATAGTAAAGCTTCATTAAAATCTATTTAACAGTTTTTACGTGAAAGAGTAACAAACGTTCATCCATACATACAAACTTATTTAACCTATTTCAACTCTTTAAAGCCCTTTACCTTAGACCAGAGGTTCCCAAACTTTTTCGTGTCGTAGACCCCTTGCCATATTTTTGGGTTTTGGGTAGACCCCCCACATACCTGATATGAACATTTATACAATTTTTTATACTTTATAGGTACTCTTATAAATAATTGTATGTCTTTATATTAGAAGACTAGCTTTTGCCCGCGACTTCGTCCGCGTGGAATAGTGACTTCCGGCAGATTTTTGGTTAACCAACAACATATTTATATTTATATTTGAATAAAGATTAATATTATTATGTTGATACAACTTAAACAAATTATTTCGACCAAATTTGGTACCATAAAAACGGTCATTGTGACTAAACCTTAAAAGATAGACATATGCCGTCGCGGACTTTTTTTTAGATCATGTATAGAGGAATAATTCTTTCATACATATTTTTTGTGTATCTTGAACCGTTTTCGCAGCGCACGCAAAGAAAGCCTTCAAAAATGAATAATTTTCCCCGTTTTTTACACATTTACCGCTCTGTCTTTGCTCCTATTGGTCATAGCGTAATGTTATTTAGCCTATAGCCTTCCTCGATAAATGGACTATCCAACAAAAAAAGAATTATTCAAATCACACCAGTAGTTTCGGAGATTAGCGCGTTCAAACAAACAAACAAACAAACTCTTCAGCTTTATATATTAGTATAGATAGTATAATGTAAGTAAATAGGTATTGTCAGTGTAGTTTAGATCTATTATCTTGGACCCCCGATTTAATTTCATGGACCCCCAAATTTTTGTTTTGTTGACGTAGACTTCTTGCAGGTTGTCATAGGCCCCTTTTTTTTTTTTTTGTTTCCCTGAGGAAAATGCATTAAATTGCATACCCCGGCTGTGGCGAGCCGGCGGTTATGTGGGGCTCTCCTCCCCAGAAGGGAGAGGCCTACCCACTAAAAACCTCAGGGATGGCCTTCCTCAGGCATGAAGGGAGCCCCCGGGATCTTACCAAGCTACTTCCGGGAACCCCCAGCCTCCGCTCCCCCGTCGATACAGGGGAGCCCTCCTCGGGGGTGGCTACACTACCTCCCCCGGTCTCCTCCACCGACGACGCCCCCCGGCCACGGAAGGGGCGTGGTCCATCCCGGGTCGCCGTAGCAGTCGCGAATTCCTCGCGCCCGCCGGCGACCCGCGGCGGCGCCGCAGCTGTGCTACCGAGCCCGGCGCCGCCTCCTTCGAGCGGGATCGGCCATCTCCCGACCCCGCTCGGCGGCCTCCTTCTGGAGCATTACTGCTTCACTGAAGGAGGCCACAGCCCTCCAACCTCCCTCGTCCGTCAGCATTGCCGCAATCAATGCCGGCGGTGTCATAGACCCCTAGGAGTTGATATACTTTTGGAGTCACTGCATTAAACAAACTTATATTCACGTGATAAAGAAATCAATCTCAAAGCTGTCACCCCACTATCTAGCCACCATGGAAAATAGTCGACGAAAGAATTGTATCAAGGAAGCAAGTCATGCATAAGCAACTTAACATTGTGAATTCCGACCTGTGTTTTCTTTCTTATATAATTAAGGCCAGCCATTTATCATATAGAAATTGACCACCAACGCAAATGCAAATATGGTCTCCGTTTGATAATTTCCAATTATGTTCTGAAAACGAACATAAATGTTAAAGGCTTAATTACCCCAATATGGAAAGCTATTTCTAGAACACACTATTTTCTGTAAATTCAGATTGTTATAATGTAAACAAGTAATTATTGGTGTTATATTTTGTCTGGATAATGGTAATAAATGTGTTATTAAAATCAAATCAAAATGGAAATAATCTTTATTCAAAAAAGGCCTTTAAAAATGTTGAAGGAATTGAAGCATAAAAGCACAATACAGTACAATAAGAATCTCTGAAGAATCTCTGTTTCCCTCTCACTCTACTACGAGTAATATTTTAAACGTTAAAGTTTGTATGGATGAATGTTTGGTTACTGTTTCACATAAAATCTACTGTATGGATTTTAATGAGGTTGATGTCTTTATTAAGTTTAGGACAATTTTGCTATCCTTACTAATGTTGTGAATATATACTCCATGTATTCATAGCCATTTATTCATATTGTTATTCTATATGTCGATATTTTGTGTACATAAATAAATAAATAAAAATAGAATAGCTAAGGCACAACGTTTTAAAAATAAACTAAACAATAACAGTTGTTCAATTGTTTCGCCCAAGATGGCTGTTTTTTATTCCATTTTACCTTTTATATTTAGTTTAATAATAACTAATATTAACTACTATTTATTTATTTATTTACAATTTATTGTACACAACATAAAACATAGTTATAAATAATATACAGAACATTAAAAAGTACAAAAGGTTAGGCTTATCTCTTACGAGATCTCTTCTAGCCAACCTGCAGTAGGAGACATTATTAATAAAAGTACAAACATTGTGTGTACCTGCCGTTAAAAACAAAACATAATAAAAAAAATACATAAAACATAAAAAAGAAGGTAAAAAAAAATCTAAGTGTGTCTATTCCAACGTGAATGGATAACATTCAACCTAAAATTAATGAAGGAGATTTAAGGAAGTATTCCTTCACTCTCCTTTTAAACAAAGGGAGGGTTTGAATATCCCGAATTTCAGGAGGCAGCGAGTTCCACAATCTGACGGCGTGTACAGTAAAAGACCACTTGTAGAACTGCGTGTATTACTGTGTATTTAGATTTTAATAGATTTTCAAAGGCCCTAAGTTTTTTTTAATTTTAGGCTAATTTTACGGCTTTAAGGAGTTGAAATAAGGAAAATAGGGAAGTTTGTAAGTAGGGATGGATGTTTGTAACTACATATATTACGTAATAGTACATTATGGTACAAGTGTGTAATGTTGGCGATTACCGCTGAGGCGGAGCCGAGGACGGTAATCATCAATACACACGTGTATCATACAACGTTTTTCAACACACTTCTGAATAAAATAATACTTAAATAAAAAACCATTTTCTTCATAAATTGTATTTGCAGACATCCTTATTAATAACTAACTAAATAACTTCAAAAGAGAAAACGAGACGAGTTCTGAAAAATGTTTCGTAATGGCGGGAAAAATTAATCAGTTTTCCTATGCGCGCGCATCGGCCATAGACTAAAAAATGAGGTTTCTTTTTTTTTGGGCTTGTCGCGGATAGCTTTTTAGCGCAAATGTAAGCGTAACTCAACCAATAATATTAAAAAAAAACTATTACTCACTCGTGAATAATAGTAATGAAAAAGTCACAGTTTGATTATAGGTGTCATTACGTGCCTAATTGCCATGGGATTAGAGCCACTTTATGAGGAAGTGTGTTGAAAAAACTATTAAATATATAAATCTCGACATTTAATATTAGCTGTAGTTAATAGGACTTAATTTGATTGTCAATGTACCGGAAGTGATTGAACACCGGGACGTCGCATGATTGAGTCGCAAGGTGTCGAGTCAATATATTTTTTCTTTTTTTTTTTTCCTTATTCGTACGTACGGACAAGGTTTTTGTTTTTTTTTATTATTTAAGCTTTTTTTTGTTTTGTTTGTTGACGTCAATAAGTGCCTGTAAAGGTCTATGTTGAATAAATATTATTTTGATTTGATTTGATTTGATTTGAAAATGAGTTTAAGGGCATTCCATGCCAAGCGGACAGGTACAAAATGTTGATGCCTTAGATTTCAATAATATTTGTTATAAAAAACAATGTTCAATACAATTAATAATATAGATACTAAAATTATTAATAAACATTATGAAAACTAAATTGAAATAAGGGCATGCAAGCTTCAGCAGAAAAATAAAAAATAGGTCATGAAAATGGATTTACTCTCTTGAAAGTTCTAAGGTAATAGTTGAAAGCACGGTCGAATTGGTAACCTGTTCGATTCGATTTCGTACAGTGCTGAGACAACTCGCTCACCAATGTTCTTAGAAAAATGATTAATTGTCGAATTTGAATAAAACTCGTTTCCGAGATTTCTGTGTATTACAATTGTAATACAAATAGCAACAGTTACTTTAATTGTCATTCTCAAAGCAACGAACACAATGGGTTCTTATGACACCCCAAGATTCCCACGCGCCGTCACACTGGCTGCGCCTAGCAAACGTTGAGGTTCAACAACCTACTGTGAACTGAAGGTCATCGTATGAACTAGAAAAAAAACGTTGCAATATAACTGCAAATTCTCTTTTCTCAAACATACTTGGAAATTTGAGCATTATTTTGACAATCTTCTTCGAGATAAATCGAAATTGCTGTACTGGCCAAATACATGCGAGCAGCGGCCGGCAAAAAATGTGTTTTTTTTTTATATAGAACTAGCGGACCCGACAGACTTCGTCCTGTTAAAAAGATTTGTAAGTACAGTGGCAGTTTTTTGTTCCTAATTATTTTATAGATAATGTCGCATAGCCAACCAAATCGCAAAAAAAAAGTCTAAATGACCTATTACATTTTGTGGCTATTCAATTTTGGAAAGTGACATTAAATCCTCCAACGACGTATTCTGTGCTCCAACGCACGCACGCACACTGTTTTGATAGATATGATTGAATTTCAACTATATGTAGCTTTAATAAAGCGCAAATTGACTCTTTGATGTTAGGAACACACCTTCATTGCTTAGACAACAGTGAGTGCTTGCAATATGAACTTTATACAATAACAATAAAGCTCAATTCGACTGTACGTTTTAGTTATTGTATTGTCAATCGCCGTTCCGTCAAGTAAATTATATCCTCTATTCTACGCAGTATAGCTAGCTCTTTTGTTTTCAGCAAGCATGAACAATAAGCGGGACGGGAAGCGAATGGCTCTAAAATTTGCAGATACATTTCCAATGGACCACATTATACTTCAAAACAAAATTATTACTCTGCGCTGCGATGTATTTCTAAAAGCAAGGTCATCCTCAGGTCTTGATTAATTTCTGGGCATTGGTTTCCTATGAGAAATATCCAAATTAGAAAAAATGTGTTGAACAACTGCATTCGTGTTTTGGTTCAACATATTTATGTGAGTTGGCATTTTCCTACTAAAAACAAATGTTTTATGTAATATAATTATTTTTTATTTTATATATTTTCTTTTAACAAAATATAAACTACTACATTATTTCTGTAATAAACTATGCAGTTCCATTTAAGTTTTCAATTATGTAATTGGTAGATCGCACAGGGTTTCGCCAGATAACAGTAGATCTCGGGTCTGATCAAGTCGGCCAACTCTGGCATAGACAATACAAATCAATTTGTTATTAAAAAACCGGCCAAGTGCGAGTCGCTATACATCTAAATAAATAAATGTGATTCTTTATTATATTTCGAGAGAGGATTGTCCTCCTGTTCGTCTCTTGGGTAATGTTCTGCCTCATACGAGTTGTGTGAAGTATCTTGGCTTCCTTCTGGATAGACGTTTGACATGGAAAAACCACATTAAAGCAAAAAGAGATCAGATCAACCTCAAATATAGAAGTCTATATTGGATGATGGGCAGAAACTCAGTGCTTCGGCTAAACAACAAACTTCTACTGTATAACTCTATCTTGAAACCAATATGGACTTACGGCATCCAGCTATGGGGAGTGGCAAGCAGAACAAATATCATGCGCATGCAGAGAGTACAAAACAACATCTTGCGGAACATCGTCGACGCTCCGTGGTTTGCAAGAGTTGACGAAATACACGAATACCTAAATATGCCGACCGTGACCACAGAGATTGAACGCTTCAAAAAAGCTCATGTGGAGCGTCTCACCAACCACCCGAATCCACTAGCATCCAACTTGCTGACGAACGCCAACGTGGTCCACAGACTTAAAAGGAACCACGTGTTATAATAGGCTGTCGGCAGGGCGGTGGCCCTGCTGTACTGCGAATTGCCCACTTCTCCCAACACGTCTGATTATAGTCTGGCGACTGATTGCATACATTAAACACAAAAAAAAAATATATATATATATATATATATATATATATATATATATATATATATATTATATATATATATATTTCAGTTGATTGAAAGAAAGGTAAAATACGGTTTACGATTTAGAACGTATGAAAAAAACCTAATTATTAGATTTCGTTCATACCAATTTTCGGTAGAAATTTGCATGGTAATGTACATCAAATATTATTTTTAAGTTTAACATTCCCTTATTGTAAAAGGTACAGGGGCGGGGGGGGACACATTTTTCCACTTTGGAAGCGTCTTTCGCGCAAGCTCTTCAGTTTAGATAAAAATTATATTAGAAACCTCAATATCATTTTTGAAGACCTATCCATAGATACTCCACACATATTGCCTGCCTGCCTGTTCTTCTCGAGAAGGCTCTCCCAATTTCCGAACAGGTGTCGAGTCAATATATTCTTTTTTTTTTTCCTTATTCGTACGTACGAACAAGGTTTTTGTTTTTTTTTTTTTTTTTATTACTTAAGCTTTTTTTTTTGTTTTGTTTGTTGACGTCAATAAGTGCCTGTAAAGGTATATGTTGAATAAATATTATTTTGATTTGATTTGATTGATATGGGTATGACGAAAAAAAATTGGGTTTCAGTTCTAAGTATGGGGAACTGTATGTAAATCTTAGTGCGGTTCACCGAATACGTTTGAACAGTATTGAAAACGTATTCACAGTAGGTATAGCTCTTACAAATCTATTTTTTTAACGTATCGCTACGCTAGGATTTTGGGTGTAGTTACAGAATCTGTTATTGGCAATCGTTTCGACTACAAAACTAATAAGCTTATCTCCCAAGTCTTAAGACAATTTACTTTGTAATTGATTTCAAGACGTCTAAGCCTTTTATGAGAATTGAGTAATCTGAATTGAACCCTGTAATCCACATCGCCTATTAGGAAATGCTATTCTGTAGCTCACAATTTAAAGCCTTAGAGAGTGTTACAGACAATAGAACCAAACTCCCACGTTTCTTTTTCTAGCAAATTGTACAGCAATCAAGTTTCACCTATATTTACTACGAAATTGAGTCCATAATGCGTCAGATTATATAACACCAGTAAAGAATCATCTACTTTAATGCTGACTCCTAAAGGTTCAAGTTTATTTAACTCTGCAAAATCCAATGGTTTAAATTGGAATCTAGTGTTAGTGTAACTGTCAATAAGGCTTATAATTACCTATGTAATCAGAGGGTTCGTGAGTTAACTAATTAATGCTATAAGGTACAGTTTTCCCATGGTAAGTTTATAAATGATTCATTTATAACCCACAATAGTTCAGGCTATGCAAATTTTGCAGTGTATCTTAAAATAACATACATATTAAGACAGCGATCACAGCTTTCCTCGACCTTCATTAATTATTTCATGTACGCTGGTTGGTTACGGATACTCTGGACCTGAACTTCCTTCAGTACACCATCTATTTGAACTAAGTATGTTCGTTTAGGTCGCCCAACTGACTCAATCTGCTAAGCAACGAGCAGGCCCCGTTATAGGTTCATTTATGGGCAAATGTATAAATTTTTATAACAAGATTCCACATAGCTGAATTGCCTCTTCATAAGTTCAAGGTACATGTAAAAAGACGCTAATGAGTAAGGGCTATTACAAAGTCAATGATTATTTAAATGATGCCAATGCTCGGTGTTGATTTGAAGACATTACATTCTTAAGTGTAAATATTTGTTTTCCCGTATAAATTGTAAACACATATGTACATTGTATGATAACGACAAAATTTATTGTAAATGTTGTTATTACTTTTGATAAAGTTGATAAGTTTTTTTGCTTAGATAAGATCTTCTTGATAAGAAGAATGGGCTCTTCTTATCAGCTAAAAAATACGTCCTGAATACGTTTTATAGGGCAGCACTGACTGCGCCTCTCTTGAGGTGCGGTCTTCCACGTCAAGCCATAGTCTCATTAGGGCCAACGGCTCAGGCTGAGTTTAGTCGGTGAATTATTCCGGTCGAGCCGTCTCGATCCATCTGGAGTCCGACGTAATCACCGCGCACTGGTATCCATGAGGATCTCAGCCTCTCCTCTCCAGAGGGACGAAACATAACAAATAAATTTTAAATATTTGTTACACGCTGTAATTAGCCTTTTTTTTTTTGTTCCCCTGAGGAAAATGCTTCGAAGAAATATATGATCGAAGGGAAAATGCATTAAATTGCATACCCCGGCTGTGGCGAGCCGGCGGTTATGTGGGGCTCTCCTCCCCAGAATGGGGAGGCCTACCCACTAAAAACCTCAGGGAAGGCCTTCCTCAGGCGTGTAGGGAGCCCCCGGGAACATAAAGCCACTTCCGGGAACAAAAAAATGATTGGTTAAATTGTGCCTTAACCAATTTTATGTGTTCCTTGTCAAGGGGAGTGCTAACCGTCTCTCCTTTCAAATGACACACGCTGTAATTAGCCTAGCCTAAAGTAAGCTCTGTAAGGCTTGTATTATGCGATTTGGTAGAAATACATTATGACAAGCATGACTAAGGTACATTTGCTCGCATTTATCACACAAACATCTGCCCCCACCGGGATTCGAACCTTGGACCTCAGAGATGGCAATACCTTAAAACCGTTATACTAAAAAGAAACCAAAAACGTTATATATTTAAATAGCCGTTACTTTTTTGTCCAACACAAAAGAATTGAGAATTTCTTAATACCGCATTTATTAGATCTGGATGCTTATTCAAGCCTCAAAGACGGACAAAATTGTTTATGGCCTTTGGTAATACATTTACTACTATGACGATCATCCATAGACCTAAGGGCGCAAAGATCAACCTCCAATTTTAAACTTAATACGTCGGGATAGGGTATGTTTCCCTTTGTCCTAAGCAGCGGTCGTGACTCGTGGCTACCGAGCAGTTTACACAGATCCTAAAGAACGTCACTTACACACATAGCTTGTGCAAACTGTCGAGAGTGGCTTTTCAGGTCGGCCTAAGTTATAAGCTGTTAGCTTTGAATTTTGGGGTTTGGTCGATATATGATGATTATTAAAATGATGCCAATGCTTGGTGTTGATTTGAAGACATTACATTCTAAAGTGTAAATATTTGTTTTCCCATATAAATTGTAAACACATATGTACGTTGTATGATAACGACATAATTTATTGTAAATGTTTTTATTACTTGTGATAAAGCGCCCATTCTTCTTTTCAGCTAAAAAATACGTCCTGAATTGGTGGTAAGAAAAATAATTTGGACGATTCAAAAGAGCTTTCTATAAAGTCATATCTGAATAAAGTTAATTTTGACTTAGATTTTTGAGCTTCCTTATTATGAATGGCCAGGGCCATCACAGCCTAAGTAAAGTTGTAATAAATATAAAAGTAGTAAGAATTTGGGTTCTGGCAATTGGTGGTAAGACACGTTATAAGTTCTGTTCTGTACTCCTCCAGAAATGAGAAACTACTGAAATAGATCGGTCATATTTTGAACTTTCAAGTTACTGACGAAAAAAGATCTAGGTCTTCTGGCCTTCTTTTTCAGCGTGTGATATTTTAAGATGTAGATTAAAAATTGAGGATACAGACCAATAAACCTTGATTGTCTGTTCTCCTTTCTCTTGACCTCTTCCTGATTTTGATTTTAACAGATAGATAGATGAAACTTTTATTAATTTCTACATAATACACATAATTATAAATATTTAATAAAACAATGGTAATAACTGAGAAAAAACAAACATACAATCAGACACCATAAATATATGTATATACATATGCTGCAGAAAGCAAAAGGTCAAGGCTCAGCTAAATATTTGCCTAATTTGGACAAATCACTGGTTTTCAGCCATGACATTTTTGAGTGAGTAGAGATTTTAATAAAGTAGCATCATCATCATCATCATTTCAGCCAATAGACGCCCACTGCTGGACATAGGCCTCCCCCAAGGATCTCCACGCAGATCGGTCCTGCGCTGCAAGCGTCCAGCGCCTTCCCGCGATCGCCCGGGGATTCTTAGCACCCCTGGCACCGGCACCGTACCAACGTCTGTCGCCGTCGGCACGGCCTCCGGTACCGCCGGGCACTAGGGGCCTTTCCTGTTGGGAAATAATCATTGGGGGGGGTTTTGGGCCATCTCCCACCACGCTGGCCCAGTGCGGGTTGGTGGGGAGCGCCAGAGCCTCGTTAGTTGGTTGGCAGGGTGCACCACGACCAGGTGAGGTTGGCTTGGGTCCCGTTGGGTGTACTTTGGAACCCCTTACACCCCAATATATCTATACTAATATTATAAAGAGGAAAGATTTGTTTGTTTGTTTGTTTGTAATGAATAGGCTCCGAAACTACTGGACCGATTTCAAAAATTCTTTCACCTTTGGAAAGCTACATTATCCCCGAGTAACATAGGCTACTTTTTATCCCGGAAAAATCGACAGCTCCCACGGGATGCGCAATAAAGGCTTCGCTCAAACTACTGCACAGATTTTCATGCGGTTTTCATCAATAGATAGAGTGATTGTTGAACAAGGTTATGCGGTATTTTTTATTTCGGAAAAACGGATAGTTCCAGGGAAGCGCAATAAAACCTTCGCGCCATAAACCGACTTCCGCGCATATGTAGCCGTGAGCAAAAGCTATGACCCTTAACCCTCTATAGACCCAATCCCGAAAACCACGCAGGCGAAGCCGCGGGCAGAAAGCTAGTAGTAAATAAAGTAGCTCTATAAAGTATAACTATAAGCCCAATAAAGTAGCTCTAGAACTTAAATAGTGACAGACAAACCGTCACCTCCCACAACTTAAGGCAGGCGAGCTGAAGATGTTATTGTAATGTAATGTACGTTAAGCTCCCGTCAGACGAAAAATTCCAGCCGAATTATACAATCCAGATGTGGTAACGAGAGGTGGAAACGCTCTCAACCCGGTGCAGAGAGACCGCAATGTTTATAGTTGGATTCACTTATGTTGATTGTAGAGTATTTCGGTTCGCTGTACCAGAACTAAGATATATACATATATATATATATAATATATATATATATATATATATATATATATATATATTATATATATATATATATATATTATATATATATATATATATATATATAAACATATATAATATTGCGGAGTATGGCAGGAGTAAAACTGAGTGACAGATTGTATAATGAAGTGATTAGAAAGAAATGTGGTTTGAAAGAGGATATCGTGACAAGAATAGAGAAAGGGATGCTTGGGTGGTTTGGGCATGTGGAACGGATGGATGAAGTAGACTGACCAAAATGATTTATGAAGCTGGAGTGAGTGGAGACACGGGACGAGGAAGACCTAGGCGAACATATTCGAACAAATCGAAAGTGTCCTCAAAAAAGGCCAGGTCAGAAGTACCCGCAATCGTCGAGCATGTATGAGGAATGTTATGAAAGTAGATGAAGCGAAAGAGATATGTATGGACCGTAGCAAGTGGAAGGACGTAATCTCTGCCTACCCCCGTGGGAAAAAGGCGTGAGTGTATGTATGTATAATATTGACAGATCTTAATTCTATAACCAGGGATAATCTTGTTGTAGCTTATATTAGGGTAGCGTGTATCTTTATAATCCTGTGTGTTATAGTGATGTATAAGCTATGTTACTAATAAAGTTTCATTAAAATCCATTCAGTAATTTTTACGTGAAATAGTAACAGACCAGCATGTTAAAAGATACGTTTTATTCACTCAATTGATTATGCAATGTGTGCGAACTTATTACTCAAAGCCGAATTTTTATTGAAAGGACATTGTTCCGGCTCCATACATGTTCTGCCTAAGAACCGTTCGAATCGAAAGTGACTTATATAAACTCTTAAAATTATATGGAATCCTATGAAATAAGATTTCACGAACGGACACTTCAGGAAACTAAAATAATTACGAAAAAAGTTAATATTTTGAGGTTATAAATAAAAAATAACCAACCTTGCGTGAAATATCAGAGTAGTAATATCAAAGTAATATTAACAATACTATGTACATATATACATATATGCATATATGTTCTCTTCTAGAATTAGGAAGGGACTACTCTACTAGATACTAGGAAAAGAGATAGTACCTAGTCAAGTTTAAGATAATTCTTTGACAATTATCATTTTACAAAATCCAGTCCTTTACACACACCCGAGTCTACCAAGTACCTACGCAATGTAATCGGAGTCCGTAATCAAGCCAAAGTTGTTAGAATAAAACCATGAAACGCATAGAAAATCCCAAAAGAAACGATAGTCGCAAAGCAATCAAAAATTAAATGAAACGGACACAGATAAGGTATGAAGTACACCAGTGTTGCCAATTACGAAAACTATAATACTTGAATGCCAAGCTAGAAATTCGCGATTTCGCTTAAAAAATATATAACACTAGTTTTTTTCTAGCTAGTCAATTTAGGTATTTAAATGAATAAAGTGCTATCAACTAATTTTAATAACCGACTTCAAAAAAGAGGAGGTTTTCAATTCGATCCGTGTTTACCGAAATCGCGAAAACTGCCGAAACTGGCAGCACTGGCTGACGGAAAACATATTATACAGCATCAATAATTGTGACCCAACTTTTTATTTGGGATTTATTTATTTGAAGTGTCCGTGGAATACTAGGTGTCGAGTCAATATATTTTTTCTTTTTTTTTTCCTTTTCGTACGTACGGACAAGGTTTTTGTTTTTTTTTTTTTATTACTTAAGCTTTTTTTTGTTTTGTTTGTTGACGTCAATAAGTGCCTGTAAAGGTCTATGTTGAATAAATATTATTTTGATTTTGATTTGACTAAAATATGTTTCAAATAATATAAAAATAAATAAAAATTATAGTATAATTTATATTCACATCGGTTCTTAGGCCAAAATTGAACAATATCCTTTCATATCTTACATATAAGAAAATAATCAAATACTTAATTTATGTAATGTGATTCATTCTAACAAACTTTCGCCTTTATAAAATTAATATGTATGCTTATTTTCATTATTTATTCGCGGCTAATACCAAATGGAAAGAGCGCCGTTAAAAAGCGTTCCACTGAATGAATGCTTTTGTTCAAATATTATCAACATTTTTCCTTCTATATTCGGGGAAACAAACAAATTGTTTTCTATTGTAGTGGAATGACCGCCGCGATTTAATGTATTAACTTTGGAGGGAATTGAAATAGAAAAGGCTGCGATAAGAGTCCCCTTTTTAAGCCAAAGGGAACTTGGTTTATATTTGTCCAGTATTTTTATGGTTCGCTTACGCGGTGACGTATATTTCTTGTACGACTTATAGAATCGTGCGAAGAATAAATCGGTTTCTTCTGTGTATGTGTGTAAGGTTCTAATTGGTACATACTCGTAGTGCAACTGAATTGCGTCTTCATAAGTTCAAGGTACATGTTAAAAAGAAGCTAATGAGTAAGGGCTATTACAAAGTCAATGATTATTTAAATGATACCAATGCTTTGCTGTTGTTTTGAGGATACATTCTAAAGTGTAAATATTTGTTTTCCCGTATTAAAACCCAGAAAAAAATCCCAGAAAAGGTTGGGAACCACTGATCTAGACCCCCAAGCAAACACAGTAATATTAAAATAAAACGCTTTCGCGCGCGATCATTTACTAAATATAACACATAGAAAGTTCCACTTCATTGTATTTTAAAATGAAATTAGCAGTTTGACTTTTCCCCCGAAAGCTGAGACAAGCGACCTCTCAGACACACAACAAAATCCTATTCCTCCCATCAGAGCCCACTTCATTTAATTTTTTTAGCGCTCAGCCGTTATTTTGGAAGGCCCACATTGAAAAAGCGATTCGATCGGCCGATTCCTTTTGTTTACCTACCCTTATTTATCGCAAACATCCATGCGATTTCTATCGTCAAATCCGCGCTAAATCAGACCTTAAAGTGCAGCATTAAGAACAACATGATCTGCAACACTAAATTGGTGTTTGCGTACATTTTCATATAATTTTTGATTAAATTAAAAAACAGGGCTATTTTTCTTTATAATAGCCTTTCGATTTATCGTCCTCGGCTGTTCGGGGTGCGTATACACTTCCTACGGACGTAAAGTAATGAATAAACAGGGCTGTAATTAATGCTGCGTCTGTTTACTTTATGAGTCACTTCTGGAAGTTAATAACGTATTTGCTTTAACGCTCTTTGCAAAGAGTTAATTGTGTACTTACATTATTTCAGATGGCTTTGGCGTTGTATGTCTTAGCTTGTAAAAGGGAATCCTAATTTTAGGTAGCATTTTTAATGACTGACAGTGTTATAAGCGTAAGAGTAGACAAATATAATCAGAAAGCTTCGAACGTTATCGGGAGTTACGCGTGTTACTGTGAGTCAACCATAAAAGATAGCATATGCTGTTGTGGAATATTTTTTTATATAACATTTCTGTCATATATGATTTCTGTGTAACTTTAACCATTAAGGTTGCACACTCGACGGAAGCTCAAAAAATAGAGGAACAAAGATTATACCCAGTTAGATGCACAGAAACTCTTGTCATTACTGGTCAAAACGATTAAGGACTATTGCATATTGATCAGAAGCTGGCCTCAGAGAAATAGTCTGAGCCCAACTGCCTTTACAAGCTTAAACAAGTTCACATTATATCTATAAAAGCTATAGTTTCATTATATTAGTGACTATAGTTAAAATATTTGGCAACGTTACTATAGAGTCATTAAAATTATAACTTAGCAATTATAAATCGATAAGTTTATAATAAAGTGAGCAGTATAGGATATATATTTTAAATTATAATAATAATTATCCCTCAGGGCAGCTTGTGGCGAGCTGGCGGTGAGTTGCGTCACCAAGGGTACCGATGTGCTTCAGGGGGGCGTAAGCCACCCGCCTCTGTCTTGCCTTAACCAGCCGGACAGAGTGGAGTCGCAAGAGCAAATGCTCGAAGGGTGGAAGTGTAATAATGTCATAACGCCGACGGCGTCTCGATCGCTGTCGCAGACACACCTCTCTACACCCTTAGCCGTTCACACCAATGTTGCTCTCTTCGCACCAATATTGGTCTGCTTTTTTGGAGGGCCCATTTAGTGAGCGGCGAGTCACCACCTGCCATATTTAAATCAATTAGGAGGCTTTGAGAAGGCAGGTGACTGGAGTCTCTTCCGTAGCCCGGTTCTACGGAAAAGACTCCGGTCACCTGCCTTCTCAAAGCCTCCTAATTGATTTAAATATGGTAGTGACTCGCCGCTAAAAAAATGGGCCCCCAAAAAGCAGACCAATATTGGTGCGAAGGGAGCAACATTGGTGTGACCGGTTAAGGGTGTAGAGAGGTATTGCGGCATATTTGTTTTCATTAATAAGTCATGACAAAAAATTACAATTAACAATCAATAACAAGGAAATAAATATTTACGAATGTAAAATTGTAAAAACAACGAAATTCGTCAGCTGTTCATAAATACAGCGAACAATGTCACGTCTTTTTGTCGACCTCTGTAGTTGAATGGATAGTACACCGGTTTCAAGGTACCGGGTTCGAATCCCGGTGGGGGCAGATGTTTGTGTGATAAATGCGAGCATTTGTATCTTAGTCATGGTTGTTAATATATATTTCTATGAAATATATTTATATATGTATAATATATGTACATCTATCCGCTACCCTAAATCCCATAACGCATTTTACGGAGCTTATTTTGGGCTAGGCTAACTGGTGTAAGTGTTAGAAATATTTATTAATAGCTTTCTGCCCGCGGCTTCGCCCGCGTGGATTTCGGGATTGGGTCTATAGAGGGTTAAGGGTCATAGCTTTTGCCCACGGCTACATATTCGCGGAAGGTTTTATCGCACTTCCTGTGGTGTATCCGTTTTTCCGAGATAAAAAATACCGCAAAACCTTGCTCAAGAATCACTCTATCTATTGATGAAAACCGCATGAAAATCTGTGCAGTAGTTTTTGAGCGAAGACTTTATTGCACATCCCGTGGGATCTATCGATTTTTCCGGGGTAAAAAATAGCCTATTATTTAATTCGGACTTTTATCCTTACGTCTGCAAAATTTCAAAGCAATCGGTTCAGTAGTTACGGCGTGAAAGCTGAACAAACAAACTCACTTTCCGATTTATAATATTAGTAAGAATTGTGATATAGAACGACATGAGATAGAGAGAGATGGAAACTTTAACTAGCAATAAAATGGTTTATATGAATCACATTTACATGAGAATGAAAGATACTAGCAGGTAAAGCTCCGCGTTGCCCAAGGCATTACCGCATAAACTAATAAAACAGTTTGAAAACATATCGAACAATGTTTTCAGGTTTTCAGTTAATGTCAAATTGATAGTTTCATTAATGGAAAAGAAATTCTTACTATACTCTTTTTTTGGAGATTCCTAAAATTTATCTTTTAACTAGCGGACCCGACAGACTTCGTCAATAAGATTTGTAAAGTGGCAGTTTTTTGTTCCTACTTGAAATGACATATGATGACATTAAATTTGTTTGACAGAACTAACGTCACTTTTTTGTCTTGCCAAAGGTTCAAATTGGCTTTTAAGTATTAATACAAATTGTTTGTATAAAAATGTTGATTTTACACTTTTTCAAATTTTATTTTTTAATTTTCTCTACGTACAAACCTTCTCTGGACTTCTACGAATAATTCAAGACCAAAATTAGCCAAATCGGTAAAGGCATTGTTGAGTTATGCGCTTACCAACACATTTTGCGATTCATTTTTATATATAAGAAGATTTCGCATATTCTGTTTATTTTCGTGCATATTTCAAGCATTTTCATGCATATAACATGCATTTTATCTTGCATATAATCCGGTCTCTAGTCATTACTTAGAATCTAATCTAGTCACTACTAGAAAAATAAGTTAACAATTTAAACAGTATGTGGTGTATTAATTTAAATTTAAATTTACATTGTACCAGTCACAGTTCACCCCGAATCTACTGACACATTTATCGCGCAATCTTTCTGAAAAATAAACGTATCCGAACCGATTATACGTTCCTCCCATATAGAAGCCAATAAAAAGCTCCAGAAAGATCACGTTTCTACCATATATCCGTTATTGGATAAAATTCAGACATAATAGTTCGTACGTGATGCTGAAGGCGGAAGAGCAGATAGCATTTTTCGGTGGGCTGTCCTAATAGGGATTTTGTTAAATTTTGTATATGGTTTCTTTGTAACGTTTATTAGAAAGTAGGCGTTGTGATTTATTTGTCGTGAAGTGAGATTGTCATGGCAAAAAACTGTCTGTCAATCAATCAATCAATCCTTTATTTGCAAGAACACAGTATTCATATTGTTGGTTATGTAAGGTTTTCCAGTGTATTCTGCCAGCAGGCTGGCGTGCAAATATTTCAATTTAACGTAGGTACATATTATTATTATTTACAATGACTACTCAGTATTATCTAGAACTGCATAATTGTAACATATTAATTACAATCTTGTTAAAACACCATATCATTAATATTATTATTGTTATTAATTTAATTACAATACTATTTAAAGTCAATATATGTCATCTAAATTATATAATAACAAAACTTTCAATAGATTATTTAATGTCAATCAATAAAATGTCAATAAAAAGAAACTTCAAAATGTCAATATTTATGAATGTCATTTAAATATTCCCTAATGGTGTAATAACATTTTGCTTTAAGCCATGTAGTCAACTTTTTCTTAAAACTATTAATATTTTCAATAATCTTAATGTCATTTGGTAACTTGTTATATATACAAATAATCATGTTATATGCATTAACTTTATACAAGTAAGAATGACAAGGAGGCTGAGAAATCAAATGTTTATATTGATTCCTTGTATGTCTAACATTAACTTCCGCTCGCTTTTGAAAATACTGCGGGTTATTCTTCAAAAATACCGCGGCTTCTTTTATGTAAATACAGGGCAGAGTAAGCATGTCAAACTTCTCAAACAGTGGCTTACAACTATCATCATACCAGGCATTTTCTTAGCATGCGAAGACACTTTTTCTGCATTTTAAAGGCTCTGTCGATATCAGTAGAGTTACCCCACATTAATATTCCATAGCTGAGATTGGATGCCACATAGCCATGGTATGCCATTACTGCAGCATCTGTGGAAACTGTTTGTCTCAGCCTTTTTAATGCGTACACGAACCTATCAATTTTCGTCCGTCCGTGCGTCTGTCGTCCGTATGTCACAGACATTTTTTTCCGTAACTATAAGAGCTATACTGTGGAATCTTGGTAAGTCGATATATTTGGTGAACCGCATTAAGATTTTCATACAAAAATAAAAAAAAAAAATTAGGTTTTTCGGAATTTTTGAGGACACTTCCAAATTGGAAAAATATGTGTCCTCCCCCGTCTAACTTCTTCTAAAATAAGGGAGTGATAAACTTCCACCGAAAATTGGTTTGAACGAGATCTAATAATTTGTTTTTTTGACACGTTATAAATAGTAAACCGCATTTTATCTTTCATTCAATCAACTCCAATATAATCAATACATAGTATAAAACAAAGTCGCTTTCGCTGTATGTTCGTATGTATGCTTAGATCTTTAAAACTACGCAACGGATTTTGACGCGGATTTTTTAATAGATAGAGTGATTCTTAAGGAAGGTTTGTATGTATAATAAATGCATATATATAGTAGAGAAACACTGATAAATTTAAAGGTTTCTAATGTGATGTCGTAAATAAGCACGTTTTTTTTTGCGCTTATATTACAAACGCTGGCTGAACCCTACGAGATAGACCAAAATAATGTACTACAGTATTGTACAACTTACAAAAATCCACAAAAAAGTCCGCGATGGTATATGTCTATCTCTTAGGGATAACCCACCATAACCATTTTTTCACTGCACCCGTGCGAAGCCGGGGCGGGTCGCTAGTCTTATATATAAAAATGAATCGCTAAATGTGTTGCTAAGCGCATAACTCAACAACACCTGAAGCAATTTGGCCAATTCTTTTTTAAAATGTTCGTTGAAGTTCAAGGATGGTTTTTACGGCGTGAAAATATTTTTCCCATGCAAACGTTTACTTAGCTTTGTTGTTATTGTATAAAGTTCATATTGCAAGCACTCAGTGTTATCTAAGCAATGTAAGTGTGCTCCAAACGTCATAGAGTCAATTTGCTCTTTATTAACGCCATAGAAAGTTGAAATTCAATCATATCTATCAAAACAGTGTGCGTGCGTTGGAGCACAGAATACATCGTTGGAGGATTTAATGTCACGTTCCAAAGTCGAATAGTTTTAAATGCTTATATACGTTTTATTTAATTATTTTTTATTCACAACCCTCTGTATGTGTCGGTTCTGTACAGGAGAATTTTTTGCCCCGACTATAAAATAAGTAAGAACAAAAAACTGCCACTGTACAAATCATTTTGACAGGACGAAGTCTGTCGGGTCCGCTAGTAAAGAATAAATAAAAACATTTTTTTAGATGTATAGTGGTGCGAAACCCTACGTGCGCGAGTCCGACTCGCACTTGGCCGGATTTTTAATTTATCTTCTTAATTGCCGCTGTCTCGACACTGGTCTACCAACCGGATGATTCAGGGGGGCCGGAGTGGCTTCAATCACGTAGCAATGTGTATATCTCTTTCGAATTTCATGAATTCATTTGTCTGACGTTTTACGGTGAATGAAACGTAGGTTTTTCGAATTAACATTTCTTTTTTAATTTTTTTTTTGTTCTCGCCAAAAATTATGTTTTTTTTTTATATAGGATAGGGCAGCAAACGAGCAAACGGATCACCTGATGGTAAGCGATAACCGCTGCCTATGGACCACCACCAGAGGAGTCAAAAAAGGCCTTTTTTTATTTTACGCCGGCTTTCTGTGAGGTCGTGGTATCACTCCGGTCAAGCCGGCCCAATTCGTGCTGAAGCATGGCTCTCCCACGGTAAATGGATATGGTAATGGTTTATGGGCAAGATGCGCTCTTATGTTTATATATAAATATAACCTTTTTTTTGAGAGGGGGAAATGCGACATTGTGCACCATGTCACCGCGCTGGCAAGGCGCGGTCAAGGTGGGGCTCTCCGGTCAAGAGGACTGACCTACCCACTATAAAACCTCCCCGGGTTCACCTCTAGGCCCATACGGGGCACATGGCGGGGTGCGCTTTTGCGATCTGCCATATGCCCCGGATATTTGTCTATAAATATAACCTACAATCTAACTATATATAGCTAGTAAATAATTGCCACAATATTGTAATTCAAACATGAACTAACCCACCATACCAGCAAAGCAATTCGTAGCTTTGATTTTATCATTGTTTTGGTAAATTTCAAATCTTTCCTTAATACCTCGAACTTATTATATACTAGCTTTCCGCCCGCGGCTTCGCCCGCGTTATATTCGAATTTCCCACAGGAAGGATATGTTTTAACAATACTGCCATACAACCTTTCACTCCCTCCTTTCAACCTTTTACAACCCTTTTCTGCTTTAAAAGGTAGCCTCTGTCCTTTCTCAGCCTCTAGACTATCTGTGTACCAAATTTCATTTAAATCGGTTCAGTAGTTTTAACAATATTTCCATACAACCAATAATCCCTCCTTTCAACCTTTTACAACCTTTTTTGCATGAAAAAGTAGCCTATGTCCTTTCTCAGGCTCCAGACTATCTGTGTACCAAATTTCATTTAAATCGGTTCAGTAGTTTTAACAATATTTCCATACAACCAATAATCCCTCCTTTCAACCTTTTACAACCCTTTACAACCTTTTTTGCATGAAAAAGTAGCCTATGTCCTTTCTTAGGCTCCAGACTATCTGTGTACCAAATTTCATTTAAATCGGTTCAGTAGTTTTGGTGTGAAAGCGGAACAGACAGACAGACAGACAGAGTTACTTTCGCATTTATAATATTAGTATGTATGTATGTATAGTATGGCACAAAACAATGAGCTTTTCCACAAATACTATTTTCACAGTACTTTTGATTAAAATTTCACCGTCTTCAATTTTCACAGATGACACTCCCAGTTTTATTTATTTGAGTTCATTAAAATGACGATAACTTTTTTTTTAATGAACCGATTTTGATGAAACAAAGTTTAGATATTATTCTGAGTTAAAACAAAGCAAATAGTGAAAGTTTCAAGCAAATCGGTTCAGTACTTTCGGAGATAAACGTGAACATACATACAGACAGACAGACAAAAAATTGCAAAAAATTTTTTTTGCTTTCTAATAATCTATTTAAGTGCCCCTCTATCCATTTCAGTCAAAAATACTAAATGTACAGACAAAATATTTTTACTGTCTTATTATATGTATAGATATTTGGCGAATTACCCAATTGGGGTAATTCGCCAAATATATAAAATTTTGCCTAATTTCCTTGGCATGTGTAAAACTTTATTTTTTCGTATATTTCTGATCCATTTAAGAAAGTTTTCCTTTTTCTCTCTTAAATGGATCAGAAATATATGAAAAAATAAAGTTTTACACATGCCAAGTAAATTAGGCAAAATTTTATATTTTTGGCGAATTACCAATTACCTAGCTAGTTTGTTAAAAAAATGGTATGTATGTGATTTTCTAAGTATTCTTGATCATAATTCTTGATTTAAACTTGACGTAGATGTTATTAACTACATATGCGTTTTAATATTAAAATTCACATACCTATAAATAATGTAAGGTAGCTGTCGAGAAGGAAATAAATAAATTTACAAATATTTGATTTGAAGACAATTTATCGATTTATCTGATTTCAAGAACTGCTTATTGTCTGTGGTAGTTTGTTATGCACAGAGCACTTCACTATGTGGGCGTTACCCGTCTAGAAAGTATATTATTACTGTAGTACTATAATTTGAAAATAGAAACAATATTTCATACGCGCGATCTGTCAAAAAGAAGATAACATAATGGACAGAGTATAGAAAGCAATAATACATGAAGAGGTAATAAACAAACAAACTTTCGCATTTATCATATTATTTTGATAAAAACTGGTTTCGTTTCATCGTATTTTGGTTCCCTGTTCCATCTCACTGCCCACGAACATGCTAAACGTGGCCTTTGGGGTCTTATAATCTGTGGCTCTGTCTACCCCGCAGGGGATAAAGACGTTATCTTATGTATGTATTGTATCATGATGATGAATTGTCTTTAGATTTTAAATTTCCCATGTAACTTATGTAAGAATGGTGTACATTATAATTCGCAATATTATCATGCCTTGAGTTCATTAAAATGACGACAACTTTTTTTTTAATGAACCGATTTTGATGAAACAAAGTTTAGATATTATTCTGAGTTAAAACAAAACAAATAGTGAAAGTTTCAAGCAAATCGGTTCAGTACTTTCGGAGATAAACGTGAACAAACATACAGACAGACAGACAGACAGACAGACAAAAAATTCCAAAAATTTTTTTTGCTTTCTAATAATCTATTTAAGTGCCCCTCTATCCATTTCAGTCAAAAATACTAAATGTACAGACAAAATATTTTTACTGTCTTATTATATGTATAGATGAGTTCATTAAAATGACGATAACTTTTTTTTTAATGAACCGATTTTGATGAAACAAAGTTTAGATATTATTCTGAGTTAAAACAAAGCAAATAGTGAAAGTTTCAAGCAAATCGGTTCAGTACTTTCGGAGATAAACGTGAACATACATACAGACAGACAAAAAATTCCAAAAAATTTTTTTTGCTTTCTAATAATCTATTTAAGTGCCCCTCTATCCATTTCAGTCAAAAATACTAAATGTACAGACAAAATATTTTTACTGTCTTATTATATGTATAGATTTGATAGGCTCGTACCCCTAAGAGGGGACGCGTATGAACTGTAAAGAAGCAAGTATTTAATTTTATATTCTGTAAAGTTCACAATCAGTTCAATGATATTGGAACTTGACGCCAACGACCCTTGATTGTCAGGAACTTACACACGGATGGACAGACATGACGAATCCATAAAGGTCCGTTTTTTGCCATTCGGCTACGGTACCCTAAAAAATGTTCACTTGCCACCGTATACGTATATAAGTTTTTCTCTCACTTTTTTGCTCTTGACCTGACCTTTCGATACAAAGTTTCCTATTTCATCGCGTGCCTTGAAAATTAGTTTCCTCAGGCCAATTTCATACACCCTTTTTACTCGCCTAATTATTCGTTGGCATTTCTTCCTCAACACCAAACGTGTAAGGTCATTTACTGTCTATAACGGAAAGAACATCATATATTTCTGCCAATAAATGGAGCAAACAAATTATAAAAATAGGTATATCTACACTTTTGTTTGTTTGTTTGCATTAAATAGGCTCCAAAAATACTTAACCGATTTGAAACATTATTTTATCGTTAGAAAGCTACAGTATCTCCAATAAATATAGGCTATATTAAATTTTCAAATATGTTAGAGATCTATAATGAAATTCCAATAACCCAAGGTGTGAAGAAATTACTAAAAAAACTTTCTTACATCGCGTGCGTTGCGAAAACTATTGATTTATTGATGATTAAAACATTTTTTCTAAAATAAAAGTAATTTAGTCTCTTCTTATTACATCAGCTTCCTGCCAATAAAACTCCCGTCAAAATCGGTCCAGCCATTCCAGAGATTAGCCGGAACAAACAAACAGAAAAACCAATTTTATTTATATGTATAGAATGTCTTCTAATTTTACTATAGATTATGGTTGTTTTCTATCAAAATCACATTATCAGAATAGAAAGTATAGATAGCAATTATTCAAACTGAAGGGAAAATTCCGCCAATTTATTTCAAATACTGGATGCCTCTGTTTAAATTTATTGATCCACACCTATCTGACAGTTCCATATATCATCTCGAGCACCAAAACTACTACACAGAGAAGAAAATAAATACGAAGCGAGAGATCTAAGGAAGATATCCCGAATTTTACTCCGGGCATGATTGAAACCTAAGGCTTTTATCGGGGCGGCCGAACTTAGCAGTTTCGATATGAAACTCAACCTTAATACAATAAGGCAAACGTTGAGTTTCGTATATAAGCCATCCAGATGTGTAGAGTTCCCGAAAAACGCTGGCAAAGATGCAATTTGCGGGCGAAATCGACTTTTCGTCGACGTAATAAAGTGTATTATTGCTCAGTTGCGCTACATTCGATTTAGAAATTGCCACGAGCGAGCCAAGTTCTATTTGCGTGCAGATTAAACTCTATCTTTAGGCTGTATGGGTGAATTTGGCTTAAGTTTATTTTTTATTAATATTGTTTGCGTGAAATCGTTTTGTTTCTTCAAAATTGGGTCACGTCGTGAGACGTAACCAAGGCTGTATCGTTGTAAATGAAGTCTCGCGCAGTATCTCATGTTCAGTGACTAATGATTCAATGGATCTTTCATGAGTGGTTTGTTAATTAGGTTGTTGGACTGAGTGGCATAAACAAAGAAGGATTTAATTGAAATATAATTGGTTCATAGCATTGTTCCTTGAAACTACTATCATAGTATTCATATAAGAAATACCTTTGCACCGAATCTACACGTCAACACAAAGAGAAATAATATGATTGTTTTTTTGTTTGTTTGCATTGAATAGGCACTGAAACTGTTTGACTCATTTAAAAAATTATTCCACTATTAAAAAGATACACTATCTCTTACAAATATAGGATATACAAAATTTTCAAAAAAATAGAGCTCCATACTAAAACTCTAATAAATGTAACACTAGGTGTGAAAAAATCACCAAAAAACTTTCTTATATCTCGTGCGTTCTGAAAACTATTCATTATAGAACAAAATAATGTACTACGTCTTTGCAGAACGTATAGTCTAACTATAATTGTTATGTTACAATAACTGTCTTTTCATTTTAAAAAATATATATAAATGTAAAAAGCTTTTTTATTCATACTTTGGAATCTATCCTTATCAAAGTAAAAGACATCATATTTTGTTCTGCTTCATAACAATAATATATTTTTTGATTTATTAATTTCGACAGTCCATTCGGAACATATCACAAGTTTAAAAATGTCAGTTATTTGAAAAATGTCGCATGGTCGCCGCTCACGCCGTTCAGTTAGACGGCACTATAATAATAAGTGAAAGTACGTATATAAAAAATGATTGCTTAATGCCCATGCGAAGCCAGTAGTTAAATATATTATTAAACAGTGCAATACGAACAAGAGCCTCTTTGTGCCTCTTTGTGTGTTTTCTATCGCTTATACAACGGGTTGTGTTCCAAAGAATTGTTCGACATGATGCCCACGGCCACATTCTACCATCGCACCGCTCGCCATCGGCAGGGTGTTCATCCTCACATGCTGGAGCCTAAATGGTCACGCACAGTGCGGTCTCAACGTAATTCCCTTCCGCGCACGCTCCGATTGTGGAACGAGCTCCCTGCTGAGGCTTTCCCGGGGGATTACAGTATGGGGTTCTTCAAAAAGGGAGTAAATAGGTCTTTAAAAAGGTCGGCAAAGCGTTTGTGATGCCCCTAGTGTTGCAAGCGTCCATAGGCGACGGTGACTGCTTACCATCAGGCAGGCCGTAAGCCTTTTTGCTACCGTTGTAGTATAAAAAAAAACCATTATTTGTTCATTATTTGCATGTATTTATTAGTATAGTTGTTACGGGCAACGTGATTAACAGGCCCGTATTAATAAGGGCCGAGTATTATGAATAGTTTCCGAGAGGGCTATTTGATAAATTTTAGTATTTTTATTACTTAGACCGGTCTATATTATAATGCCCGACAGCCCGTGGTCCATTTGAAAAATCAACGTAAGCAATAGATTTAATTTATCACTTGGACCGGGTGGTTCACTACTAAGCCGGGCATTTTACACAGCGACAATGGCAAGGAATTCGTTAAAAAAGTTATTGTCGAACTATGCCAAATGTGGGATGAACCAAAAGGGCAAAATCACAGGGCTCAGTAGAAAGAGCTAATCAAGACATAGAAAAGACGACAAACAAAACCACAAAATGGTCGGAAGGTTTAAAAATTGTACAGTTTAAGAAGAAGAAAAATAGAGCTTACCACTCTGGCATCAACCGCTGTCTTTATGAAGCTATGTTTGGCTGGAAACCCAAAGTTGGCTTAAAATCAGTCTTACCATCAGTTCCCGGGATGCCAGAGATTAACTGAAGATGACCTTGAGGCAATTTTAAAAGGTGGTGATCCCCGTGTCGTTCAAAATATAAGTTTGGATAGGGCTGATGATGCAGAAGGCACCAATGAGACATACGAAAACGTAGCTGTTGTTGCACATCCTATTTCTGTTACGGATGTATTCAATCCCCTACCTTTTTATGTTTCTTCCTATGAGAATTTCGAAGTTTTATATCGTTAATAAACAAAAACATTTCATTACATTTGTTTTATTATTTTGCCCAAAACATATTTGCCCTTATTCATACTGACCGGGAAAAGTGATTAGGGATGAAATTTTAATAAAATGGCCCATGAGACATGGGCCTTATTGATACAGGCCGATCATTATTCATAGGGACCAGATTTCTTAAGTTGCCCGTAACATAGTGATCCAGAAAATCGGTAAATGAAATATGAGAAGGAATGGAACAAACGACACAACAAGAGTCTTGAGCTTGAACCTGAATAGAGATAAAGGAAGAGGAAATCAGAAAAAGAAATAATTGGATTAGGTGATAAATCATATGCGAGTGAAACAGAAACGCAAACAGATGATGAGATGTCACATGTCAATAAAGCTACGCCATATTCACAAGACTACGGCGGTAAGCAGAGCACAGTGTAATAAATTGGTTTACCATCTAACGTTAAAAGTCATTTGCAGATTATATGTGTAGATACGAGGATTAGTTTCGCTCACAATTCGATCTAATAGGGTAGGGTCTTATCTTGTCATGATTTGTTACGAAACGCCTGTCCTTGTAAAGTCACCAATCTGCACTAAGTCAGCATCGTTGACTAACTCCTAATCGCCCTAATATATTTAGGGAAGGCTTGTGCCGCCAATGGGGATGAACACGAGTTGATCATATTGTAGTAGATTACAAGAAAACTGATATAAAAAGGCTGAATTAAAATTTTTTATAATATGTGATTTTCTTGACATTATATTTTAATCTCATGAGCATTATAATTTCCATGACATTATATTATTATTAGCCAATTAATTAAATAGCTAACTCCGTTAAACGCTTTACCGTTATAAAAAGAAATTAACGTTAATCGTCAATCTAAAATACATGATCAAAATAACATATTCTATTCTTATTATAGTCATGAAATTATGTTTGGTATTCGCGTTCGAGAAACATCGGGCTGCATTGCATTGATCGATCACAGACGGTAGTACGATTCGTGACGTATCTATATTCGATAAATAGTAGACATTGGATTAAGAGTTAACGAATTTATAGATAGGGAACAAAATGATTTGAGTTATCTGTAAACATCATCCTCTTGCCCATTTCCCATTATCTGGTGTCGGCGCAGTAGATCTTTTTCTTCAATTCCTCTCTATCAGCCGTCATTTCCATCTTTTATTCGGCCTTCCTCTGCCCGTGTATCCCTCCACTTTCATATTCAACATTCGTTTTGTGACATGACTTTCATCCCTCCGCATCACATGTCCAAACCATGCTAATCTACTTCCTCTCACTTCTACCACTGGCGCTAATTTCAGGCTTCCTCTTAGTATTTGAGTTATCCGTAAACATTTCTTTTATTTGACTTACATGTAACAATCCGTGATTCACGATTTACTGATTATCCGTTAATGTTCTCTTATGTGATGAACCTTATATTAGAAGCAATATAATTCAAATTCACATTCGAAATTCGAAATAAATCGAATGAGCAAATCTACTATTTTCGATTAATCATTCCGTGAATTGTGCAATGAGTGGACTTATCCACTAGTTTTAATTTCTACTAGCAGAATGTTTATCGGAAGTGACATTGACAATTTGACGATATGTTTTGAAAGCTCAGTGACAGTTAGATAACTTCTTATTTTACGTTCTGTTTTAAGTGTGATTCCTCACCAGATTTTTTTTAATTTTTAGTTTATTACATATCGTTTTTTATTTTATCTGTGTCAAACGGATTTTTTTTTGTGATGACAACACTGAGTTCGATTAAATAATTACACATATGATTTGTACTCGTATTCAAATTTCACACCCACATTTAATTACCCTTCCTGTTCTACTTAAAACAAAAATGAAAAGTTAAGACCGATAAAAATAAAAGGTTAAGAAATACCCAAAAGTTACACAAGATACTGGCAATTCTAGATAACGCGATTCAATGCTGCCTAATATATTTATAAGTTTCACATTGATTCGTTCAGGAGAAAATCACGTTCCTTACTATTTCAGGAAGGTCTAAACGTGTTAATGGCGGCGGGGTCTCCGCTCGCACAAATCTAATACAGACCATTGGGCGGTCGAATAACGCCCCTCCCTATTTGTTGGGTATTCATTCTTCATGATTAAGATGTACAATAGCTGGCATATATTTTGTATCCAACGACCTTAGCGGATGCAGTATGTATAAATCCATGTGACGACAAGTCATAACAAATTCCAATAAAGCTGGTACTAAGGAAATGATTTCAAAGGATTAGGCCAGTAATTTTAAAGTAGTTCAGGTAGACCTATAGGGGTCTACGGGAGACTCGACAGGGGTCTACGTTAGGGGTGACAAAAAATGAGGGTTCACATAAGCGCATTAATTTGATTTGGTTCATGAAGAACTAAAATGTTGGTTTGACGTCTCCTGTTGCAAATATTGTACAAACTTTCATAGTCTATATTCTATATCGCGCATTGACCTTTTTTTTACATATGGCAAGCCATAAAACAGGATTAAACTATCCATAACTACAAGTAAGAATTTAAAATTTTTGATTGCCTTATAAGGATGCTTTGAAATAATTGCAATATTAGCTTTTTGTATATAAAATCATAGAAATAAAGAAAAAAGGCGTAGAGTAACCTCCTTTTCCTTATACGAATCTGTGCAAGGACAAGTAGTAGTAGTTCTTAATCTCTGTCTTTAAATTTATACGTCGGACGTCAGGACAGGAAGAAAAAAAAAATAAGAACAGGCAAGAAACTCAGATGGTCTAATTTTTATCGTATCTACAAATAACCATATTTCATTGTGAATTCAGCCGGCATCATTCAACTTCAGACTAAGCAATTAAGAAACATTGATTTTAAATTGAATTTGTGAAGTATGTATTTCTCATGTCACCCATAAAATTAGTCAAACAAAATTACAACAAACCTATTAGAGCTACTCTTTTTATGTCGTCTGTTGAAGTGTACATAGGCAGCAGAACGCGAAGGCGTCGCTCAATTTATTTGTGCAGACACGCTGGAGCATTTCAATGGGTAAAATTAACAAACCATCTTTCCGTGACACTGAATATCAACATTATTCTTGCCCTTTGACATTCGAGACGTAAAAAGGAAAATTTAAAAGAGACAATTTCGCCTCTCCCTCGGCTAGGCCGTAAAAACTCTCCAGAAATTCCCTTATCTGCTTCACGATGATTCATTTCGGCACGTTTGCTTAGTAATCGCTTTATCTCGTCCTGGGGTGCCTGCGTCTTGTGCTTTATTTCATCTGCCCATAACAGCATGTCCAGATATTCTTTCGGGTTTTATTTCCAACTATAAAATTTGAGGCGTTTAATCTTCGTTACGCATTCCGTGAAATATTTTCGTAAAGTATTCTCTCGTTTTTGTTTCTTATCTGAGATGTTTTCAAATTTTTAAATATATTTGTACGGAATTGTTTCAGTTAATCACATGTTATTAACTGCAATTTGTATTTATTATTTATCGTTATTATATCTCGATTTTTCTATTACATTATGCTTTTAATAATTTGTTATTACATCGCTTAAAACCACACGTCTTTATAAGTAGAGGTCGGATAATCGGATGCATATTTACCTAAAGTTAATTTTTGGCTCACAAATTATGGAAGCGGCTTTTTAAAATACATTTTGTTAAATAAAAATACCGGGAAAATACGGGACTGCAAATTTAACGTAGTGATATTGTTTGAAAATCACTAAATTACGTGGTATTTATTTTAAAAAGACCGAGACTCCGGGTTCATTTATACAACTATTCATACGTATTTACATGAAGTTTAGTTTCAGTTCCCCGTGCGATTTATGAATGTACGATTTATTACATGAAGAGTGTTATACGAAAGTAGTGAGCTAGTTTGACTAAACAATAATCAATTAAATAATTGAATAAAAAAACAGAAATGGTGAAAAATTTTATTTAACAAAACAATACAAAGCCGTTTCCATACTTTGTCTTAAACTAACTTTAGGTAAATATGCATCCGATTATCCGATCTCTAGTTATAAGAGATGGTCCTTTATAAGGCGTGCGTTGGAATTGAAATCCAACGCGTAGAGGTAATTTCAGAGATATGCAACTTCGTCTGTGTAGGACACTTATCATCGCATTTCAAACAATTCTCACAATATATTTATTAATTGCAATTGTTATTCTGATGTATAATCATGTTATGGTAAAGCTTCATCGAAATCTATTCAGTAGAGTTTACGTGAAAAAGTATCAAACATAAACTTTGTTTTATACGAAGATCCATATAAACCTTTATCAATACATAGTATAAAACAAAGTCGCTTTCGCTGTATGTCCGTATGTATGCTTAGATCTTTAAAACTACGCAACGGATTTTGACGCGGTTTTTTTTAATAGATAGAGTGATTCTTAAGAAAGGTTTGTATGTATAATAAATCATAATATAGTAGAGAAACACTGATAAATTTAAAGGTTTCTAATGTGATGTCGTAAATAAGCACGTTTTTTTGCGCTTATATTGCAAACGCTGGCTGAACCCTACGAGATAGACCAAAATAATGTACTACAGTATTGTACAACTTACAAAAATCCACAAAAAAGTCCGCGATGGTATATGTCTATCTCTTAGGGATAACCCACCATAACCATTTTTTCACTGCACCCGTGCGAAGCCGGGGCGGGTCGCTAGTAATATACATAAGTAGCGTTATCAAGCACAGTGCTAGCTTTAAATCCAACTTTGCGAGATTGTTTCCCATCAATTTTGCATTGCTTCCCTCCCTCCCCGGGACTGGCTAACCAACTAATGTGTCAAAATTACCAAAGCTGCCATGAATGATGGGACGTGATGTAACCACTCCGACGGATTACATCATCAAGATTAATGTGCTTTGTAAACAGGTTTTGGCAAGTTATTTATGATGAACCGAAAAATCACATTCGACTTCGACTTCGTCTGAGCAGCATTAGTATTTCGAGTAACTTATATTAGGGTAGCGTTATGACGTTAGAATTATCACATAAAAAATGGCGCACAGATAAGATATTGATTAGAGTTTGTCTGCGAGAATTCCCGAGAAATTTTACCTTACTCGAGACGAGAAAAAAGTGGTAGAGAAATTAAGTCAAAAATTTTTAAAACTTAATACGAAATTGACTATCAGATAATGCTTTAAATGCCCTCGTATTTTTGAGAGCGTATTTCCTAAATAATAAAAATACCTAGCGGGCTAGCTTTTGGAGAAGTTTCCTCTTTAAATTGTGATTATAATTAGTCTGATTATTAATTATTTATTAGATTCTTAAATATACTTACGTAACAAAAAAGTCTATATATAACAAAATATTGAAAAGTTGAACTAAAATAAGTTACTTGTACCTTATTTTTATTCATTGTAATTATAAAGTTAGTCTGTTTGTTTGATTTTTATACCTAATTCAAAAACTGTCGTTTCAATTATACATTTTAATAGAAATGTTTGTAGTACAGACAGAGACTGAAGTAAATTATATAGTATGTAATGTAAGGTACTAAATTACATTGTGGTGACATGATGGCATTGTGTTTAGAAGATATTTTATTTGTTTTTCCCAAAGATGAAGACTATTTAGCCCTAAAATTGTGTGTAGAAATAATGACAAAAGATCTCGCTAGATTTTATTTCGTTTAATAAAAAATTTATATATTTAAGTTAAAGTCAATTGAAACTAATAATAAACGTTGTTGATTGAAAAATGTTGTTGAATATTGCATAAAAAGCGTAGTTTTACTGTTAAAACACACATATTTTTAAAAATGTCCATATATCTCGACAACCCGAGAATTCTCGAGAAATAGCGGTCGAGAATTCTCGTACTCCGAGAAATAAAAAAGCTCGAGAATTGAGAAACCCTAATATAGATAAATTCTGTGGCGGTCATTTTTGTAGTACAATTTGAGATAAATATTTCTATCATACATTACATATCACACGCCAGAATAACTCGCAGATGGTAGATTATTTCTAGTGATATGTCGGATATCTATATCCGTATCCGCGGATATTCGCGGCAGAAGATCCGTATCCGTGTCCGTATCCGTTACTTTTTGGCGGATCTTTTACGGATCTATTTACCATATTAATTTTAAATTTATAGATAATATATTCTTTAAGATGAAGGGTAAGGTGCACTAGCGACGCTGGTTGCCGAGATTCTGACGGTCTACAATTATTTAAAATAGATTTAGTAGCTAAGAATTTAAGCAACTGGCGTCGTTAGTGCGCTTTACTGTTCGCCTTAAATAGACCAATAGGTACAAATAAAAAACTATTAAATTCAAAACAGACATTTATTTATTTCTTAAAATCAAATGTGTGGCTCCTTTGTGTTGCAAACTTTGCCGTAGTTATCATATTTATCATTAGTTATTATACCAATAATATATAACTCTATTAAATTTAAAAATAGTTAGTTATATTGAAACTCTCATTTAATTCGCAATGTCATACTATCAACAATAATATTGCTATGGAGACAAGGCCATATATTATGTAACAGACCATGGATATAGGTAATATTGAACATTGTCAATGGACATGACACGCCTCCGCCGTCATTCATTGCTGTGGCACGCCTGGTGCAGACAGCATCTGGTCAAGGTGCCGTGTCCACGAGGCGCCTTGATCCGTCGTGACTCTGTAGTGGAGTCGTCCGATACGGTGTGTAACAATGGCGAACTCTCTTCGGTGGTGTGGGTGATTATATGTTCTTACTTGAACCCTTAAGGTATAAGGTATAAGGTCAAACGGGCTGGTTTCCGCAACTCGACGTCTAAGCGCCTATTTTGCGTGTGTGGGAATGATGTTACTATTCTCGCCAGCCTAGCTCGTTAAGAAATTTCAATAAGTTTTTTAACTTACCGAAAACCTCCGGCAGTGAGCTCGGCTGTCCGAGATGTCTTACCCGGTAGTCCACCACACCTGGACACTCCATGATCACATGTGCGGCCGTTTCTTCTGCCTCCAAACATGCTCTGCATATGGGGCTGTCAGTGAAACCTAGGTTGAAGAGGTGTTTGTTAAAAGGTCCGTGGCCAGTTATTGCCGCGGTTACCTGATTGAGTTGTTTCCTGTTTAGTTTAAGGATGTTCTTTGACAGTTTTGTGTTTATTTCTGGTAATGCAGCCTTTGTTTGCTTGCAGTCTTCAGTGTTTCTCCAGGTCTCGCTATGGAGCTGCTTAGTTTTGTTTCTTATTTGGTTTTTAGACCATTGTTTGGGGAGAGGCACTATTGGTTCCGGTCCGTAGACCTTCATTCCTGATCCTCTTCGAGCTAACTCGTCCGCTTTGTCGTTGCCGCACGAGTTGCTGTGACCTTTTATCCATTGTAGGGTGATGCGGTTATCCCTCCCTGCCATCATCAAGACGTGGTGACATTCGTGGATTAATGTAGTACTTGAACCCTTTCACCTGGATGGAATTCTCTTATCTGTAAAGTTTCGGGAAATCTTCTGGGGGGTGAAGTGGTGGGTCTGTAGAGCATGGCATGAAACTGAGTCCGGACAGACGGCCAAACGTCAGCTCGTACGGTGATTAACCGTTTGGTCCTGGTGTTCGTCTCATGTGACACTTGATTGTGTATATCTTGTCCGAAAGGTCGTCTTTCTCCCCTTAAAGTTATGAGATCACTTTTTATTAAGAAAATAAAACTTAGATCTTCGTAATATTTTAAATACAAATTAAATGATTTTCTAAGAATCTAAACTACCAAACACAAGCGTTATCTATGCTGTCACATTAAACTAAAACAAAACAAAAGAAAGAAGCGCCGCACACCGCTTTACCGTGGGAGAGCCATGCTTCGGCACGAATTGGGCCGGCTCGACCGGAGTGATACCACGGCCTCACAGAAAACCGGCGTAAAATAGCGCTTGCGCTGTGTTTCGCTGAGTGAGTGAGGGTACCGGAGGCCCAACCCCCTTATTCCCCTTATTCCCCCTATTCCCCTTATTCCCCCTATTCCCTTTTAAAAGGCCGGCAACGCATCTGTGACTCCTCTGGTGTTGCGGGTGTCCATGGGCAACGGTTATCGCTTACCATCAGGTGATCCGTTTGCTCGTTTGCTGGCCTATCCTATAAAAAAAAAAAAAAAAAAAAAAAACAATGCAAGTCGAAACATGTTTCAACTCAAGGTCGCGCGCACGGACACCGATTGTGTTAGAAAGTTAAGATCCGTATCCGCGGATCTTGACACCAAATATCCGTATTCAGATCAGTATCCGTAGATCTAGATTTTTGACGATCCAACACATGACTAATTATTTCCTACTTAGTAGACGCTTATCATCATATTTTTGATAATTCACACATCTTTGTATATTGTAGTCCATATTTTATTGTATGTAGTAATCCATATTTCAGCGTGAAAGAGTAACAAACATCTGACGACCTCCATAGTCGAGTGGATAGTACACCGGTTTCAAGGTGTCGCAATCTCTGAGGTCCCGGGTTCGAATCCCGGTGGGGGCAGATGTTCGTGTGATGAATGCGAGCATTTGTACCTTAGTTATGGTTGTTAATATATATTTCAATAAACTTTATTTGTATATGTATAATATATGTATGTCTATTCGTTACCCTAGATCCCATAGCACAAGCCTTACAGAGCTTAGTTTGGGCTAGGTAAGTGTAAAAAAAAAAAAAAAAACTATTCGTACTTAGAAACTTTCGTTTTTATAATATTAATAGGGATCTTCGTATCACTAGAATTACATTAGATAAATGAAGTATATATCTTTCTCGCTTGTTATATGACATAAAAGTGCGTTGTTCTTTCAATTGCTGACTAACTAACTCATCCTCTGCAGCTAGTCCTTACTTCACTAATGGTTTACAAATTCGTTTTGATACAGCAAATAGCCAAAGAACCCTCAGCTACTTTCAATTCCTTTCTTGTTATTACTTAAACTAATTGATTAAGGGTTAGGAAAAATCTTGATAAACATACCCTCAGCGAATTGCAAAAGAAAGATTCGTTACCAAATTTTAATGAAATTCGACTTTGAGTAATAAATTCGCACACATTGCGAAATCAATTGACTGATGTACTATGAAGTCAAAAGTACCTTTTAATGTGCTGATCAGTCCATACTAATGTTGTAAATGAGAAAGTTTGTATGTACTGATAGATATTTGTTACTCTTTCATGTAAAAACTATTGAATGGATTTTAATGAAACTTTGCATTATAATAGCTTACTACATCAGAATAACATATAGGTAACAATTTATAAAGATATTGTGTAAATTATTTAAAATATGATGATGTGAAGTCGCGAGCACCGACTGGTATTCAATAAAATTTGCAGAATTAATTTATCACTAACATATTAAAAACTAGCTTTTGCCCGCGACTTCGTTCGCGTGGACTTCACGTTCGTCCCGTCTAGTCTAGTAATAAGTAAGAAATACGGGAACTAAGCACTGCAGAGCCCTAATCATAGGCCTATAGGTAGCTACTGCAGTATGCTCCTATAAACAGACACAACAGACAATTTGCAATGTAAGCGCAAAAAATGTGTTTTTTTTACGACCTCACATTAGAAACCTCAAAAATTGTAGCCTATGTGTTATTCTGATGTATAAGCTATATTGTGGTAAAGTTTCATTCAAATCCATTCAGTAGTTTTTACGTGAAAGAGTAACAAACATCCATACATCCATACTTACAAACTTTCGCCTTTATAATAGTAGTAGGACTAATGTTAAGCACACGATTGATTGAAAAAGCATTACAATATCTTTTGATGCATTTGTAATTTTAATTAAATAACATTGAAACATCAATTCCAAAACAAAATGCGTCATCACTTAAATGAAAATTTATAAAGCACGTGATACTAAATCGATTGTACATGTTACAAGTGAAGTGTTTAATGACTTCGCGTTGAAATATACAGGGAATGTCGATGTAATGTAATGTGGGACTTATTCTGATGGATTTAATGCTCTATTTCGAAGTATAGACTTGTCCCCTATTACAACCCCTCTGTTATCGTAACAGTGTTACCACGGGTCGCCTATTAGATCCCGATTGACTTATTTGGTCAAGATTGCAAGTTCTCCCCTCCTGACTGCACTAAAGCGAAATGAACGAAATATTACAGGTTCGTGCGGATCTGGCTTGGCCAACAATAGACATTGCCGCATTGGATGTTAAAAGTGAGAGATTGCGTGTTGGGAACCGAGCTGAATGAATGGTCAGACTAATTGCCGATCCCAACAATGTTCTGACGGAGTTACATTTAGGAACATTACAATTTTATGTTATAAATACTGCAAATGTATTGATAATAATACAGTCAGCAGGGAAATGACGACCCAATCGCTCGCTGGTGGGGCATTTATTGTCCCATAAATGCTCCATCTGTGCAGTCAGTCTCTCTCAGCTTGTGGCGAAGAGACTGAACAGAGTGGAATCGTAGGATAGATGCTTGAAGGGGTAGAAGTCTAATAATGTCAAAACGCTGACGGCGTCTCGATTGCTGTCACAGACATATCTCTGTACACCCTTAGCCGTGCACACCAATGTTGCTCTCTTCGCATCGATATTGGTCTGCTTTTTATTCCCATTTAGTGATCGGCGAGTCACCGCCTGCCATATTTTAATCAACTAGGAGGCTTTAAGAAGTGACCTCTTCTATAGCCCAAATGCAATAGTCCACAAACGTTTTGACCAGTAATGACAGTAGTTTCTGTGCATCTAACTGGGTATAATTTTGTTGCATTTTTCATGGTGCAGATAGAGATCAGACCCAGTTGGTACACTCCACGCACACTTCCATTAAATTTCACTTAAATACGTGTTGGATCAGTATCCCCGCGCACGCCTAAGAAAGGACCGTGTCTTATAAAAACGAGCGACCTGAAGCGACATAATAATTATCCTGAAATATATTCTGAAGGATGGTACGATATAAGTCGAGCATGTCGCCGTCTCAGCGAGTCATTCAACTCAAACTCAACCTACTTTTTTTGGTAATTATTAAGTTTATATAATTTTCAGATGATTTAGGCACTTTTGTATCGATCCCTTTTGCTTTTAGGGCGCACTTTATTTGCAATTTTCATTGCTTAGAATTATTTGCTTCGAACTTTTCTAAATTGGTAGACTGCGTTGAATCCATTTTGAGGTTTACTTAAACTTTAAAAACGATTGTAATTTTTTGTTTCTTAGATTTTGTCTCAATTTCAATTACAGTGCCTACTGGGCACATAACCTTAAGGATTATGGCTCTTTTATCAAAGAAACAACATTGATTTAATTAAGAAAAGAACTTAATTTATAAGCAGTATTGTACAGTAAGAAAACAAAGTAACACTTGTGTCGAAACGAATGCCTGCGAAAGTGCTGCCCTCTAGTCAAATTTTCTGTAACACAACGTTTTGTCTAACATCAATACATAGTATAAAACAAAGTCGCTTTCGCTGTATATCCGTATGTATGCTTAGATCTTTAAAACTACGCAACGGATTTTGACGCGGTTTTTTTTAATAGATAGAGTGATTCTTAAGGAAGGTTTGTATGTATAATAAATGCATAATATAGTAGAGAAACACTGATAAATTTAAAGGTTTCTAATGTGATGTCGTAAATAAGCACGTTTTTTTGCGCTTATATTGCAAACGCTGGCTGAACCCTACGAGATAGACCAAAATAATGTACTACAGTATTGTACAACTTACAAAAATCCACAAAAAAGTCCGCGATGGTATATGTCTATCTCTTAGGGATAACCCACCATAACCATTTTTTCACTGCACCCGTGCGAAGCCGGAGCGGGTCGCTAGTTAAGAATAAAAAAATGTGTTGCTATATTTGTGTGTGATGCAAATAAATATTTTATCTATCTAATAGTGTTACCAATCTTTTTGGAGTCACTATGGCTAAACACCATTTTGAATTGCATATTACACATATAGATCTAAGATGGGTGCGCTCAATAAAGATAATAGTAAGCTTTAACGTGGCCCTTCCTGAAGGGAAGCGCGTGTTGACATAACAAATTGACGCGCCCTACAAAGGCCCCGTATTGACGTAACGGTTATAGAGATTCGCGTAATGCTAATAATGTTATTTAATCTGCTTACATCGGCTTCTTACTACTACTTCGTGTAGCTTTTCGAGCTTTGTGATCAAAATGTTTATAGTACTTAATTATCATTTTATATTTATTTATTTATTAACACTTTATGTACAATGTATACAAAGGCGGACTTAATGCATTTTCTAACAGTCAACCTTTAGGTGGTGCAGAAAGAAAAGTGGTAGATGTACCCATGACACAAATGAAAAACATATAACCAAATAGATAAATGTAATTAATAATAATATACTAATACATATGACGATATCATAAATAGATAAAAGGAGATGTCCCATATTGGTTTATAGTAACTAACTCGGGTAAATTTGATATATTTGGATAGAAGGCTCTAAAAGAAAGTAATCGCCGTAAGTCATGTTATTTTCAAGACCCCTGATTTTTAATAATTCGTATTCTAGCATAATAAAAAATGAAATATCTTTAATGCAATAATTACACATTGCTTAAAAAAATATCAACAAGCCTTTTAAAAATCTAAATACATACATAATTGCTTTAATGAACCGAATATTTCTAATTTTGAGAAGTTTTTAACTAACAAAATATAGGGACTGCTATGTTACTTAATGTATGTTATCTAGAGCCAGAAAAAAATATTAATAAAAAATCAACTGACAAGTCAGGCACCTGCTGTCAATGTCATAACTCAACGGAAAATATCAAACATAGAGTAAGATACCGGTAGTCACCGATAATAAAAACATCATTAAGGTGTTGCCATAATGAAATAATTCTTAAAAACATGTTTTATTTATTTAAAAATAATTGGGGGTGGTAAAAATATTTCTTTTATTTGTTTCATACTTCATATTTTTTCGGCTTTCAATTTAATGTAGTTTGGTGTTTGTTAGTTAACGCTGATTACAAAAAACCAACCTCCTTGTAATAAGAGGACATCTCCTTTAATGATAATAAACCAAGCAATATGCCACATCATAATAAACTCTTCTGATAAATATATTTCCGCAATTTATTTTTGAAACTCAATCTGCTGGTAGACTTTTTAATTTCAAGAGGCAAAGCATTCCATAGCAGAATGGATTGAACTACAAAGGAAGCGTGAATTGTTTCGAAATGGTGAGACGGACATTTCAGAAGCAAATTGGATGATGATCGGAGAGACCTATCATGAGAAGCACATAAGTATTGAAAATAGGGACTCAAATAGGGTGTGTTGGGACCATTGAGAATGGAATAGAGAGTATTCAATGTTCTAACATTTCTACGCTGCCGAATGGCATCCAGTTCAACCGTAGTCTATGCTCGGAGATATGGTCATATTTTCGCAAATTGTTGACGAACCTAATGCAGTTGTTTATAAGTCGGTCAAGTTTATTGAGTAGATCTGCATTAAGGTCAAGGTAGCACACATCACCATAATCAATGACAGGAAAAATTAAGGTCTGTACAAGCACTTTCTTAATGTCAGCAGGCAGAAAGTTCTTTAAGCGATATAGTGACCGTAAAATTCCAGTGACCCGTCGACAAATGCTGGTAACTTGAGGCTGCCAGCTAAGCAATTTTCAATTTGATTTTTCAACTTGAATTTATTTTTTAATAATAATGAAATCTTTTAATACGTCGGCTGAAATTTAATAAGTTTGTAGGTAAATGGATTTAAATTAAATGTTTAAGCCCATAAATTTGTATTCGTTTCAGATAATATTTCAAACTATACAATAATTTTATAGGGTGATATTTCTTGATAAATACATGAGGATTTGGCTTGGTAGTTATGGCTTGTTGCGTGCGAGATGCGGGAGGGTGACTCAGCAATAAAGATAAACTGTTAGCACTCCGAATGTCTGAAGGGGGAGAAATGCTGATCCTTCACTTTGATATGTGCCTTGCTAAGCTTGCGTCGAGGATCGTATTAAAATGCATGCCTGGAGCGGCATTATCGTCAGGTATCGGTTTCGGATTATGACATTTTAATTTTAATAATTCATTTATTACTAGAGCTCGGATAATCGGATGCATATTTACCTAAAGTTAGTTTTTGGCTCACAAATTATGGAAGCGGCTTTTTAAAATACATTTTGTTAAATAAAAATCCCGGGAAAATAAAGGGACTGCAAATATAACGTAGTGATATTGTTTGAAAATTACTAAATTAGCACGTGGTATTTATTTTCAAAAGACCGGGTTCATTTATACAACTATGCATACGTATTTACATGAAGTTTAGTTTCAGTTCCCCGTGCGATTTATGAATGTACGATTTATTACATGAAGAGTGCTATACGAAAGTAGTGAGCTAGTTTGACTAAAACAATAATCAATTAAATAATTGAATAAAAAAACAGAAATGGTGAAAAATTTTATTTAAAAAAACAATAAAAAGCCGTTTCCATACTTTGTCTTAAACTAACTTTAGGTAAATATGCATCCGATTATCCGATCTCTATTTATTACATTGCCAAATATTTTGAATGTAGTAAAAAAATTAATGAAACTATAGCCTTCGTATATATAATATGAATTTGTTTAAACTTGTAAAGGAAGTTGGGTTATCTGAGGACTGGACTGGTTATCTGAGGACTGGACTATTTATCAGGTCAGATTCTGATTGAAGACTCTCTAAAAATACAGTGAGAAAGAAATAGCAATTGCTGGTTCTTTCCAGTACCAGGCCAGTAACGTAGCATCTTTGAAGTGCAAAAGTGATTGTAATTAATAAAACTCGCGACCCAAAAACAGTACGCCATTATTAAAACAAATGGTTAAAAATGCTAAACCCTGTGAAAAACAAAAAATAACTTTCAATACTACGTAAGTAGTAAAGCGTGTCAGACTATCTACTCGGAACTTTGTGCCACCTTTATGTCGGAGGCATAACCGCTAATTTTGAACTGCAAATGGTTATCTTGGCCTGCTGTTGACCGTACGTATGAATTTTTTCGATAAAATTTTGTCGCGTCGGGGGACCGTACCGACCGGGGGACCGAATCGACCAATTCGTAGAACAGTGGAGAGATCACAACGCCACCGATGCTCCATGCTCCGTCGAGGCGTTATACAAATATATAACAATAATAACTCTTAAGTCCCAGGCTCAAGTTCCGGTGGGGGCAGATAGTATGATCAATGCTAGCACTTATACTTTAGACATGGTTGTTAATATATTAGTATCCGTTACCCTAGATCCCATAACATATGCCTAACATAGCTTAATTTGGGCGAGGCTAATTGGTGTAAATGTTAGAAAAAATATTATAATTATTATATATGCTCGATAAAATAACAACAAAAATTCAAAAAAGAAAACAGGACCTTAATAATTGACCATTCTTTTTTTCGCGTGAAACTCTATTATATCACTTAGCCAATCATAGTCCACTGCTGGACATAGGCCTCTCCCAATTTGCGCCACAACACCCGGTCCTCCGCCTTCCGCATCCAGTCCCCTCCAGCGACCTTCTTCAGGTCGTCAGTCCACCTGGCGGGGGGGCGTCCTACCTTACGGTTGCCGAGTCGCGGTCTCCATTCAAGGACTCGTCTGCTCCATCGGCTATCAGTCCTTCGGCAAACGTGGCCAGCCCATTGCCACTTCAGCGAGCTTATTTTGCGAGCTATGTCGGTTACTCTGGTTCTTTGTCGAATGACCTCATTACGAATTCGATCCTTCAAAGAAACTCCGAGCATAGCTCGCTCCATAGCCCACTGCGCGACTTTAAATTTGTGGACTAACCCGACCGTTAATGTCCACGTTTCGGCGCCATAAGTCATAACCGGTAGGACGCACTGGTTGAAGACTTTCGTCTTTAGGCATTGCGGTATATGCGAAGAGAAGACCCGACGAAGCTTGCTAAACGCTGCCCAGCCTAGCTGGATCCTTCGATCGACTTCTCGCTCGAAGTTGTTTCTACCAAGCTTAATTGCTTGCCCTAGGTAGATATATTCTTGAACAACTTCGAGCATCGATCCTTCGACATATATTGGTCTCGGCATGACATGTCCATTGAAACTCTATTATATATCTCGAACATATTAAAACTAAGCCCCCGAAACTGAGGCCCTACCATGAAAAATATTTATTCGCAGTAATCGAACATACTTGAATCTTCGTGGGGTTGAACTTGACTAAGTTCTTCCATCACATTCTGAGACTCGCCGTAAAGAGTCCTCCGCTTCATACATGTTTGTAAAGTTTAAACAGGAATCTTGATTTGATAATAGTGTAAGTAAATAAAAAGTCCGTGTTCACTTCCTGCACAAGAATCCTTAACTTAAACTAGTTATAGCCTATTGTTCTGTCCAATTACTGCACTCATCCTATTTTTAAATCTCCTTTTAATTCTTCCCTGGTCCTAGGTTGCCTGGAAGAGATTGTTGTTTAGCAATAAGGCCGCCTTTTGTACATTTGTTATTTTCTTTTTGTGTGTATTTTATGTATACAATAAAGGGTTATGTTATGTTATAATTAGCGCCTTAAATGTATTCGCCATGTTGGCATTCAAAAATAAACATGTGCCATCAAGAAAGCGTTCAATAATCCAAAAGGGGTGATATAAAAAAGATTCGAAACACCCACTGACGGGACAACCGAAGGTTATCCTCACAATTACGCTATAAAAACGATAACACTAACATATAAGGACCTCCGAAAACGCCAGAAAAAGAAAGATATAGCATCCATCCTCGCGTTAGAAGAGTACAAACGGTGTCGTCAAATCCACGGTTATTGCACAAAAAGCAGTCACATTGTCTAAGAAATGTCTTATTGTGAGATATTCTTATGGAAATCTGTAAGCTAAGTCGGATAAAAGAACCTCTATTTAGAATTGTTTTGTTAACAAATCAAGTAGGTACTGTGGACTTTTTAAAGCTTATTTATTCTGCTGGATCAGTGAAGTCGTATACTTCGATTTTATTACGTTGAATTTTATTTCTGAATGGATCTTAGTTGACTGCAGTAAAAGGGGACTTAAACATTACTCTTTTATATTCGAAACTCGCCATAAATTTAATTAACATAGATCTTATTTCAAAATATTCAACTTGTTAAGATACGACGTTTTTGTCTCCAGAAATGGATTTACTATATTGATTATAAACCTTTTGACAAACTATAACATTTAATACATTACCGTTCTAACGTAGATACTACAAAAACTAGAGGTTCGTTTATGGACAAATGTATAAGCTTTATAATAAGATTCCACATAGTGTAGCTGAATTGCCTTTTCATAAGTTCAAGGTACACGTTAAAAAGACGCTAAAGAGTAAGGGCTGTTACAAAGTCAATGGTTATTTAAATGATGCCAATGCTTGGTGTTGATTTGAAGACATTACATTCTAAAATGTAAATATTTGTTTTCCCGTATAAATTGTAAACATATATGTACGTTGTATGATAACGACATAATTTATTGTAAATGTTGTTATTACTTTTGATAAAGCTGATAAGTTTCTTGCGCCCATTCTTCTTATCAGCAAAAAATACCTGAGTGGTGTTATTAAAAAAAATTCCATGATTCAAAAAAGCTTTCTATAAAGTCATATTTGGATAATGTTAATTATGATTTGATTTGATTTACGAGCAGATTAATGTGTTAACATGAGGTTTTTACAAATCGCGTACAAACTATATGTTCGAAAATTAACAGTTAATCATCATTAATTTCAGCATGTCCGTGTTTATTTGTAGTATATTTTTTTCTTGTGTTCTTTTCTCTCTTATCTAGTATTCTGTTATCCACGCCAACACCTTTAACGCTATCCACATAAACCAATAAATGATAAGTGAAGAAAAGAATTGATTGCAAAAACGACTATTTACATAAAAGTTCGCGTCATTGATTCAAAATGTAATAAGTCATAACTTTCTTACATGTTACCTAGATTACCTCAATTTACCCTAACCTAACTGTACCTTACCTGAAATTATCCCAAAAACCCAACCCAGTAAGTAAGGAAAAGATATTGCAGAAAACGGCTATTCAGATGGAGGTTCCAAAAATGACAAGTTACATCTAATACATGACAATGACAATTTACACCAGTGACCTTGAAATGAAATTAGCCTCGCAGCCTTACAATGCCGGATGATGTCACGTTCGCCATCAAGGTGGAGCAGGTCTTATAAATGAAAAGAAATGGCTAAACCCCAAATCCTTAGCTAAGCGAACGCGCCGAAAAAACATGATCCAACATTTTTTCGCGCGTCGCTTTAGACACGAGATTATTCCGTTATTCTCAAAAGCCCTGGGGATGTAACCTGAAATATTCGGCCGAGGGCAAAAATTACGCCCTTAAAAGACAGCAGTGACAGCAACCCTCAAGACTCCACGAATTATTATATCCACCTTGCGCAATCATCTGTATTTATTTCAGCCAAGGCCATTTCAGGTTCCGTTTCGATGTACTTTACGAGTTGCTCCACATAAAACGACATTTCCAACAAGGTTTTTCACTGATAAATTTTTGTCGACACACTCCCGCCTTGAATAATTTAAGGAATGAAAGCCTTCGCTCAAAATGATGAGAAAAACATCTATAGATTAGGTAACTACTTGCATAAGAAAAGTGAAAAGTCTGCAACTGTTAGGAAAAGATTATGTCTAAGTTGCTATCTATCATAGTCTTATGATTGTGTTCCTAGTATTTTAAAGTATTCATTTGTCGTGTAAGTAATAAGTATTATTTTATTACTAGTTGTGCCCACGTGGTATCGTAATTTTAGGTAGCATGTTTTTAATGACTTAGAGTGTTATTAACGTAAGAGTAGACAAATATAATCAGAAAGCTTCGAACTGCTAAGTTATCGGGAGTTACACGTGTTATTGTGAGTCAACCATAAAAGATAGACATATGCTGTCGTGGGATATTTTTTATATAATTTTAAAGACATTATTTCCGTCATACAAGATTTCTGTGTAGCTTTAATGATTTAGGTTGCACGGAAGCTTAAAAAATGGAGTAACTATTCCCGTTTTCCCAACATTTCCCTTCACTACTCTGCTCCTATTGATTGTAGCGTGATAAAAGTATACTTTAACCAGCGCAGAAGTATAAAAATAATTGTACTAAGATTCGTTAAAATCTGTCGAGTAGTTTTTGTTTCTATAACGATTATACTGACAGACAAAAATTTTACTGTTTGTATTCTTAGCATCAGTATCGATCCCTAATCGCCCCCTGATAGTTATGTTGGACATGTATTTCATTTTTAGAATTGACCTCTTTACAGATTTATTATAAGTACACAACACACAAGTCGATCCTGCGTTACGATCTTCACCAAACCATCTGCCTATCTTGTGGGAGATTTGCCAACGCTGCGGTTCCTGGCATATGTCTGTCACTCGAGAACCTTTCCACCTCAACGGATATTAGTTATTAAAGTTTCACTCAGAGATCCACCGAAGATTAAAATTTTCTTGTAAATGTTAATCGGCCAAAAAAATTAATATACAAGTCATTTTTTGGTCCATTTAAAAAATTGAGAATTATATTGCTTTTCCCAAAATGTGAATTCGATTACCTGTGAATTTCCAGTAGCAGTGTCAAAGCTTTGCCTTGTAATCATCACACATTTATTCGTACGAAAGCATTTCCATGCTCAGACTCAGTCTAGTCATGGCGGCTGGCTGTTCCACCTACGTCACCTGTTTCGCAACCTCTGATTAATTCAGGAGCGAATCACTTGATTGACAGTTACATAGACGATCGTTTAATTAAATTTGGAATTACACGAAATTGTGTGTTCGCTGAGAATCGCCAAATAGCTGGCTAAATTAGAAATTTAAATTGCTCTAAGGTTGTATTGCTCAGGCGTTGTGCAAAGGGAGCGACTTATGAAAAATATTTCTGTAAAATTTTCTTTGAAATATTTGTGATCTCAGCAATAATATGAATTAATTTTATTTTTTCAAAAGAGTTAGCTTATTTCGCATAGCATTAAATTGTAAACAGATTAACGTTTAATTTTGATATAGATAAAGTTAAAAACGTGTAATGCCTGTTGAAGACATAACATTATTACGATTAGCAACATTCAATTGATTCACTTAACTTTTATGTATGTGGCAATACTCTCTCTCTCTAAAATATACCATTGAACTGTACGCACGTCGATCTTTAATTTTTATTACCAAACCTCACAAAACCCAAGTAACAAATATTTCTTCATGGTCCTACGAGCATCGGACGGTTTTCGGGGTAAAAGGATTTCAAGATTTCCTGAAGACGACCAAAGTGCCTTTGTCGGTGCTGTGTGTACCTACCAACAGTTTGTGAGACGAATATTTGGGCGGCCATTGTTGCTGTATATTCTCATAAAACTATTTGTTCATGGTCATCAAAAAGAAGAGCAAAAAGAAAAGAAGCCTATAATAAAAGTTGTCAAAAAGGTCAAACACGCAAAATTCATTAAGGAAGTGAGTGATTATTATTATCCTCTTTGTCTTTGCTTTGTTTGCATACCTACCACAGAACAGTTATAATATTCGACGGACGGAACGGAAGTTACGTACGGAAGCAAGCAGTACCTAAGCAGGCCTGCCAATCTCCAGCCACCTGGCGAGATCAACAAGGAAACCAATAGCGTGCCAGCATTCAAATTTCCTGCGACATTTCGTTCATAGTGCGGAGTATTTAATAAGTAACTGTTAGCAAGGACAACCAATAGCGTGCCGATATTCAAATTTCGTTCATAGTGTATGTGCGTAATAAGTGCCTGTTATGAGAACCCCTATTTTTATCTAGTGGAATATAGCTTTATGAACGGCCTGTCGGCCATTGTTGTAACTTTGTATGCCAGTGTCACTGTGGCGCGGCGTCCTTTTTTGTGTTTTGCATTTGTATCTTGCTTGTGTTGCACTCATTTGTAAAAATTCGTATTGCTTTTTCAATTGTATTTTACTGTTGTAAAAAAAAAAATGGAAGACTCGCTTAAAAATCCTAAGAGACAGCGTGCTGGGTTTAAAGGCGCATTAAGCAGAATTGCTGCAAAGATAAATGACACGTTTTTGTCGACGGCGTCGATTCAAATATTATCACTCTTAGAAGAAAGAGTAAAGAGCAATTTCGGTGAGTACGAAAAACTTAATATTCAGTTAGACGACGATGAAGATCCAACCGATACCGAAAACTTGTTTTATAATTGTATTGATAAAATTCAATCGGAAATCTCCAACCGAAAGTCAAATCAAAACATTGAAGTCTCTTCTATTTCTAAATTACAATTACCAAATGTACAGATCACTCCCTTCGACGGGAAATATGTTGATTATCAGGCCTTCATAGAAATGTTCAATGCTTTAATACATAATGATCCAAATATTGATAACATTCAAAAATTTTTTTATTTAAGACATTTTTTAAAGGGGGAAGCACATGAGCTTGTAAAAAATTTACCTGTTGTAGGAGCTAGCTACAAAGAGGCTTTAAATATTCTTAGGGATAGGTATTATAACAAGTTTAAAATTGTGTCTGACCACATAAATAGTTTATTTGCATTGCCAAATTTAAGTAAAACATTTACTTTGCGTTGTCTTATCTCGACAACAAAACAACATTTAGCTGCTTTAAAAAATTTAGGGGAGCCTATAGAAAAGTGGGATAGCATGCTTGTGTGTCTGCTTGCAAATAAGCTTGATGCTAACACCAGTAAGGCGTATCACCTCGAGCATGACAATTGTGAGTCGCACACGTTTGACAAACTAATAAAATTTCTAGAAACACGGGCATTAGCCTTTGAAAATAGTGAGGCAGTTTCCGCTGCTTCTGCTCATGCTGTGCCAGCTGTGCCAGGAAGAAGTCAATCTGCCAGCTGCAAGGTTTCGAATGTGGTTGTCAAGGATGTGAGATGCCTATTCTGTAAGTGTGAACATAAATTATATTGCTGTCCAAAATTTAAACTTAATCCTTTAGCGCAACGGCTCGATTTCGTTAAGAAAAATAAATTGTGCAAAATATGCCTTAATTTTCATCAAAATAGGTGTAAATTCTTTTTTAAATGTCAAGAGTGTAAACAAAATCATAATACTTTGTTGCACAATCCAGAAAGTAGTCACAATGACCAAGAAAATAGGGAGAACAAAAATGTCTCACTTTTGTCCAAAACAACAGCTAGCAAACAAAACCATGTTTTGTTGCCAACTGCAAAAGTCAAAATTATTGGAAAAAATGGCAAAGAAATTATTGTCAGGGCTTTGCTCGATTCAGCTAGCCAATCTTCCTTTATCACTTCTAAATTAGCAAAACAAATAGGTAAACCGCTCATGCCAAATGCAATAGATGTAGTTGGCATAGCCAATACAGAAAGAAATGTCAAGTTTTCCTTGCCCTTAGAAATATTTTCTTGTGTTTACCCATTTAAAGTACAAACAAATTGCTTAGTGGTTGACAAAATTACCACAAATTTACCTCAAAAGGCAGTAGATTTGTCAGGGTTTTCTATCCCAAAAAATATAAAATTAGCCGATGACTCCTTTCACATCACTGGTGAAATTGATATTCTAATAGCTGCTGATATCTTCTTCCAGGCGTTGCTGCCGCAGCATGAGGAGCTTCAGCGTTGTGATGCTGCCCAGCCCAGCCTCGTACACACACAGTTTGGATATATAGTTGCAGGTAGCACCCCAAGCTCTGCTCATAATAAAAATACTGCTGTTACACTATTTTGCCAAGATTGCAGCACTAACATTAATAATACAGTAAATAATTTTTGGAAGACAGAATCAGTACCAGAATTGTTCAAAGAACATACATCTGAGCAGCAAATTTGTGAGCAACAGTTTGCTGAGACTGTAAAACTAGATAACAGTAAATTTATAGTATCAGTTCCTTTGAAAATTCCCATCTATGATGTGAACAATATTTTAGGAGATTCCCTAGGCTTAGCTTTGAAAAGATTTCTTAATCTTGAAAAAAGATTTCAAAATGATCAAAATTTATTTCAAAAATATAAACAATTCATTGATGAATATGTTGCCTTAGGTCATGCAAGTTATTTTGATATTTCTCAGTATGACCTTTCAAAGGATGCAGTCTATTTTCTGCCCCATCACCCAGTTATAAGGGATGATGCAGTCAGTACAAAATTAAGAGTTGTGTTTGATGGCTCCATGAAAACGAACAATAAAATTTCTCTCAATGATATTATGCAAAATGGGCCAATCGTGCAACAAGATTTGTTTGACATTTTATTATCATTTAGACTTCATGAGCATTTTTTTATCTGCGATATCAGACGTATGTTTAGAAACATTCTTGTACAAGAATCTCAGAGATCTCTTCAGAATATTCTCTGGCGAGATAATTCAAATGAATCAATTAAATGTCTTCAGTTAAATACTGTTACATACGGTCTTAAGAGCTCTTCTTATTTGGCTACTCGGTGTCTCAAAGAACTTGCCATTCGGTATCAAAAAGAATATCCGTTAGCGAGTAATGTCATTTTGAATTCAACATATGTAGATGATATTTTGCATACAGATCAAAATAAAATTAATTTAATTAACACAAAAAATGAACTGATTCAATTGCTTGCAAAGGGTAGCTTTAATTTACATAAATGGTCTGCGAGCGATAAAACAATCTTGGCAGACATCCCAGTTGAACAGCAGAATTTTGAAGATCTAGAGCTTGAAAAAGATATCAAAACATTAGGCATTAAATTTAATATTGTTAAAGATTGTTTTATACTATCATGTCCCAGCTCTGAAAAAATTCCTACCACAAAAAGAGAAATTCTCAGTTTTGTGAGTCAATTTTATGATCCAATGGGCATAGCTGGACCAATCTTTGTACAGGCAAAGTCTATTTTACAAAAACTGTGGCAATCTAATGTTGAATGGGATTCAGTACCTCCTTCCCTTTTACAAAAAGAATGGTTAGATTTCTATAATAATTTAATATCAATACCACCAATTTCAATTAAAAGAAATGTTTGTGTTAATAGTCAAAAATCTGCTCAATTAATTGGATTCTCAGATGCATCTATCAAGGCTTATGGGTGTGCAATGTATTTAAGAGTTGTCAACAAAGAAGGAAATGTGATAATGTCACTTCTTTGTTCAAAATCTCGAATTGCACCAAAGGATAATAAATTATCTATTCCAAGATTAGAACTCAACTCAGCATTGCTTTTAGCAAAATTATGCACCAAAACTTATGAAACTTTGACAAAGGGAATATCTATTCAAAGTGTACATTTATTTAGTGACTCTCAAGTAGTAATTGCCTGGCTAAAGACTGACCCAGCTAAATTAAATGCATATGTTGCTAATCGAGTCAAATTCATTAATGAGTATACAAAGCCCATACAATGGTCTTACATCAGTACACATCAGAATCCAGCTGATTGTCTAAGTAGAGGCATTCAACCGTGCGAATTGCAGTATTTTGAGCTGTGGTGGACTGGACCTAAATGTATGCATAATTCTGACTTCAATTTTAATGAAGTTAGTAATACAAACATATTAAAAGACTTACCTGAAGTCAAAATATCCAAACTGAAGTGTGGCAAGGTGGTATGTGCAGCATCACATAGTAAGGAAAATTCCTTTCTTTCTAGTTTGCTTCAGAAATATTCAAATGTTAATAAAGCAGCTAGAATTCTTTCTTATATTTTAAGATTTTGTAAAAATGCAAAACCAGGTTCTCAAAAAATTAAACACAATTTTGTAACATTTTCTGAACGTAGCCACGCATTGCATTTATTTATTAGGGAAGAACAAAATAAATATTTTTCCAAAGATATTTCTGCCTTGCAAGCAGGCACACAAGTATCTTCTAATTTAAAAGGCCTCAATCCATTTCTAGACGCTCAGTGCATACTCCGAGTAGGCGGTAGGCTTCAACATTCAGCCTTACCTTATAGTCAAAAATATCAAATAATTTTACCAAAAGAATCTAGACTTACTCAGTTATTAATTGAAAGTAAGCACTTAGAGTTATTTCATGCTGGACAAAAACATGTCTTATATAATTTAAATCAATTCTATTGGATAATAAACGGTTTGCGATTAGTTAAAAAAGTAATATTTAAATGTCTAACATGCTTTAGGTTTAAAGGCATAACGGCACAACAACTTATGGGATCTCTACCTGCTGATAGGGTTCACGCTGCTCGTCCATTCGAAAAGACTGGAATAGATTTTGCTGGGCCTATAATGGTCAAACAGTCGAGGCTTAGAAGTGTCATTACGACAAAGGGGTACATTGCTGTATATGTTTGCTTCGTAACTAAAGCTATACACCTAGAGTTAGTGTCCGATCTAACTACTGATGCATTTTTAGCTAGTTTTAAACGGTTCATCAGTAGGAGAAATGTACCATCTCAAGTCTATTGTGATAATGCCAGTACCTTTAAGTCGGCAAGCACTCAGCTATCACAACTCTACAAACTTTATAATTCTAGCACTCATCAGAATGAAGTCTGTAGTCAAGGCTCAAAATTAGGTATTACCTTTCACTTCATTCCTGCTTACTCACCAGTTTTTGCTGGTTTATGGGAAGCAGCAGTAAAAAGCGTAAAGCATCACTTAAAAAGGGTGTTAGGGTCTCATATATTAACTTATGAACAACTTACTACCGTTTTGTATCAGATAGAAGCAATTTTGAACTCCAGGCCAATAACCCCAATGTCTTCTGACGTTGAGGATCTGTCATTTTTAACCCCAGGTCACTTTTTAACTGGTGCACCTCTTACTTGCTATCCAGAACAAAATTGTGCTAATATACAATCAAATAGACTAAGTTTTTGGAAAAAATGTTCAGCCATCAAACAACAGTTTTGGAGATATTGGTCAAAAATGTATCTTAATACATTGCAAAATCGTCCTAAATGGAAAAGCACATTACCTAATATAAAAATAGGCACCCTTGTTATTTTAAGAGAAATTGATAGTCCTCCTATGACATGGCCCATGGCTCGAGTTACTCAGGTGTTCCCAGGGCAAGACGGAAAAGTAAGAGCATTAGAAGTAAAAAAGGCAAATGGAAAGTGTCATAGAACTTCTATTACCAAAGTTTGTATTTTGCCTATAGATACATAAACAATTTTTACTTAAATTAAGTTAGTTTCTCGAATTAGTTTATACCTACTTATAAAAATTAATTTGTTATAATTAATAACCAATTTAAAAAAAATAAAAATAAAAACTTCAGTTTGTTACATCTGTCATTGTAATTTACTTTTAAGCTTATTTATTAAGTTTAGCTAGTTTATATAAGTTTGCTTGTAGCATTAATTATTTTTGTAATTTCAAATGTAAAAAATAGAAAATCTTTTGTATTAGTAAATAAGTGCAACAAGTGTAACTTAGCAAGTAAGTATTATGTAAGTGTAACTAAAAAGGGGAATTGTATTTGTACTAGTACAAGCTCAGCATATTGAGTCATCAATATCTATGTTTCATTATATTAAATACCTATCAAAAGACAGTCCACTCCTACTGAGCTTTGACTTGTGTAGTACATGCTGTGCATTCCTGTTGTAAACATAATATTGTCACTTTATAGTTAATCAATCTTGTCGTTGTTGGGAATATGTTGAAGACATAACATTATTACGATTAGCAACATTCAATTGATTCACTTAACTTTTATGTATGTGGCAATACTCTCTCTCTCTAAAATATACCATTGAACTGTACGCACGTCGATCTTTAATTTTTATTACCAAACCTTACAAAACCCAAGTAACAAATATTTCTTCAATGCCAATAAAATGTGCCAGCGTTGTTCCGTTATCATATAATTATTGGTCGTATTATTCATGTACTTACGAGACTGTAGCCCTAGACAAAATGCACGCGCGTCTTTTCTATTCTATTTCTACTATTATAATAGACTAAGCGTTTTCTATCGAAAATGCTAGACAAAGTGTATCTACTGATAGAATGGCTGTGTCTACCGTGACAGTAGAAAATAAAATAGAAATAGAAAATAATCTACCGTATTTCGCCTTAAGTTCCTTTGCTTAAAGATAAAGAATGCCATTATTTGTATTTTTGTATGACATCCTATCAGGGAAAATAGACAGCCCTGAACTATTAGAAAACATTAAAATATGTGTACCTTCCCGTCGATCTAGACATACTCCACTCTTCCACGTTCCCCACTCGCACACGAGATACGCTAAAAACTCTGTCTTAAGCCGAGCTACCCAAGCTTATAACAGCCAATATTCAGAATTAGACCTTTTTTATTTATCTCGAAATATTTTAAAAAATAAAATAAAACAATATCACCTTGAAGCCATAAGTCAGCCTTAGTCATAAAATACGAAGATGAAAGCATACACACAAAACAAGCACATAAGACACAATCACACACACACACACACACACACACCCACACACACACAGAAAAACACACATATGCACACCTAGAAAATAACTTTATTTTGTAATTAATTAATATATAGGAACCGACTTATATAGTATTGTATTATGAAATGTAGTTCTCTTTAATTCATTATTGTTATCTAAATTTCTAATCCGTTTTTGGCCTTACTATGTATAAAAATATTTGTGACATATATTTATTGTAACGCTGTTGGATTACTGAAATAAATAAATAAAATAAATTAGGAGCAACTTCAAAACATTTCAAACGTGCGTACTTCACAATTATTTACCAACATTAATTAGGACTAAATTAAACAAACTTTGGATTTGAAATTGAAAATCGTTGCGTAGACATTTATTTAGAGGTAAGTATGAGATTTACAATTAATCATTACAAAAGCGAGTGTCAGTATTGAATTCAAATTAGCTTTGTTTACTTACGGTTGTTTCAAAATGACATAATATTAATATTTATACAAACAAGATTATATAAAAAGTTTATCAAATTAAAGATCCATACTAATATTATAATTGCAAAAGTATCTCTTGTCTGTCTGGCTTTCATTCCAAAACTAATGATTTTGATGAAATTTGGTATGAATATAGTTTCGTTTCTCCGGGAAGAAACAAAGGATACTTTTGACTGAAGTAAAATTAATCTTTCCCGCGGGTAAACGCGATAGCAACAAGCAAACCATTTTCTATGTAATTTGGTATGGGGATGGTTTTAAGACTTGGGAAACGATTAATAGAAAGGGAAAATATCTCTTTCCTGTGGGAAATTAGATTATAACACAGGTGAACAGCTAGTACAAATATAAACCAGTTAACAAAATGTCTTTGAAGACTTTTCTTTAGCTTTTATAGCATTGAAACATAGTAATATTTGTATCTCTTAGACAAAGACCCGAATACATCGGCTTGCAGTTCTCTGGGTTATGTGCTGTGTGACGCCAACTATTCTTTAGTAAGAACCCGTAGCGAAGAAACTAAGGGTACAAAGTACCTTTAATAAAAAAAAAGTGTTAATGTTGTATTAATAAAGAAAATACCATGTTTGTGAAGTAAAGAAGTGTTTGAAATACTTACTTTTATTTCCAATCTTAGTCTTGTTAGTCTTTTTAAATCTGTACACAAATTTAAAAACATTTCTTTATTTAATCTAAAATGTTCGATAAATAAACTTTCGGGCATGTCATTAATATTTTCCAGCTGCCGTCGATTTTGAACCCTCCTTCTACGCCGAATCAACGTTTCTTCGGTATGAGCTGCCCACAAAAGCCTTATCATGTGCATTTTTAGGAATAATTTGGCAAAAACACACTATTTTAAAACAACAAACAAACAATCACCAATCTATTGGGTATGAGCGATCGCTTTGTTGAGTAGAAATAGAATAGAACTGTATCTATTTTTTACGTCACAAACTACATTTTGTCTATGAATTTGTATAGAACTCTTCTACTGTCAAAATAGAACACAGACGAGCGATAAAATAGAAACACAGTTAGCATCTTGTCTGCGAGTTTTCTATCAGCGTCATCAAGTCACGTGACGTATCTACTGGAAATGTCAGTTCCATACATTTTTTATGTTATCTATTATAGAAAACGCAAATAGAAAGGCATTTTGTCTAGGGGGTTGATTTCATACAGCGAAAGAATAAAATGGATATGCCTCAAATCCCGAGATTGATTTTAAAGAAAAGGAATATATACGTGATTTTTTAAATAAATAGTTATTTACTCATACACAATTATAACTACTACACACGCGACGTTGCCAAACTTACATCAATGACATCGGATGTCCGGTGTTGCGAAATTCCAATATGCCCGATGTTTCCACATTTGTAGTTCGCACAATATAGCTTGTGAGAAGAAAACAACACAATAGCGGAAATGCGGAGCACTCCCCGCTTAACGGAATGGACTAGATTTTGTATTTATGAAAAAGGCGAAATATGCGTATAAGAATTTGCTTAACCCGGCGTGAGTGAGGTTGGGTATGTCATACCCGAAAAGTTTCTAAACGCAGATATTTCAATGTTACTGTTGCCATGCAAGTCCTGGTGTTTCAGTAGCTGGAGGTAAAGATGCAAGGGGTGAGGTACAGTATCGAGTTTAGTGTTGCACCGGCGGCGACGGCAAATACACATGCGTACCCGCGGCTGGGGTATGGAATTGTTTTGATTTGTAGGTGTTATTTTGGTGCTCTATTACATGATCTCACAAGACTTTTCAGTGCCTTTTTTATTTATAATAATTAGAAGACACTATTGTTATATTGATTTACCAAAGTTGGAATTTTGTTAGATTTTTATGGCAAAAGAAATTAATTGCCTGAATTTGTATTTTTCGAAAATAATTTAGATATTGTGTTATTTCAATAAAAAATAATGCTGCTTAACTTAATGTTGATATTTTATTTACTCATTATTAATATATCTTAAGCATTAATTCTAATTACACAATCATAGTATCAAAAATTTTACATCAAAATTTTGGGTATATCATACCCACCTCATAGCTGGTGTAACAATTTCTCACCTCATTCACGCCGGGTTAAGACTATCAATAATGTGTATTGTGAATTAAAGTAAACTAATGAAAATCGTATGTTAATTATCTTTGTTTTATTTGTCTATCTCTAAGTTTTATTATTATTATTTTGTAACATTGTCCAGATTAATATTGTTACGCCGGTGGCTTAGTAAAACTTCAAAAGTGATTTTCTGTGACTTAGAAACGTTTTCAGCAGGCTGAAACGTCGTTTCAGGCCGTTTCAGAAGTAGCTCTTTCACATACTAAAAAATCTAAATTACACCCAAGTTACAGTAGTTTTCAGGCGCCTGAAACATGTTTTCAGTACGTTTCAGGCTACCCTCTATCCAATGCCGCAATAACCTGAAAACCCGTTTTCAGGCGTTTTCAGGACCCCTTATGAGCCATTAAGCCTACTTCAGTAAAAGGACATAAATTTCAATAGGAGTGAAAGAGATAGCAATAGTAGAAAGAGACAGAGATAGTTAGAACATTCGAGAAGTATTAGAATGAGAAAACATCATTAGAAAGAGATAGACAAACACAGAATATTCGAGTATTGTGTATCGAGAATATTCGAGTATCGAGACAGTTATACTCGAAACGTCTCGAACGCGCGACGTATTGGACTACACATTCGAGTGTGTCCGCGAATGTTCTGGCAAGAGTGGCAAGTGCCTTAGGGGACTATATAAGGCTGTGTCCGGCCGCGGGAAGAGTATTGTTTTGCGATACAGTGCGAAAACACCTAAGTGATATTAGAGAACTAAGAAGCGAATTTCAGTGCTTTCAGTGAAGTGATTAGTGACTGTTAGTGTGGTAATTAATAAAAGTTCAGTGTTTTGGTAGACCGCCGTTTAATTTACTGACCCCAGCTCGTAACAATATCAACATTTCAATGGAAGTACATAAATAACTCTATCTTATTCCGACTTCTGTATATAACGCATAATCCTCGTAATTTAATGCTCGTTCAGCAGTCTTATACAATAATCTTAACAAAGATCTAGATGTAAATGGCAAAGTTCATAAAGAGTGCAGGAAAATAGTACAGAAGTGGATGGAATGTAAAGACTACCTAGAGGTCGAGAGATTGTTAGTCTAGACAAGCTATTGATCATTATAATTAACAAATATGTGTTATGTTTGGTTATGTGCGACGTTTATTTTTAATGTAAGTTTACGTTGTGAAATATATCATTAAGAGTGTAATTATGAAGAGTGGAGTCTCCTAACACAGGTCCATAAAACTTCAAAGGAGGTTCCTGCCACATTTGTAGCTAATTCTAAGTATTTAAGTAAAAAAAAAAAAACTTACTAGTTTTGCATTCACATCTGATTTATACTTCACCCTTGGTACCACAGCATTCTGCTTCACATTTAAGATGAAATATATGAAACTATGATATCCAAATAAATACAATTTAAACGATTTTAGTACTTCCTGTAAGATCGGTTTGCATTTCCATCAAAAGGATGCATAAAACATTTCCCATAATTTGTACCGAATGATTACTTTCTCTCAATGACATCTGTCAAATTCTTTGTTAGTAACTTAAAAATCAGTAACATATTATTTGCTCGTCACTCCGGTTCGACTAAATACTCCTAAGTTGTTTCCATTGAACAAGGAAAAACGAAAGTTGCGTCGTCGCAAGATTCAAGATTCCCACTCGGCCGCCCCTAATGAACTTCACAATTAAATAATTTAAGTCGAACTTTCGCGAGGCTAATTCGACCCGACTGGCATTCGATGGCTCAAATTCCCGATCCAACTTTCGGGCCCATATTCGAGAGGAGACTTAAGCCTTCACGTTCTTCCATTTAAGTAATTGTTTTTGAGTGACAGCTGTCTTTTCGTTTTTGCCAACCCATTTTTCCCATGCGGTCGCCGCGAGCTCTTACAATAATGGTGTTAAAGCTAAAATCCATTTTAATAATTCATTTCACTAAAAGATCACTATCTCTCTTATGAATCTGATTCGAGACAGATTATTTTTACCAGACACTTAATAATAATAATAAACTCTTTATTGCACACAAAATAAATACAAGAAATAAAGTAAACAAACAAAGACAATTATGAGCAAACGGCGGCCTTGTTGCTAAAAGCAATCTCTTCCAGGCAACCTTAGATAAGAGAAAAACGAAAACAAACTAGGAATTTTGGGAATAGGTGCAATTATTGTGAAAGTAAATAAAGTAAAATTACGTTAAGAATTTAAGGATAGGAAATGGATACGGACTTGGTTCTTAAAGGACTCTAACGTTTGCGCTCTCCTAATACTCTCAGGGAGAGAATGCCAAAGTCGAACGGCATAAGAGGGAAAAGAGTAAGAGAGAAAATCAGTACTGCAAGAAGGGATATAAAGAGTCAAGTTAAAATTCGCTCGTAAAACGCGACTGGAAGAAGAGGACCGAAAAGAGAACAAAGACTTAAGGTATGCTGGAGATGTAGGAAGAAACAAGATATTGTAAAGAAGAGATAAAATATGCAAATCTCTGCGCTGCCGAATAGGAAGCCATTGAAGTTTGGAGCGATGGTAAGAAACATATTATATACAAGACACTTATTCATAAACGCCAACCTGTGTGGATGAGTGGTTAATACACCGGTTTCAAGGTGTCCCGGTTCGAACTCCGGGGGGGAAAATTATGATTGTTAATATCTACTATATAAAAAAAGTCGGGTTTTCCTTCCGGACGCTATAACTGCAGAATGCACGAACCGATTTCCACGGTTTTGCATTCGTTGGAAAGGACTCGGGCTCCGTGAGGTTTATAGCAAAGAAAATTCGGGAAAAATTTCAACAGAAAAGCGGGAAAATCTTTTTTCACATACAACGAGACAGCATGAGACAATATGATATTGGAGACATTTGACAGGACAACGTCTATCGATCAGCTAGTATATTTATATATGTATGTCTATTCGTTACCCTAGATCCCATAACACAAGCTAAGTTTAAACTAGGCTAATTGGTGTAAGTATAAGGAATATTATTATTATGTAGCTTAAATCACGTATCTTTATAAGACACGGTCCTTTATAAGGCTTGCGCGGAGATACAGATCCAACGCGTAGAGGCCATTTAAGCGAAATTTAATGAAAGTGTGCGTGGAGTGTACCAACTGGGTCTAATCTCTATCTGCACCATGAAAAATACAGCCAAAGACTATACCCAGTTGGATGCACAGAAACTATTGTCATTAGTGGTCAAAACGTTTGTGGCCTATTGCATTTCGATTTAGGTGGTAATGAGAACCGGGCTATGGAAGAGACTCCGGTCACCTGCCTTCTCAAAGCCTCCTAATTGATTTAAATATGGCAGGTGGTGACTCGCCGCTCACTAAATGGCCCTCCAAAAACAGACCAATATTGGTGCGAAAGAGAGCAACATTGGTGTGAACGGCTAAGGGTGTAGAGAGGTTGTCTGCGACAGCGATCGAGACGCCGTCGGCGTTATGACATTATTAGTGGGTGTGGGTAGTGTGCACTAACACACTATTGACGTTTTTGGCTATAGCTCCGTTTCTAAAATTGTCTTGTAAAGTATTTGCTTAAAGTTCTGTCTCAAAATTACAATATCATTTACTGTAAATTCAATTCTTCGAAGTCCGAAGAACAAATCTATGTAAGCAGTTGGTTTATAAGTTTAATGTGAACAAGTGTGTTTGTGAAGTTACTTTATTGTTTTGATGTCGAGTGCTAGTTGATCTTCAGCTACCTACATTTAAGAAATACTATAGTTCCCGAGTAATAAAGATCCTTTAATTCGTCTACACTGACATTGACTGGCTGGTGCAACGCGTCGCGTTGGATGTTGTATCTGTACTTTTCAATGCGGACTGTGTTCAATTCCCAATCAAAGTATTATTAATTTTTTTTTTTTATTATTATTATTTTTTTTTTGTTTGGTTTTATACTTTGCTTTTGGTTCAACAATAATTTTTTTTTTTTAAATACACTTATATTATAATACCTATAATACTTTCAAATTTTGTTTTATTCTTTTAAATTTCGTAGAACTGTTAAATAATTTTTTCAACAATGTCTTCCGGGAAATTCTCTTGTGCTGGCTGCTTACAAACAATTAAATCTAAACAACTTCTTCGTTGTTCCGTATGCTTAAATCATTATGATTTATTATGCGCCAATATATCAGAAAAGCGCTTCAGTAACACCCTGACTGGTGAACATCGGCTAAAATGGAAGTGTGAGGCATGCAAAAGCAAAGAACCTAAAACAGATAATAGCAACACCCCCGTGCGGGCAGGTCATGATGATAAGGTCACGCATCGTCGAGGCGCAACTGTTCAGAGCCCTCCTGATGCTGTAGATGATGACTTAACCCTACAGGAAATTAGGTCTTTAAAGGAGGAATTGCTACTTTTTCGTCAGGAAATGATTGCTACACGACAGCGGGTCAATGAATTTAATACGAATTTGACCAATCTTATAAATAGAGTTGAAAATTGCGAGCTGAAGACAGACCAACTTTGCGTTCGTATGGATGCACTTGAGGATACATTGAAGAATGTGCATAAAAGTGAGAAGGATAGAACAATAGAAATATTAAAGGCTGAACTAAATGATCGTGATCAACAATTGCTATTAAACGACATCGAGATTACGGGAGTTTTAGAGCAGAAAGAAGAAAGTTTAGAGCATATCGTCTTAGCTTTGGCAAACAAGTTAAGTGTGAAGCTAGATCAGCAGGACATCGTGAGTGCCTTGCGTGTTGGCAGTGTTGTGCGTGCTGAATCTGATGTGAATTCTTCCCGGCCCCGCCCCATTGTGGTGCGTCTTGTTAGGCGTGCAAAGCGGGATGAATTGCTTAAGGCGTGGTGCTACTACTGAAGGCATCGGGCTGCAGGGCTCTCCGCGTCGTTTTTATCTCAACGAGCGCTTAACTAAAATCAATCGCTTCCTTTTCCGCCAGGCGCGACAAGCTAAGGAACGTCTGAATTGGCGTTATGTGTGGACTAGAGATGGCAAGATTTTTGCACGTCAGCACTCTATGCCGGATTCTCCACTCTATCGCCTGCATACTAATGATGACCTTGTTAGGGTTTTTGGTCAAGAAGCATTTGGTTCTTAAACTGACTACTGTAATTATTTTTTGTTGTTATAGTAAAACAATACTTTTGAGATACAGCCAATTTTACCTTTTATTAATGTTCTTGAAATGTTTGTTAATATTTTTTATTTCATATTTTGTAATGTATTTTATAAACCATCTTATTAACTTTTTAATGTTAACTTTCTTACTTTATGAAATATTGGTCACGTTTTATTTTGTCTTCTTAATAGACTGGTTGTGTGCTGCAGAACTGCAAACGGATTGGGGCGAACTAGCGCCTGACTGGAACAATGCGCAGCTTTTGCTTTGTACTCTATACAGAACATTTAAAATTATGTATATTTATTTGATTTTTTATTTATATATGCATTTTTATCATATTGCTTATGCTATTAATATATATCTCATTTCTTTGTTTAAAAAACTGTATGTGCTACTGCTTTACTTTATCCTGCCGCTTTCCTGCTTTTATAATTTCAAGTGTGATTTCGTTTGGCTTTGCCGCCTTTTGTTCGTTACCTACTGCGGGTTTTGGTCAGTATAATTCAATCATGTATTGCTTATTAGTTTATTTTAACGGTCTATTTTAATGGCCCCTCACGCGCAATATTTTAGTTTAGGCTTATATAATGCAGGTTCTCTTGGTACAGGTCATGATGATTTTAAAATTGCTATGATGCGCCATAAAGCTGAAATTGTTGCTATAAATGAGACTTGGTTGCCAAGCGGGCAGGAGGCTCGTGCTCCGGCTGTACCTGGATATCGATTACGCTGCACTCCTCGACCTGTGCATATGCATGGTGGGAGAGGAGGTGGAGTAGCTTTTTATATTAAGCAGGGCATACGTGTCAATTACGAGAGGCATCCGGCCGCTGATATCGAACAAATGTGGATTTCTACGAAAGTCAAGGGTTATCGAATGGCCATTGGAACAGCTTATCGACCACAGTGGATAGATGTAGACACTTTTATTGATGCCCTGACTGAGTCTGTAACTTATTTTAGTAGATATGATCTTGTGGTGCTTTTGGGAGACTTCAATATCAATATGAACATTATTTCTAATACTAATACTATAAAGTTAGTAAATTTTTTACATTATATGGACTTACAACAGGTTGTTACCAAACCAACACATTTTACAGCTGATACTTGCTCGTTAATAGATATTGTATGCACAAACGCTCATGTCAAAGAAGTAAGTGTGACGGAAGTTTCTGGTACAATTGGTCATTCTATGGTGAATGTTGTTCTTTCAATTAAAAAGATAAAGCTTCCTAACAAATATGTTTCTTTTCGGCCCGTTAAGGATATTGATATAAATCATTTCAATCTGGATGTTCATGCTGTGGATTGGCAATCTATTTCATCTGAATCCGCATTGGATGGCATGGTTTCTCAATTTCAGCACTTATTATTAGAGCTATACGACAAACATGCTCCAATTAAATTAGTTCGAGTAAAACAGGATCATGCATTGCCCTGGGTGACGGATACAATCAGACATATGATTGATTTGCGTAATCAGGCTCTCACCAAATATCGTTGTTCCAGATTGGAAGTCGATAAAAGGCAGTGGAAGGATCGTGATAAATTGGTTCAAACCGCGATTCAAAATGAAAAACGTGCTTATTTCAATCATTATATTAATTCTCAGACAGGCAATAGTAAAGCATTTTGGAATAATTTAAAGAACAAAATTTTGATTGATCCTTGTTGTAATAAATACTTGCCTGATTTATTTGACGATCCAAATAAAATTAATCTTCACTTTCTTAATATACCTTCTTCTTCTTCTAGTGTACCACATAATCTCATTAATTTCTATCAAACAAATCGTTACGTGAATGCAGAATTTTGTCTGCGCCCAGTGAGCCAATTGGAGATCTGTAAAGCTATTGAGACAATTAAGTCCAATGCAACTGGTAGTGATGGGCTGAGTAGGGACATGGTGCTATTGACTCTCCCTGCTGCACTCTCAGCTCTTACCGATATTATCAACAGATCTCTTTCGACTGGATTCTTTCCCTCTCAATGGAAGGATGCATGGGTTACGCCTATCCCCAAGGTTAAACATCCAGAAACTCTTGCGGATCTAAGGCCTATCAGCATATTACCCTTTCTCTCCAAAATTTTGGAAAGAGTTGTTTATTTACAACTAATTAAATTCGTGGAGGAAAATAACATTTTACCATCACTGCAGTCTGGTTTTCGTAGAGGCAGAAGTACTGCTACTGCTCTTCTTGATGTAGTCGATAATATACTCGCGGAACAGGATGCTGGCCATGGTACAATACTCACATTACTTGACTTTTCTCGCGCCTTCGACTGCATTAACACGAATTTGCTACTGTCGAAACTTACGTATTATGGTGTATCTTCCTTGGCTGTCAAGTGGTTTCACAGTTACCTTTCCGGCAGACATCAGACTGTGAAACTGGTGAAGTTGAACGGAAAATGTTTGTTTTCAGATTCTGAGCCCGTAACGCGTGGAGTTCCGCAGGGCTCCATTCTTGGCCCTTTGCTTTTTATCATCTATTGTGCTGATCTATCCCGCCTAATACGTTTTTGCAAATATCACTGTTATGCGGATGATATTCAACTTTATATCTCTGCTCAACCTGAGAATATCAATGTTGCTGTTGAACGGATGAACCTTGACCTTGATATAGTAGCAGTTTGGGCCGAGCAAAATTATTTGAACCTCAACCGTAATAAATCTAAGTTTATGGTGATAGGTTCCAAAGCTCAAGTAAATAAAATTAATCAGTTGAATCCTCAAGTATCCATCTCAGACCAGGTTATTAAGCATGTTATGGAAGCTCGAAATTTAGGTATTACTTTTGATAGAGAACTGCGTTTTGAGTCCCATATGTTAGAACTTGTAAGAGCTTGTATGTTCCGCTTAAGAGTATTGTACAGGATTCGGAATTTGCTTTGCGAGAGCGCTCGGGTTACCTTATGTGAATCTTAATACTTTCCAAATTTAATTATGGTGATGTGGTCATTGGACCGCGCCTGCTTACCAGAACTCAGCGTATGGTACAACGCGTTCAGAATGCTTGTTCCAGATTCTGTTTTAATATTCCTCCACGAAGTCATATTTCACCATATTTGAATTCCTCATCCACGCTAAACATGGAGTCGCGTAGACAGGTGCATCTTGCGTCTTTGGTGTTTGATGTAATAAAGTTTAAAACTCCGGAATATTTGTTCAAAAAACTTAAATTCGCGTCGCACCAAGAGAATGTCAGAAGTACCCGCAAGCCTCTGGTGAGTACTATTCATAGAACTGTGGCTTTCCGTGGCAGCTTTCGCTTCCAGGCTACCAAATGTTGGAACGATTTACCTCCACCTATTAGAATATTGTCTTCCAAGGATACCTTTAAGAAACACGTCAAAAAATATTATTTAGACAAACAAAAGTTAGGCATCCCTAAGTTTTATGTGTAGCACAGGGGAAGTGGTGCCTCGGCCGAACAGTTTTCAGTTTGTTGTTACATTTATATACATATATGTATATCAGTATTTATATTTTGTTTTTGTATATATACTATATATAAGTATAATTATATTTATTTGAAAGTATTTTAAATATTTCTTCACACTCGCTCGACACTTTGTGTATTCTACCGTGCCAACGATAGTTATAGCCTCATGCGGTTATTATTATTATTTTTTAATATTATTATAATTTTATCTGCTCATTTTAAAACTCTACTCACTCAAAAAAGGTGATGGCTGAAAATCAGTTATTTGCCTAAATTAGGCAAATATTTAGCTGAGCCTTGACCTTTTGCTTTCTGCAGCATACATATATTTATAGTGTTTGATTGTACTTTTGTTTTTTTCTTGATTATTACCTTTTGTTTTATTAGATATATATGTGTATTTTGCAGAATTTAATAAACGTTTTTATCTATCTATCTATCTATTACACTTCCACCCTTCGAGCATTTGCTCTTGCGACTCCACTCTGTCCGGCTGGTTAAGGCAAGACAGAGGCGGGTGGCATACGCCGCCCTGAAGCACATCGGTACCCTCGGTGACGCAACTCACCGACAGCTCGCCACAAGCTGCCCTGAGGGATTATTATTATTATTATTATAATTTAAAATATATATCCTATACTGCTCACTTTATTATAAACTTATCGATTTAAAATTGCTAAGTTATAATTTTAATGACTCAATAGTAACGTTGCCAAATATTTTAACTATAGTCAATAATATAATGAAACTATAGCTTTTATAGATATAATGTGAACTTGTTTAAGCTTGTAAAGGCAGTTGGGCTCAGACTATTTCTCTGAGGCCAGCTTCTGATTGACGAAAAATGCAGGGTGAAAAAAAGAAATCTTTGGGGGACTTTCCAGTACAAGATCTACCGCCGTAGACTTGTGAACCAATGGCGTAGTATCTTGGACGTGCAAAAGTAATTGTAAAAATCCTATCCTATCCTATCCTATTTGAAGAATTATTTTTTTATTTTCATATTAAGTGATAAATTCGTTAAATTGTAACAAATTACTCTTTTCTTTATACTTTTTCTAAGATATTGCATTATCTTGTAACCGACCGTACCAAATTTATTACGATTTAAGCGCTAAATTTTAATTTTATTAGCCTAAACTGATCATCATCTTATTCGTCGTATTCTTGTCGAAATTAGAAGACCATCTTGACTTATTCATAAATAAAACAGAAAGATTTCGCTATATCCCGATCATTCTTATCGTCCATTAATATTTTTGCTTTCGTCAAGGGAATACAACGGATTAGGGGCGAAACTCGCTTCTCTTGTATAATTAATATTGTGTTACATCTTAATTACTTCTTAATACATTGTCTTGTTAATTAATAAATGATTTTTATTTATTCACTTCTCACGATATGTTCAGTTGGAGTCAGGTTTTGTCGAGTACAGTTTATTCATTATGGTGTCAAGAATACCAAACACCTTCTAGAAATATATTCTTCTAGTATTTATTATAATTTTAATTTAACTTTAATATGTTCTTTTAAAACTGTATGACACGGCATTCCTAATATATGCATGTTTTCAAATTATATTTTTATTAATTATATTATGTAATAGAAAGTGACTTCATGAATTATCAATATTGAAGTCATTTTCCAAATTGACGACTCTGTATCTATTTAATACAGGGAAAAAAACAGCCCTTGCTGAGTTTCTTGCCGGTTCTTCTCAGTACAAGGTCTCCCGCCGTAGATTTGCGAACCGATGGCGTAGCTTTTCGACATTCACAAGTGCTTGTAACAGCCCAGACTGAATAAATGATTTTGAATTTGAATTTGAAATAACATCTTAATTATTTAAAGCAATGGAATAGTCGCGTGACTTTTAGGACTTGCACTCTTCCCGACTGACTGAATAATGCCCTCAACCAAGTCATATGTCATTATTACACCTCTTAAAATCAAATGTGTTACTGTGTTCCGCCACGCGGCTCACTGTGCTGCCATCTATTGGATAATGTCACAAACAGAAAAGAGACAGTAGTCAAACCCGCAATCTATCATCATGGCATAACCTCAAGCATGAGACGTAGAATTGCATATTTACATTACAATGACTGCGCATAAAAATTAAGGTTTTAACAATTGTATTAATTTTAACATTGTTTTTTGTTTCCCTCAGCAGAGCGAGGCTGAGGTATCGATCAAACTCAGCCATAGCCTTGGCCATAAGGGCCCTAAGGCTTTTTTTTAAATTTATTATGGACAAACAGTTACATAAATGATAATAATATATTGACGACCTCCATAGTCGAGTGGATAATACACCGGTTTCAAGGTGTCGCCATCTCTGAGGTCCCGGGTTCGAATCCCGGTGGGGGCAGATGTTTGTGTGATGAATGCGAGCATTTGTACCTTAGTCATGGTTGTTGATATATATTTCAATAAAAATTATTTATATATGTATAATATATGTATGTCTATCCGTTACCCTAGATCCCATAACACAAGCCTTATAGAGCTTAGTTTGGGCTAGGCTAATTGGTGTAAGTGTAACAAATATTTATTTATTTATATATTATATGACTTATATCTAAGCCTTTATTCCACTAAATATACAAACTAAACGAATTAACTACTAAACAATATCCATGAATTATCAGCATGATATACCTAACCAGAGTGATATAACCAATGACGGATAGTTAATTTAAAGTTATTTTAAAAACAAAAGAAAAAATTATTTATTTATACACTTTATTGTACATGTAGTAAATCATATTGTTATTAAGACTATAAAGTAAACAAAAGGTGGACTTATCTCTAAAAGAGATTTCTTCCAGTCAGCCCTAAGTAGTGGAAGTAGTAGAATGGTGAGATGACTCAAGTGTATTCGAATCTAGTATTAATTTTTAATTGAATATTTATTTTAACAATATGTATATCTAAAAGATAACACCTATACAGTATAAAATCTTATCTCTATAACTTAACCTGTGAAATGAGATTCTTAAATCTTCCTAAACTAGTACAAAACATGTCCACATCACTAAAACTCTCATTATATCTGGTACAAGCTCTTTTGATAAAGCTATTATTTGCATAGCGGGTGTTAGTAAATTTGGCTTGAATGGAGGAGAGGAGAGCAACGCAAAAAAGCAAGGAGAAAGCACGGTCAGCACTGCCTTCCAAAAAAGGGCATATTCCCTTGAAGGCGTGGTACACCAAAGTGGCTTCGACCTGTATGGATGGGGTCTAGTCGTGAAAACGCAGCAAGCTGCGGAGAATGGTAGACTAAGGAGGTGATTAACTATTATAAACTTATAAATTTATTAATGTTAAAAATATCTTATATAAAGTCTATATAAATATATGAGGTACATTATGTAAAGTTAAAAATAAGTCAATCCACTTCAAATTGCTAAGAAACCAATTAATTAATTGTTAATAAATTTTTAGTGTTCTCTGTCAAGATTATTTAATTAGTCTGTAGTTATTTTACTGATTGAACAAATTAATGGGTGAGAATAAATTATTATATAATTTAAATTATAAATCCATGGTCGCGAATATGTTTCTTCAGAGAAAATGATATTGCCTGTGTGTTAATATTTGCAATTTTCATTTGTTAGATTCATAATTCAAGCTACGAGCTATATGAAAAAGCTCGATATGATATAATGACACGCAACTTATTTTGAATTACACTTGTTAATTTAAGTGGGCATTTTTATAGCTAGAAGACTTAATCATCGTTTCGGTCAGGCAAAAGAGTGGCCAAGCGCCAGGGTACAATATCAACGTTATAAAACAAGTAGCAACAAGCACATGTGACTGTGCATAAAGTGACCATCCTTTGCTTATAAAGTAACACCGCAAGAGGATAAAATTGTGTATTAACAATATAATTGAGTCGTATAGAATCAAAAACAGCAATCTGACATTTCACTAAGTTATAAGTAATTAAGAAAAAAGATATCCTTTTCTAAACGAATTGCCAAATCCACCACACACACTGTAATTTAGTTAAATAAAAGTTTGTGTTTTGATGAAATAGAAAATCGAGTCGATTGGATTAAAAATAAATAAATATAATTAAAAACAAAAATTCAGAATTCTTTTTTTGATACTGACATTTGATTTTTGCTTTGATTCTAAGCAAATACCAGATTGCTGTTTTTGTTCCTAACTAATTCGATTAGTATGTCGACTTTAATAAGTCGATTTATTTATGAAAATATAATTTATGTTCATGTGAACATAAAAAAAAATCAAGTTTATACATTTATATGTATTTAACTAGAAGTACCTAATGGAGAAATGCATAGGTTTTTTATGTATTTAAAAGTAAGTTCCACAAAATGTTACCGATTCGCCTTGTCACAGATTTAAATCAATTATCAAGAATACTCCTATGAAAAATGGTTTTTGTAACATAAAGGTATACTGCCTTACTTTTTGGGGGTTGCAGAGGTTCATTTATAGGCAAATGTATAAATTTTTATAACAAGATTCCACATAGTGTAGCTGAATATTCTTTTCGTAAGTTCAAGGTACATGTTAAAAAGACAATCATGAGTAAGGGCTATTATTACAAAGTCAATGAATATTTAAATGATGATAATGCTTGGTGTTGATTTGAATACATTACATTCTAAAGTGTAAATATTTATTTTAAATGATGCCAATGCTTGGTGTTGATTTGAATACATTACATTCTAAAGTGTAAATATTTGATTTCCCGTGTAAATTGTAAACACAAATGTACATTGTATGATAACGACATGATTTATTGTAAATGTTGTTATTGCTTTTGATAAAGCTAATAAGTTGCACCCATTCTTCTTATCAGCTAAAAATACGTCCTGAATAATATTTTGTCGATTCAAAAGAGTTTTCTATAAAGTCATTCTATCTAATATATATAAATCTCATGTCACAATGTTTGTGCTCAATGAACTCCTAAACTACTTAACCGATTATAATAAAATTCGCACACCATGTGCAGTTCGATCCAACTTGAGAGATAGGATAGTTTAAATCTCAAATTATCGTTGCAATTTTAATTTATTGCTAATTATTTTGCTGTTATTATTTGACAGTCACATCGCCATAAAATGTCTTTCATCGCATACGCTGCGAAGAGTAATGTCTACCCATGCGAAGCAGGGACGGGCCGCTAGTATTTGAATAAAGATACTTTTGATATGATTATGCTATGAATCTCACAGGAATCAGATGTACTAAAGGGGCTGTAACCATTTTTACTTCGTAGCTACAAGAAATTAAGGATGGTTTTTAATTGGATTCAAATGGATTGGACTTTGATTAGATGAAAAAACAAAAGTATGGTATTAGCCTTGAGTTACTTAGTAACACTCGACCGCCAACTAAAATCCTGCGTTCGTTTACTCGTGCAATTAGCTTCCCGCAAGTTGAAGTCGAACTGCGAATACAGATGCCGATCGTTAGCGGTTCTCGCACGAATGACGTTAACACCTCGAGCACCGGGAAGTTTGCTCGGAAACGGAGCTGTTTGTACGGCTACGAATTTTATGTACAGCTAGTTCGCTGCTGCGTTTGATTGTTTGAACCTGCAGTTTGAAAGTGGAGCTTCAAGTTTTTTTTTTTTTTTTGGACGGTCTTATGTTGAAGCCGCAGATGGCTATGTTTTTTATACTACAACGGTAGCAAAAAGGCTTACGGCCTGCCTGATGGTAAGCAGTCACCGTCGCCTATGGACGCTTGCAACACTAGGGGCATCACAAACGCTTTGCCGACCTTTTTAAAAACCTATTTACTCCCTTTTTGAAGAACCCCATACTGTAATCCCCCGGGAAAGCCTCAGCAGGGAGCTCGTTCCACAATCGGAGCGTGCGCGGAAGGAAATTACGTTGAAATCGCACTGTGCGTGACCATTTAGGCTCCAGCATGTGAGGATGAACACCCTGCCGATGGCGAGCGGTGCGATGCTAGAATGTGGCCGTGGGCATCATGTCGAACAATTCTTTGGAACACAACCCGTTGTATAAGCGATAGAAAACACACAAAGAGGCACAGTCTCTTCTCAGACTTAAGGGCTCAATACCGCATGTGAGTATGGGATCGTCAACGATACGCTCAGCGCGTCTTTGGACCGAATCAAAAGGATCAAGTTGGTATCGAGGTGCTCCCGCCCACAGGTGGCAGCAGTACTCCATATGGGGCCTGACTTGCGATTTGTATAATAGCAGTCGTTGCCTCGGAAGGAAGTACCGCTTAGCTCTGTTAAGCACACCTAGTTTTTTTTTATGTTCAGCTTTGCAATGAACGTGGAAGGCGCACGAACAGAAGGTTAGGCGCCTTGCCTGCTAACGACACTGGCGACCTTTCCGGAGTCGTTAGGGTCGGTACAAAGAAGTGGAAGCAAATTGAGCGCGCCTTCTAGTGGCTCGGACGCTCAAGATCGCCCTGTAGTGGAGGGAGAGAATCTGCCCGGTACGTGACGGTACCGGGTATATGTTTGACGAGGGGTGTGTGGCCCGGGACGCCGCTCTCGCCGACGAGCGCGGTCTGTGATAGTCAAGTTTTTTTTTTTTTTTTGCTAAAGTTGACAAACAAGCAGGCTGCCCACCTGATGGTAAGTGGTAACAGTCGCCTATAGTACATGTGGTTCCCACGAGATTCGCAGCAAATCTGCAAACCTCATAAGAACCACAGTGTACGTTGCCAACTTGTGACATAAGATGTAAAGTCACAGTACCCAGTAATTTCACTGCCTATCTTACCCTTCACGCCGGAACACAGCAAAGCGAACCCTGCTGTTTGGCGGCGGAAATAGGTAAGACGGAGGTACCCATGCAGACGACCCTGGTACAGAGTCTACCTCCTAGATTTTCGATTGGAAATACAGCTGTTAGGTTTCTTTAAAGGGACTGGTTATCCTACCAACTTGCTGGAATAATACTTTAAGGATCTAGGATCGTAAATTTATTGATTTAACTAGCCGTGCCCGTTAGTTATGTTCGTGTGCGTAGGACGCTTATACGCAGGATATACCGTTGAGGTATCGATACCGTTACCCGATACAGTATCGCTCGTCAAGCATCGAAAATACTCGATATCGATTAAGAAGTATCGAATACCTAATATAATAGGTATCGATTTAATCTACGGCTGGCACACGGCCAGCAGTGTGGCCGCACGTAGGAACGAAGCGATACCGTTGAGGTATCGATACCGTTACCCGATACAGTATCACTCGTCAAGCATCGACACTTACCCGGTATCGATTAAGAAGTATCGGATACCTAATATAATATGTATCGATTAAAATTACGGCTGGCACACAGCCGGCAGTGTGGCCGCACCTAGGAACGAAGAGATACTGTGGAGATATCGATACCGTTACCGGATACAGTATCGCTCGTCAAGCATCGAAAACACTCGGCATCGATTAAGAAGTATCGGATACCTAATATAATAGGTATCGATTTAATCTACGGCTAAAACACGGCCAGCAATGTGGCCGCACGTAGGAACAAAGCGATACCGTTGAGGGATACCTCAACGGTACCCGTTACCCGAAACAGTATCGCTCGTCAAGCATCGATACTTACACGGTATCATTTTTTTATTTATTAAGGAAGAGCAAACAGCTACAAAATAGAAATAAATACAAATCAATACACAAAAGTTGGCAATCTTGTAGCCCATAGCTCTATCCACGTGTTAAATTAATAATAACAAAAACACAGTCGCAAGCCGCTGTATAATACTAACAGTAAAAAAATAAATTTCAATTGTGTTACAAAGTTGAACACAAAATAAAATAAAACTATATACGATTTGAACAACTAAAATAACACATAAAATTTAAAAAGAGTTCAACAATTTTGCAGCTCTTTGAAGATATTTTGGACAATTCCGACAATCCTATTACTATTATAAAGGCGAAAGTTTGTAAGTATGGATGTTTGTTACTCTTTCACGTAAAAACTACTGAATGGATTTGAATGAAACTTTACCACAATATAGCTTATATATCAGAATAACACATAGCTTACAATTTTTGAGGTTTCTATGAGGCCGTAAAAAAACTCATTTTTTGCGCTTACATTGCAAACGCTGACTGAATCCTACAAGATAGATCAAAACAATTTACTACAGTATTGTACAACTTAAAAAGGTCTACAAAAAAGTCCGTGTTGCTATATGTTTATCTCTTAGGAATAACCCACAAAAGGAAAAAGATCGTTAAATGTAGTTTATAGGAGCATACTGCAGTAGCTACCTATAGGCCTATGATTAGGGCTCTGCAGTGCTTAGTTACCGTATTTCTTACTTATTACTAGACTAGATGGAACGAACCTGAAGTCCACGCGAACGAAGTCGCGGGCAAAAGCTAGTATCTTTATAAATTGTAACCTATCTGTTCTTTTGATGTATAAGATATATTTTTTATAATTTTATTGGTATTTTTTATAAAGTTTACAAACGCATTTAACGTTAATAACTAAATTTGTAGAAGACTGTGTCGCAGTTATTAGCGTCCACCTCGAACAACTTTTTAACAAAAGAAAACTATTGATAAGTTTTATCAAAATAAATTTAGCAGTTTTTACGTAAAACAATTATCCATCCATATTTACAAACTTTCGCGTTTTTAATATTAGCAGGGATTTCTTATAATCAATTAAAATATTTCAAAAAGAAATAATTTGTCAATATTTATACATATTAAAAATTGCATTTACGAGTGATCACCAGTTTACAAAAATTCATGTCAATGTTAATTTAAAACAAAAATTATATATACAGCTCATATTAATTGTAACATCATCAATTTTTAATTTTGTCTGGAATAGTCTGGAATATCATGACATTATTAAGGTGTGGTGATGACAGATGAGTTCTGGTGATTTTTACCGGCGGTGGCTCAAGTGGTATGGACTATCATTTTTGGCGGCAACCTATGCTCAATAACCACAACGAGATCTTCAAAACACCTTTCTTTTTAACAATATATGAAAGCTTGAGTTTCGTTAGCAATCAAATTACCTCAACACGAAAAGGCAATTGCTAAGTAGTAATTCGGTCTTGCGAAAACAGAACGAAGCGAAATTTACCGAGGTTCCTCCAACCTGTATTGTTCGTTGCCCTGTTTCCTGAACATTTATCTGAGAAAGCATCCCAGCAATTAACCAGGATATAAATCCCAGGGCAGGAGCGCCACAAATCACATTTCAACAGCCCTCGGGTTAGGGCACAATTTACGTTCCGTTACGACATTAAGAGTCTCTTGGCTTTCTATTGATCCACTGTGTTTTAAATCTTTCTTTAATTTAATTATAAAAGTAATAAGAAAGAAGGTCGGTACAAGGAGACTAAGACAGTACCATTATCGGGCACACAATACTGTAATACTGTAATTCGTTCATTCATTATTTGATATTGAGATTTTATCAAATATATTAAGAAATATATCAGATCGTATTGATTTGGTTTATTGTAAGTAGGGGGTAGGCAATCAGGTAAGTAGGTAGTCTACCCATAAACATGGCAAGTCTATACCAGCAAAGCCTTTGGTGATTATCAAAAAAAGAAAAAGCAGCACAGGAGCGACCCATGTGGGCCTATATCCAGCTGTGGGTGTCTACTGGCTGAAATGATAAAAATGAAGATGAATTATCCATATTGGTGTACAGCAGTTTCCTCATTTGATTCTGAATATATAATATCGAAAGAACGAAATCAAAATAATCTTTATTCAACATAGACCTTTACAGGCACTTATTGACGTCAACAAACAAAACAAAAAAAAAGCTTAAAAAAAGCAAAAACCTTGTCCGTACGTACGAATAAGGAAAAAAAAAATATTGACTCGACACCTGTTCGGAAATTGGGAGAGCCTTCTCGAGAAGAACAGGCAAGAAACTCTGAAGGTCTATTTTTTATCTCCTCTTTTCATTGTTAATAATTATAATAATATAATATAAAAATACAATATAATATAAGATACAATCATACCTAATACGATTACAGTCGCATGTATGTTTACATACACATATAAAAATAATACAATATTATAAATAATGTTGTTACCAAACATGGCTCTATGAATAGTGTCCCTATTCCCAAATAGTGTGATCATTTAGATAGTCACTTACTTTATAATAACCTTTACTCATGAGAAAACGCAGAGAACGGTCCGAATAATCAACAAACAACACGTTGTAATAAAAACCCATTTTTTGGCATAATTTAAGCATCGAAGTATCCCTATAGACCTAAAAATAAACAAACAAATCCAAGGAAATATTCTGAACAAGCCCCAAATGTTCAAAGTTCAATAATTAACTTCTTTATTGTGTTCTTTCTGCTGAACAGGGCTTCGGATAAAGTTCTTGTGTCAACTGATTTAAAATTCAGACCCCGCTGACGAGGCCACGCGTGATCCCATTCCACGTCGGAAACTAAACACGAGGGTATGATAAAACAATATTTCATTATGGATGTCATGTCGCATTGGCTTGGGGGTTTATAAAAATCAAATAAGTAAGGCAATATTTTTATTCTGTGGGTAAATTGCATTGATCTTGAAAGTAATTTAAGTAGGCTGGTGTCTTCTTCATACACTTAGAAAATGACACGGGAATCAAAGTGGAATGGGGCTACAAATGGCTTCATCATCATCATCATCATCTCAGCCTATCGCCGTCCACTGCTGGACATATGCCTCTCCAATCGATTTCCAGCGCGATTGATCCTTGCCACCTGCATCCAACAAGACCCAGCTACTTTTACTAGGTCGTCGGTCCATCTGGTAGGTGGGCGTCCCACTCTGCGCTTGGTGGTACGTGGTCTCCAGTCAATAACCTTTCTGCTCCATCGACCGTCCAATCTTCGTGCTATGTGGCCAGCCCATTGCCACTTCAGCTTACTAATCCTATGGGCTATGTCAGTGACTTTGGTTCGTCTACGGATCTCCTCATTTCTGATTCGAGATTTCAGAGAAATACCAGCATAGCCCTCTCCATAGCTCGTTGAGCAACTTTGAACCTTCTAAAAAGGGTTTTTGTGAAGCAGTACGTCTCAGAGCCGTAAATCATCACTGGTAACACACACTGGTTGTAAACCTTTGTTTTTAGGCACTGAGGAATGTTGGACTAGAAGACATTTCTTAATTTACCGAACGCTGCCCAGCCGAGTTGGATCCGTCTACTGACCTCTCTCTGAAAATTGGACTTACCTAATCGGACTCCTAGGTAAATATATTCGTCGACAATTTCAAGGTTAAAGTTCCCAACAGTTGGTGCGGTGTGTTCAATATGGACATTACACATGACCTTTGTTTTGTCCATGTTCATTTTAAGGCCCACTTGTCCACTTACGAAATCTCTTCCAGCCAAACTGCAGTTGCAAAAATTAACAAAAATGCAAACATAACAAAAGTACTTATTTTTTAATTTTTTTTCATCAAAATTGAATTCATTACATGAGCTTACCAGTCTGCCAGTATTAGGATCACATGACAATTAAAAATCGATTTAATCTCTCGATGTTCGCGTTACAACATTAATACAACTTCACTCAAATACGTTTCAAACATCGATCATTTTTGAAAATAAACACAATTTGAGAGATACAACAAACAGGCAATATGCCCCAGCCGTAGTATTCCCAGGTTCAGGCGTTCCTCGCCCCGGGGCAGTCCCTAATCCTGCTGGAGCAAGATTGATGGCTGCAGTCACTGAGGCGACAGCAGGATAATGAGCCGCGGGGGTGGCCGGCAGCGGGGATTATGTCGAAAGCAGGTTGCATGCAACTTGAAGTGCATTGGAAGATAACAGCGCTGTTATTGATGGCAGAAAAATTCTACGATAAAACAAATATTATTATCATTATATATTTGGTTAGATATTAATAAGAAAACAGTGTATTGTTTGATTCACCAAATTAATTTTATGAAATATACTTTGATCGCGACATTCTGACGAATAAATTGGAGTCACTGGAGCAGCGGAGGGACTCGGAAGTCCCTTTGTGTGTTCTATCGGCTCTTCAACGGGGAGTGCTCCGAGGAACTGTTTGACTTGGTACCAGCGGCACCATTCTATCACCGTACCACTCGACGTCGCAATAGACTTCACCCTTTCTACCTGGATCCGTTCCCGTCTAGTACGGTGCGTTTCCAGCGATCATTTCTTCCACGGACATGTAAGCTGTGGAATGAACTTCCTGTTGTGGTGTTTCCCCTGCGCTATGACATGTCCCTCTTCAAGAGAGTAATCTTATCTCGGTAGGCAGCGGCTTAGCTGCGTCCACCCCTGGGATTGCTAAGTCCATGAGCTGCGGTTCACGCTTAACATCAGGTGAGCCGCTTGCTCGTCTGCCAAGTAAGGCAATAAAAAAGAATACTCACAGACGAAGGATAAATTAAAAAATCAACATACATAATTAATATTTCAATTCATTCAAATTCATCAATTCAATATAGAAAACTACAAAAAAGTTTCTTAGATGTTTAATTATAGAGTTTGTAACCATTATAAAGATTATGAATCTTCTCTCGCATTTTATTAAAGTGAGAAGTCTGCTACAACGCCACTATCTAGATGCTACCTATTTATTTAAGTTACTCAACAATATGGTTGATGCCCCTTCACTATTAGAACAAGTTTACTTCCGTCTATCCTCGTAAACAAGAAAGAAACATTGGAAGAAAATTTTTATTCAGTGTTAAATTTACTAACACCCGCTATGCAATAATACTTTATCAAAAGAGTTTGTACCAAATATAATGAGAGTTTTAGTGATGTGGACATGTTTTGTACTAGTTTAGGCAGATTTAAGAATCTTCATTTTACAGGTTAAGTTATAGAAAAGATTTTTCTTTTTTTTTAAGAATACATTTAAATTAACTATCCGTCATTGGTTATATCACTCTGGTTAGGTATATCATGCTGATAATTCATGGATATTGTTTAGATAAAGTTAGTTAAATAGATAAAGTTATAGCTGAAAAAAAATTGTGAATACAAAATTCCATATCTTTGCTATATATTTTATTATACATATATATTGTATTTCATTATTTTATGGTGCCCTGGTGAAGTTTTATTAAAAACTTCCGCGTTTACAATATTAGTAGAATATATGTACATAGAAAGATTTATGATGCTGGAGTGAGTGGAGATACGGGACGAGGAAGACCTAGGCGAACATATTTCGAACAAATCGAAAGTGTCAAAAAAAAGGCCAGGTCAGAAGTACCCGCAATCGTCGAGCATGTATGAGGAATGTTATGAAAGTAGATGAAGCGAAAGAGATATGTAAAGACCGTAGCAAGTGGAAAGACGTAATCTCTGCCTACCCCCGTGGGAAAAAGGCGTGAGTGTATGTATGTATGTATGTAGAAAGTAACCGATTCAAAAAACAACTTTCGTGCGAGGTTTTTTACTTTTGTTGTCAACAATATCAGACACATTCTAGAAATAACGGTTTATTTTTTTAAAGCAATGGGATACTCGCGTGACTTTTATGACTCGCACTCTTCCCGACTGACTGAATACTATCGCTGACCAAGTCATATCTAATCATTACACCTTTTAAAATCAAATGTGCAACTGTGTGTTCCACCACGTGGCTCACTGTGCTGCCATCTATTGGATAATGTCACAAACAGAAAAGAGACAGTAGTCAAATCCGCAATCTATCATCATGGTATAACCTCAAGCATGAGACGTAGAATTGCATATTTACATTACAATTAAGACTGCGTTTAATAATTAAGGTTTTAACACTTTTTTTTACTTTTAATATACTTAAATATTTATTATTTATATTTATTTAAAGTCTTCACAATTTGAGTCCGTTATGACAGCTGTCATCCGCTGCATAGCTCATATGTGCAAATGTCAAAGTTTTTACTTTGTTTTATTTTTTTATTAAAGTTTAACGGCCTTGGATCAAAGTTTTTACGACGATCAAACAATGACAGTGACACCTGTCAAACCGCTGCTTCTTAGAGTTTAAAACCTTTGTTACATTCCTAAAGTTATGTTCATCTAATAATAGTAAGTGTAAGAGTGGACCGTTTTTTATGCTTTCGCCTATAAAAGCTACATTATCTCAGTATTTCCAGCAATTCTCACGGGAGCAGGCAAAGGCTTATATAGACCAACAATATGAAGCTTAAAAGCTCATTATTTTCCAGTTGATGCAGGAATTTCTAGGTTTAAATCTCGGGTTGGTAGGTATAATATTTATAATGTATTTATATAATATACAAGTGTGCTGTGTTTGTTACAATTACAAACCGTTGTTAATACACGATGTATCGATGTTTTAACATCGATGTTTATGAACGATACCTCGATATTTTATAACATCGATGTATCGTTTACATCCCTAATGGAGATCGTCAATGATAGTCGATTTTTACACGCTTTTTATTGACTTACTCTGTCCGTTTGTTTGTTTGTTTGTTTGTCATGATCAAATCTTGTAATCGATTTTTCGACCACTTCTACTGCTCCAATCGAGCTCAAATTTTTTTTACATGTGTATTCTAGATGACAATACAATATTCAATCATTTTCGAATCATAAAAATACATAATTATGTTGTAATAAATTAAAAACTTTTTAATATGAGAAAAAATCCAATGTCGATGATGTAAATTTTTGATATGTCAATATTAAACATTTTCACTGCTCCAAATACATTTTTATCATTTATTACAAGATTATTAATAATATCATTTAATAATAATGTAGAAATATCACTATTTAAAAACTTTTTAATAACACTAATAAATTTAATCTGTCATTTTCCCATGGACATCCTTTGACTTAATTTGAATTTTTCTTTATGTTTGTTATAATAATCACGAGACTAAAAAGTAGTAAATAAAAAAAAAATTAAAAAAAACTTTTTAAAAAACACGCTTTTTACGCAAAGACTAAAAAACGTTTGAAAAAACTTTTGTTTGTTATAAAGACTAAAAAACATTTGATCTAAAAAGTAGTAAATAAAAAAAATTAAAAAAAACTTTTTAAAAAACACGCTTTTATTAAAAAGACTAAAAACCGATCTAAAATCTTGAAAATAAAAATAAAGTCACGCTTTTAGAAAATTTGGGTACATATCAAGAAAAGAAATGTGAAATCTTTGCATTATTTCAAATATCCCTGGTTACAGCGAGTGCTTGTCTTAAACAATACAGATTGTGGAGCGCAGACGCTCCCTAGGGATCGCGGCACTTGCCGATAAGAAGTTGCGGAACCTGTAATTATTGTTGGGAGACACATTCCCGTGGACTGGCTCGATTCCAGATACTGTCTGTTCAGATAAACTTCAGAGGGTCAACTCGCTCTGTTGTGTTTGATAGCTACTTGTTATTTTTCTCCCGTTTGAATGCGAGAAAATGCACTTGGAGCGTTGGACATCACATATTTCCAAGTAAGATTACGGTAACGTTTTATTGCTACAGATGGCAATTTAAATTTTAAATTATAATATATTTTAAAATTAATAACAGTCACATCTTTAGAAATACGCGCATCAGGCTCTTTTTCAGTTTTGTAAGACTGTCCAAAATATATATTGTTTCTTGATGAGTCTTTGAGACATCATTGTATTGACAACACATCCTGACAATTGGATTGTAAAAGGAAGTAAGTATTATTTTATTCATTTATATTTGGGAAACAAACAGTAAACATTTTACTTAATAATACATAAAAATTATTTATCATACACCAGTGAAGTTTTCACTTAATAACTAAAACACGTTTAAAGTAGATCGCAGAACATTTTCAGAAATAATATAGTAGTAAAAAAAAGACATGGAACGCCACGGGTCACGGATAATACACGAATACTGCTATTAAGCTTATCAACATTTAACAAAAAAAGATCGACAGATCCAAAATTGTTGTTATAAAAAGAAGATGTCGCTACATGAAAGACGGTTGCAACTTGTGTCTGAAGTCGAGGACTCTCTAGGGCGAGTCTCGGAATGGGGTGCAAAGAACTTAGTCAAGTTCAACCCCACGAAGACACAAGTGTGCGCGTTCACTGCGAAGAAAGACCCATTTATCGTAGTGCCTCAGTTTCAGGGAGTCGCTCTTCGTATGTCCGAATCTATTGGGATTCTAGGTGTGGAAATTTCAGCCACGGTGCAGTTCGGGAGTCATTTGGAGGACAAAGCCAAAATGGCAAGCAAAAAATTGGGTGTTCTCAACAGAGCGAAGCGGTACTTCACGCCCAGTCAGCGTCTGATGCTTTATAAAGCTCAAATACTGGGGGGGATATTTGGGAGCTGGAGCCCCCAAATATCACCTCGACCCTTTTGACTCCCTGCAAAGGCGTGCTTTCCGTATCATCGGTGATCCCAATATTACGGCCTCAACAGAGACCTTGGAGCAGCGGAGACTTTGGCTCTCTGTGTGTTCTTTATAGGCTCTTTAACGGAGAGTACTCGGAGGAACTATTTGCAATGGTGCCTTCGTCACCTTTTTACTATCGCACCACCCGCCACCGCAGTAGAGTTCATCCATATCACATGGAACCGATCTTGTCTAGTACAGTTCGGTTTCAGCGTTCATTCCTTCCGCGTACATGCAAACTCTGGAATGAGCTCCCAGCTGCGATGTTTCCTGAGCGCTACGATATGTCTAACTTCAAACGAGGCTTAAAAAGAGTATTTCTCTCCAGGTAGGCAGCGGCTCAGCTGTGCCCCTGGCACTGCAGATGTCCATGAGCGATGGTTACCACTTACCATCAGGTGGGCCATTTGCTCGTCTGCCACCGTATGGAATAAAAAAAAAAAAAAAACATGAACGATCGAAAACAGTGTTCTTACAATAACTTGTTCGTCTGAGTGGGAGGTGAAACGACGACATTTCTGCTAGAGTTCAGTCAGGGCATCTAAATGAAACTTAGAACAAATGGGGAATCCAAATAATCGTTTATTCATTTAAATAAGAATAATAAATCCCTTTTCGTACGTCGACTTTCCAAGGATATCAAAGTAGGAAGCGTACAATCATTATAATGTTTGAAAGTAAGGAACTTTACGAACTTATTCTGAATTCACTCAATTAGATTTTTGTATTTCTTATACTGAGGGTTCCATGCTGTAGATGCATACTCTGAGATGGACCGTACAAATGACTCGTATAGTAACATTAGCGTAGAAATATTCCCGAAATCCCTTCCAATCCGGAGACCAAATCCCAGCATACTGTTACGCCGGTGGCTTAGTACTTTTTTTTTTTTTTTTTTTTTTTTATTGCTACAGTTGACAAACAAGCAGGCTGCCCACCTGATGGTAAGTGGTAACAGTCGCCTATAGTACATGTGGTTCCCACGAGATTCGCAGCAAATCTGCAAACCTCATAAGAACCACAGTGTACGTTGCCAACTTGTGACATAAGATGTAAAGTCACAGTACCCAGTAATTTCACTGCCTATCTTACCCTTCACGCCGGAACACAGCAAAGCGAACCCTGCTGTTTGGCGGCGGAAATAGGTAAGACGGAGGTACCCATGCAGACGACCCTGGTACAGAGTCTACCTCCTAGGAAAAGTACAACTTCAAAAGTGATTTTCTGTGACTTAAAAACGTTTTCAGCAGGCTGAAACCTCGTTTCAGGCCGTTTCAGAAGTAGCTCTTTCACATACAAAAAAATCTAAATTACACCCAAGTTACAGTAGTTTTCAGGCGCCTGAAACATGTTTTCAGTACGTTTCAGGCTACCCTCTATCCAACGCCACAATAACCTGAAAACCCGTTTTCAGGCGTTTTCAGGACCCCTTATGAGCCATTAAGCCTATTTCAGTAAAAGGACATAAATTTCAATAGGAGTGAAAGAGATAGCAATAGTAGAAAGAGACAGATATAGTTAGAACATTCGAGAAGTATTAGAATGAGAAAACATCGTTAGAAAGAGATAGACAAACACAGAATATTCGAGAAAGATAGTACGGGAATATTCGAGTATTGTGTGACAAGGATAGCACAAGGAAGAGACAGTTATACTCGAAACGTCTCGAACGCGCGACGTCATTCCTACGCGCTTATGTATGGGACTACACATTCGAGTGTGTCCGCGAATGTTCTGGCAAGAGTGGCAAGTACCTTAGGGGACTATATAAGGCTGTGTCCGGCCGCCGGGAAGAGTATTGTTTTGCGATACAGTGCGAAAACATCTAAGAAGTGATATTGGAGAATTAAGAAGCGACTTTCAGTGCTTTCAGTGAAGTTATTAGTGACTGTTAGTGTACTAATTAATAAAAGTTCAGTGTTTTGGTAGACCGCCGTTTGATTTACTGACCCCAGCTCGTAACAATACGATATGCTTTAGCAACAATATTGTGATAATGCAACGAAAAAAATATTTTAAAAAAATAGAACCAACTTCAAAATTGTACGCAACTAACTAGGTATTTTATTTGAAGTCGGTGCCTGCCGAGAATTATAGGAAAGTAAGAGTGATGAAATTAAAGCATACTTATCTAACCAAACACGATACCCCTCCCCGGGCACCGACTTCAAAAAATACCTACTTGGTATATCAAAGTTAGTTTATTTAAGACAGAAGTTATCGTATTTATTTTTTACTTTTTAGTTCTTTTATATTCTTACGTAACATACGTAAGTTAGTTGTGTACAATTTTGAAGTCGGTTTTTTTTTTTTTAATATTTTTATTTCATAATTTTTTAACTAAAGTCGTAGGTAAGTCCATAAAGGTTCCTCATATTGGTTTTGTAGGTAGATATATATATTTCTTTCTTATTGTAGTTATAAGTGAAATTTTAGTTGTGTTGTGTTTCTTCATTCAAAACTTACGTAAGGTACGATTGATTCGGTTTTTTTTGAAGTCGGTTAATAAAAAATTCTCTATCTCAAAAAGCACGCAACTGATTTCGATGAAACATGCAGTGTCCCATTTTTTGTTCCTTTTTTTTGTGGGGGGAAAATGCTCCTTCTGCACCTTGTCACCGCGCTGGCTAGGCGCGGCCGTGTGTGGGGCTCTCCGGTAGAGGATCGGCCTACCCACTAAAAACCCCCCGGTGTCCTTCCAGCCCATATCGGGGCGCGTGGCGGGGTGCGCTTTTCGCGACGCTACCGCCACACGCCCACTAACTTGCAGTATCCCTAATTTGAACAATACCTAGTAATAACTAGGTTTATGCTATTAAAAACACGGTGTACTATAATTACTTTTATTTGGAATTATCCACACTTATAATTCGTCACTTATATATATTTAGGTTATCACAAGAGGCACCAAACAACGGAATGCCCACATGGTCGCCTGCATTTATCATTACACCTCGGTTACTCTCAAGTGATAGTCAGTTTAATACTTTCTAGTTTCTAAAACATTTACAGATATAGGACATAATTATCTATATTATCTTAAATTGTGATTAGTATTTTATTTTATGTAAATACATTATAAAGTACGATATTACAAATATCAGTTTAATTGAAACATTATGAGTAACTTCCTATAAAAACTATATACTGATTTTATGGCTTGGCTACTAGCACTTTTGAGCCACAACCAAACACTGATTGAGAACACTTTTACAGATTAGTTATATATTAAATAACTGATTATCTACGCGTATAATTATACATATCTAATACTAGTAAAACTAAAGAAGAATTACTTAGATCGGACTTGTACTTCCGGAGATTTGCGAACACAAACATAACAACATACATACATACATACATACACTTTTCAAAGGAGATGTCCCATATTGGTTTATAGTAACTAACTCGGGTAAATTTGATATATTTGGATAGAAGGCTCTAAAAGAAAGTAATCGCCGTAAGTCATATTATTTTCAAGACCCCCGATTTTTAATAATTCGTATTCTAGTATAATAAAAAATGAAATATCTTTAATGCAATAATTACACATTGCTTAATAAAAATTATCAACAAGCCTTTTAAAAATCTAAATACGTACATAATTGCTTTAATGAACCGAATATTTCTAATTTTGAGAAGTTTTTAACTAACAAAATATAGGGACTGCTATGTTACTTAATGTATGTTATCTAGAGCCAGAAAAAAATATTAATAAAAAATCAACTGACAAGTCAGGCACCTGCTGTCAATGTCATAGTTTTGATTCTATGATTATGATCAGTAGAATCATAGATTAAATGTATTCTATGATTCAACATAACGGAAAATATCAAACATAGAGTAAGATAACGATAGTCACAGATTAATAAAAACATCATTAAGGTGTTGCCATAATGAAATATTTCTTATAAACATGTTTTATTTATTTAAAAATAATTGGGGGTGGTAAAAATATTTCTTTTATTTGTTTCATACTTCATATTTTTTCGGCTTTCAATTTAATGTAGTTTGGTGTTTGTTAGTTAACGCTGATCACAAAAAACCAACCTCCTTGTAATAAGAGGACATCTCCTTTGGCAGATTTATCCAGACGCTGATATAGACTAACATATACGAAAATTGACCAGTTCTGGAAATATTACATACATACTTGTCAAATTGACAACCTCCTTTTTTTGAAGTCAGTTAAAAAGACAGTTTATAATCAAGATGAACACCCAAATCTTTCACCTCACTCACCCTGTCCGTTAGAACCTTTGCAGCGAGAAAACGTTTGCAAAACCGTTGCACGCTCTAGGTTTAATATTTGTGTTTAGTAATGATAAAATAACAAGAGAGTCAATTAACGAATTATTAATTATATGCAATGTGTGTATCTTACAAATGAATTATCTATGCAAACATTAATTGATTACAGTAATAACTTAACATTAAATAACAGTACACTAAGCTGCAGTAATCTCTTGACATCAGACGCGCTCTCATTGTCAACTGTAAAGCTTTTTAAATTTGTCACCGCACGGACAGAACAATAATTTTGTCAAAATTGTCCACTCCATGCAAATAAAAGAGGACAATGCTACACGATTATGAAAATTAATAGCGGCCCGGTTATAGAGGACAGCCAGTGTTTAACTATTAATTTAATTGCACGTAAACAAGAGGCGCTTAATTTCGTGCGTTTAAAAAAATACGCGTGGTGCTACAGACATATTGCAGCGGTAAATTGTGGTTTATTATTGTCAGAATTTATTTTATTGTCTACTAGCTTGCTACTATTACAAACTACTTCTATGTTTTCATTTATCCCATGTAGGAATGAAACGATACAATTAAATATGAGTACTTACTCGATTGAAGCCACCGCAGGAAGAGACTGGATGTCCACCGCCAGAGATAGAAAAGAATGGAATTCTTTGGAGGAGGCTTTTACCATAAGGGGGTCCCACATTAACCAAATAATTAAATTAACTATATTCTGCACGAAATAGATTTTTTTACGAATTTATTAACAAACATTACGAATTACGAATTTATATAAATACTATCTGACCCGCGCCCACTTCGTTGGGCATAATATTAATAATCCCCGAAGTGAGCACGAAAGCGAACTGAATTAAACCCGAAGCCATCGCGCGCCGTCCGCTGATGATGATGATGATGATGATGATGATGATGATAATGATGATGATGATGACACTCAACAATAATGTGGCTTTCTATTGGTGAAAGAATTTTTAAAATCGATGATGATGATGATGATGATGATGATGACACTCCGCAATAATGTGGCTTTCTATTGGTGAAAGAATTTTTAAAATCGGTTGAGTAGATCCCGAGATTACCCCTTACAATTTACAAACACACAAACTTTACTTCTTTATAATATTAGTATAGATTTGAATGGAATGGATGTATAATTTGAGTTTGTGATTTGATTGTGTAATTTAACGAATTAATGTAGAATGAAATAAAGCTTTATTATTATTATTTATTTAGGTAGCTTAATTTACGCGTCTTTATAAGACAGTCCTTTATAAAACGTACACGGAGATACAGATCCAACGCGTAGAAGCCATTTAAGCAAAACTTAATGAAAGTGTGCGTGGAGTGTACCAACTGGGTCTAATCTCTATCTGCATCATGAAAAATGCAGATAAAGCCTATACCAAGTTGGATGCACAAAAAGTATTGTCAATAGTGGTCAAAAACTTTGTGGACTACTTCATTTCGATTTTGGCGGTAATAAGAACCGGACTATGGAAGAGACTTCGGTCAACCGCCTTCTCAAAGCCTCCTAATTGATTTAAATATTTATTTATTTATCTCTCTTCTTACACTATCTTTACAGGGCTTAGCCTAATGCGATAGTGCAACTATCTAATTATTTAATATAAAGCTATCCACTTATATGTATATACAAATTAACATTATAAACTAAACCAATAAATATGTACTTAATCCTGTCTACTTATAACATAAAATATACAGTGTCGTCCTTGCGAATTCACTCAGAGGACAAAAGAATGGCAGGTGGTGACTAGCCAGTCACTAAATGGGCCCCCCAAAAAGCAAACCAATATTGGTGCGAAGAGAGCAACATTGGTGTGAACGGCTAAGGGTGTAGAGAGGTGTGTCTGCGACAGCGATCGAGACGCCGTCGGCGTTAGGACATTATTACACTTCCACCCTTCGAGCATCTGCTCTTGCGACTCCACTCTGTCCGGCTGGATAAGGCAAGACAGAGGCGGGTGGCGTACGCCCCCCTGAAGCACATCAGTACCCTCGGTGCCACAACTCACCGACAGCTCGCCACAAGCTGCCCTGAGGGAGACTGACTGCACTGATGGGGCATTTAAGGCAGTCAAGAGGCATTAAATGCCCCACCAACGGGCGATGGGGTCATCACTTTATTATTATTATTACTTACTCGATACTTGTAAACCAAGTATCGAGTACGTATCGGTTAGTAGTACTCATATCAGTATAAATCAAAAGTCAATATTTCCTTTTAGCATTATTTATGAAAATGTTTACCCTGATTTAAGATTTTTGAATGCATCCATTTTTCGCTTTCGCCTAATAGGCAAAATGATATTTGATATTTTTAAAGAAGCACTACAAAAACAGAATTATTTTCGTGAATGTAATCATTAATAAAGAATATTAACATTTTTTGAAGATTTAATTTAAAATTTTCCAAAAATTTATCAATCGATACCGAGTAAGTATCGAAGCTTTACGACCCATACTGTATCGATATCTCAACGGTATCGTTTCATCCCTAACCCCATGGGGATTCCCTCTGAAGGCCATTATAATTCTGTAAATATATTTTCGTGTCTCGCCGTGTCCAGAAGTGCCAGAAGCGTATCGGTTTCATACATTTAATACTAGCTAATGCCAGCGTCTTCATCTACGCAGAATTAGTATGCACGCCGGAATAGCTCGCAATGGTAATTTTTTCCTGCTCACGTGAGACTTATTGTCATATTTTGGACAATTCACACAATATCTACAAAAATTGTAGCCTATGTGTTATTCTGATATATAATCGATGTTATGATAAAGGTTCATCAAAATCCATTCCGTAGTTTTTACGTGAAAGACAGGGGCCGAAACAAATTTACGGTTCAAAAAATCTGATTCTGCTGACAAAATTTTTTAAAATAACTGACATTATCTGACCATTGCCACGCGACTTTTTTTTGTATATTTGTATATTTCCATCTTTGGTACTTGATGTACTGGGTAAACTGGATTGGTCAACGTTGGGTCGGACACTTGCAAGATGCAATTGAGAAACTGACAACTTTACATTTCTCTTTATGTTTTTGAGTTGATGCATGTCGCTCAATAGCTTCGTAACTATATCATGATGCATCAATATTATGCTGCTTATGCCCACAACATAATAGAGCATCCTAGGCGGTTGCCCTCAAACCATCACTGGGCACTTAATGATCGAAGCAATGTGCTCACTAGTCAATGATTTTTCCCGGATGTCGCATGGCGTTCCCGGGGGCTACCTACATGCCTGAGGAAGGCCATCCCTGAGGTTTTAGTGGGTAGGCCTCTCTATTCTGGGGAGGAGAGCCCCATATAACCGCCGGCTCGCCACAGCCGGGGTATGCAATTTAATGCATTTTCCCCAGGGGAACAAAAAAGAAAAAAAAAATCTTGTCTATGATTCATAAAAATATAAACCAAAAATCTGACAAAACTGACCATTTTCCAAAAATCTGACTTTGTCTGATTTATCTGACTAGTTTCGGATCCTAGAAAGAGTGACGAACATCCATCCATACTAGTGATGTGCCGAGTCGCAGTTTTGCTGGATCGAGTCGATTCGAGTCAGTTTATACGGTATTCGATTCGAGCCCAATACTCGAATTATATGTTTGGTATTCGAATATTTCTAGACTCGAGTCTAGAAATTCGAGTCTGGAAATTCTAGTCCAGGCCAGAACTACAGGCGATTTTAGAACAAAATGGAAAAATAGAAAGGAATTAGCTTCAAACAGCGTGTAGGTTAGGTTAAACACAATGACACAAAAATAATAATGCTGTAATTGTTATTAAAATATTATAAACATTGAACAAAGACATAGAACATAGGAGCTTATGTAAACAATTTGCGATTAGAATACAGGCCAGTAAAGCATTCGAAAAAAAAAACAGTTTGCGAGTACAAGCGAGTTAACCGAACTCGAATACTAGACTCGAGTCATTAGGACTCGTATAAATAGAATCGAATTAGAGAGTAGGAACCGATTCTTCCTGACTCGAGTACCGGAAACGAGTCCGGCGTACTCGAATCAATATAAATTGGTATTCGAGTAGGCGAGTTCAAAGCAGGAATAAAGTCTGATTCGAGTCAAACCGTCAAACATCGCTAATTCATACTTACAAATTTTCGCATTTATAATGTAATAGGGATAGGTGATCTGTCAGTTTGTTTTTTTCTGTATTTCATAGATTTCTGTTCTCGTCTATCTTCCCTATAAGACGAGATCGAAATGGTATAACCGGGTCCAGTTTCTAGGTCCAATTTTATGACATAGTTTCAACAACATCATACAAATCACCTATAGGTTATAAGTCCTTTCTTTTTTAAGGCAATCAAGTAGACACTTATCAATTCTTATAACAAATTTGTTCGATTATAACTAGACTTAGTACTTTTTTGTTTCAGTGTCATCTAAAACATATAGTTAGCATTTCTTAACTAAACGGTTAAATTTTACAACGAACACTTAATAAGCTTGCCGTTCCAACGTACGGAGTGCACAAAACTGAAAGCTCTTTTATGGGGAAATGCAAAGCTTTTTACAACAAAGTTCCACAAAGTGTTACCGATTTGCCTTGCCACAAATTTAAGTCCCTTGTCAAAAATACTGTTATGAAAAAGCTTATTCTACTGTTAAGGATTACGTGAATGATGACGATGCTTAGGTTTAATTTTAATAACTCTTAATAACTACGAGTAGTTATTAAATATAATATAAATACTTTTAATAACTAGTCACGTTGACAAATATTTTGACTATTTTTTTCACCCTAGGATTTTTATTCTGTGTCGCCCACAACAACAGAAATCTCACATGCATAAACGCAAAGACCGGAACAAATTTTTGTAGGTCATACAAAATATCTGACCGTTCCGGGAATTGAACCCGCGACCCGTTGCGTAGAAGCCGATTTATGGCCGTTACAATGTGAACTTGTTTAAACTTGTAAAGGAAGTTGGATTCACACTATTTATCTGACGCCAGCTTCTGATTGACAACTCTTTAAAAATACAGGTAGAAAAAAAATGAGTCCTTGCTGGTTTTTGGTTACCAAGAACGGAAGTTGAAGAACTAATTTTTGATTTTGATGCAATAAGTATACAAAAAAAAATGGTTGCCTGTAAAGTCGGTTTTACGGGCGAAGATTTTACGTGACAACGTCTTTTTCTCGTAGAATATTTATTGATATGAATATAATTAAATTGCACAATAGGAACAAGGAATTGGATGAATTTTTAATTTTAAAGAATCAATTTGAAAATCAAAACACTTATTCAGATCGAAGGTTCAAATTTTTGCTAAATAAATTTGAAATTAATTAAAATTTGTAATAGTAAATGATGAAGTTGAAAATTAAAACATTTACTTAAATTAGATGTTAAAATTCTTGCTCAACACAGTTTAAATCAAGTTTTCTTATATCTGCCACTTTTTCTTAATATTTGTAATTTTAAAGAATCAATTCGAAAATCAAAACATTTATTCAGATTGAAGGTTCAAATTTTTGCTAAATAAATTTGAAATTAATGAAAATTTGTAAAATAATAATTAATTAATTAATTAATTTTAAACTAATAATTTACTTAACACTATCAACATTTATCAATAGTATGACATAACCTATAAAATCAGTTTCTCAACATCATAGTTGAGTGGGAGAGAGACGCAAGGCATTCGGCGGGCCTCTCTCTCGTTCGGTGACTCATCGTAACGTTACCGAGCGTTACACTTTTTCATAAGTGACTCCCAGCCGCAACCTAATTTAAGACGTTGTCACATCAATAAAGAAAAACATAGCTTTAAGGTGTAAAATGAAACACAATAAAAAACTATTGTTAAAAATAACAAAAATTACACGCTATCTAACTATTTAACTTTCTTAACAGATTATTTGATAGACATTCTATTTATTTTTCACCCCCAGATATTTTTAAATAAATAAATTTTTATCAAATAAAACCTCAGCACAATGAATATTTCCAACTAACTCTACATTTTACGATTCAGTCACTTGAAATCAGTAGCACTGTCAAATACACCACTATTTCAAGCGACATAAGAACGATTTCAACATAAAATTGTAACACGTAATCTATTGTCATATGTATAGTCCTGGTATATCTACCAAGGGACGCTTCGTATAACGAAGTTTCCCTGAATAATTCACCGGTGACGTCCGAAATTCTACTTTGCATCGGGAAATTCGCTCCTCCTTTACATTTGGGGACATTAGCGAATTGAGGTTGGTCAATTTATTTAGCGACCTCCAGCTGGCTTAGACTGTAGAAATATTAAGTACGCGATAGATATTTATAATTAATCTGTAGAAAGCAATTCTATACATGAAATATATTTCCAAAATAACTATCAGGGTGTAAGTAACTTGGTACAATTATTTTTCATACTCCTGAGCTGGTTATAGTATACTTTTCATCACGTTAAAATCGATAGGAGCAGAGCAGTGAAGGGAAATGTTGGGAAAACGGGAAAAGTTACTCCATTTTATAAGCTGCCGTCGCGTGTGCAACCTAAATCGTTAAAGCTACACAGAAATCATGTATGATGGAAATATTCTCTTTAAAATTATATAAAAAATATCCCACGGCAGCATATGTCTATCTTTTATGGTTGACTCACAATAACACGTGTAACTCCCGATAGCTTAGCAGTTCGAAGCTTTCTGATTATATTTGTCTACTCTTACGTTTATAACACTCTCAGTCATTAAAAATGCTATATAAAATGACTAATTAAATATATACATATACTCTTTCCCATGGGGGTAGGTAGAGATTACAGTTTTCCATTTGCTATGATCAAAACATATGTATATACTTCTGAAGCTTGTTTTTCTACGCTCGTTGGTCGCGAGTACTTCTGACCTGGCCTTGTTTTAATATATCATCAATTGGTCCAAGTATGGAAATGTTTAATATTATATTTAAATTGTAGTAAATATTTCATCATCGTCATCATCATTTGACGACGACCTCTACGACGAAAATTTAAACCCAAGCATTGTTTCATTCGTGCATAAATTAAACACAAGAAATAAAAATAAAGTTGCCATTCCAACGTACAGGTTACAAAAACTAGAGGTTCGTTTATGGGCAAATGTATAAATTTTTATAACAAGATTCCACATAGTGTAGCTGAATTGCCTCTTCATAAGTTCAAGGTACATGTTAAAAAGACGCTAATGAGTAAGGGCTATTACAAAGTCAATGATTATTTAAATGATGCCAATGCTTGGTGTTGATTTGAAGATATTACATTCGAAAATGTAAATATTTGTTTTCCCGTTTAAATTGTTGTTAAACACATATGTACATTGTATGATAATGACATAATTTATTGTAAATTTTGTTATTATTAAAATTTCTTATCAGCTAAAAAATACGTCCAGAATGGGTGGTACGAAAAAAAATTGGACGATTTAAAAGAGCTATAAAGTCATATTTGAATATAGTTAATTTTGATTTTGATTTTATCATAACGTCCTTTGTACTCGAGTGGTTGGTACACCGGTTTCAAGGTGTCGCCATCGCTGAGGTCCCGGGTTCAAGTCCCGGTGAGGGCAGATGTTTGTGTGATGACTGCGAACATTTGATGACTGACATGATTGTTTAAATATATATATCCGTTACCCTAGATCCCATAACATAAGCCTTACGGAGCTTACTTTGGGCTAGGCTGATTGGTGTAATTGTAAAAAATATTTATCTAATTTAAATATATAAAATTAAGTTATTATCATGATTGGCCGAATTTTAATTGTTTCACCAGTCTAGTGTGATATCTACTTCTTGTTTATATTTTGTAAACAGAAATAGAATCCTCACTCATTATTAAAACATTAAGCCCAAATCCGTCCACAAATAGCCGAATCACCAAACACGGGGCCCAGTAAACCAGTAACGGGCAAGTAACGCGCCGTGCAAATTGCCAGAAACGGCAATATTTGCCAAATTTAATATAAAAAACATATGAATCGTTCCTATTTTGCCTCCAGGCATTTGCAATAATGTTTCACTTTCGGAGGGTCGGCAAAGAAGTTTTTAACTGACTTCTGAAAAAGGTTCTTAATTTAAGTTTATTTTTTATGTTTGTTAAGAAAAGGCAAGAAAGCATAGAGAGGCGAATGAATATATAAGGGGAGGTCTGAAAGTAGCCCCTATTACCCGTCAATACCACCAACTGTGAGCCAGTCACAAGGCAACACTAGTCAATACCGGCAGAGGATTCGTAGACCGCGACATGTCCTTAGCGACCCTCCCAACCAACTCACGCAGGAACTTCCAGACCAGCAAGCGGCGGCGTCTGAGCCGTCGCTCCCCCTTGTCAACCCCTAAACGGCAGCCTTCTGCTTAGCCTGAATAGGTTCTTGTCAATACTGGCCGGTCCCACTTTGGAGATTCGTGCCTGCTTCTAGCGCATATACCTTCACCATGGGGTAGCGCTAACCGTGCCTCTCCTGAGGTGCGGCCCTCTCGTCAATAAAGCCAGTAGGGTCAATAGGACCAAAGCTAGGCTGAGTTTAGTCGGTAGGTCTGTGTAGTCGAGCCGCCTCGACAGTACCAGGAGTCCGACATAATCAACGCATCCCTGCTTGCCTGTTGCGTTGGTATCCATGATGGATTCTCAGCCTCCTCTCCTGAGGAAAAAAAAAAAAAAAAGAAGCCCCTATTGTTGAAAAATTGAGAGAGACTATCCTGGTATGGTTACGCATTAAGAAGAGGGAATGATCATGTCACTAGGGAAGTTATGGACATGAAAATGGTTAGGCGTGTGCGGAGGAAGAAAAAAAGGAGGAAGAAAGAGGAAGACCGAAGAAAAGATGGTGAACTGTGTGTATGTATCAACATATTGTTACGCCGGTGGCTTAGTAAAACTTCAAAAGTGATTTTCTGTGACTTAGAAACGTTTTCAGCAGGCTGAAACGTCGTTTCAGGCCGTTTCAGAAGTAGCTCTTTCACATACTAAAAAATCTAAATTACACCCAAGTTACAGTAGTTTTCAGGCGCCTGAAACATGTTTTCAGTACGTTTCAGGCTACCCTCTATCCAACGCCGCAATAAACTGAAAACCCGTTTTCAGGCGTTTTCAGGACCCCTTATGAGCCATTAAGCCTACTTCAGTAGAAGGACATAAATTTCAATAGGAGTGAAAGAGATAGCAATAGTAGAAAGAGACAGATATAGTTAGAACATTCGAGAAGTATTAGAATGAGAAAACATCATTAGAAAGAGATAGACAAACACAGAATATTCGAGAAAGATAGTACGGGAATATTCGAGTATTGTGTGACAAGGATAGCACAAGGAAGAGACAGTTATACTCGAAACGTTTCGAACGCGCGACGTCATTCCTACGCGCTTATGTATGGGACTACACATTCGAGTGTGTCCGCGTATGTTCTGGCAAGAGTGGCAAGTACTTTAGGGGACTATATAAGGCTGTGTCCAGCCGCCGGGAGGAGTATTGTTTTGCGATACAGAGCGAAAACATCTAAGAAGTGATATTGGAGAACTAAGAAGCGACTTTCAGTGCTTTCAGTGAAGTGATTAGTGACTGTTAGTGTACTAATTAATAAAAGTTCAGTGTTTTGGTAGACCGCCGTTTGATTTACTGACCCCAGCTCGTAACAATATCAATGTTAAAGAAGGGAGTTCTGGACTGACGCGACAATAATAGACCGACTTATACGAACCTTCACATTTTTATTCCTATTTATTGTGAGTGTACCTAAACTGCGCCAGTTAGAATATTGAAGAGAAGAGAAGAACTCAGTGGGTAATTCCTATGGTCGACCTCGATTCGACATCGATTTGACATTTAACAAACAACGATAATAGGACCCAGTTCCCGGAGGTGGCGTGGTGTTCCCGGGGGCTCCCTACATGCCTGAGGAAGGCCATCCCTGAGGTTTTTAGTGGGTAGGCGTCCCCCTTCTGGGGAGGAGAGCCCCACATAACCGCCGGCTCGCCACAGCCGGGGTATGCAATTTAATGCATTTTCCTCAGGGGGAAGAAAAAAAAAAAAAGGGGCCCAGTACGTTGTTTATATATGCAATGTTTCCCTAACAGATTTCTATAAATTTCTATGATTTTTGTTTTGTGTTCCGTCTCGTTTTGTTTTATTAATTCCATTTGTTCCCAGTTAATACACACCTTGGCAACGTTTAATTTATTTGTCCATAAATAAATCTTATATATAAAAATGAATCGCGAAATGTGTTGGTAAGCGCATAACTCAGCAACGCCTGGACCAATTAGGCCAATTGTTTTTTAAAATGTTCGTTGAAGTTCAAGGATGGTTTTTACGGCGAGAAAAATTCGAATAATTATCAGAAAAATCCTAAAATAGCCCTTCATTCCCATACAAACGTTTTCTAACTAAAATGTACAGTCAATTTGAGCTTCATTGTTATTACATAAAGTTCATATTGCAAGCACTCACTCTTGTATAAGCAATGTAGATGTCTTCCTAACATCAAAGAGTCGATTTGCTTTATGTATAAAGTTTAAATTCAATCATATCTGTCAAAACAGTGTGCGTGTGTGCGTTGGAGCACAGAATACATCGTTGGAGGATTTAATATCACGTTCCAAACTTGAATAGTCACAAAATGTAATAGTTCATTTGGACCTTTTTTGCAATTTGATTGGCTATGCGATATTATCTATAAAATAAGTAGGATTAAAAAACTGCCACTACATTTTTTTTGACAGGACGTAGTCTGTCGCGACCGCTAGTAATAAATAAATAAATATTTGTTACACTTACACCAATTAGCTTTGCCCAAACTAAGCTCTGTAGAGCTTGTGCTATGGGATCTAGGGTAACGGATAGACATACATATATAAATAATGTTTATTGAAATATATATCAACAACCATGACTAAGGTACAAATGCTCGCATTTATCACACAAACATCTGCCCCCACCGGGATTCGAACCCGGGACCTCAGAGATGGCGACACCTTGAAACCGGTGTACTATCCACTCGACTATGGAGGTCGTTAATGAACATTGTGTTAGTGTATATCTTCTTGGTTGTCCGAAATAAGTTAATTAATTAATTTTTAGTCATGCTGTGTACACTATTTTTGGGTTGCCATTTTGTTTAATTACTATAACGGTGTTATTGTTACAGTTATCTGTTAGTGTGCCTTAAATTAAAGAAATATAATTAATAAAGCATTAGGGTTTATTATGCGTTCTTGCTCTCAATTTAAAAATATTAAAGTAGCTAAGATAATGTATTGCTCATATGTGCGTAATATCCTCGAGTATTGCTCGCAGGTCTGGAATCCACAGTACGATGTTTATATTAATAGACTGGAACGCGTACAGCATAAGTTTATGAGATTTTTGCAATACAAGAGCAGAACCTTTATACCAAACTATGAAGGAAGGTGTAACAAATATCACACACTGCCGCTACAAGTCAGACGCAGAATCGCAGACGTAGTCTTTCTGATTAAAATTGCTCAGTCTAAGATCGATTGCCCAAATTTACTATCATAATATTGTGCAAAACCAACGCAGGTGAACGTGCACCTTTGACACGACTTATGAAATGTTACAATGAGCACTTTATTGATATTGACATTTTCTCAATGTCACGCGACAGTTTTAGAAACCGTGTGTTGGAACATCTTGCGGATGATTAGTTGCTTTAAGCCTAGAAATTATTTTTACTCTTCTCTAATAAAATAACTACTTTGTAAGACACAACGCAGGTTAAAGGATTTCTTGTCGTCTCTTGTCGAATCTGGCAAGGGAGTACGACTCTAATAATTAATATGTGTTGTGTCTAGTGTTCTCCTAGTCAATAATATTGCAAATCTGGGGTTAATGGTGTTGGTTGTACAATTATTAAGTCTTATTGTTACATTTATTTGTTATAATTACCTCATTGTACAATTGTTTATTTGACCTCAATAAAATAAAATAAAATAAAATAAATTAATAAATATTAGAGCCCCCGGAAGAACTATTAGACGAAAATTGACTCTTTCTTTGCCACGTGTTTCTACTAAGTATAGGAAAAACTCTTTCATTATCAGATCTGCTAGCGCTTTTAATTCATTGGCTGATCGTTCCGAGATAGATTTGTTTATTTCAAGTATTAAAAGTGTAAAAAAATGTATGTCATCTGATTGGTTCAATGTTCACTCATAGGAATATCTTAATTAATTTTAGTAGCAAAAACTTATCATTTCTTTATTTTTAAGTATATGTTTTCGTGTCATTACCAGCTAGTATATATAGTCTATACTCTATATGTGAAAACATGTTAATGGTAGTTAGTTAACTAAATATGTTTATTACATAGTCATAAATACTGTATGTTTTCTAAATAAAATAAAATAAAATAAAATAACAACTCATTATACTTTCAATATGTAAATTGACAGCACACTTTAATAAATACATGGGAATTTATTAATAGTTATGAATTCATTAGGATAAAGGCTTTTAAGGCAGCAAGGGCCTATCTATGACATAGTCTGTCTACAACATAATCAAGACACTTGGTTGCGGGGGTGGGCTTCCTACCCCTTTGTCAGGATTCTACTCTCCGGAGAAAATTATCTTAATTAGGGTAGACTTCAGTTACTTGTTAGAAACCTGTATGATATAATATTATAAAGACCTAATTAATAGAAATTACAAAAACGGTTAAAATAGAACAACTTTCAAACAATGACAATGTTCATAACAAAACGGAAACTCTTATAAATTCCAAAATACACGAAACAATTTACATTATAATTTAATAATACTACTTTTTCAGAGTGCACAGCGAACTTTCATATAAAAGCTCGTGCAGCTTTTATTTCAGTGCTGGCGTCATAATTTCCATTCAAACTTTAAACGCTACTTACTTTCAAAGTTTCTCTGTAGTTTTTTTTTAGATTTGAGTCCTGCTGGAACGCGAGCAGCGGCGACTTTTGCAACTTAGCAACTTATATTATGCCAAGTACTATTGCTATGAAATTTACCCCAAAATTACTTACTTGGTTTACTTTGCTACAAATATAACTATTAAATTATTAACTCATTAAATGTAGTTATTTTGTGTCCGTCTCAGAGGGAATAAGAATCCAACGACACCTCTTAAGCATTTGAATTGCGCGCCTTAAATCCGCCATTTTGGTTATTTCTCCACATATTTTTGTGTCAGTTCACAGTAAATACAAATTTCTAACGATTCTAACGATACCTATAAATTTATATTGGCGAGCAGAATGTCGTGCGTACAAAACATTTGAATCTGGCGCCTATAATCCGCCATTTTGATTTTTTCTCCGTTGATAATGTCAGTGTGTTTCACATTAAATACAAATTTGACGATACCTCTAAATCTATCTTGGCGTGCAGAATATAGAACGTACCACACATTTGTATCTGCGCTTATAATCCGCCATTTTGATTTTTTCTCTATTGATAATATCAGTGTCAGTTTCACATTAAATACTAATCTAATGATACCTCTAAATTTATATTGGTGTGCAGAATGTAGAATATACGAAAAATTTGAATCTGGTGCCTATAATCCGCCATTTTGATTTTTTTCCGTTGATAATATCAGTGTCAGTTTCACAGTAAATACAAATTTGACGATACCTCTAAATCTATCTTGGCGTGCAGAATATAGAACGTACATTTGAATGTACATTTGAATCTGGCGCTTATAATCCGCCATTTTGTTTTTTTCTCCATTAATATTTTCAATGCCAGTTTCACATTAAATACAAATTTGACGATACCTCTAAATCTATCTTGGCGTGCTGAATATAGAACGTACATTTGAATGTACATTTGAATCTGGCGCTTATAATCCGCCATTTTGTTTTTTTCTCCATTAATATTTTCAATGCCAGTTTCACATTAAATACAAATTTGACGATACCTCTAAATCTATATTGGCGTGTAGAATCTAGAACGTACTAAACATTTTAATTTGGCGCCTAAAATCCGCCATTTTGTTTATTCTCCAATTTTGATATACCCAGCGTCAATCTCACTACTACAAATTTAACGACACATCTAAATTTCTTTCGGAGGTGCAGGCTATACAGCTTACTATACATTTGAATTTGGCGTATATACATTGCCTAGGCGTATATATACTATTAGTTTAGATCAGTAAGTAAACCCAAAGTGGTTTGGTGCACGTTAGACTCAACAGGGGTGTATGTTGGGGAAATTAAAAAATGGAGTCCACAATAGTAAGGGGGTGTGCATAGAATATTAATTTGGTTTCGACAAGACAGATCGAACTTTTCTATTTACTTTAATCTTTATTTCACAATATAAATTAAGTACAAAAGGCGAACTTAATGCAACAAGGCAGACAAAGATCAAAACTGTACCAAACTTACTATCTAATTCATACACAAACATATAGACTCATAAAATTATATATGTAGACTAGAATTATTATTGAGAATAAGGTGTTTAAATAAGTGACTCTAGATAGAGTTCACGAACGACTCTCCTACGAGTAAATATGCATTCACTTGTAGACGCCCGGATGTGGTGAGGCAAATCATTCCGTAGGTGAATCGCAGTGACACTATATGACGATGAAAAGTTAGTGCGGTGAACGGGGATTTTCGACGTGATGAACACGATCACGAGAGGACCCAAGAAAATCAAACCGTGATTTGAGGTAGATTGGAGTTCTAGGGTTGAATAAAATATCAAGTAGACAGCAGACAACCGGTTGTTGTAGGTTTATTCGTAGTATATAGCCGGGGTCCACCGGACCCACCAAAATTTTGAAAGTGGTCTACGAAACCAAAGAGTTTGCTAGCTAGGTCAAGACTATCAATTCAAAGCAAATTCTATTCAAACCAATATTATATCTACAACTTAGATTAAATATTATTTCCGCTGCCGACCGTACCCTATTCACCTGCGTAAAACCGAAAGTGAAATTGGGTAGTCATTTTATAAATTGCCTGCGCCCCACTTCGTGCTTATTAAATTTGTCAATATTCAAAATGCCGCGGGGATTTGAATTGGGCACATCCGCCGGCCAATCTTCCGGAATCGGACGCCTGATGTATAATTAAGGTTTTTATTAAATGTAATTCTCAAGATACCGCATTTCAATAAGTTGGCCAATTCCTTTGATTGCTGATTTGTCGCGAGTTCTCGGTCGATTCTGATTTATTTAACTTCAACTAAAAGTGTCTTTTAGTTAATCAAATATAACGTATTTATTTGTACAGATTATTTTTCCAGATAAGCCCTTAAGCCTTATCATAAGTGATATTACTGGTTCTGGCTGCATTATTAAAAAAAAAAACAATCTTAAATCTATATGTAACGCTGCACAATAATAAATGCTTAAAATACTTGGTACCAAATCTGCTAGGAGTGTACTCGCAGATACACGAGTACACTCCTAGCATTTGGTATGATACCTGTCATAACAAATGCTAGGAGTGTACTCTGTACCTCTGTATCATACCAAATGCTAGGAGCTGTGATAATAAATAATGAAATTGTCAAATTTATTAAGCTATGCCCACGACTTCGTCCGCGTGGAATCGTAATTTGAGGTTTTTTAATGACCAAGAGTGTTATAAACGTAAGAGTAGACAAATATAATCAGAAAGCTTCGAACTGCTAAGCTATCGGGAGTTACACGTGTTATTGTGAGTCAACCATGAAAGATAGACATATGCTGTCGTGGGATATTTTTTATATAATTTTAAGGATAACATTTCCGTCATACATGATTCTGTGTAGCTTTAACCATTAAAATTGCACACGCGACGGAAGCTTAAAAAATGGAGTAACTCCCCTTTTTCGTAACATTTTCCTTCACTGCTCTGCTCCTATTGATTGTAGCGTGATGAAAAGTATACTATAACCAGCTCAGGAGTATGAAAAATAATTGTACCAAGTTTCGTTAAAATCCGTCGAGTAGTTTTTGTTTCTATAACGGTTATACAGACAGACAAATTTTACTGATAGTTATTTTGGAAATATATTTCATGCACAGAATTGACCTTTCTACAGATTAATTATAAGTAGAGATAAATAAAAATTATATATATATATATATATATATATATTATATATATATATATATTATATATATATTATATATATATATATATATATAGTTTTAATAAGGATTTCTAAAGATTTCTATAGTAATCTAGTACTAAATATAGCCTATGTTACTCAGTGATAAGCCTTCTAATTAAAGAAAAAAGAATTATTAAAATCGGTCCAGGCCTTTTTGCCCTTTATATATTATTTTTAATATTTCCCCTTTATAATATTATTATCAGTGTAGAAGTGTAGATTAATTAAAAATGATATCAATTTTGTTTTAAATAAATACAAATTGAGTTTCTAAAAATTAAAGGGCAATTTGTTATTTCAAATCAAATCAAATCAAAATAATCTTTATTCAACATAGACCTTTATAGGCATTTATTGACGTCAACAGACAAAACAAAAAAAAACAAAGCTTAAAAAAAAACAAAAACCTTGTCCGTACGTACGAATAAGGAAAAAAAAGAAAAACATAAAAAAATTGACTCGACACCTGTTCGGAAATTGGGAGAGCCTTTCGAGAAGAACAGGCAAGAAACTCTGAAGGTCTATTTTTTATCTCCTCTTTTCAATGTTAATAATGATAATAATATAATATAAAAATACAATATAGTATAAGATACAATCATACCTAATACGATTTTTTGATTTATTATAGTGCTTATAGATATTATTTTATATTTACATATTAGTTTAAAATAAATATAAATTACCATGGCTACTCAATACATCGTTGCTCGGGACTTAAGTCCCGGCTAGTTACTAATCGCCGGTCCGCGAACAAATTAAGCCCATAATATCTAATAACCGACGATATAAACTAAGTTTAAGTTAAAATGTACACTGCGTAATCCCGTTAATATCCGGTTTCAATTTACCGGGCATCCGATTAGCCGGAACCCCGGTAACTTTAACTGGACCGAACGAATTAAGTACGACGTACTTTAATTGTAAACTTGCTTTACATAAATGGAAATAATTAAAGTACAAATTGACATAAGCACATGAAATTTGCAGCTGAGTGTCGCAGATGCAGTTCCTTTAGGCTGTAACTGAAAATCAGCGGACGAAAATCACGGAGTCCACAAACGGCGTAACGGCCGATCTGACGCCACACGGCAACGTAATAAAAATATAAATGTTATACATTACTTTATTTTAAATAATTTTTCCTGTAAGTTAACATTTTGAATTAATATTCAGAATATTCGAATTAATTTTGTGTATTAAATATTATTAATTAATTAATTTTGTTGTCGAATTAATTTTGTGTATTAATGTTAGTGTTCATAGATAACATTGTTAAATAAGTCATTTGACATATTGCTATTAATTATTAATTCATTTTGTCCTTAAGATTTTGAATTAACATTAGGATTATTCAAATTAATTTTGTTTATTTAATATTATTTTTGACGTGACAACGTCTATTAAATTGGTACGGCGTGGAGTCATTCTCGAAAACACCGTAACGGCCGAATCTGACGCCACACGGAGCCACGCACATTACTCATAATAATTAATTTATGTAACTTCAGAAGCAGAAAATTTAAACAAACTATTAAATAAAAATATAAATGTTATACATTACTTTATTTTAAATAATTTCATTGCACCCAGAAAAAATTACCATGTAATAGACGTTGTCACGTTCAAATATCGGCAGTAGCCGGAGTTCTACAGACAACCAATTTTTTTCTAATATATATTAATTAAAATATTAATCTGAGGTCCCGGGTTCGAGTCCCGGTGGGGTCAGATATTTGTGTGATGAATGCGAGCATTTGTAACTTAGTCATGGTTGTTAATATATATTTCTATCAAGTTTATTTTTATATGTATAATATATGTATGTTTATCCGTTACCGTAGATCCCATAACACAAGCCTTACAGAGCTTAGTTTGGGCTAGGCTAATTGATTGAATGAAATAGTTTTTGAAGCGTGTATTGTTCCATTTTTAGTAATGGCGTAGTTTTCACAAATGAAATATCAAAATATGACAGCATCAAAGCAAAATCTACTTAACGGGTTAATAAATAACGCCTCTTATTGGAAAACCAGTAATTTTGGGCGAAGATATCTCTCAATTTATCGTGATCATTATGGATGCAACTCTCTTCGAAACATCGAGGTAAATTCTTCTACAGTTGAAATTCGGACTTAACATCGAAAACAATATCCAACAGCTACCATTTAATGACTACGATGGTAAGGAAGGTATTTCATTAAAACTGTGCACGGAAAGCATCCAAATTTATTTTCAGGCCGCTTATTTCTTTCGGCAACAAAAACTGTCTGAAAATAAACTCGCGTTGTATTCAAAGCGACAACGTGAACGGACGACAGGGCGACGCACAAAAACTGTCTGTTCGAGTCGTAACGCCATAGAGATGCGACAAAGTCTTGTAGTATGTATTCTTTATTTATAGGTGCTTATTATATTTATATTATACTATATTATATTTATAATTATAAATACTTGTTGATAACATCATGTCGAAGTCAGATAAATGTTCTATAATTTGCCTTAATATGTGTACAAACATCTATAATAATATTATATAGAGGAAAGATTTGTATTTTTGTATGTAACAAAAACTCGAAAAGTACTGGACCGATTTTAATTTTTCATTAGAAAGCTACATTATCACTGAGTAACATAGCCTATATTTGGTACTAGATTTCTATAGAAATCCTTAGAAATTCTTATTAAAACCAACCGAAGGTGTAAAAAAATTAGCCATAAAATTTCTTTCATCGCATATGCTGCGAAGAGTAATAATGATAGAACTAAAAATGTTCGACAATATTATAGAATATATCAATATCTACAAAAGACTTCGCGAGACCATATGTCTAACTATTGTAGTTACGTCACTATGACTACTTTTTTACATTTAATTGTCTATAAAACTGCCACTTTACAAATCTTTTTGACAGGACGAAGTCTGTCGGGTCCGCTATATATATATATAAAATTCTATATGATAGAGAAAAAAATTAGTGGTAATCAAATTAAAACAAAACCATTCGAGTGGCTTAATGTTAAAAGAAAATATAAAATGAAATATATTTATTAGGATTTTTTATAAATTATATATATAAGTTTCTTCTATGTGTGTATTAACATCTGTTACTGTCCTTTGTACTCCATTACATGAAGTTTAAATAAATAAATCCTAAAACAATTACCCAATATATTAATTCACATATTTTGATTGCAGTCACAAACACCCTAACTGTCCAAACCGGAACAAATTTTGGCAAGGCATACAAAATTCAATCTAGGTACCTTAAGTTACGGTTTGATTTTCTTGGGTCCACTCATGATCATGACCTCCGATCAGGTGACCTCACGCCGAAAATTCCCGTTCACTGCACTAACTTTTCGTCATCATTTAATGTCACTGCGATTCCTATGGAATGATCTGCCCCACCACATCCGGGCGTCTACAAGTGAGGAGTGAGTTAGGAGAGTGGTTCGTGAGCAATATCTGGAATCACTTACTTGAACATTATTCTCAAGTTATACTGCTTAAATATTTATCAATACATAGTATAAAACAAAGTCGCTTTCGCTATATGTCCGTATGTATGCTTAGATCTTTAAAACTACGCAACGGATTTTGACGCGGTTTTTTTTAATAGATAGAGTGATTCTTAAGGAAGGTTTGTATGTATAATAAATGCATAATATAGTAGAGAACACTGATAAATTTAAAGGTTTCTAATGTGATACGAGATAGACCAAAATAATGTACTACAGTATTGTACAACTTACAAAAATCCACAAAAAAGTCCGCGATGGTATATGTCTATCTCTTAGGGATAACCCACCATAACCATTTTTTCACTGCACCCGTGCGAAGCCGGGGCGGGTCGCTAGTATTCTATAAGTATTATATGTATTGTGTAGTGTATTGATCGTTGTCTGCGCCAAACACAGATCTAACCAGCCACTTGTTTGACTGGTAGAGCCTTGTTGTACTAAGTCCGCTTTTTATACTTTGTTTATATGTAAATCAATAAATAAATGATCTTAATAAACCACTACTTTTCACTAGTTCCACTACTATATAATCCCAACTAATATTATAAATGCGAAAGTGTGTTTGTTTGTTTATTTGTTTGTTTGTTTGTTTGTTTGTTACCTCTTCACGCTTAAACTACTGGACCGATTTCAAAAATTCTTTCACCTTTGGAAAGCTACATTCTCCCCGAGTAACATAGGCTACTTTTTATCCCGGAAAAATCGACAGATCCCACGGGATGCGCAATAAAGGCTTCGCTCAAAAACTACTGCACAGATTTTTATGCGGTTTTCATCAATAGATAGAGTGATTCTTGAGGAGTTTTGCGGCATTTTTTATCTCGGAAAAACGGATAGTCCCACGGGAAGCGCGATAAAATCTTCGCACCATAAACCGACTTCCGCGTATATGTAGCAGTGGGCAAAAGCTATGACCCTTAACCCTCTATACACCCAATCCCGAAATCCACGCGGGCGAAGCCGCGGGCAGAAAGCTAGTCTTATATATAAAAATGAATCGCAAAATGTGTTGGTAAGCTCATAACTCAACAACGCCTGGACCAATTTGGCCAATTCTTTTTTGTTAATGTTCGTTGAAGTTCAAGGAGGGTTTTTACCATGAGGAAAATTCGAATAATTATCGGAAATACCCTAAAAACAGCCCTTTAATTTTCCCATGCAAACGTTTTCTAACTAAAACGTACAGTCGAATTGAGCTTTATTGTTATTGTATAAAGTTCATATTGCAAGCACTCACTGTTGTCTAAGCAATGAAGGTGTGTTCCTAACATCAAAGAGTCAATTTGCGCTTTATTAACGCTACATATAGTTGAAATTCAATCATATCTATCAAAACAGTGTGCGTGCGTGTGTTGGAGCACAGAATACATCGTTGGAGGATTTAATACATACATACATACATACACTCACGCCTTTTTCCCACGGGGGTAGGCAGAGATTACGTCTTTCCACTTGCTACGGTCTTTACATATCTCTTTCGCTTCATCTACTTTCATAACATTCCTCATACATGCTCGACGATTGCGGGTACTTCTGACCTGGCCTTTTTTGAGGACACTTTCGATTTGTTCGAAATATGACTCGTATCTGTACGGGAATCGTGTCACTGACAAAATTGTTATTAAATAATTAAAAGATAGCTTTATATCGCAATAATAATTTCAGTCGCATCTCGGTAGCACCAAGCCACGTGACCCGTAGCACGGGATTAAAAGCTCCGTGGGATTTTCGTGTCGTGTCCAACGCTGGACTAGCGGGGACTCGGGAGCGAGTGACGAACTCGGTGCTGCGCGGTCATGTCACGCGATCTCAGTCAACAGGCCCGCGCTGTCACGCCAAGAGATAGGGTTGAAGTCATGTTAACAATAGGGAATTAATCTCTTTTTTGAAAAGAATCTTAATTTGATCCGTGCGTGTCAGTAAACCATATACTAAACATATAAAAATTTTATACACTCGGTAAGTACTATAAAAACTGCATTAAAATTTAATATTTTCAAATTTCGCGCGTAATTAGACGAAGGCGCCGCACGAGTTGTTACTCTGTAGCGATGACGTCAATACGGCATGTAAATAATAAACGAAGCTCTATGTTTGATGCTATGTATTATTATATTCATAATTTAATGAGTTATTATCTTTTATATATAAACAACTAATAAAGGAATAATAATAAAAGAGTAATACTGACATCGATGTTTTAATACTCCGTAACTCGGCAGAACAAAAGTCGGGATTTGCAGCAAAGAATTTTCCGACCATCCTTTTTCAAAACTGCTTTCCATAGTGTGATTCACGTGCGATTTCAATTTAACTTACGTATTTATAACGTTCTCTTACATTAAAAAAGCAACCTACAAACTTATTTTTTTATTGTTTTGCGGCTTTATACGTACTATGATTCATAATGACATTGACACGCATAAGTTTACAGTACCTTATGACGTCACGACATGGCGGCCTATGTTTCGTTCTTGTTTTACGTATAGATTAAAAAAGTGAATACTTTGAAACTATTTGTTATATTATTTTTGTTATTTTATGTACTTAAACATAATGGTTCCGACTATTTAATGCATAAGCTATCATAGTTATATGCTTTTAGATCTTTTCTAATATAAAGGGAAGTACCCTATTATCTGTGTTAAATGACAAAGAAAATGTCTATTTATAATAAGTATTGTTTATCTCAATTTTTTTCTATTATAATTATTTTAATCTTAAGTCTCAGATGATCCGTATCATGTCCACTTCATCGTATCTACACAGTATAACACAAAGTCGCTATCCGTCGTCTATCTGTCCCTTATGCTTAGATCTTTAAAACTATGCAACGGATTTTGATGCGGTTTTTTTAATAGATAGAGTTTTATATGGTATATAGTTGCAATTCGTTTATGGAACGATTTACCTTACCACATTCGGGCGGCTACGACCAAACACACATTTATGAAATTAGTTCGTGAGCACTATCTGAAGACACTTGCTTAAACACTTCATTTTCTAGATAAATTTATTTATGTATGTATATATATATATATATATATGTAGGTATATAGCTGTATATATGTTTGTTTATGTATGTATTTGTATATATATTAAGTAGTATGTAAGTTTAGAATAGTTTTTTGTCTGCGCCAAACAAATGTTTGTATACCTACTAGCCTTTCGGTTGACTGGTAGAGAATGCCGCATGTTGCATTAAGTCCGCCTATTGTATATTTTATATGTGCAATAAAGTTTAAATAAATAAATAAATATATGTATGTACTAGCTTTTGCCCGCGACTTCGTTCGCGTGGACTTCAGGTTCGTCCCGTCTAGTCTAGTAATAAGTAAGAAATACGGTAACTAAGCACTGCAGAGCCCTAATCATAGGCCTATAGGTAGCTACTGCAGTATGCTAAAACTACATTTAACGATCTTTTTCCTAATGTGTTTTTTTTACGACCTCACATTAGAAACCTCAAAAATTGTAGCCTATGTGTTATTCTGCTGTATAAGCTATATTGTGGTAAAGTTTCATTCAAATCCATTCAGTAGTTTTTACGTGAAAGAGTAACAAACATCCATACATCCATACTTACAAACTTTCGCCTTTATAATAGTAGTAGGATATATAGGTTTACTAGCTGGCCCAACAGACGTTGTCCTGTCAAATGTCTCAAATGTCAAATGTCTCAAATGTCACGTTGTCTCACGTTGTCTCAAATGTTTTTAAATAAATAATTTAGCTGAAAAACAATATCTATATGACCGTATTGTGAATCTAAACCATTCTCAAGCCCCCTGGAATACACACAAAAAATTTCATCAAAATTGGTCCAGTCGTTTAGGAGGAGTTCAGTCACATACACACGCACACAAGAAATATATATATTAAGATATGTATAATACATGCATCATATAGTAGAGAAACACTGATAAATTCAGAGGTTTCTAATGTGATGTCGTAAATAAGCACGTTTTTTTCGGCTTATATTGCAAGCGAAATAAATGCTATGTCAACGTCAACGTATAAGCCATAACTTGCTGTCGTCAGTACATATTTTAATAAATTAATATGGTATCCGTCTAAAACTATGCGAATGGAAACCAAAGGTTGTATACGAAACCGCGGATAAATTACCCCGGCAGATAAACTTAGACACGTGGAACTAATTAAGATTTTCGAACCAATTCAAGTTGACTCCTAGGGGATTAGGAATGCTAGTAATCTTCCCGAAAATGGATACACTATTTTGGATGCTCTGGCTTCTTGGCTGTGTAACATATCACTACATAGTCTAAAACAAAGTCGCTTTCTCTGTCCTTGTATCCCTATTAGTGATGTGCCGGCTCGTCAAAAATCTAGATCCGCGGATACAGATCTCAATACGGATATTTGGTGTCAAGATCCGCAGATACGGATCTTTAGCTTCTTACACAATCAGTGTCGTGAGAGCGATCTTGAGTTGAAACATGTTTCGACTTGCTGCCCAGTGTCACTTTAATGTGACACTGGGCAACATAGATAACGCTAGTGTTTGGTATTGGTACATGATTTAAAAAAAATGACTACAAAGAAGTTTTGTAGTTTAATATGGAATTATTTTGTGATAATCTATACTAATATTATAAAGAGGAAAGATTTGTTTGTTTGTTTGTAATGAATAGGCTCCGAAACTACTGGACCGATTTCAAAAATTCTTTCACCTTTGGAAAGCTAAATTATCCCTGAGTAACATAGGCTACTTTTTATCCCGGAAAAATTGACAGATCCCACGGGATGCGCAATAAAGGCTTTGCTCAAAAACTACTGCACAGATCTTCATGCGGTTTTCGTCAATAGATAGAGTGATTCTTGAGCAAGGTTTTGCGGTATTTTTTATCTCGGAAAAACGGATAGTCCCACGGGAAGCGCGATAAAACCTTCGCGCCATAAACCGACTTCCGCGCATATGTAGCCGTAGGCAAAAGCTATGACCCTTAACCCTCTATAGATCCAATCCCGAAATCCACGCAGGCGAAGCCGCGGGCAGAAAGCTAGTAAATTATAAATGTGCAAAGTGTAAAACTTGTGATGGAAAGTAAACTCGTAAAGGTAAAGACTCAACTTCCTTAAAAAATCATTTACAAAAAAAACATCCTCTAGTATATAACTTATTCTTTAAAGAATACTCTGCTTTTTTTTCTTATTTTTATAGGATAGGGTAGCGAACGAGCAAACGGATCACCTGATGGTAAGTGATAACCGTTTTAAAAGGGAATAGGGGGGAAGGGGGGGTTGGGCCTCCGGTACACTGACTCACTCGGCGAAACACAGCGCAAGCGCTATTTTACGCCGGTTTTCTGTGAGACCGTGGTATCACTCCGGTCGAGCCGGCCCAATTCGTGCCGAAGCATGGCTCTCCCACGGTGAAATAGATCCGATAGTAAATAGATCCGTAAAAGATCCGCCAAAAAGTAACGGATACGGACACGGACACGAATCTTTCTTCTGCCTCGGATATCCGCGGATACGGATACGGATAGCCGGCACATGACTAATCCCTATGTATCTTTATCAAAATTCTCCCTCTGAGAAGGTTATCAAAATTCTCAAGGAAACCTTTTCTTTCAAGGAAAAGTTCTCAATTAAGTTTACGAAAGAGTTTATGAAAGTTATAATAATTAAAATATATTTTACTAGCGACCCGCCCCGGCTTCGCACGGGTGCAGTGAAAAAATGGTTATGGTGGGTTATCCCTAAGAGATAGACATATACCATCGCGGACTTTTTTGTGGATTTTTGTAAGTTGTACAATACTGTAGTACATTATTTTGGTCTATCTCGTAGGGTTCAGCCAGCGTTTGCAATATAAGCGCAAAAAAACGTGCTTATTTACGACATCACATTAGAAACTTTTAAATTTATCAGTGTTTCTCTACTATATTATGCATTTATTATACATACAAACCTTCCTTAAGAATCACTCTATCTATTAAAAAAAACCGCGTCAAAATCCGTTGCGTAGTTTTAAAGATCTAAGCATACATACGGACATACAGCGAAAGCGACTTTGTTTTATACTATGTATTGATAAGTCAAGATGGTCTTCTAATTTCGACAAGAATACGACGAATAAGATGATGATCAGTTTAGGCTAATAAAATTAAAATTTAGCGCTTAAATCGTAATAAATTTGGTACGGTCGGTTACAAGATAATGCAATATCTTAGAAAAAGTATGAAGAAACGAGTAATTTGTTACAATTTAACGAATTTATCACTTAATATGAAAATAAAAAAATAATTTTTCTCTACTCTATCTATTAAAAAAAACCGCGTCAAAATCCGTTGCGTAGTTTTAAAGATCTAAGCATACATACGGACATACAGCGAAAGCGACTTTGTTTTATACTATGTATTGATTGATTTAATTAGAACTAGTTCACTATTTTTATGGAATATTCAATCACGACATAGCATAAAACAAAGTAGCATTCTCTGTCCCTATATTTCTATTGTATGCTTAAATCTTTTAAACTTAAATGAAGTTACAAAAAGGAGATTAAGCAATAGCCCTTCAGACGTTCTTACTTGAACTTTTTGAGAAAGCTCTCCCGATTTCTATACTGGTCAATATTGATTTCACATGCAAATGCGAGGTTTCTGTTCTCTTACGCTTTAATTAAACCGGCGTGAGTGAGGTTGGGTATGTCATACCCGAAAAGTACACGCGGCTGGGATTGTGTTGATTTGTAGGTGTAATTTTGGTGCTCTATTACATGATCTCACAAGACTTTTCAGTTCCTTTTTTATTTTGAATAATACGAAGACACTATTGTAGTGTTGATTTACCAATGTTGGAATTTTGTGAGATTTTTATGCCAATAGAAGTTAATTGCCTAAATTTGTATTTTTCGAAAAAAATTAGATATTTTATTATTTTAATAAAAAATAATGCTGTTTTACTTAATGTTGGTATTTTATTTATTCATTGAATAGTTACTATTATTAATATATCTTAAGCATAAATGCTAATTACACAACCATAGTATCAAAAATTTTACATCAAAATTTTGGGTATATCATACCCACCTCATAGCTGGTGTAACAATTTCTCACCTTATTCACGCTGGGTTAAAGCTTGTGTTGAATAAAGGTTTCGATTGGTCATTCGTTACCCACAACGAGGTCACGCAATTAACAGGTCACAGGAATCATCAAATATGTTAACCAAGAATAAAATGTATTCCTACCTCTTTCTGCCAGCACTCGGCAGCCCACGGCAGCCAGCAGAAGCAACGTGAAGAAAGCTGCGCACGCCATCACTCACACATTACACAGACACACTGCACTATACACTGTACGAGGTCACGCACTGCACAGGTCACACGCTCTGGGCATTTCGTATTCTTGACCTGGGTAGACGATTGTCGTTTTCTTGACCTGGAACCAACAAAAAAGAAATGTTATACGTTAAACATACACCTCGTCTCGTCATGTGCCGTCCGGTCGTATATCCACGATATACGACCTTGAGCGTCCGAGCCAGTAGACATGCGCTCAATTCACGTCGTCTCTCTTGTACAAGCGTTTATTTAACTTGAAATGTATGTATGTATGTTTGTATGTTCGGGTGAAATCTTACAACTCAATTTTAAGGCTCAACCGATTGAGCTGAAATTTTTGGATGACAATGCATGATTGACTTTGTGACTTCATTCTAAATCCAACATGGCGGCGTACCCAAGATTGCGGACTAATTATTTTTAATTCACTCCTACAATATGGGTATCAAATAAAAGGACTTGCCAAAAATAACAATAAAAATTAAAAATTATGAAATAAAATTAAAAGCTTTTATTTAAATGCGCTAAAAAGAAAATAATAAACTTTTACTGTTAATAATTTAAGTAATCCTTAACAGTACAATAAACTTTTCTCATATAACAGCTAATCAACATAACAACAACAGTATTCCAACTTAACAGCAAAGAGTAAATATTGAGAATGTATATGTTAATTCCAATTGAACCAATAAATATTGCCCGCTCCAGCGGAAGTGCGCAAGCGCATGTTTGATTTATAGCAGCGATGTACACTTCACGGCATTATAAATACGAATCCGTATCCGAGACCATTTGACGAGAAACTATAAACCAGTAGCATTACTCTCATGTTTCTTAAATACTAGATGGTGCCCGCGACTTCGTCTGCACAGGATCAGTAGATTTGCTATATTATTGTAAAGTTTCATTCAAATCCATTTAAAAGTTTTTACGTGAAAAAGTAACAAAACATGCATACATATAAACTTTCAAGACAGACTGATTGATATTATATATATTTATATATATATATATATATATATGTATATTTGTATGTATATATAGAAATTATTATTATTATGTTTATGTACGAAATGATCCACAAATTTTAGCCTTGCACATTATTACTTGTGTTGAGTGGAACAGAGCGCTTTCAGAGATAAGTTCACAAACTTGTGTTCTGCAATAAATAATTCTATGTGCTTAGGTCTGAAAAATGTTACATTCGATAGCAGATCCGTGATGAGCGCTGCTGTTATTTATAATATGTCTTATATTTCGATAGTCAAAATAACGTCACGTCCGTTGTACTGTAAACAATCGCTGTTATTGCTCTTAAACATATAAAACAAGTCGACATTAACAAGGGGGCTGGTCCAGATGGCCTTCCACCCTTATTTATAAAAGAATGCAGTGAGGAACTCAATTGCCCCGTTCAGTTATTGTTCTCGAGATCTTTGGTCACGGGAGTTTTTCCATCACGTTGGAAGTTAGCACACATTGTTCCTGTATTAAAATCTCATGTGCACATATGTTTTGGGTTATAGTCTTGCACAGAGAGTTCCTTCTAATTCTATTTTGCTTTTATAATAATATGATTGTAACCTGTTTTATGTGCCAAATAAAAAATAAAAAAATTAGATCCGTGATCAGCACCGCTACTCTATTTATAATGTCTTATGTTTCAATGGTAGGTCCGTGATCAGCACTGCTGTTATTGAAATATGTCTCTTACTTCGATAGCTGATCCGTCCAATTATATTTTTACCTATAGTGCAATTTTTATTACTTTCAAATAATTCCAATTTTGCGGCGTAGTTTTTTTGGTTATAAATTTGCTTATAAACGTTTACCCTTTTTCTTACACGTTATATTTCAATACTAGGTATGTATTTCAAAATACCAATATATTTTCGTTTGTATTGTGACTAGAATGTGCAACTTGATGATCTTAACAGGAAGGTCGACATTTCCGTGAACCTTGTGGGAACCTTGCGCATTTTGGGTAAAACTTACCAGTGCTGCGGTGGCCTGCATAAGACTGCAATGCACCCTACCCACTACCACTTAAGGTTCAAAATTTTTCGGACTATACTGGTGTTGAATGTTAGAAGATTTTCTAATTATAAACCACCATGAGAATCATCAATCGCTTTTTTTTTTACCAACGCAACAGGCAAGCATGGATGCGTTGATTATGTCGGACTCCTGATGCTGTCGAGGCGGCTCGACCACACAGACCTACCGACTAAACTCAGCCTTAGCCTTTGGTCTTATTGACCCTACTGGCTTTATTGACGAGACCATCAATCGCTTTCAGCATGGTAGCTTAAATAGGAACCCTGCGTATTTTCTTCACCTTTAACGCCGCTGATTCGCTAAAAACAAACACAATTTAATTCCGTGACAAGATATTTCCGTTCCATTGCGGGCTCGCGTAGACATGGCGATGAGCCAATAGCAGCTGGGATAGCGTTCTAGGAACTAATTCATTGTGGTTTAATTGGAGAAATTCTATTTTTAACTGACTTATAAAAAAGGAGGTATTTTTTATGTATGTTACCTCAGAACTGAGTTTGATTTTGATGATGATTTGAAAGTTGATGCGTCTCTTGTGATACCATTTCAATTTCTTCCAGTTCTGACAATGACATCCATGAGAAAACTTCTTCTTTCTCTTTAGAGTTAGATTAATAAATTTTGTTGTCAGGCCGGGCTTAGCCGAATCATAGCCGTCTTTTTTTGCTCCTCGACATTTTTTTTATATGGTATAGATTTCTGTCTCTGCGTTCAGGTTATTAAGAATTTTATTGTCTTCTTGTTCTTGTCTTGTTCTCAATTTTATTAGGGGTTGGCGTAACATGTCTGTAATGGAAGCTGTCTGTCAATGTCTTCATCTCTCCTTTGTCACACGCCATTTCGACACTCACTCTCTTTTCAATTCCATCCATCTTTTCTTCGGTCTTTCTCTCTTCTTAATACGTGACCATGAGAAATCCATATGTGTCAATCAGTCAATAAACGGATAACTCAATATTACGCCGTGTAAATGTTCTTCACATTTATATTAATAAACAACAAAATGGTAAAAAATCTATCATCAAAAAAAACAATCTCAAAACAATCAAATATGGATTAAGATAAAAGAAGAATTCTGATAGTATAATGTAGTTACAATTATTGCTGTTTTTGGAGTCAGTGTCAATCAAGGATTGCAGCCGACACCGACCTGGCGCCTACTCCAATTATTCGTCCCTCATTGAACACTAGTGACAGAAACTAACAGCTTCCCAGTGATATCGATGTGTAAGTTTGACCATGTTTCTAACTATCGCTCTCAACTAAACGGTTATCTATTCGCCAGCGCAGAGACTTACATGTTTTATCCGTACTTTACAATATTTTGTACCTTCCAACATCTCTCTGCCACCTTAAATCTTTGTTCTCTTTTCGACCCCATTCGTCATGTCGTGCCTTGCATTCTATTTTTAATCTGATTCTTAATTTACCGCCCCGTAGTACTTCTTTTCATACTTTTTTTCGGCTTATGCCGTCCGGTTATGGAACTCTCTCCCTGAGTATTAGAAAAGCGCGAACTCTGGAGTCTTTTAAGAATAAAGTCCGAGTTCACTTTCTGTAAAAGATTCCTTAACTTAAACTATTTAAATCTCTTTTTGGTTCTTCCCTGGTTCAATCCTGGAAGAGATTGCTGTTTAGCAATAAGGCCACCGCTTGTACATTTGCCAATTTTTTACTTTGTCTATGTTCTTGTTTTTGGTGTACAATAAAGGCCTGTATATATTACTTACTAATCTATTTTATATTCTTTTTGTATCTCAAAATTGTTTAATGGGAAAGGAAATGAAAGGAATGCTAAGATGGTGTGGAAATGTAAAAAGGATTAACAAAAAAAATTATTGAGCAAATATGAATGTGATGGTTGGTGGGGTTCGACCTAGATGACCACACTTTGACCAACTGGGCGATATATTAAGGATCGGGTAAGAATACCCGTAACTAAAGGACACTGACACATGCAGTCTGCGAACAAGAGCGTGAAACACCACTACACCTCTTGTGCTACTGTGAACCGCTGATTCACAAAAGAAACAGACACCTGGGGAAACACATCCTTGACCCAGATGAAATAAAAACAATCCGAACTGGGAACATCCTATCTTTCTTGGTCAGTGCCCAGTTAAGGGAGCTACTGTAGGGCCTACATAGATCCTACATAGGAGGCTGGTCACAATAGATCTTAATAGGTCGCAGTGATGCATATCAGCCCCGACTTACACACGAAATAGAAAGAATACCCGTAACTTACGAGCGTGCATAAAAGTTTTAATAAGAGTCGAGACTAGAGAAGTATATTTTTAGCGTAGCAAGTGGAAATATATGACTTTTTCCTACCCTCATGAGAACTAAACGTTTGTATGTTAGAACAATCCTGATACATTGTCATATTGTAGCGGTGTCGATGACCTACTGACATTTTTATGGATAACTTATTAATTTAATAAAAAGCTACTCAAATTATTAAATTTGTTAATATATACTGGTTCCCTCTTCATTATGCCATTCAAATGTAATTGGAATGAATCCATCTATTCTGATCTGGGAAAATCTTGAAGCAATCCAAGCCTTGAATGTTTTCTCATACGAGATTACCCAAATATTTGCGCATAATTCGTTTGATTGTTCTCATCAGGAAACGTTCAATATATTATTTATGAAGGAGTCCTATTTCTAAAACTGGTTTTGGAATACAAATCACAAGATTCTGGGTCAACGACGCGCTAGTTTAAATGTATACTTATATTTCTGAAGCCTGAACGTTACTAATCATAAAAATAAATTAAATGATTTATCATCGTCATCATCCCGGAATCCCGAGTTCGAGTCCTGGTTAGGGTAGACTTTTGTGTAATGAATGCGAGCAATTATACCTTAGTCATGCATGTTAATATATATTTCTATCTAAAATATTTATATACGTATAATATATGTATGTCTATCCGTTACCCTAGATCCCATAGCACAAGCCTTACAAAGCTTACTTTGGCTAGGCTAATTGGTGTGAGTGTACGAAACATTTTTTATACTCGTATCAGCCAATAGACGCCCACTGCTGGACATAGACTCCGCAAGGATGTCCATATCGGTCCTATGCTGCTAACATCCGACGCCTTCCTGCGTTCTCCACCAAGTCGCCCAACTTGTGGGAGGTCTACCAACGCTACGGTGTACAGCATAAGACTGCCACAAGAGGACCAGTTTGCTGTGTCTACTGCCACTTAAAATTAGCAATTCTTCGGTGACCTTGGTAGGTCTACAGATTTCACCATTTCTGACACGATCACGCAGAGAAACTCCGGGTATAGCCTTCTCGATCGCTCTTTGGGTGACTTTGAGCCTCCTTGTAAAGCCCGTTATGAGTGGCTAGGCTTCGTTTCCCCTCATGATAAAGGCCGGCGTCACTTTGGCTCCCCGCGCCTCAAGCGATATAGTCGCCATTATAGGCTAGCGCTGTATTGCTGTATAGGAACGGTCGCTCTCTTGATTTGCCTATATGGTTCTGGAAACTTAGGCATAAGGCTGAGTTTAGTCAGTAGGTCATATGTAGCACTTGCCGCTGCGGTGGTATCCTGGGCATGTTTCGTTCTACTTGTCAGGATTCTCAGCCTCTCTCTACTGAGAGAAAAAAAGTATTGTAAAAAAAGTATCCTAATCTGACAGCGAGACACATCCAAAATAGCGCCAACGAAACGCATGGCAATTCCCGCGCGCAAATACTCTCTTTGTAGGCGCCGCGTTATAAATAAACCGCGCTTCCAACACATTTAATGCATCGGTTGTAACTGCTTCTATAATAAGCTGCTTAAAACTTTCAGGGTTCCGTAGGAATCACTTCGTTCCTTCGGAATACATTGGGGCGTCAAGTTTAAATTAATCCTCTTTAATATTGTTCATACGAAACTAAGTCAAACTTTTTATAACAGTATTATAAATACATATACACAGTTCTATACATACTAATACTAGTATATAAACAAATAGGTGTTGTTTTTTTTAACTAGGTGATGCCCGCGACTTCATCTGCGCAGGATTAGTATTTCGACTTGTTATATTACAAATGTTAAAACCTTAATTATTAAACGTAGTCATTTTAATGTAAATATGCAATTCTACTTCTCATGCTTGAAGTAATCTCTGCCTACCCCCATGGGAAAAAGGCGTGAGTGTATGTATGTATGTATGTATGTATGCTTGAAGTCATACCATGATGGTAGATTGCGGATTTGAGTACTATCACTTTTCTGTTTTTTTTACTTTTTTATGTTTTTGTTTTTTTTTTGTTTTTAATTTGTTTACTGTTAGTATTATACAGCGGCTCGCGACTGTGTTTTTTTATTATTAATTCAGTAACACGTGGATAGCGTTGTCGGCTACAATATTGCCAACTTTTGTGTAATGATTTGTTTATTTGTATTTGGTAGCTGTTTGCTGTACCTTAATAAATTAAATAAAATTGAAGTGAAATGAACAAAAATAAAAGATATCTTCAAAATATTAATACACCAATGAAAGCATAAAATAAATTTAAATATTTATAGAAAATTAATATATATACATACCTATATAAATTGGACACACGCATTATGTATATGCGAAAGAAATTTCTCTTCAGTCGTGTAGCTATAGATAACCATAAAATATTCACTTGTAGTCATCTAGCTAGCTTTATTGTTAGAATTTTTGCCTCATCGAGGATTCAAACCTTATATATTAATCCGAACCACTTATCCGTCATTATCATTTAACATTTAGAGCGCGAAGAAATAGTTTTCGAAGAAAAAAAAAATGACGTCATTTAAAATCAAATCATGCATACCAACAAAATAACGCTGCGTGGGCGCCAGTCGGCCTACTCTCTAGCCCAACTTTGTTACATTCTTACATTGCATTTTCTTATTATATCGCTAAGGGGAATGCAATGGAGGACCATTATTTATATTAGGGGCTAGAAATTAATTATATTAGGCTAGTTGACAATATTTTAAATGTCTTTTTAGTTTCGATTTCATATTTACTTTACATTACCAACTGGTCTGCGAAGACCATTCGCTGACCAGTTGGTAATGTCATTCATACAAATTTTCGCGTTTGTAATATGAGTAAGATTATATAATTGTTAGAAAATACATTTTTATTGCTTTTCTTTGCCTGAGGGATACCTGGCAGAAAATACATACATACATACATACATACACTCACGCCTTTTTCCCACGGGGGTAGGCAGAGATTACGTCCTTCCACTTGCTACGGTCCTTACATATCTCTTTCGCTTCATCTACTTTCATAACATTCCTCATACAGAAAATGCTATCTAAATATATATGCAATAAGGCTGTTTTTGTGTTTTATATCTAGGTTAGTATTTTTATCTAAATTGTTCTCCGTACAATAAAATATTCATTCATTCAAGTTATGTCCTCCACGAATTTATAGTCTGTGCTTTCGTCTGGTTCTCATTAAGATATTTTTTTGTGTTTTTGTGTATGTACGTGATAAGTTTCTCCACTACTCACAAACATATATAACTATGTACCAACTCAACTACACACAAATAAATAAGATACATTTGTTGATATTCGTAGATAGTATCCCCAGCGTACAGTGAAATGATGTGGCCTAGATTTTTTCCGTTCATGAGTCACGTGAAAAATCTGTGTATTTATATAATAATGCGATTCTGTCATACGTATTTACATGTGTAATATGAATAACGCAAGGACGAATACGTCTATTGATCAGTTTTATCTTAAAAGATAATGATTAAATTAATGCAATGGGTTTTTTACACTTTCATATTAGCTTCACTTGTAACTATGTAAGACAATCTTGGAATCTTAATTTGACCTACTTCTCGGTCTCCGATTGATCCGATTGAAATTTCGCATGCATGTGTGAGTCGGATTACAATGCGTGTGACGTCATTCTAAATCCAACATGGCGGCGTTACCAAGATGGCGGATCAATTATTTTAAATACAGCCCTACAATATAGGTATCAAATGATTGGGCTTGCAAAGAACACCTCGACAGATAATGTAATGTCACTGTTAATCCAATATGGCGGACTTTCCCAAGATGGCGGACCAATTATTTATAATGCACCCCTACAATATGGGTATCAAATGAAAGGGTTTGCTAAGTTAAGTTAAGTTGGTTTTTTAGTCGGAAAATAAATTAAAAGTATTTTTTTTAATACAAGCTTTTAATTAATGCGCTAAAAAATCGGGTGGGGCTGTGCTGGGGCACACGGCCGTTGGCTTTAACGTGAAACGTCTATGTTAGGGAATCGCTTTTAAAGTAAAAGATTGAAATAAAAACAAGATAGACGGTGTTTTAAGTATTTTAATAAAAAACTCAATGTCACAATAGCGAGCTGACTATATAAGTGAAATATTCACACCACATTTTTGTTTCTAAGACTAATAGTTTTTTTAATTATTAAGGTACGCTGATATAGACCTTTTCGTTACGGTCCACTTTTTAAAACCTGGTGCCCGTATGTTTCAGCGCGATTTTAAAGACGTTTCACGTCAAAATAACATAATAAACTTTTACATATAAAAGCTTGTCGTTAAAAGTATTCTATAAGTAAGTAAATCTCGCGACAAGCTTTTATATGTAAAAGTTTATTTTGTTCTTTATAGCGCATTTATTTATTAGCATAGTTAGCACTCATCAAACTTAATACTATTACGAACTGTGTAGCATTTACTTATGTAAATAAATATCGACTTTAACATATATATAAACGTTTTCTTGCGTTATAAATTATTTCTAGGGAAATTCCTGAAATTATTATTCATAAATAAGGGTTAGTAAAATTTTGAGTTGTATGTATTTCAATGCCACATAAAATGCCATAATAAAATTACAAAATATAAGTACAAATATTAGGGGATGGACAACCCTTAACATTTAGGAGCTTGAAATATACATATATAGTAGCCGATTCTCAGACCTACTGAACTAACATTGTGACACGACAATTTTATATATAAGACTAGCTGTACCCGCGATTTCGTCCTCGTGGAATTTTACTAAAAACTTAATTAGTTTATTATTTTTATAAAAGATATTTTATAAAACAAAAGTAGCCCCAATGACTCCTTATTACATCAGTTACCTGCCAATAAAAGTCCCGGTCCAGCTATTTCAGAGATTAGCCGGAACAAACAGATAGATAGACGACACTCCAATTTTATTATATGTATATCACACATATCAAAACGAACGGTCTGAAATATGGAGGTAGACCTAGGAGGTAGACTTAGTACCAGGGTCGTCTGCATGGGTACCTCCGTCTTACCTATTTCCGCGCCAAACAGTAGGGTTCGCTTTGCTGTGTTCCGGCGTGAAGGGTAAGATAGGCAGTGAAATTACTGGGCACTGTGACTTTACATCTTATGTCACAAGTTGGCAACGTACAATGTGGTTCTTATGAGGTTTGCAGATTTGCTGCGAATCTCGTGGGAACCACATGTACTATAGGCGACTGTTACCACTTACCATCAGGGCAGCCTGCTTGTTTGTCAACTTTAGCAATAAAAAAAAAAATGTTTTTTTTTTTTGATCAGGTGAGGTCAAAGCCAAGATATTTCCTATAATTTCCGTTGTATTTGTATATACTTTTCGATGCAGGAGAGTATATAACGAGTAAAAATTCTCTGAAAATTATAAACATAAAAACAGATTTGTAATAGGTTTTATGTTACAATAAATTCGCATAAAAATGCATGTCAACCACTTTACAAACTAAAACCTACCTTTTTTCAAACGGAATAAATTTCAGTTTACTAAATTCATTTGAAGTTTTAACTGAATTTTATAAATGTACATAAATTTGCAATGTATTGGATTTGAACTAGAATTAAGAAACTAATGAAAGACACGAGATAGAAAAAATAGAGCTTCAGAGTTTCTTGCATATTCTTCTGGAGCTTTCCCAATTCTCAACAGTAGAGTCAAATTCATTGGCGTACTGGCTACTGCCCGCGACATTTTATGCCTATGTATTATTCTGATATATAAGCTATATTATTGCAAAGTTTCATTAAAATCCATTTTGTAGTTTTTAAACTTTCGTGTTTATAATTTACTAGCTGACCCGTGCCCACTTCGTTGGGCTTAATATTAATAATCTCCGAAGCAAGCACGAACGCGAATCGAATTAAACCCGAAGCCCGTTTTTTCTCCGATTCACTTTGCAAAACGAACTACCACGTAAAATCCTTTTTATTTCTCGGTTTTTATATAACCTATGATACTCAGCAATAATGTGGCTTTCTATTGGTGAAAGAATGATTAAAATCGGTTCAGTAGATCCCGAGATTAACCCTTACAATTTAACAAATATACAAACACACAAACTTTGCTTCTTTATAATATTAGTATAGAAGTATAGATGTATTTACTTAAGGTACACCAGTATCTGTTAACACTAATACATACATAAAATAATACAACATATTCAATTAAGTGTCACAAATTTTAAAGGTGAACAACACATGCAATTTAACCGTACTACTTAATTACTACTTATAACTATGATACTATTCTACTATTGATCTTACATAAAACTTATACACTACGTTATGGTACACTATTGTATTGTGACTAATTAAAAATGAACAAACGATGATGAATATAATTATAGTAATAAGCAACCTAATAAGAGCTTATCAGGATACCAATAATTCTGCTTTGAGCCTGGCAAATGAGTCGGCAAAAACGTCAAAGTGTCCTTCGTTTATGACCTTACTCAGTCTTGACACTACGGCATTGCCACCTAGGGTTATATAGCGTGTAATCTAATTAGATATATTTGTTATGACTAGAGATCGGATAATCGAATGCATATTTACCTAAAGTTAGTTTAAGACAAAGTATGGAAACGGCTTTTTAATGTTTTGTTAAATAAAAATCCCGGGATTGCGGAATTGGATAGCCGGATGTTTATTTATTTACCTAATTTAGTTTTCGACAAAGTATGGAACTGTCTTTTTATTTTATTTCCATAAATAAAAATCCCGGAATTCCGGTACTGTAGAACATTTTGGTAAATACGTATGCATAGTTGTATAAATGAATCCGGAGTCTCGGTCTTTTGAAAATAAATACCACGTGCTAATTTAGTAATTTTCAAACAATATCACTACGTTAAATTTGCAGTCCCGTATTATCCCGGCTTTTAATTTAACAAAATGTATTTTAAAAAGCCGCTTCCATAATTTGTGAGCCAAAAATTAACTTTAGGTAAACATGCATCCGATTATCCGATCTCTAGTTATGACGCTAATAAGTGGTGCATGTTGAATAAAGATGATTTTGAATTTAATTTTGATGTTCGCACATTTCCATTCCCTTAGAAAAATATCAATAATGCAAACAAAGGAACGCAGTTAGATAAAAATTCATAATTTTTCAAATCAAAGACAAAGTACAAAGTCCTAGGCGACTTTGAACATTCATCGATTGACGATTGTAACACAATTCCAACAACAGAATCGCAAAATAACATTCGACGGATACACAGCGACCTAAACCACAAGTAAAGCGAATGATTGACACAACCAATCTGTGCAGTGACCAACACCAGATAACCTTCGGGCCAGGGGGCCAAGCTGGGGATATGGGATGTGAAACGTCGCGTAGGCGATGCTGAACCAGGGGTCTATTCTGCCCCACTAATGAATCTGCATAATGTCGTTCTGTACATACAGATTTCTTGTCAATATATTTTTAGTGGCCGTCCATCTGTCAAGATCTTAAATATTATTTCAAGGTATATTCTAGGAAATATAGAGGAAATAACAGAAGAGTAGCTATCTCACGGAAAAAATACTGGACTCAAAAAGAGATTCTGAAATCTAAATTACCAATTAAGTTAATAAGGATAATTTTAGACATAACGATTCTACCCTTCCTCACCTACGGCTGCCAAACGTGGAACTATGACCAGAAATCAAGACATAAAATCCAAACAACTCAGAGAGCAATGGAAAGAAGCTGATTAAAGTTAAAGCTGAAAGATAGAGTAAGAAATACAGAAATTCGGAAAATTACCAAGATAAACGATGCTCTAAATTTCGCTTAACGCATAAAATGGAGGTGGGCTGGTCATGTTGCCAGATACAAGGACAGTCGTTGGACAATCAATATGACAAACTGGAAAGGACCACTAGGTAGGCGAGGTAGAGGTCGTCCGTGTGGCTGGTGGCAGGATGAGATTGAGGCCACCGCAGGATGAGACTGAATGTCCACAGCCAGGGATAGAAAAGAATGGAATTCTTTGGAGGAGTCTTTTACCCTAAGGGGGTCCAAATTAACGAAATAATTAAATTAACTATATTCTGCATGACATAATTATTACTTAATTTTACTTTGTGTTTTTGATTGTGTAATTTAACGTTAATTCGTTAAATTGTAGAAGACATATATTTACACTTAATATATAGTCCAATTTTTAATTTAGCTTTTTTTCCTTTCTACGAAAACGGGACTCAAGATACAGGCTATTATCTAGTTTGGGTTCTTCGTTGTAATATAGAACGAAACAGCAATATAAAATTAATATCCAAAACGATGAATCGAAACGTAATTTCTTACAAGAATAGACTCCCAACATTGACACGTAGAGAATAGGGAAACGCGGATAAATTAAAAAGTATGCACTGTCAGCAACAGCCGGAGTCTGGTATTATCTCCTTTGTGGGGATCCAGGGCCGATTGTAATTATGTAGCATAGTTTGACTACAGACATATTGTGTGGTGAGGAGCGTACGGGACAATTATTTGTCTTACGAGAAATCACGACAGAATTTCGGCAACGATTTCTTCCTATAACGGCTTTTTCTTCTAATGAGGAGAGGCTGAGAATCGTCATGAGAAACCCCTGCAACCAAGTGCCTCGGTGATTATGTAACATACTTGACGGATCGAGGCACCTCGACCCAAAGAATCTTTTTTTTTTCTTGTTACATTGAGCAAAATGCATTAAATTGCATACCCCGGCTACAGAGAGCCAGCGGTTATGTGGGGCTCTCCTCCCCAGAAAGGGAAGGACTACCCACTAAAACCTTAGCGATGGCCTTAATCAGACAAGTCGGGAGCCCCCGGGAACGACGACTTCCGGGAAGAACCCAAAGAATCTACCGACTAAACTCAGCCTGAGCCGTTGGTTCTAATGAGCCTATGGCTTGACGTGACAATGAAGACCGCACCTCAGGAGAAGCGCAGTCAGCGCTGCCCTATGAAAGAGAGCATATGCGCTAGAAGAGGCGTAGTATACCCAAATGGTTCCAAGCTATATTGAATGGGGCCTACTTGTGACTAAGCAGAAGGCTGCCGAGAAGGGTGTACGAGCAAGCAACGTACATTTTTTGCTTACTGTGCGACCTACTTCAAGGCGCACGGTTTTACGCTTGCAACATACATTTTTGCTTACGCTGTGCCCTACTTCCAAGCGCACGGTTTTACAAGTTAACTTTATCATTTTAATTAATATTATTAACTAGCACGTCAACAACTGTCTTACTGCACACTACTCAAGAAAGAATTGCCTATTGAATATTACTGTGTACTTTTACATCAATACAATCTTACTTAAACTTCGGCAATCTTTCTCTTCGACGTGCTCATCATCCCAACCTTACTACTTACTAACTACCACTAATCATCTCTTGTACTGTGTCCGTGGTCTACTAAGCGGACTATACAATTTGGTCCTTCGAGGAAAACTTGGTGAGTCTTATTTTCCTTAATTACGTTAGCAAATCGGTTTAACTGGCCTCCCAGAAGCGGGTCTCACCAGTTAGATTGAGAAGGTGCATATAGCGTATGCAAGGTTATAAGATAAACTGAGTTGAACCATCATCGCCACGCTCTACGTCTGCCGCCGTCAACTACGCGCTGGACCTCCAAGCTACTCAAACTTCAACTTCACTACTTAAATAATACTAGAAAACTTCGTCATGCTGTCACAGCAGCAGGAGTGCTTCAATAACATCAAGACCTTGTGTTCTAACTACAAAAAGGACAGCACGAGTAGAAAAAATGAAGATTACTTGGTGAAACGCCTCGAGTCCCTGGAAGCTCAATGGAACGACTTTCAAATTCGACACCAGATACTAATGGAAACTATGGAAGATAAAAACATCAATTACTTCAAAGAGGATGTTTACGGAAACCTGAAAGAACTTTACGACTCAACTGTCGCTAATATGAAAGACTTGCTTCAAAGACTACGTGGGAAAAAATCTGTATTTTTTGACATGTCCGGGATGCTGGAGGATAACGCAGATCAGACTTTGACTGCTTTGATGGAGAGACAACAGTGCAATTTTAAAGCTCTGGACCGCGTCATGTCTAAAATAGATATTAATACTGTTACTGAAAGGTGGGAATTAGAAGATAATCTCACTATTCTGAAAACTAAGTGGGACATTATCGATAAACAACACTGGGAATTGGAAACCATGTTAAAGGGGTCCAATGTCATGTACGAAAACATGTTTACCGCAACTGAAAGAAAATATGATGACATGAGGCGGGCTCTTAACTCAAAGATCTGGTCAACATCGCACTACGAAAGATCAGCGCCTAAGATGGATATCCCTGAATTTTCCGGAAATTATATGCAATGGATATCTTTCAAGGATTTGTTCAAGGAGAGTATCCACAACAATCCAATGATAAATAGGGCTCAAAAAATGCAGCACCTCAAGACACGATTGAGAGGTGAGGCAGAGCGTCTAGTACAGCATCTCAACATCAGCGCTGAGAACTACCAGACCTGCTGGGAAATACTGACCCAGCGCTATGACAACCGACGCTTACAATTTACTTCATTCGTCAACACCATGCTGAATCTTCTAACTATACAACATCCTGACAACTACAACCTCAAGAAGATGCATGACGTTATTACGGAATGTTTAAACGGACTGGCAAACATTCAAATAGATACTTCTACTTGGGATCCTCTCATCGTACATCTGATGTCACAGAAACTAGACTCTACAACCTATACGGATTACATGAAAGAACTACAAGATCATAGAGAACTACAGCCACTTAGCGACTTCCTATACTTTTTAGAGAGCAAGTTCATGACATACGAAACTATGAAAACACTAAAAAAGAACTTCCTACTCTACCGAAAAACATCCCTACAAAAACATTCAAAAAGAATTTTCCAGTCAAGAAATATAATTTTGAGCCGAAAACTTCATTTAATAAATCTTACTTCACAACATTTGGACAATGCCCTAATTGTAGCGGAAAGCATGTACTTATGCAATGCGATGGCAAGGGATGCGTGAAGATCCTGCTTTAATTAATTTCTATAACGGCCATTGGAAAGTTATGAAAAATGATAATCGGGTCATAGATTCACAGCCAACATAAAAGTCCTTGAAACATGAAATGGATTCATTTGATGTATAATTAAAAAATGTTGTATTTGCTTGTAAACAATTACAATAAAATATAATTTTAATGAGCTCCGTCGTTGATTGGTTGGTTTGGTTTCAAGGTGTCGCCATCTCTGAGGTCTCGGGTTCGAATCCCGGTGGGGGCTGATTTGTGTGATGAATGCGAGCATTTGTACCTTAGTCATGATTGTTAATATATTATTTCTATCAAAAATATTTATATATGTTTAATATATGTATGTCTATCCGTTATCCTAGTTCCCATAACATAAGCATGTCAGAGCTAAGTTTGGGCTAAGCTAATTGGGTGAAAGTGTGAGAAATATTAAATACTAGCTTTCTGCCCGCGGCTTCGCCCGCGTGGATTTCGGGATTGGGTCTATAGAGGGTTAAGGGTCATAGCTTTTGCCCACGGCTACATATACGCGGAAGCCGGTTTATGGCGCGAATGTTTTATCGCGCTTCCCGTGGGACTATCCGTTTTTCCGAGATAAAAAATAACGCAAACCTTGCTCAAGAATCACTCTATCTATTAATGAAAACCGCATGAAAATCTGTTAATTTTTTCGGGATTAAAAGTAGCCTATGTTACTCGGGGATAATGTAGCTTTCCAAAGGTGAAAGAATTTTTGAAATCGGTCCAGTAGTCTCGGAGCCTATTCATTACAAACAAACAAACAAACAAATCTTTCTTCTCTATAATATTAATAATAATATAAGTACAGATATATATACAGGACTAGTATATATATATATATACATAGTATATATGTAAATGAGATCCACTCATTCATAGACTTGTAGTACTCATGGATTTAATTGTCAATATTTTCTGTTGAAAGACAACCAATGTCAAGTATGAATTTCATTGTGAGAATTTGTATTTAGTAATTTAATACTGAAATAATAGCTTTAATTGTTGTTTTTCTATTTCTAGGTAAGTTGCATTTAGATTACTTAAGATCTCTATGTTATGTGTTATTCTTTATTGGTTGCATTAGATATTAAATTTCTTATATTTTATATTTCTAGAACAACACAATAAAGACTTTTATTTCTTAAAATAATAGCATATTATATATATATAATATATATATATATATATATATATTATATATAATATATATATATATATATTATATTTATATATATATATATATATATTATATATATATATATCTTACAGAATGGCTTGCTACCCTTAATTATAATGACACTGAAGACATTCTAGTTTCATTTAAGTGACGATAATTTATCATTTACAAGGACACACACATACTCAATCACATACACACACCACACATTTACACACACACACACACACACACGCACACACACCCATACACACAAATATACACACACTACACATAATTACTATACTAATTACTATACTTTGTAAATTTTTCTACTAAAAATGCCATATAAATCTTTAGTATTGTTCGAAGGAAGAGCGAGGTTTCCCATCACAAGTGTTTTGACTACTTTCTGGGAAACCCCAGCAACTTATTTATAATGATTTATCTAAATAAATGCATTTTTTTTTATATATATAAATAGGGATATTATAAATGAGAAAGTTACTCTGTCTGTCTGTTGCGCTTCACGTCATAACTACTGATGCAATTTTGTACACAGATAACATAGAGCTTAAGAAAAAACATACGATACTTTTAATGCGTAGAAAGAGTTGCAACAGTCTGAAATATTGGGTGTAGTCGTCCTTATTAAAGCTATTATTAGCTCTTTGGCCTGTTGATTGAGTTTGTAAAAATTGTAATAGATTTCGTTTGAATTTTCTCGCAATTTGTTAACTTAAGATATTAGTTCACATATTTTGATTCCAATTTAATTTGATTGGTTTTAATAACAGTCAAATTTATTTTGCATTATTTCACACCACACATTACAAATCTAAATCTCCGAATATTTAAGGATTAAGGATATTTAAAACTGTAGTTTTACGTCAGAATTTTATAAATTATTGACTTTATGACTTATGACTTTATGACAACTCGTGTTTTCGTCTTCAATACTATGTTATTACTTAGTTTAATGTCCATTAACGTGTGTGTAAGAATTTCGTAAAGTTTGCTCTTTTGGTTTTTAAATAAACAAGGAAATCGTTAGTATGAAGACACTCATGAGTAAAGGTTATTATAAAAGTAAGTGACTATCTAAATGATCACACTATTTGGGAATAGGGACACTATTCATAGAGCCATGTTTGGTAACAACATTATTTATAATATTGTATTATTTTATATGTGTATGTTAAACATACATACGACTGTAATCGTGTTAGGTGTGATTGTATCTTGTACTATATTGTATTTTTGTATTGTATTATTGTGATTGTTAACATTGAAAAGAGGAGATAAAAAATAGACCTTCAGAGTTTCTTGCCTGTTCTTCTCGAGAAGGCTCTCCCAATTTCCGAACAGGTGTCGAGTCAATATATACTTTTTCTTTTTTTTTCCTTATTCGTACGTACGGACAAGGTTTTTGTTTTTTTTTTATTTAAGCTGTTTTTTTTTGTTTTGTTTGTTGACGTCAATAAGTGCCTGTAAAGGTCTATGTTGAATAAATATTATTTTGATTTGATTTGATTTTGATTTATGTTTTACGACACATCGTTTAAAACCTCAATACGAAACCGAAATTTCATATTTTTTGCTTCTAATATTTAATTTGCAGAATTCAATAACTTCAGTTATTTCCTTTCAAGTACTTGTACATTTATAGCAAAGAAGAAATTACGTAAGTTAATTGTAATATATTAGGTTGTAGGAAAAGTTCGTCGCAAAAAAATTCGAATATTCTTTTCTTTCCTGGAACAATCTCGAAATTCCAAAATATACAGTAACATTCTAGAACTCTCTCGGTGCTTTCATACGAGGCCTATATACAGGGTTACCTGGTAAGTAATTTTTAAAGGTGTCTGCAGCCTACGTGTCATCGATTTTTTTTTACTATTGCTGGTTGAAGTTTGATTTGTACTGATTTTTGTTTGATGCTATAACTATCAATCTTCTATCTACAACCTATTTAGCTGAGGTAACTCTATTTTTATTTTGCATTATGATGAACAAACTAATCTGCTACACAAAAATAGTATAAAACTAAATATTTGAATTATAATAAACAAAAAAAATGGGCCAATAGACAAAAATCGGACATTTTTTTCAAAAAAGTCTTTAAAGCCTTATAACTTGAAAAGAGTTAAGTTGGTGGGCAGGGTTCCAAGGGGAAATCTGTCAGAAATGGTGGGAACCACGACCCCCTAACGGGGTTCGCACGACTTACCAGGTAACCCTGTATATTGCGCCCAGTGCGTTATTACCGTAGTTATAAAGAATCAGTAACTCCTCCACGACAACGCACGACAACACATCGCCAAAAAGACTCAAATAAAATTAGAGGAACTGGGTTGGAAACCACAGACTTGACACCTTCAAAAATTATTTATGTAAAAAAATATCTGAAAACGGATATGTCTAAGATTTTTGATTCTAAACTTCCAGAGTTTTGGGCCAGAGGTATCAGCAACCTTCCTAATAGATGGAGCACTGTCATTAGTTCTGACGTCGATTATATTGTAAACTAGCTTTTGCCCGCAACTTCAGGTTCCTAAAACCTCAAAAATTGTAGCCTATGTGTTATTCTGATGTATAAGCTATATTGTGGTAAAGTTTCATTCAAATCTATTCAGTAGTTTTTACGTGAAAGAGCAACAAACATCCATACATCCATACTTACAAACTTTCGCCTTTATAATAGTAGTAGGATTAAAACTAAACTTTAATAAAGAAAATTAATACAAAACATTTTTGTTCCTAATTTTTCGACGAACTTTTCCTACAACCTAATAGTACTTCCATAAACTGCTTGCTATGGGAATAACGAACATGGACGAAGAACAAGCCAAATCGTCGAAGGCAGGGAACAAAAAAACCACATATTCCTTAAGGTTCCTATGGGCGACAGCAGGTGTTGCGTCGCCTCCCTGCGCGGCCAAGCGTGAACCGCCGTGGGAAATGAACACGGTACAGTCGCAAACAAATGACTTATACCCTTGATTACATTTTTGGGTACAAGTTTCCTATTAAACATTATATATATTTTTTTTTACTATGGTCGATGTACAATAAAGTTGTAAATAATAATAAATATATAATATCAAAGATGCTACGCCATTGGTTCACAAGTCTACGGCGGGAGACCTTGTACTGGAAAGAACCAGCAAGAAAACCAGCAAGGGCAATTTGATATGTATATGTCCGGTACCAAACAAAAATATTATTTATTATAGAATCATTAAAATTATATATCGCAAAATTTACACCCAAGCATGTTTAATCATTCAGGAAATCAAATATCGTAAAAATTACATCCAAGTATTTTTATCATTCAAGAAATCATGGACTTTGTAATACCCTTTTTTCATTGGGGTATTTGTAATATGTGCTTCAAATTCAAGAAACGGTAAAGCAGTAATATTTTCTGGAAGTGTGTTATAAAAAATTACACATTTCCCTAAGAATGAACGTCTAGTTTTTTGAAGCCTGTATGTTGGAACGGCAAGTTTATTTTTATTTCTCGTGTTTAAATGATGAATTTGAATTTTATATTAAATTTTCATAAATATATTGACACGCTAATTATATCTAATAATATACGCTAATATAAAGGATATAAATATAGTCATTATATTTATATCGAGTCGAGTGTAATAGCCAAAAATTTAGTACTGTCAGTGAATTCTACAGTTTCATCATTCATTTTTACAATCTTGTTCATTGTTCTTACATTAGGCAATGAAAATTTAACACATTTAGTTTTATTTGTGTTAAGTGATAAGTTATTCATTACTAGCTAACCCGTGCCCACTTCGTTGGGCATAATACTAATATCCCCGAAGCGAGCACGAACGAGAACCGAATTAAACCCGAAGAAATCGCGCTCCGTACGCTACCCGTTTTCTCACCATTTACTTTGCAAAACGGACTACCACGTAAAAGCCTTTTTATTTTTCGGATTTTAATATAACCTATGACACTCAGCAACATTGTGTCTTTCTATTGGTGAAAAAAAATTTTAAAATCGGTTCAGTAGACCCCGAGATTACCCTTTACAATTTACAACACACAATCTTTACTTCTTTATAATATTAGTATAGATGAACCAGTGCAATACTTTAGATAGTATACTATTCACAACGTCAGTATTTGCATCTCCCCTGTCAACCTTAAATATTAATGAAGTATCATCTGCAAATAGTACTGCATCGCACAAGCTATTAGTGAAGTAAGGAAGATCATTAATATAAATTAAGATAAACAATGGTCCCAATATCGATCCCTGAGGTACACTCATAATTATAGGAGCCGCAACAGACTGAGTTCCGTTAATTACAACTTTTTGAATCCTATTAGATAAATAAGACTCAATAACACAAATTTCCGCGGTAGAGACACCATAATGTTTGAGTATATGTAAAAGTATCTGATCACCAACGCAGTCAAAAGCCTAGGAGAGGTCACAGAATATACAGATTACATCCTGTTTACTCTCCCAAGCAGCAAACATGTTTTTAAGTAGTGCAACTCCAGCATCAGTAGTGCATCGACCCTTAGTAAAGCCAAACTGATTATTATGTAAAAGTTCATTGGATGTGAAAAAATCTGTTAGCTGATTTGAAATAATTTTCTCAAAAATTTTGCTTAATGCAGGTAAAATCAAAATAGGCCTATAATTTGAAGAGTCATTTTTATCTCCAGATTTGAATAATGGTATTAATTTGCTATTTTTCATTAGATCTGGGAAGACACCTTCATCGATACATTTATTAAAAATTACTGCAAGTTGCGGAGCGAGTTCCGTTGTTATTGGTTTTATTATGTGGGTCGAAATTCCCCAAAGGCCCTCTGTTTTTTTTTATTACTAATCATTTTTAAAACAGTATTAGCATCAATGCAACTAAAATTAAAACTGTTGCTGTACCTCTCCACATTCTCCTCTATGACAGCGATAGCCACACAGGGCAAGAGTTAAAATTACTTGCAGTATCTATAGGTAAATGGGAAAAGAAATGTTCGAACGCACTGTTAGATTTCTCAGTTTCCTTATTGAAAAAAGTCAAAAATGAGAATTTGAGAGTTTTACTATTATTGCTACGATCCAATCGTTTTTGCGTGCGACTGTACTAAGAAACATGGCGCGTGACGTCGCTTTGCTCGATGATTTGTACTTTTATTGCAATTGGATTCGTGGAGCGTGAGAATCTCATGTTATTAAAATACATATATGTTAAGATAGTGTAGGGGTTTGTGGATAATAAGAGCAAAATAAGCTTTTTATAAAGTACTAACTTTCCGCCTGCGGCTTCGCCTGCGTTATATCGTTAATCGTTAGTAGGCAGTATAAATAAAATGTCAATAATAATAAAAATTTTTGACAGTTGAGTAACAGTCAGACAATTTTTTAATTTACATTCCGTTTCACGTGTGGGTCATCGCCGGTTTTTTGTTTTTGTTTTTGTGATTTTTTATTTTTCTGTGTGAAACGGAATCTAATTAAGAATTTGTTTTTAATGACAACACTAAATTCGAGTGATTCAAAAATCTATAAAATTGTAAACAGTAGAAAATAATTTCGCGCACGATTTGTATTCGTATTCGAATTCCAAATTCACGTCTAATGATTCAAAAATACATCTCATGGTTGTTTACAAATATACATATATATACATATATGTCACGCCTTGTTCCCAATGGGGTAGGCAGAGACCACCTCTCTCCACTTGCTACGATCCTGGCACACTTCTCTTGCTTCCTCCACTTTCATGAGCGTCTTCATGCATGCTCGTCGGTTGCGAGTACTAAAAATATATATTTCTATCAAAAATATTTATATGTATCAAATTTTCGCATTCATAATATTTATAGGTATTTACTCTACCAAATCAATTCAAAATCAGAGCTCAGTTGTAAAATATCCTGCCTGGAATATTGTTAACTACCAATAAAAATAACCGCTTCTTCATGAAGGAATCCAGGTAAACCTGCGATACGATAAAAGGTAAAATCTTCAAATTTCAAATAATTCACTTATTAAATGAAAGGTATTCTAACGCTGTCCTCATTTCAATTAAAATCGAATTATTTTAATTAACTCCCCATACCTGGGAACGGTGAAAATTATGTCAACTGAAAAGTCAAACTTCCTGGCAGTTTCGTTTGGGGGCAGTGTTTCGTGTAATTATTCCCCCCATCAGTACGAATCGTTTGATTAATTGTTATTTTAAGTTGTAAGTTAAGTTTGGGAAGTCGACATCAAATGTTATGTGCTGTTATTTAACTTTTAATGTTGTAATGAAGCCCCGCTAATGTTTTTGTTGACAATAATTACAGGAAGCTTTGAGAACTGTGAATTTAAATATTTGGGGGTTTCTTGTTTATATTACACTCTGGTGACGCTTATGCATCAACGCGTTCTTACGCGTCACCTGATGTACTGCACTTTCGATGGTTTTCTGACACTCTGTATTTCTAGCCTTGTTTTTTTTTTGTTTATTTGGTTCATAATTTGAAACATAAACAAAATTATTGCTAACTAGCTTCCGCCCGCGGCTTCGCCCGCGTGAAATTAGTTTTTTTGAACTATGTGACCTACGTACTAAGATTCATGGTTGGTTCATGGCATCTTCAATTCAAACCCACACTAGTAAAAATTTCAAAATGCTAGAACAAACAATATTTTGTTTCTTATGACGTGATATTTAATGAACTTGCATACTAAATTTCAACCCTTATTTCACCACCTAGCTGGTCGAAATTTCAAAAATGCTAGAACAAATGTTTAATGATATCTTATCAAGTGCTTAAATATAAAGTTTCATGATTTTATCTATTAAAATTAAGAAATCCCATACAAATTTTCAACTTCTATTTCAACACCTTCATCCCTTTTTTTCGAAATAAAAAGTAGCCTATGTTCTGTCTCAGGTTCTAAAGATTGTCTGTACCAAATTTCATCAAAATCTGTTGCGAGGCTTAAGCGGGAAAGCGTAACAGACAGACAGACAGTTACTTTGGCATTTATAATATTAGTTGGGGTTATGACTACAAAACAAATAAAGACGCGGACGGTGTAGTTTCAAATATTAGTGAACACGGTATGCACGAACTTTTCACAGTAACACTATCACATAAACTAACGGTATAAACGCTTATGTATCTAATTCATCGAGCGCTCTACGGCAATTTTAGAACAGCAAATTTTACTGAGGCCAGAGAACTAAGAAAATGTCTACCTTTGATTGAATCTCATTGTAGTACGAGAATAGGGTTACTTCCCTCATATTAGAAAAGATCTAACAGCATATAACTATGATAGCTTATACATTAAATAGTCGGAACCATTCATATTTAAGTACATTAAATAAACAAAAATAATATAAAAATTAGTTTCAAAGTATTCACTTTTTTAATCTATACGTAAAACAAGAGCGAAACATAGGCCGCCATGTCGTGACGTCATAATACTGTAAACTTATGCGTGCAATGTTCATATGAATCATAGTACGTTTACAAAAACAATAAAAAAAGAAGTTTGTAGGTTGCTTTTTTAATGTAAGAGAACGTTATAAATACGTAAGTTAAATTGAAATCGCACGTGAATCACACTATGGAAAGCAGTTTTGTAAAAGGAGATAGTACGAATTTACCAAAAATAAATGCATTTATGGTCGGAAAATTCTTTGCTGCAAATCCCGACTTTTGTTCTGCCGAGTTACGGAGTAGTAAAACATCGATGTCAGTATTACTCTTTTATTATTATTCCTTTATTAGTTGTTTATATATAAAAGATAATAACTCATTTTTAAATTATGAATATAATAATACATAGCATCAAACAGAGAGCGTTGTTTATTATTTACATGCCGTATTGACGTCATCGCTACAGAGTAACAACTCGTGCGGCGCCTTCGTCTAACTACGCGCGAAATTTGAAAATATTAAATTTTAATGCAATTTTTATAGTACTTAACGAGTGTATAAAATTTTTATATTTTTAGTATATGGTTTACTGACACGCAAGGATCAATTTAAGATTCTTTTCAAAAATGAGATTAATTCCCTATTATATTTCATTTTCATTTCATTTATTCACAAACAAAGTACATTTGTATTCGAATATTCTATAAATACATATAACAAAATTAAGATATTTGTGAACCTAACTTCGTTAACTTAATAAATCACTAAACAATCATCAGCATTATCTGTATAATGGGGAGTGATGACCAATATTTGTCCTACAGAGTCGAAGATGGAAATTTGTACGTTTCGATATCCGGCTACTCGGACGAGAAACCTCCAGTCTAACACAAGATAAGACTCCCATACAATCAATATGTCCATCGATAAGTTTAAATAAAAATATAATGTCGAAAGCTTGGCGTTTAATACTCAAAGACGTTATTTTATAAAAACTCAGACAGTTTTACAGATTTAAACATACATAGGAATATAGGGAGAGAGAAAGCAACTTTGTTTTAATGTAGTGACAACATTTTTAACCCGGCGTGAATGAGGTGAGAAATTGTTACAGCAGCTATGAGGTGGGTATGATATACCCAAAATTTTGATGTAAAATTTTTGATACTATGATTGTGTAATTAGAATTAATGCTTAAGATATATTAATAATAGTAACTAGTCAACAAGATGAGTAAATAAAATATCAACATTAAGTTAAGCAGCATTATTTTTTATTGAAATAACACAATATCTAAATTATTTTCGAAAAATACAAATTCAGGCAATTAATTTCTTTTGCCATAAAAATCTAACAAAATTCCAACTTTGGTAAATCAATATAACAATAGTGTCTTCTAATTATTATAAATAAAAAAGGAACTGAAAAGTCTTGTGAGATCATGTAATAGAGCACCAAAATTACACCTACAAATCAACACAATTCCATACCCCAGCCGCGGGTACGCATGTGTATTTGCCGTCGCCGCCGGCGCAACACTAAACTCGATACTGTACCTCACCCCTTGCATCTTTATCTCCAGCTACTGAAACACCAGGACTTGCATGGCAACAGTAACATTAAAATATCTGCGTTTAGAAACTTTTCGGGTATAACATACCCAACCTCACTCACGCCGGGTTAAGGTAGGCTGATACCTTCACCAGCAAAGACGCCATTTTAACTTCGACAAATATTAGCTCTACTATTTGTAGAGCTTTTTTGAATAATTTCAATATTTTCTGCGAGAATTTGTCGATTCGTGATCTTTTGTAGAGAATACAAACACAATATGATAACAAGCACCAACGCACATATAACGTGTAATATCATTTGTAAAACGATACACCGAGCTTACACTGAATCGAATCTAACTCAATAAATAACGTCTCCGCTCAGACATTACGAGAAGAAATAACATTTTCTTTCCCCAAGTAACCGGCGGTAAATTTATATCGGGGATTTATAAGGTAAATCGCTTAAAAACGCCTTTCGAAGGCACGGCTGGAAGGAAAGAATTCCCTTTGAAGATTTCTCGGCGCTGGTCAGGCGAGGACAGTTCCAGAGTTGTGGGAAACTTTCGACTGAGAGCAGGTACGAGTTTTGCAATACTTGATAGAGAAACAGATGGCAGTTTAGATAAATTTGTAAATTAACGATGAAGTTCCTTATAATAACAAATGATAAACGTTCCATTTCTTAATAGTAAATTACAGTTTAGTTATGAATTATTTTTCGATTATTTAATTATAAGTTTTTTATTATGCTATAGATATTTAATACGTTAAATTAAAAAACATAAAAGTAAAATCGAAGCATTTTCATCACAACGACCTCTGTAATCGAGCATGCACGTGTAAGTCGGATGACAATGCATCTGTGTGTGACGTCAATCTAAATCCAACATGGCGGCATTATCAAGATGGCGGATCAATTATTTTTAATGCACCCCTACAATATGGGTATCAAATGAAAGAGCTTGCAAAGAACACCTCGACAAATAATGTGACGTCACTTAAAATTCAATATGGCGGACTTTCCCAAGATGGCGGACCAATTATTTATAATGCACCCCTACAATATGAGTATCAAATGAAAGGGTTTGCTAAGCTTGGTTATTTAGTCGGAAAATAAATTAAAAGTATTTTTTTTAATACAAGCGTTTATTTAATGCGCTAAAAAGAACAAAATAAATTTAACACATAAAAGCTTGTCGTTAACAGTATTCTTTAAGTAAGTAAATCTCGCGACAAGCTTTTGTATGTAAAAGTTTATTTTGTTCTTTTTAGCACATTTAATTTAATAACATATAACTCGCCTAGTAAGTATGAGTCGAGTAAAAAATATTTAAATTCATTCTGAAAACGTCTATGAGATAAAATTAATTATTGTTAGTTCTTAAAGTTCATTTGCAATACGGTAGATGACTACAACTAAAAAATGTCTATCTCATAAATGTAAGTCAATAAAGAAATTTCAGTTTAATTTAACATTAAAATTGCTTTTAGATTTGAAAAAAAATTACATTTATTTTTTAATGAATACCTTTCTAACTTCCTCACATTAAATGTAATATTATTTAATATAGAAAGTATATCTATAAACGTAAAAATAACATAGATATTGGCAATTTTGTTTATACGCTCATACAAATTAGGCGACTTTAGTAAATTATGACGTCACGATTACAATGTGCTTTGTATGGAGCGTTTTTATGCGAACCGCGACAGCGCCGCAAACATGGCGCTGTATCTTGAAAAGTAATAATCGCAGATACGTCGTTACTCCTACAATATTTCTCATCTAAAAGAGAACTATTATTATGTATGAAATAAAAAAAAAATGTCATCTACCCAATTAGTATCATTACATATTCCTTTTATCTGTTTGATTTTGGTAGTAAGTGGTTACGGCCGCTTATCTCGCCATTTGGTTCCTGTTAGATTCGCAGCATATTTGCAACCCCCACTTAACACAAAGTACGTAGCCAACATATGATATAAGATAAAAAGTCTCAGTACTTATTTCTCTGCCTATTTTACCCATCGCGCTGAAATACAGCAATGCGAACATTGCTCTTCTGTGAAGTGACGTTGACGAAATGAGTGAGATGGAGGTACTCAAACAAATACAGCAATGCGAACATTGCTATTCTGTGACGTGACGTTGACGAAATGAGTAAGATGGAGGTACTCAAACAAATACAGCAATACGAACATTGCCTCTTCTGTGACGTGACGTTGACGAAATGAGTAAGATGGAGGTACTCAAACAAATACAGCAATACGAACATTGCTCTTCTGTGACGTGACGTTGACGAAATGAGTAAGATGGAGGTACTCAAACAAATACAGCAATACGAACATTGCTCTTCTGTGACGTGACGTTGACGAAATGAGTAAGATGGAGGTACTCAAACAAATACAGCAATACGAACATTGCTCTTCTGTGACGTGACGTTGACGAAATGAGTAAGATGGAGGTACTCAAACAAATACAGCAATACGAACATTGCTCTTCTGTGACGTGACGTTGACGAAATGAGTAAGATGGAGGTACTCAAACAAATACAGCAATGCGAACATTGCTATTCTGTGACGTGACGTTAACGAAATGAGTAAGATGGAGGTACTCAAACAAATACAGCAATACGAACATTGCTCTTCTGTGACGTGACGTTGACGAAATGAGTAAGATGGAGGTACTCAAACAAATACAGCAATGCGAACATTGCTATTCTGTGACGTGACGTTGACGAAATGAGTAAGATGGAGGTACTCAAACAAATACAGCAATGCGAACATTGCTATTCTGTGACGTGACGTTGACGAAATGAGTAAGATGGAGGTACTCAAACAAATACAGCAATGCGAACATTGCTATTCTGTGACGTGACGTTAACGAAATGAGTAAGATGGAGGTACTCAAACAAATACAGCAATACGAACATTGCTCTTCTGTGACGTGACGTTGACGAAATGAGTAAGATGGAGGTACTCAAACAAATACAGCAATGCGAACATTGCTATTCTGTGACGTGACGTTGACGAAATGAGTAAGATGGAGGTACTCAAACAAATACAGCAATGCGAACATTGCTATTCTGTGACGTGACGTTGACGAAATGAGTAAGATGGAGGCACTCAAACAAATACAGCAATGCGAACATTGCTATTCTGTGACGTGACGTTGACGAAATGACTAAGATAGAGCTACTCAAACAAATACAGCAATGCGAACATTGCTCTTCTGTGACGTGACGTTGACGAAATGAGTAAGATGGAGGTACTCAAACAAATACAGCAATACGAACATTGCTCTTCTGTGACGTGACGTTGACGAAATGAGTAAGATGGAGGTACTCAAACAAATACAGCAATACGAACATTGCTCTTCTGTGACGTGACGTTGACGAAATGAGTAAGATGGAGGTACTCAAACAAATACAGCAATACGAACATTGCTCTTCTGTGACGTGACGTTGACGAAATGAGTAAGATGGAGGTACTCAAACAAATACAGCAATGCGAACATTGCTATTCTGTGACGTGACGTTAACGAAATGAGTAAGATGGAGGTACTCAAACAAATACAGCAATACGAACATTGCTCTTCTGTGACGTGACGTTGACGAAATGAGTAAGATGGAGGTACTCAAACAAATACAGCAATGCGAACATTGCTATTCTGTGACGTGACGTTGACGAAATGAGTAAGATGGAGGCACTCAAACAAATACAGCAATGCGAACATTGCTATTCTGTGACGTGACGTTGACGAAATGACTAAGATAGAGCTACTCAAACAAATACAGCAATGCGAACATTGCTCTTCTGTGACGTGACGTTGACGAAATGAGTAAGATGGAGGTACTCAAACAAATACAGCAATACGAACATTGCTCTTCTGTGACGTGACGTTGACGAAATGAGTAAGATGGAGGTACTCAAACAAATACAGCAATACGAACATTGCTCTTCTGTGACGTGACGTTGACGAAATGAGTAAGATGGAGGTACTCAAACAAATACAGCAATACGAACATTGCTCTTCTGTGACGTGACGTTGACGAAATGAGTAAGATGGAGGTACTCAAACAAATACAGCAATGCGAACATTGCTATTCTGTGACGTGACGTTAACGAAATGAGTAAGATGGAGGTACTCAAACAAATACAGCAATACGAACATTGCTCTTCTGTGACGTGACGTTGACGAAATGAGTAAGATGGAGGTACTCAAACAAATACAGCAATGCGAACATTGCTATTCTGTGACGTGACGTTGACGAAATGAGTAAGATGGAGGTACTCAAACAAATACAGCAATGCGAACATTGCTATTCTGTGACGTGACGTTGACGAAATGACTAAGATAGAGCTACTCAAACAAATACAGCAATGCGAACATTGCTATTCTGTGACGTGACGTTGACGAAATGAGTAAGATGGAGGTACTCAAACATAAAACCTTCATATAGAGTCTTCCTTCGGTAAATTAGTATTGAAGCTGAATCGATCGATGATTTGAATATTTGGTTCGAATTGAAACATATCATTTTTTTTTAATTTATTAAACTTATCCGCCAAGGTCAAATCAGTATATCATTACATCACATCACAGCCCATATACGACCCCACCAAAGGACAAGGGCCTATGATGATAAGGACTTAGTCAACCATGCTGGCCCAGTGCAGATGGGTTAACTACATACATCTTTTAAATTTCTTCGTAGATGTATGACACTTCGTATGACAATCAGATAAATGTAGAAATTTGAATAGCGAAAAACACATCCATACTTGGCAGGATCTACCCTGGGCCGTATCATTTGATTCATAGACCAGTGCTGAAGACAGCACCACTGAAGGCAACAGTAAAAAAATGTTACTATGATTCAAGCAGACATCCTTGCAGGAAGAAAGCTTGTTAATTATGTCAGACTTGAATTAAGAGCCTGAGTTAAAGAGGTTTAGTTGAAACTTACCAAAATTAGCGTAGCCCAAACTAAGCTCTGTAAAGCTTGTTATGAGATATAGGGTAACGAATAGACATACTTACATTACACATATATAATTTTTTTGTTAGAAATGTATATTCACATCTATAACTAAGGTACAAAAGCTCGTATATATCATACAAACCTCTGTCCTCATCGGAATTTGAACTCGGAACCTCAGAAATATCTTAAAACCAGTGTTTACCAATCGACTACAGAAATCGTCGAAATGTAGAGCGGCTAATGAATTGTAGACTCTGCTCATGTTACCATAACTACAATCCTACTACTATTATAAAGGCGAAAGTTTGTAAGTATGGATGTTTGTTACTCTTTCACGTAAAAACTACTGAATGGATTTGAATGAAACTTTACCACAATATAGCTTATACATCAGAATAATACATAGGCTACAATTTTTGAGGTTTCTATGAGGTCGTAAAAAAAACACATTTTTTGCGCTTACATTGCAAACGCTGACTGAATCCTACAAGATAGATCAAAACAATTTACTACAGTATTGTACAACCTAAAAAGGTCTACAAAAAAGTCCGTGATGGTATATGTTTATCTCTTAGGAATAACCCACAAAAGGAAAAAGATCGTTAAATGTAGTTTATAGGAGCATACTGCAGTAGCTACCTATAGGCCTATGATTAGGGCTCTGCAGTGCTTAGTTACCGAATTTCTTACTTATTACTAGACTAGACGGGACGAACCTGAAGTCCACGCGAACGAAGTCGCGGGCAAAAGCTAGTAAGACAATAAAGAAGATTGGCAAGCCTGGTACCATTACATTGTTAAATGTACGATTCTGATTTTTTAATATTTTGTAAACGGTAACTGGTTACCTATTTTTCTTTAACTGAGAAAAATCTATAACTTTTGTAAATAAAGAAAAATTGAAGTTACAATTTCAGGAATATTGATAACAAAACGTATTTATGTGCCAAGCAATATTAAAACGCAGTATGCATAAGAAAAATAACTATTTCATTCGTTACAGATATATCGATTATAGATTAATACATATTCTGATAATTGATTAATGACAGTAAGAATACTGATAATATCACTAGAATTTATGAATGTAATATTACTATTCCTAGCTGAGTCCTGTATTTTTAGATATAAATGAAAAATCTGTCACCATAATGTCAACTGGCAAAGTCAAGTTAACGTCACAGATTAGTATATTATGTTAACGTACGTGGCTTCTACTACTTTGTCTTTGGTCACATGCAATATCATTTATGGTCGTGTCGTGCATAGATTATGTCAGTATTAAATCAATCACATATTTTGACATATACAACGTTTTGATAACACATAGTTATCGACAAAGCGTCGCAAAAGTCAAAACATAAGTGATTTATAACGTTTCGTTACCTCTATGCTCTATTTTTTAAATGAGTTTATCTTTTTATTTAGCAGTTGCAGACATATGGTGCGCTTACCTTTTTTGTTATACGAGTATTATTAAAAACGAAGAAATACATGTGTTTTTATCGCCGTACACTTACGGCCGTTTTCAATAACCTATCTATCCTTTGTTTTTGCTACTAAAGGTAGTAAAATCTATCCTTATGCCCTAACTTGCGTTTCAATAACCTACTGATGGATAGCGTCGCCTACCGAAGTTACCCATCCATCGTCGGGAGGACGGATAGCTTACTAGAGATAGGGACGCTCATACAAATCTGACGTAATTGCATTTCAAAAAAGTTTCAACTTACTCTCCGATAGGCGGAGCTATCTCTAGTGACGACATTTGGCTATCTGTCAATATCGGTGGATTAAAACACAGATAGGCTTCGAAAAAATTAACTATAATAACATTATAACTTAAATTACATAATGGAGAACTACAGTAGTGATGATAGTGATATGGAATTAATGAATATGATAATAGAGTGTGATGTAGACAGTGACAGTTATACCGATTTCGAATCGCTGCAATGAGTTGTACTAGATGCATTGTCTCATCTTTAGTCATAGGTGCTGCTTTCGTTGACTGAAAGAAAATCAGTCTATTATAACCTTGAACGAATTACAAAAGTATCGTAAATCCAGATACTTACAGAACTCATGCTTTCCACTTTTGCTTATATTTTATATCAAAAAATGTAATACACACAAATTGGTGGCAACAAATTATCTGTCAGTAATGTTTGAATGACATCACTTGTCATTTATAAACGTTTCGTTCTATGTTTTTTATAACGAACACCAGCAAATAAAGTGAAAATGACGATCTAAGAATTTTCTTTTCAATTATAGTGACATTGTATGCACTTTTTACAACATAATATTTAAATGTAAAATACATCAATAAATTGTACATATGTTTTAAACGTACTAAAGCTTTATGGTTAGCAACGAACAAAACGTTCTACAGGGCTTGGATAGACGAGAGGGCATAAAGCTATCCTTAGTTAGACAAAGATAGATAGCTCGTATCTTTGATTGTGAAACGCAGACTACAGATAGATAACAGCTTACTGCTAATCGGAGATAGCAATTTATCTTTGATCTTAGATAGGTTATTGAAAACGGCCGTTAGTCTAACTATGGTACCAACAATGTATAGTTCATTAGTCCTGCCAATCTTCTGTCTATAAATTGTAGCTTATGTTATTATTAATGATGTACAGATTGTGAAGATGCAATAAAATCTATTAGTAACAAACATATTTCTATACTTATAAACTTTCGGGCTTATAATATTAGTAAGGTTTAAAACTACCAAATTGCTTTACGTTTCCGAAAGTACATTATACGTGGGAGAAAGCGTAGTAAATAAATAAAGACTATGGCAACACAAGAATATTTATTATGAATACTTGAGGAGTTTCGTGAACAATATAGAACTTGGCAGTTCTTGTCTCGGCTCTTCTTCCTGCCGACAACTTGGAAATGATGTCATAAATCAATTTGTTTGCCATTTCCTTCCATTGTATTGTTCGGCGTAAATTTTATTGGTTTCGATGGAAACTTATCGTTGACTTATTTCGGGTGTCACTTTGGTGTAGTGCGAACAGGATGGAGGGTGAGATCCTGGTGAGAGAAAATAAACGGGAAAATGTTGGAGCTTTGTATGAATAATATTAGTAAAACAATTCTGTATTCTTCTAAAACTTGGAGTAAAACGAATGAAACAATCGTCAAACAAATAGGCCAATTGGTAATTATCAATCAATACATACGAGTAGTATAAAACAAAGTCGCTTTCGCTGTATATCCGTATGTATGCTTAGATCTTTAAAACTACGCAACGGATTTTGACGCGGTTTTTTTAATAGATAGAGTGATTCTTAAGGAAGGTTTGTATGTATAATAAATGCATAATATAGTAGAGAAACACTGATAAATTTAAAGGTTCTAATGTGATGTCGTAAATAAGCACGTTTTTTTGCGCTTATATTGCAAACGCTGGTTGAACCCTACGAGATAGACCAAAATAATGTACTACAGTATTGTACAACTTACAAAAATCCACAAAAAAGTCCGCGATGGTATATGTCTATCTCTTAGGGATAACCCACCATAACCAATTTTTCACTGCACCCGTGCGAAGCCGGGGCGGGTCGCTAGTAAAAGAATAAAACCTTTTTAGCAGTTGGTATATACCGTAGGTTCGAAAGTACAGCAGGCGACAATACATTCACTCCATTCATTTAGAAAATTCGTCGAAAAGCTCATTGCAGAGTTTTTTTACCCCTAAGAGAGAACAGCTGTTTCAGTAATTCCTACAAATTCGCTTCTCACCCCGATTAAAAGGTACACTGCAACTCAATCACTGCACTCAGCTAAGCTTAGAGCGAGGGTCACTCAATGGAAAGGGAACATAATCCTGTAAGAAGGCGACTATTAGGGATTACAGAAGCGTTACATTTTACTAAGAGCACTTAAGTGTGAAACAACTCGTACGAAGAATTTCAGTGTTTCGTTCTAAATAACTATGCGTTTACATATAAGGTTTAATTTAGATTGCACTGGTGGGAGACACACTTGCGGTGATGCTTTATTTGGACTGATTCCTTATTTACGAAATTATGTCCATATCAAAAAGACACTCATGAGTAAAGGTTATTATAAAGTAAGTGACTATCTAAATGATCACACTATTTGGGAATAGGGACACTATTCACAGAGCCATGTTTGGTAACAACATTATTAATAATATTGTATTATTTTTATATGTGTATGTAAACATACATACGACTGTAATCGTATTAGGTATGATTGTATCTTATACTATATTGTATTTTTATATTATATTATTATAATTATTAACATTGAAAAGAAAAAAATAGACCTTCAGAGTTTCTTGCCTGTTCTTCTCGAGAAGGCTCTCCCAATTTCCGAACAGGTGTCGAGTCAATTTTTTTTTCTTTTTTTTCCTTATTCGTACGTACGGACAAGGTTTTTGTTTTTTTTTAAGCTTTGTTTTTTTTGTTTTGTCTGTTGACGTCAATAAGTGCCTGTAAAGGTCTATGTTGAATAAAGATTATTTTGATTTTGATTTTTTTGATTTGATATGTTTTAATGTAACAACATACCCACACGTATTATTTACTATTGGACACACAGAACTTACGATTTGATTATAACATTTTTTTTTTAATTACTGAATCAAACGTTTTATGAAAAAGTACGCATGTTTCGCAATTATAAATAGAACTAGCGACCCGCCCTGGCTTCGGACAGGTGGAATGCTTATACTATATACACTACAGAAGGTGGAATGCTTATACTATATACTATAAACGGTGTTTAATATATTATTTTAATAAATCTCGTAGGGTTCAGCCTGCATTTGCAATGTGAGCAGAAAAAATATATTTTCACCTTAGCAGCTCAAACATACTGTGTTCCCTGCTTAAAAAGAGTGAGGGAAATGCGTTTTCCCTCACTGAGTGAGGAAAATTGATTTGAATTTAGAATGCTGCGAAGTATCATTATGTACGAATCACGTCATTCGAAATTCGATTTATTAATAACTTTTAATAACTGTAATTTTAAATTTCAATAGATATTTAGTTTTTGCAAATATATGTGGTTTCATTTTAATTCATATTGTTTCATTTATATCTCTAATAATGTTCTCACTGCTAAGGTGAAAAGTTGTATGTGTCCCGCGAGAGAAAAGTTATTTCCATCTCGTGCCTTTGAATCCCTCGCGACGCTCAGGATTCTAATGTAGAATCACTCGCAGCACTCGCTTGAAAAAACCAACTTTCCTCTCTAGTAGAGTAGTAGTCTCTAGTAGAACAAATAATTATTACGACATCACAATAGAAACCTCAAAAACAACAGTGTTTCTCCGCTATTTAATGGATGTTATTATACATATAAGAATTCCTGTTCATACATAGGATATAGAGACAGAGAAAGCAACTTTGTTTTATACTATGCAGTGATTATTTAATGACTCTGTATTAAATATAAATAAATAATTGTTTTTAACGAACATATGTATATCCAATTTTTATTTGTTAGTATGTAAATAATTGTATATTTTTATGATTTTCAACAAAGGAATTGAAAAATTAGATCTTCAGTTCTTGCCTGTTCTGCTCTGCATAAGCTCTCCAATTTAGTACAGTAATTTTTTTTACGTTACCGCGTGAAAGTTTATGTAGCTATTAAGATCTGTGTCCTTCAATTTTACATCAATAAGTGTCAGTAGGAGCCTATGTTTAAAAAATATTAATTTGATTTTGATTTTAAGAGACAAATAGGTTATATGTAGTTTTATTTCTTAATATAAATGTAAGATTCACGCATTCTTCCGCAGTGAGACGGCATATTTCCGGCAGCGTTTCATAATTTAGTAATTAGTCTGAAATATCATTAATCTTCTGTCCTGGATTCTGATAAAAATAATATTTTGTGTTAATATGTCGCCCAGCCTTTAATGTTTTGATTTATCGCGATCTTCTTCGCTTGTCGAGTCAATTTTTTTCTTTTTTTTCCTTATTCGTACGTACGGACAAGGTTTTTTTTTTTTTTTAAGCTTTTTTATTTATTTATTTTTTTATTTTGTCTGTTGACGTCAATAAGTGCCTGTAAAGGTCTATGTTGAATAAAGATTATTTTGATTTTGATTTTTGATTGCTTGGTGGGTTTGCTAGAACGATACCGTTTCAGGTGTGGTCAAAATAATGGGTGACCGAAAATTATTAGATATCTATATATATAAAAATGAAACCCGTTTCGCGTTGTCACGGCATCACGTGTGAACGGCTGAACCGATTTCGATAATTCTTTTTTTTAAATGTTTGTGGAAGTCCAAGGATGGTTCTTACGGAAAAAAATATTAAGAAAATCTCTCAGAAATATTGAAAAGTATACATTTAATTTTGCATATTTTAAAAAACGCGCGTTACGAATGTCAATTTTTTTTTTATACGAATGTCAACGTCATTCACAGCCATAGACTATATTAAAAGAGCATCGTTTCAACTATACAAAATAAAGTAGTGCATCAAAGCTACGCTAAGGCGGTACGAAGTTCGCCGGGTCAGCTAGTAATAAATAATTTAATTTATCATAAAAGTAAATCCAAGCATTTTCATCAGTATTATTTTTGTAAATAAGAAAGATATAAAAATCAATATCAATATCATAAAATCAAAATCAAAATTAACTTCATTCAAATACGACTTTATAGAAAGCTCTTTTGAATAGCAAATTTTTTTTCCTACCACCCATTCTGGTCGTATTTTTTAGCTGATAAGAAGAATGGGCGCAAGAAACTTATCAGCTTTATCAAAAGTAATACCAACATTTACAATCAATTATGTCGTTATTTACTGGGAATAAACAGTTTTTCGTTTGATACAAGCAAACAGACTACGAACCTCATGGTAAGTGGTCGTAGTCGCCTATAGCACATATGGTTCCTGTGAGTTTCGCAGCACATCTGCAACTGCTATAAAACCATGATGTATATTGCTAACATATGACATAAAATGTAAATTCACTATAGATGACAGGTGTAGATGCGTTGTCCAGGATTAAGAAAATGGGAACTACAAGCAAGTATTTTGAAGCGCTTCGGGAAATACGATGCGTGCGGCAACGTACAATTTTTGCTGTCAACTGGTTTCTAAAAGGACTTAGCGTAACGTTTGTATGAGTCAGTGAGTTACATGAGTCATATATGTATATACACTGTGTGCACGACGGCACACTTCGCTGCTGGGGTTGGTGAAGGATTCCGAACGGTGCAGTCCGGTGGTTGTTGCAGGAAGAAATTAAGAAGCCAGTTTCTTGTGTTCAGTCGGGCAGCAGGGTCTTCAGGAGCTTTCTGTTCTGGTGGTTGGACAGTCGTCCGCTTTAGTATGTGGTCCCCGTCGCAATTTGCACCGAGTCGAAGTCCCTCAATTTATTCCCGAAAAAATCCCTACCAAAAAATGCGATTTCGAGACCCCCCTGGCGAGGCTAAACCATACAGAAAGCACCTGTCGAACCCTTTTTGCCCTTTATTTATCCCTTTGTGTATACAATAAATGCTTATTTAATATATGTTCCCTTATTTCATCCCTTTCATATAGGTAATCTGTAGAAGCTCATTTTTCCCTCTATTTTGCCGCTTACTATTTCACTATATCTTTTATAGCTCTCGAGTTATACTCGATAATACGTCGGACAGGGTGAATTTTCATCCCTGTTTATGAATTAATTTAACCCCCACAAATTACCTAAAAGACTTAAGTCCTCACTTTCTAGGGCATATGTTCGGAGAGTATATCCGATACTATATCTTTACTAGCGGCCACTGAGAATGCTCTGCGATATACATATATAGGCACTTTTATACGCGTGCGATAGGACATTGATCCGACATTTTCATACATTTTACAATTTCTCAGTGGCTACCTGTTTACAATTTTATAATTTGTGCCCTAGCTATTCATAATATTGTTTATTTAACACATTAACATATAGTAATGCCCAAATTCAATAACAGTTTTCATATATCTCACATACTTTTTCCAATAAACTCATATGTTCTTACACTTACGCTACTGTCTTTGTCTAAGGAATTTTAAGAATTCTAATCAATATATATACCTATCTTACATACTATATGTATTCTTATTGCTAAGGGACCTATTCTATATCGCTTATTCATTTCCTAAACTAATATTTATCTTTATTTCTTAACTCTTTGTATTACAACTATCTTATATGACTTATACATTTCAATTCATTAACTATTCTATTGACTTATTCTATCCCGAACATACTGTATAAAAAATGTTTTAAAGATTCCCATCTGTAAAACGAATGTTTGTTTGTTGAAGGTTTCACCATCTCTAAGGTCCCGGGTTCGAGTCCCAGTAAGAGCAGCTATTTGTTATTAGTCATGGTTGTTAATATATTATTTCAATCAAAAATATTTATTTATATATAATATATGTATGTCTATCCGTTACCCTAGATCCCATAAAACAAGCCTTACAGAGCTTACTTTGGGCTAGGCTGATTGGTGTAAGTGTCAGATATTTTTATTACTTATTTATCTACAGTAATATAATAAAGAGGAAAGATTTGTATTTTTGTATGTAACGAATAAACTCAAAAAGTACTGGACCGATCTTAATAATTCTTTTTTCATTAGAAAGCTACATTATCACTGAGTAACATAGGCTATATTTAGTACTAGATTACTATAGAAATCCTTAGAAATTCTTATTATAACCAACCGAAGCTGTAAAAAAATTAGCCATAAAATGTCCTTCATCGCATACGCTGCGAAAAATAATGTATACCCGTGCGAAGCCGGGAGGGGCCGCTAGTTATTATATATGCATAGGTAGGATTTATAGAGGAAGCCTGAAAGTAGCGCCAGTGGTAGAAAAAGTGAGAGGAAGTAGATTAGCATGGTTTGGACATGTGATGCGGAGGGATGAAAGTCATGTCACAAAGCGAATGTTGAATATGAAAGTGGAGGGATACAGGGGCAGAGGGAGGCCGAATAAAAGATGGATCGATTGTGTGAAGAATGATATAAGAATGAAAGGAGTAAGCATGGAAATGACGGCTGATAGAGAGGAATGGAAAGAAAAGATCTACTGCGCCGACCCCAGATAATGGGAAATGGGCAAGAGGATGATGAGGTAGGATTTATTAGTATAAAGGCTTTTAAACACTTTCTACAACTTAAATAGTGTCACCCAAAGTTTAAAAAAGCAATAAAAAAAAATCTCTACATTTATGTAGAATTCAGACAGTGAACGGACATCAGTGCAAACCAAGGACAAGCTTATTCTTTAATATAGTTCCATTAAATAAATAACAGAACGTGATTAGGGTAGCATGCGTGGTAGGGAACCGAGGGTTACAGACGCACAAAATGATTTAAGTGACTGAACATGAATGCTTCCTTGATTAATGCAGTTAGTATCATATTTTGCCAGAGCTTTTGGGAAAACACGTGTAATTTATTAAAATGATGACCTTTATGTGACTTTTGTCCCCCTGCTATGAAGGGTCTGCGAAAATTATTTCTTCCTTCATTCATGTCTCTTATACTTCATCTGAGCACTTTCATTCATATTTGTACCCTTATTTCCTTCTGTTCTGATTAAGGTTATATTAAGTAATGACACCACTAAACTTAATGGGAAATAGTCGCAAAAGCTTTAAACATAGTTTTATAAATTTGAATCCACATAGTGTAGCTGAATTGCCTTTTCGTAAGTTCAAGGTACATGTTAAAAAGACGCTAATGAGTAAGCGCTATTACAAAGTCAATGATTATTTAAATTATGCCAATGCTTGGTGTTGATTTGAAGATATTACATTCTGAATTGTAAATATTTGTTTTCCCGTATAAATTGTAAACACATATGTACATTGTATGATAACGACATAATTTATTGTAAATGTTGTTATTACTTTTGATAAAGCTGATAAGTGTCTTGCGCCCATTCTTCTTATCAACTAAAAAATACGTCCTGAATGGATGGTAGGGGAAAAAAATTGGACGATTCAAAAGAGCTTTCTATAAAGTCATATTTGAATAAAGTTAATTTTGATTTTGAAGATCAAGATACATTTCCGCGTTTCATCTCTGGGTGACAGTTCAAAATCTGTGTTCTTCTTGTCAGACAATCACACAGCGAGCCTAGACTCTTGCTGCTGCTGCAAATACATCCTTTACCATTGGACATTTTATCTGTGTAATATATACTTTATCTAACACTAGCTTTCTGCCCGCGGCTTCGCCTGCGTGGATTTCGGGATTGGGTCTATAGAGGGTTAATGGTCATAGCTTTGGCCACGGCTACATATGCGCGGAAGTCGGTTTATGGCGCGAAGATTTTATCGCGCTTCCCGTGGGACTATCTGTTTTTCCGAGATACAAAATACCGCAAAACCTTGCTCAAGAATCACTCTATCTATTGATGAATACCGCATGAAAATCTGTACAGTAGTTTTTGAGCGAAGCCTTTATTGCGCATCCCGTGGGATCTGTCGATTTTTCCGGGATAAAAAGTAGCCTATGTTACTCGGGGATAATGTAGCTTTCCAAAGGTGAAAGAATTTTTGAAATCGGTCCAGTAGTTTCGGAGCCTATTCATTACAAACAAACAAACAAACAAATCTTTCCTCTTTATAATATTAGTATAGACTAGCTGACCCGTGCCCACTTCGTTGGGCATAATATTACTAACCCTTTTTTAGTACAGAGTTTTATGTTTTAATTTCGAAGTTAATTTCTAGTTTTTTTTTTAATATAACAGTATTAAAAAAACGACTTTTTGTAACTTAAATATAAAAGTTAGCTGATAGCTCCACATCTTTTCTCTAGAACTCCAAAATATATCTTTCATAGTTAAGGCAGCGTTCGTAAGAAACGCTTTCATTCGACCGTTTTTTCTCCGATTCACTTTAAAAACGGACTACCACGTAAAAGCCTTTTTATTTTTCGGTTTTTTATAGAACCTATGACACTTAGCAATAATGTGGCTTTCTATTGGTGAAAGAATTTTTAAAATCGGTTCAGTAGATCCCGAGATTACCCCTTACAATTTAACAAATATACAAACACACAAACTTTACTTCTTTATAATATTATATCGAACATGTACAAATGTGTGTGTAAAAAACAAAATAAAATTATCTATCTACATAGCGGAGACACGTGGTACAGTGGACGATAAAACGAATGAAAACAAACTTTTATAGGCGAAAATTAAAGAATTTGGTAGTAAACTTTTCAACATAACTTTATTTGAATGGTTAAAAACAATTTGTTACTTTTATTTGGAGCACCATTATTTATCTGCTTAAGCTTTTAAATAAAGGCATCATACAAAAATCTAATTATTAAAAAGTTAAAAACACAAATCAATATAAATTAATTTCAATTTCCCGTTCCGTTCCATCTAAATAGGAATCTTTTTAAGAATTATTTTAAATTAACTGAAAGGAACGTCGCAAGTTATCAAATTAATTCCTTTAAAGATATCGAATGAGAAACAATTTTGTTCGAATCATTCCGAAGTATCTACAGCTTATTGGGTGAGGAATTGTCTTCGCTGACCGATCTAGTGTCATACACAACAGTGGACTCTACGCGGTCTGTTTTAAGAACTGTTATTGTTTGCGGAATTTTTCATTACTTTCTCGGTTCATTTCTGTACCACGTTTGTTTTATGTCGCGGCCCAAGTTATAAGCTGAAAGTGTTTGGGAAATATTTTTCCCGCAGCGAGAAATAAGATTTCAGAAAATATTTTTGTTGCAACTATTATTAAAAGCATTTGTTATTTGACACTAGTTATATTAAAAACAGATGCTGAAAATTTATTTTGTTTGTTAAGCAATTTACATGTAAATTAAAAACACTTGTTCTCACTGCTAGCACAACTTCCTTCATATTGCATACATACAAATATCAAAGGAAAATATAAATTAGAAGTTGTAAAACTGAGTGACAGATTGTATAATGAAGTGATTAGAAAGAAATGTGGTTTGAAAGAGGATATCGTGACAAGAATAGAGAAAGGGATGCTTGGGTGGTTTGGGCATGTGGAACGGATGGATGAAAGTAGACGGACCAAAATGATTTATGGAGCTGGACTGAGTGGAGATACGGGACGAGGAAGACCTAGGCGAACATATTTCGAACAAATCGAAAGTGTTCTCAAAAAAGGCCAGGTCAGAAGTACCCGCAATCGTCAAGCATGTATGAGGATTGTTATGAAAGGAGATGAAGCGAAAGAGATATGTAAAGACCGTAGCAAGTGGAAAGACGTAATTTCTGCCTACCCCCATGGGAAAAAGGCGTCAGTGTATGTATGTATGTTTCCAAATTAGATCCCGCGACTTCGTCTGCGCAGAACACGTATCTTCATATTTTAATTAATTTATAAAATATCTTCATAAATTGTATCCTATGTGTTGTTGTGATATATAAGCTATATTATTGTAAAGTTTCAATAAAATCTATTTAGTAGTTTTAACGTGAAACTGTAACAAACATCTATCCATACAAAAAATCTCATTTAAAATATAGTAAGGATTCTTCATCACAGTGCTAGCTTTAAATTCGATTTTGGATTGCTTCCCTCCCTCCCCGGGACTGGTTAACCAACTAACGTGTCAAAATTACCAAAGCTGCCATAAATGATGGGACGTGATGTAACCACTCCGACGGATTACATCATCAAAATTAATGTGCTTTGTAAACTGGTTTTGCCAAGTTATTTACGATGCACCGAAAAATCACATTCGCAGAACCTTTTATTACTAGCTAGTGTCTGCGACTTTGTCTGAGCAGGATTAGTATTTCGAGTAACTTATAATAGCATAACATTATGACGTTAGAATTATCACATAAATAATGGCTTGTTAGAATTTTCAATTAATAGATACTTGCTTCATCTAATTACCGTTCAATATTTTTTTTAATTGAATTATCACTCGTTAAAGTTTCTTGAAAACTGTCACATAACTAACAACTTCCCAGCTCTGGCATGCTAATGAGTCGATAAATAACAAAAATTGGCAGCGTGCCTGCGACCCCTTGGTCTACTACGACCTATTATAAAGTAGATTAGCTTAGCAATAAAAGTAGGTACGGTTAAGCTGATTTCCAAAAGTATTTATAACGGATAAAATAAAAATACGATTGGTCAATCGCCAAATATTAAAGATGAGAAAAAATACAATTACAGCTAATAAGTAACTAACATATTTTTTTATTACTAACTAGTGCCCGCGACTTCGTCTGCGCAGGATTAGTTTTCGAGTAGCTCATATTAGCATGGCGTATCCTTAACCGATTGCTTTGAAATTTGATTTGCAGACGTAAAGATAAAAGTCCGGATTAAATAATAGGGTACTTTTTATCGCGGAAAAATCGACAGATCCCACGGGATGCGCAATAAAGGCTTCGCTCAAAAACAACTGCGTAGATTTTCATTGCGGTTTTCATCAATAGATAGAGTGATTCTTGAGCAAGGATTTGCGGTATTTTTTATCTCGCTATCTCGCTTATCGCAAAAGCTATGACCCTTAACCCTCTATAGACCCAATTTCCGGAATCCACGCGGGCGAACCGCAAGCAGAAAGCTAGTATCTTTATAAATTGTAGCCTATATATATATATAGCTATATGTTATTCTGATGTATACATTACATATGTGTAGCTCTAGCGGATATGGCATCGCACGGGGGAATAACTCGCAGACTGTAGATTTTTTCTGTTTACTTTGCACTTATTATCATATTTTAAACAATTCATATAATATCTTTATAAATTATAGCCTATGTGTTATTGTGATGTATAATTTATATTTTGATAACGTTTCATTAAAATCCATTTAGTAGTTTTTACGTGAAAGAGCAACAAACATCCATCTATAGAAACTTTCGCGTTTACAAAATTAATAGGGATTATGAAGATATCTAGAAACAAACAGTCATTCTGTTATCGTAGTTGAATTCCTTAAATGGGAACAAAACTGTCTTATATTGGATTTAATACTAGCTGAAATATAAAACTGTTTATTAAGACAATTAAATTTTCTAAATTAGACGCCGACAAAAATAACTACCTAAGAAGTTAGTCAGCGTAAGTACCTATAAATTAGGATAGGTTACGACATCGTCTGTTATGGCTACTATAGAAAATGTTGATTGTCCACAATCATTCTTAGGGTTCTTCATGTCTATCTGTCTGTCACAGCCACATTTTTCCGAAACTATAAGAAGTACATTGTTAAAACTTGGTTGAGCTCTAGAGTAACGTATATATATTATATGTATATAAAAATTTGACATGAGTATATATCAGCAACCGAGAGATAACAACGCCTTCAAACTTACAGAAATCATCTTATACGCTCTAAATAAATTTTACTAAAATATCATCAGAGAATAATAAAAAACAAATACTCTCTTCATTACTTATCTATAGTGATCTACCGAGGCTCCTTCCGTAGAAGGGTACTACCACGCGTGAATCAGACAACATCCTCGTGGTGCATCCTGGGCAACGAGCTGTAGCTCAAGAGACCCATTCTGGATGGTAGGATGGCCAAATCTAATGCAGTGGCCGCTCCTCAATGTCTTATTTCGCCATTATGCCGACGAGTTTGTGGAAGAAGTTCCTATGGCCTTGTCAGCGATACAGTACTCCGTTAAGTACGATGCACTCACGCCTAGGCGTGCGAGTTTTGTGTGGTCTTTAGTCAAGCCGAATCAGCCGGCTTCCAGTATCTTTCGCGAGGAGTAGGGTATGCATAACATACTCACCGGGCATGGCTGCTTCGGTGAGTATCTGTGTCGAATAGGACGGGAGGGATCGACACATTGCCACCACTGCGCATCCGACCTCGACTCGGCCCAGCACACGCTGGCGGAGTGCCCCGTGCCACGTGGGCCTCCGAGCGCCGAGTCTTGGTCGCAGAGATCGGGCGAGATCTGCCTCCACCGGCATTGATTGCAGTAATGCTGGCGGACGAGGGAGGTTGGAGGGCTGTGGCCTCCTTTTGTGAAGCAGTGATGCTCCAGAAGGAGGCCGCCGAGCGGGGTCGGGAGATGGCCGATCCCGCTCGAAGGAGGCGGCGCCGGGCTCGGTAGCACAGCTGCGGCGCCGCCGCGGGGCGCCGGTAGGAGAGATCGGGGTAGGTATTGTAGCCTCCCTCAAGGAGGGCTCCCCTGTATCGGCGGGGGAGCGGAGGCTGGGGGTTCCCGGAAGTAGCTTGGCATTCCCGGGGCTCCCTACATGCCTAAGGAAGGCCATTCCTGAGGTTTTCAGTGGGTAGGCCTCCCCCTTCTGGCGAGGAGAGCCCCACATAACCGTCGGCTCGCCTCAGCCGGGGTATGCAACTTAATGCATTTTCCTCAGGGGAACAAAAAAAAAGGGTATGCGTTACAGCATTTTCCAAACAGAAAAAAGAATTATCAATGCATGTTCAACAGATATAGATAGGTCATGGTCAAAGTTCAACGCCGTAAGCGCGTCGCTTGCGCCCTGGCGCGCGGCCAGAGTCGCGGCCTTCCAGCATTTCTGCGCAGACTTTGACTTACTTCATTGATTGCTCATAATGTATTTTCGTAGATACTAACTGAATATCTCTATGGCGTATGAGCAAGAAGTATTAATTCATTGATGACATTAATTAGTTGTTGCAATCGAGAGATCTCTGGGACGTGAGTGGGTAGAGGTACTATTTCACAAATATCTGAAAAAGGCTTATGTAGGGGAGTGAGAGCTGGGTGTGGCAAAAGAAGGACAAAAGCAAGATTAATTAATATAAAAGCTATGAGAGGATTGGCTGGAGTGGCGATGAAGGATGAATCGCGAAGTTGTCTGATGAGGGAAATGTGCGGTGAGAAAGAAGGTGCAATGGGAAAAATCGAGAAGGAAATGCTTTGATAGTTTGAACACTTAGAAAGGATGGACGAAAGACAATGGACGAAATAAGTTTATAAGGCAAACATAAATAGGCCAGTTGGTAGGAGACGACCTAGGCGAACATACGTGGACGAAATAAATGATATACTGAAAGAAGGTCAGGTCGAGAGTACCCGTAACCAACGAGCGTACATGAAAGTATTAATTCGAAAAAAGTCGAGAAAGCTAAGGAAGTATGGTTGTATCGTAGTAAGAAGAAACATATTACATAAAAAATATGCTGAATGTGTAATAGATATAAATATAATTACATAAATAACTAATAAGCCTTTCTAGAGCGAAACTTGTTTGAAATGTTGCCGGAAATAGTGTTATTTCTAAAAACATTTACGCTTCCTAATCATGTTAGTTATTTTAAAATTACGTTAATGAAATAATGGATAAGATCTTTTTTATTCGATTTGGTGGTCTAGAAGTTATGACATTAACACGGTTCGATTCTTATTCGAGTAATATTTTTTCGCTTCGATCATATATTTCGAAAGGTTTAAAGTCCATATAATAGTAAGTGATATGAAATATAAAAACTTCGTGTCATTTTGGAATTATTACAAATCATTTTGTGATCAACCAAAAGTTGACATTATGAGACGCATTTTTGTAAATATTATAGTATTTCTGCTAAAAAGAATCAACAAATAAAAAGAATCCCTTAATTCCAGTAAAAGAAAAACAGCTCATCAGTAAATTTAGTTACGCCAAAAAATGCCGCTTCCACAGAGCGGCGCTTGTTTGAGAATGGTACGAAAATGTCTAAATTTAAAACTTTGCACCAACTGACCTAATTACTGCGGTGGCGAATGTCGTGGAGCGGGAGATATAGCGGTAAAGGGTTACTTACAATAATGAAAATTAAACTCTCCCTATGAGCTGTCGCTACAAAAGCGGTGGCTCTATGGTCTTTGTTTGCCTTTGCCTTCATTTAGAACGGCAGTTTAAAAAAAAGGATCATTACGAGAACGTTCTTATTTTAAACGCGAAAACAGATATTAATTTTTATTTGACATTTCGTGTTTAGATAGCATCGATCTCTGTTAATGTTCATTTTTGAGCATTTATTATGTTTAATAACAATTGGCAATAGAATATCGTATAGGAAATGGAATAATTGAATAATTGAGGATTTTCCAGCTCATTAGCTATAATATTATTGTCGTTTCGTATCAATGTATAGGTGTATATCTGATTCTGAGAACCAGATATTATGTTTTTGGTAGCAAATAGGTAAAGCTGGTTTTCGTTCGAATAAAGACATATATTTGGCACTTAATTGGAACCAATTATGTTATATCGAAGCAAGAGAACATCAAGAGTGCGACCACTATCGAGACGACTCGGGCAATTGGTGTAATTTAAATATTATTACTACAAGCTTTTTACAAACTTTTATATTAGCTTCACTTGTAACAAATCTTGGAATCTTAATTTGACCCACTTCTCGGTCTCCAATTGAGCTGAAATTTTGCTTACACGTGTAAGTCGGATGACAATGCATGGTTATGTGTGTGACGTCATTCTAAATCCAACATGGCGGCATTGCCAAGATGGCGGATCAATTATTTTTAATGCACCCTTACAATATGGGTATCACATGAAAGGGCTTGCAAAGAACACCTCGATAAATAATGTGACGTCACTCTTAATCCAATATGGCAGACTTTCCCAAGATGGCGGACCAATTATTAATAATGCACCCCTACAATATGGGTATCAAATGAAAGGGTTTGATAAGCTTGGTTCTTTAGTCGTAACATAAAATAATAGTAAAAAAATTAAATACAAGCTTTTATTAAATGCGCTAAAAAGAACAAAATAAACTTTTCATATAAAAGCTTGTCGTTAAAAGTATTTTATAAGTAAGTAAATCTCGCGACAAGCTTTTATATGTAAAAGTTTATTTTGTTTTTCTTAGCGCATTTAATTTTATATTTTACTAGCTAGTGCCAACGACTTTGTCTGCGCAAGATTAGTGTTTCGCGTAGGTTATATTAGCGTGGCGTAGACAAGAATTAAGTCATAATTACATTATTTACTATTTTAGCAATAATGGCTTACACATAAGATATAGATATATACACACGGTGTTTTTGTAGGACTATTAAAAATAAACATTTCCATCGTACATAATATATGTGTAACTCTAGCGATTTTGACAGCGCACGTCAGAATAATTCCCAGATGCAAGATTTTTTTCCTACTTACTTCATACTTATCATTATTTTAGAAAATTCACAAAATATCTTTAAAAATTGTAGCCTATATGTTATTGTGATGTATGAGCTGTTTTGTCGTAAGGTTTGAATAAAATACATCCAGTAGTGTTTACGTAATTAAGTAACAAACTTTTGCGCTTCTAAAGTTAGTAGAATAGCAATATCGCGAAGGAAAACGAAGCTCGCTCCGATGTTATGTTTGAATCAAAAATCAAAATCAAAATAATCTTTATTCAACATAGACCTTTACAGGCACTTATTGACGTCAACAAACAAAACAAACAAAAAAGCTTATAAAAAAAAACAAAAACCTTGTCCGTACGTACGAATAAGGAAAAAAAATAATATTTGCTCGACACCTGTTCGGAAATTGGGAGAGCCTTCTCGAGAAGAACAGGCAAGAAGCTCTGAAGGTCTATTTTTTATCTCCTCTTTTCAATGTTAATGATTATAATAATATAATATAAAAATACAATATAGTATAAGATACAATCATACCTAATACGATTACAGTCGTATGTATGTTTACATACACATATAAAAATAATACAATATTATAAATAATGTTGTTACCAAACATGGCTCTATGAATAGTGTCCCTATTCCCAAATAGTGTGATCATTTAGATAGTCACTTACTTTATAATAACCTTTACTCATGAGTGTCTTTTGATATGGATTTTAAATTTATATAAAGGCAAATCAATGACACTTTGCGGAAGTTTGTTAAACATAGATATACATTTCCCCAAGAACGAACAGCTAGTTTTATGGAGTCTGAACATTGGAACGGCAAGTTTATTTTTGTTTCTAGTATTCACATTATGTAGATCACTGTTTTTATTGAATTTATTATAGTTTCTATATACAAAAACTAAATTATCATATATATGTTGACTAGCTAAAGTTAAAATATTAATTTCTTTGAATAATTCTTTTAGGGATTCTCTAGCCCGTAAACAGTAAATAGCACGAATCGCTCTTTTTTGTAAAAGGAAAATACTCTCAATGTTAGCCGCTGATCCCCATAGCAGCAGTCCATAGGACATAACACTATGAAAGTAGCTGAAATAAACAATTCTTGCCGTTTCAACATTAGTTAAAAGTCTAATCTTTTTTACTGCGTACGCCGCTGAACTAAGTTTGATTGCCAAAGTTTCAATATGTGGATCCCACTGTAGTCGTGAATCTAACGTAATGCCTAAGAATTTAGTATTATTTACCAAGTCAATGACAGCACCATTCATATTTAAGCGAGTATCAACCTGCCTTACATTGGGCAAAGAGAATTTGATACATTTTGTTTTCTTAGAATTTTCTTAGTGCTATCTCTTTCCGTCTTATACATATACGTTGTACATATATGTAACAGATATATAGAAATATATCTGTTTCATTTACTTATATTAAATCTACATTAAAATAAATGTATGTAGTATGGAAGGTCAGATCAAGAGTATTCGTAACTTACGAGCGTGCATGAAATATTAATGAAAGTTGAGGAAGATAGAGACGTATATTTGGAGCTTAGCGAGTGGAAAACTGTGATCTTTGCCCACCCCCATGGGAAAGAAGCGCGAGTATCGTATGTATATACGAATATGCGTCGTCTATACTAACACATAACGATTAATTTCCTATGTAAATATTTGAACAACCTCAGACGACGACATGACGAACTCCGTAGTCGAGTGATTGGCCATCTCTGAGGTCCCTGGTTCGAGTCTCGGTGGGGGCAGATATTTGCGTGATGAATACGAGCGTTCGAGGCGATCAGAATGACCTACCAACTAAACTCAACCTGAGCCTTGGTCATAAAAGTGCTACGGCTTGAATGGAAGGACACATAGTGATGAGTGAGGAACCAGACTTATATAAAATTTCGGTCACCCATCTTGGTTTAACCTCGGCTATAGTTGCTTGACTCAAGTTATCATTACAAGCGTTCACATCATCCGAGCTCCTTAAAACTCCTGACAATTTAGGTAGCCCATTTTACTTCTGGCGACAGGTAACGTAACTTATCTTTAGTAATGGCTGGCCCATCATCAATTTTGGCTCAGCTTGCGAATTATTTTAGTACTGTTGTGACTTCACGCAAACTATAAAGCAGCGGTTTGGGCAATGGCGTCATGGCGTCGTGCTGTGACAGAAGGGCGCCGTGGCCGGTGTATTTCGCGGCGGTGATATCACAACATGGCTACCGTCAATGAAAACTGAATTTACGGTTATTCTTAGACGTAGCATGGATACGTTGTTACAGATCTGCGTGTGAGACGTAGAGAATGTGAAATTTATTTTTGTTATGTTGTTTGGGAAGATGTTATGCATTTGGCTGATTTTAGAGAAAGCTTATAACGATTACTAAAATCAAGCAACGATTACTGTGGTCAAAATCATGATGGGTGAACGGGATTAGCTCGACGCATTTATTGTTGTTCTTAGTTGTTTTGAGCAGTTCGACTAATGTTTGTTTTTCTGTTTATTTTATATATATCGGATTTCTGTGTACGCTTTTTGAAATAACAAAAATCCAGCTACAGCTACAGTGGTCAAAATCATGATGGGTAACGGAGTTCTTAGGCGTTTTGAGCAGTTCAGTGTATGATTCGGCTGATTGAATTCTACGTTAGTTGCAATAACCAAAATCAAGCAACGGTCACTGTGGTCAAAATCATGATGGGTGAACAGTATTAACTAACCGTTTATATTTGATGTTACTCGACTTAAGTAATAGAGCGATTTACTGTTAGTTTGAATAATTCTGCTTATTGTGTAGCACGTTAGGTACAATCACTATAATCAAGCAACGATCACCGTGTTCAACATCATGATGGGTGACCTTAAAATTATTAGTAAAAACTAACTGCTAACATATTTGCTGCACTACTTAAATCGATTAACATCAAATACAAGCAGTTGGCAAATTCTGTTCACCCATCATGATTTTGACCACAGTTACCGTTGCTTGATTTTGGATATTCTTTTTAGGTTGCCTCACAATGTTTTCGTTCACAATAATAGCGTCAGATAATCAATTGTAATATATTGTCAAATCCAAATTTCAATTCAAATATACTATATATATACACCCTATAAGGGAACTATATTATTTAACTAACAGGTGCTCGCGACTTCGTTTAGTTATCGTGTAGCCTTTTTTTTTCCCCTGAGGAAAATGCATTAAATTGCATACCCCGGCTGTGGCGAGCCGGCGGTTATGTGGGGCTCTCCTCCCCAGAAGGGGGAGGCCTACCCACTAAAAACCTCAGAGATGGCCTTCCTCAGGCATGTAGGGAGCCCCTGGGAACATCAAGTCACTTCCGGGAATCCCCAGCCTCCGCTCCCCTGCCTAGAAGGGTGCCCTCCTCGGGGGAGGCTACACTACCTCCCCCGGTCTCCTCCACCGATGACGCCACCCGGCCACGGAAGAGGCGTCGCGACTTCCTCGCGCCCGCTGGCGACCCGCGGTGGCGCTGCAGCTGTGCTACCGAGCCCGGCGCCGCCTTCTTCGAGCGGGATCGGCCATCTCCCGATCCCGCTCAGCAGCCTCCTTCTGGAGCATCACTGCTTCACAGAAGGAGGCCACAGCCCTCCAACCTCCTTCGTCCGCCAGCATTGCCGCAATCAATGCCGGCGGAGACAGATCTCGGCCGATCTCTGCGACCAAGACTCGGCGCTCGGAGGCCCACGCGGGGCACTCCGCCAGCGTGTGCTGGGCCGAGTCGAGGTCGGAGTTATCGTGTAGCCTATATTAGTGTACCGTGTATAAAATCTATTCAGTAGTTTTTACGTGGAAGAGTAACAAATATTTATATAAAAAATATAAATATTTCTTACAATTACCCCAATTAGCCTAGCCCAAAGTAAGCTCCGTAAGGCTTGTGTTATGGGATCTAGGGCAACGGATAGACATACATATGTTATACATGTATAAATATTTTTGTTAGAAATATATATTAACAATCGTGACTAAGATACAAATGCGATTCGTGAGATCGATCGATGAGATCGTCGATATACAAACAAACTTTCGCGCTCATAATATTACTCGTAGTAGGCTATACTTTGAAATTACTGTGTACACAAATGTACCAAGAAATAAATCATTTAAATTTGAAGTTAACAATATCGCAAACTCATATCAAAAAACGCCAGCTCTCGTATCAGTATCCGACGTTAATACGCGAGCACACTCGACCCACATAGCTCGCAGCCGAAGCTGACCTGCACTCCACGATACGGTGGAAGCTCAATTCGCGTAGTTGCTGTAATCCTGAAAACCGTGTGGCACTTTTGAAGAGCTTTGCAATTAATATGTATGATTTTGTAACAAAAAAAATTATTCTTCAAATAGTGTAATAGTGTACTGGAAAGGACCAGCAAAAAAAAACGGCATAGGCTTTCTTTTACAGAGTTGTTGATTAGAAACTGGTCTCAGAAAGTCTGGACTCAATTTCCTTTAGAAGTTTAAGCAAGTTCACATTATATCTATAAAAACTATAGTTTCATTGTGTTATCAATACTGTTATATTTAGAGATCGGATAATCGGATGCATATTTACCTAAAGTTAATTTTTGGCTCACAAATTATGGAAGCGGCTTTTTAAAATACATTATGTTAAATAAAAATCCCGGGAAAATACGGGACTGCAAATTTAACGTAGAGATATTGTTTGAAAATTACTAAATTAGCACGTGGTATTTATTTTCAAAAGACCGAGACTCCGGGTTCATTTATACAACTATGCATACGTATTTACATGAAGTTTAGTTTCAGTTCCCCGTGCGATTTATGAATGTACGATTTATTACATGAAGAGTGTACACGAAAGTAGTGAGTAAGTTTGACTAAAACAATAATCAAGTAAATAATTGAATAAAAAAACAGAAATGGTGAAAAATTTTATTTAACAAAACAATAAATAGCCGTTTCCATAGTTTGTCTTAAACTAACTTTAGGTAAATATGCATCCGATTATCCGATCTCTAGTTATTATATTATAAAGAAGTAAAGTTTGTGTGTTTGTATATTTGTTAAATTGTAAGAGGTAATCTCCTGATCTATTGAACCGATTTCAAAAATTCTTTTACCAATAGAAAGCCACATTATTGCTGAATGTCATAAGTTATAGAAAAAATCGAACAATAAAAAGGCTTTTACGTGGTAGTCCATTTTGCAAAGTGAATCGGAGAAAAAATGGTCGAATCAAAGCGTTTCTTTAAGTTTCAATTTTAAGGCACTTGCCCTTAACAGATTGAGCTGAAATTTTGTATACACGTTTAGTTTGGATGACAATGTATAATTAACTATGTGACGTCATTCTAAATCCAACATGGCCGTGCACCCAAGATGGCGGACCAACTCTACACTCCTACAATATGGGTATCAAATAAAAGAGTTTGCCAAGAATAACTAGAAAAATAATGTGACTTCACTCTTAATCCAATATGACGGAAAACCCAAAATGGTGGATAATTTTCTTTTATTCGTTCCTACAATATGGGTATCAAATGAAAGGGCAAACTATCATGCTATAGTGATGCATTGAATGAGATGAACAGACTTAGGAACTTATCAGGTGAAAACTTAAAAAGTATTAAGTAAAATTAATGTAAAAAATTCTTTAAAATCAATTTACTTTGTTAGTTAGAACTATCGTAGTCAAAAATTTTATTAGGCAGCAAATAAATATGAGTACTTAAATCTCGCGACAAGCTTTTATATAACATATAAATTGTGTCAAATGTGTTAAATTTGAAATGGCGTTATAAGTTAACAGTAAAAGTTTTAGTGTAAAAGTTTATTTTTTTATTATTAACGCATTTAAATAAATTCTTGTTTTTGAAGAATTTTTATTACCTTAATTTTATTGAACACTAGCGGACCCGACAGACTGTGTCCTGTCAAAAAGATTTATAAAGTGGCAGTTTTACAAAGTTTTGTTCTTACTTATTTTATAGTCGGGGCAAAAAATTCTCCTGTACAGAACCGTCACCCTGGTGGTAGGGCGTTGTGAATAAATAATAATTAAATAAAACATATATAAGCATTTAAAAGTAAACAATATAGTTAATCGTGTGAATCAATTAACAAAAATCAGTTTGATTTTCATTGTAGTGCTTTGTGATATTCAACTCTAATAATAAAGCGCAAATTGACTCTTTGATGTTAGGAACACAGGATGCTTAGACAACAGTGAGTGCTTGCAATATGAACTTAATACAATAACAATAAAGCTCAATTTGATTGTACGTTTAGTTAGAAAACGTTTATATGGGAAAAAGAGTTGTTATAGGGTTTATCCGATAATTATTCGATTTTTTCTCACCGTAAAACCATTCTTGAACTTCAACGAACATTTTAAAAAAGAATTGGCTAAATTGGTCCAGTTGTTGAGTTATGCGCTTACCAACACATTTTGCGATTCATTTTTATATATAAGAAGATATGAGCTGTCACATAAGAATGATCAAATTCATAGTTAAAGATGTTTTGATCTGTAGAGATTAGAATAAAAAAAATATTGATAATAAACAAAACTAACCATGAATTGCTTCTGGTTTATCACCAACATTATCGTTGAAGGGCGAGGGCTTTCCGGTTGTAAAGCGATTATTGCAGTATGATAAATTAATTATACATATTTAACGACAGTCGATAGATATTCGAGCTGAATTGATCACGGTGATGAAACAGAAGAGGCCAAATCAGTATGAATGCGAATAAATTGCAAACATAATTGGTCACCCATCCAGAACCTTTTTTTTTTTTTTGTTCCCCTGAGGAAAATGCATTAAATTGCATACCCCGGCTGTGGCGAGCCGGGTTATGTGGGGCTCTCCTCCCAGAAGGGGGAGGCCTACCCAACCCATCCAGAACCTGGCCACAGCAAACGTTGCTTGACTTACGTTATCGTGCGAATTAGTTCCGCGCGCACAGAAGCAGAGTCGGTAATATTAGAAGAAGATTACTTTTAGTATTCAGGCCTACAGTGAAGGGAGCGGATGAATAGAGTTACTATCTAAAGTTAAATTGTTAAATTATGCTGTGAAAATATGAATCTTGCAACATGTTTTTGAAAATGGTTTCATAACCAATTGAGTTATTTTTTTTTTGTTACAAACAATAGGGTAAAGAGGGAAACTATTATTAAAGCTATCCATCTGTAGGCTGTATAAATAAATTTAAAAGATACACTATAAACAAAATAAATTACATATCTAAGGGGCACGCATACAAAGAACGTGTTTTTTTTAATCGCTTAAAATATTCACAGAATATTTATTTATACATTTACTTCCTGCTGAGGCACACAACATCTTTAGGAGGTAGACTCTGTACCAGGGTCGTCTGCATGGGTACCTCCGTCTTACCTATTTCCGCCGCCAAACAGCAGGGTTCGCTTTGCTGTGTTCCGGCGTGAAGGGTAAGATAGGCAGTGAAATTACTGGTACTGTGACTTTACATCTTATGTCACAAGTTGGCAACGTACACTGTGGTTCTTATGAGGTTTGCAGATTTGCTGCGAATCTCGTGGGAACCACATGTACTATAGGCGACTGTTACCACTTACCATCAGGTGGGCAGCCTGCTTGTTTGTCAACTTTAGGAATAAAATATATATATATATATATATATTATATATATATATATATAATATATCTGTAGAGAGGTCAATTCTGTACATGATTAGGTATTGGTACTGATGCCAAAAATGCAATCAGTAAAATTTTTGTCTGCCTGTATAACCGTTATAGAAACAAAAACTACTCGACGGATTTTAACAAAACTTGGTACAATTATTTTTCATACACCTGAGCTGGTTATAGTATACTTTCATTACGCTACAATCAATAGGAGCAGAGCAGTGAAGGGAAATGTTGGGAAAACGGGAGAAGTTACTCCAAATTTTTAAGCTTCCGTCGCGTGTGCATCCTCAATGGTTAAAACTACACAGAAATCATGTATGACGGAAATGTTCTCCTTAAAATTATATAAAAATTATCCCACGACAGCATATGTCTATCTTTCATGGTTGACTCACAGTAACACGTGTAACTCCCGATAGCTTAGCAGTTCGAAGCTTTCTGATTATATTTGTCTACTCTTACGTTTAAAACACTGCCAGTCATTAAAAATGCTGCCTAGAATTACGATTCCACGCGGACAAAGTCGTGGGTACAGCTAGTGTAAAATACAATGTGTGTTTGTAATTCTGTTTGTGTCATGGGGGCAGATAATGTTATGTCTCTATGTTACAGCTGTGTACAGTAGTCAGCAGTTATTGAACAATTGACACCCAGCCTAGCTTTCTTCTTCGTCAGTTTGGTCCAGCAAAGAGTAAATAATACTATATATTTGAGTACATACATATAACTAGTATAACTAATTTCCTTATATATTTCTTGTCTTTTCGCAAACTTTTCTACATGTGTCAGTTTTGAAATCGTTTAAAAATATGGTTCTACAGTGTATCCCGAATTCCGCCAGTTCAGTTCATTTGTGAGCCGTCAAAATATTCCCTTTTGCTTCACCGACCTATCTAGCATTGTGCTACCGGCATATCGTCGGTTATAAAGTTTTCTGTTTTCATTAGACTCGGATCTATTACATTTTCGTTTTCGAACTGAATTTCTCTGTACGCAATATTTACTTTTGAGTAGTAGCGAGAATTTAATTTAGTTTTCGTATAAAAAACCTATCACACATTCAACAAAAACTGATATTTACCCAATCTGAATACGTGAAATAAATAAACTTCCCGTTCCAACGTACAGGCACCATAAAACTAGAGGCTCGTTCTTGGGGAAATGTGCCACGAAGTGTTATTAATTTAATAATTAATAAACGGTAAAAACTACTTTAGTCGAAGACTGTTGCAGTTATTAACGCCCACCTCGAACAACCTCTTAACAAGAAAACTGTATAATTTAAGTTTATTACGTGTTGTGTATGTGTGTATGTATTATATGTTTCATTTATGTATTTAATAAGAGACTCAAAATCATCATAATCCAGATCGAGTAACCATTTCTTAAGTACACGTTTACAATCGTTGAGGGACAAGTCTTTATAAGACACGGTCCTTTATAGTGAGTACGCGGGGAACGCAGAAGGGTGCAAACGGAAAGCAAATGGAAACGTAGAGGCCATTTAAGCGAAATTTAATGAAAGCGTTCATGGAGTGTACCAACTGTCTACTCTCTATGTGCATCATGAAAAATGCAGCTAAAGACTACACCCAGTTAGATGCACAGAAACTATTGTCATTAGTGGTCAAAAAGTTTGTGGACTATTGCATTTCGAGTTTGGTGGTAATGAGAACCGGACTATGTAAGAGACTCCGGTCACCTTTTTTTTTTGTTCCCCTAAGGAAAATGCATTAAATTGCATACCCCGGCTGTGGCGAACCGGCGGTTATGTGGGGCTCTCCTCCCCAGAAGGGGGAGGCCTACCCACTAAAAACCTCAGGGATGGCCTTCCTCAGGCATGTAGGGAGCCCCCGGGAACACCAAGCCACCTCCGGGAACCCCCAGCCTCCGCTCCCCTGCCTAGAGGGGAGCCCTCCTCGGGGGAGGCCACACCATCTCCCCCGGTCTCCTCCACCGACGACGCCCCCGGCCACGGAAGGGGCGTGGTCCATCCCGGGTCGCCGTAGCAGTCGCGACTTCCTCGCGCCCGCCGGCGACTCCGGTCACCTGCCTTCCCAAACCTCTTAATTGATTTGAATATGGCAAGTAGTGACACGCCGCTCACTGAATGGGCCCCCAAAAAACCAGACCAATATTGGTGCTTAGAGAGCAACATTGGTGTGACCAGCTAAGGCTGTAGAGCGATCGAGACGCCGTCAGCGTTATGACATTATTACACTTCCACTCTTCGAACATCTGTTCATGCGACTTCACTCTGTCTGGCTGGTTAAGGCAACACAGAAGCGGGTGGCATACGCCCCCCTGAAACACATCGGTACCCTCGGTGACGCAACTCACCGACAGCTCGCCACAAGCTGCCCTGAGGGAGACTGACTGGCATTTATGACAGTCAAGAGGCATTTAATGCCCCACCAGTGGGCCATGGGGTCGTTACTTCCCTACGCACTTATTATTATTATTTTATTGAGTTGTCTTTGTATTGATTCAAAGATCATGTCGAAAAAAACGCACGAGTAAAAACTATTATTGTAAAGTTTCATCAAAATAAATCAAAATCAAAATTAACTTCATTCAAATACGACTTTATAGAAAGCTCTTTTGAATCGTCCATTTTTTTCTTCGTACTTTTAGTTGATAAGAAAAATGGGCGAAAGAAACTTATCAGCTTTATCAAAAGTAATAACAACATTTACAATTAATTATGTCGCTATCATACAATGTACATATGTGTTTACAATTTACAAAAGAAATAAAATATTTACACTTTAGAATGTAATGTATTCAAATCAACACCGAGCATTGGCATCATTTAAATAATCATTGACTTTGTAATAGCGCTTACTCATTAGCGTCTTTTTAACATGTACCTTGAACTTTTGAAAAGGCAATTCAGCTACACACAGCTACAATTATGTCATTATCATACAACATTATCATTATCATATAATGTACGTATGTGTTTACAATTTACACGGGAAATACAATATTTACACTTTAGAATGTAATGTATTCAAATCAACAGCGAGCATTGGCATCATTTAAATAATCATTGACTTTGTAATAGCGCTTACTCATTAGCTCTTTTTAACATGTACCTTGAACTTATGAAGAGGCAATTCAGCTACAATTATGTTATTATCATACAATGTACGTATGTGTTTACAATTTACACGGGAAATAAAATATTTACACTTTAGAATGTAATGTATTCAAATCAACAGCGAGCATTGGCATCATTTAAATAATCATTGACTTTGTAATAGCGCTTACTCATTAGCGCTTTTTAACATGTACCTTGAACTTATGAAAAGGCAATTTAGCTACACACAGCTACAATTATGTCGTTATCATACAATGTACATATGTGTTTACAATTTATACAACAAAATCAAATTTATAAACAAAAGAGTAACAAAAATATATCCATATTTAGAATATTTCGCGTTTAAAATATTAGTAGGAATTATGATAATTGTCCAAAATATGACATGATAAGTAAGTAGTAGAGATGGGCCGAATATTCGGTAAATATTCGGTATTCGGCATATTCGGCAACTTTTTCAGTGTTCGTATTCGGCCGAATAGTTCAGTTACATTGCCGAATAATTACCGAATAAACAAAATAAATAACGAGTGTAGGTTGTATCGTAATTTGTCGATTTGACGTTGAAGCAACTAACAAAAATATATAAATATGCGTCAACATGTAAATATAATATATATCATATATAACAAATATTTTGCAATAAACCGTAGCTTAAGTAAGAAAACCCAACATTGTTTTATTAATCACTAGCGACCCGCCCCGGCTTCGCACGGGTGCAGTGAAAAAATGGTTATGGTGGGTTATCCCTAAGAGATAGACATATACCATCGCGACTTTTTTGTGGATTTTTGTAAGTTGTACAATACTGTAGTACATTATTTTGGTCTATCTCGTAGGGTTCAGCCAGCGTTTGCAATATAAGCGCAAAAAACGTGCTTATTTACGACATCACATTAGAAACCTTTAAATTTATCAGTGTTTCTCTACTATATTATGCATTTATTATACATACAAACCTTCCTTAAGAATCACTCTATCTATTAAAAAAAACCGCGTCAAAATCCGTTGCGTAGTTTTAAAGATCTAAGCATACATACGGACATACAGCGAAAGCGACTTTGTTTTATACTATGTATTGATTAATCAGCTTTAGCATTTGCATGCTCTAAATGATAGGAACATTAGGATTAGGAACGATAGGTAACGTAAGTAACTATTAAATTAATAATCATTCTAAAGTTTTAAACTCAATATCAGTTTTCTTTCAATGAAGAAATAAATTACATAAATATTTTATTTTTTGTCCACCATTCAAAAGGACTTTTATCTCGCTGTAGAAGGTTCTCCTGTAAATATTTGTCCAGTTCAGTTGCAACAGAACATTTTGAATTATCGGTCGGTATCGCTGGTAGCTTTGTTGAGGCAACTTCTTCAAAACAGCTCCAAAAATCTGCATGAGTAGAATTTGAAACAGTCTGAGCCACCCGATTATTGTCATCATCTTCGTCAGGACTCTCATCATCACCCTTTCTCAATGCCTCAGTTAAAAATGGCTGAGTGCGAATCTGTATAAACCTGTTTATACAGGTTCGCACGAACCGAATAGTCGGTAAGAGCAGAACCGAACGTTCGGCCGAATATTTGTATTCGGAAAAGTCCGTATTCGGCCCATCTCTAGTAAGTAGGAAAAAATTTGCCATCTGTGCAGACGAATTATCCACGAGTTAGTATCTATAAACCAGTACACACTGATATAACCAGATTTATTTCCGGAGTGGAGCTGAACAATTAAAGTGCTAAATTGGAAACCAGAACTCTGTAGAGGTTTCCCATGTCCCGGCGAACTTGGGAATACTTGGTTTCTAACTTGGCGATACTGTGCCGCCCGCCTAATAGATTCTGCGAAGCTGCGATCGGGAATATATTTGTAACTGAACATAACTTTTCGTTCCGAAATTCCTCATAGCATATTGAGGACATTAATTAAAAAATATTAAATAAAACCGACTTCAACTAACTTACCTACGTATGTTTAGAAAGAATATAAAAGAACTAGAAAGTAAAAAATAAAAACGATAACTTCTGTCTTAAATAAACTAACTTTGATGTACCCAACTAGGTATTTTTTTGAAGTCGGTGTCTTTCATCACTCTTACTTTCCTATAATTCGGGCAGGCACCGATATAGTCACAGAGATTCGCGACTTGGGTGTCCTTATCGATAGCAAACTCAAGTTTAACAAGCATATTTCTCAGATTTTACAAAAAGCAGCTCAAATGTGGGGATTCGTACGGAGAAATACGCAAAATTTTAATGTTTGCTCAAAACTAATACTCTATAAGAGCCTAGTCCGAAGTCAACTTGAGTTTGCTAGTGTAGTGTGGAATCCAATGTATGTAACCCATTCCCAGCGTATTGAATCCCTTCAACGAGCAGTCACTAAACACTTGGCATTCGTTTCAGAATCTATCTCACATAGAAGCTCCTACAAACATCGGATGGACACTTTCAGGCTTGAGTCATTGCGAAATCGACGTAAACTTTCTGATGATGATGATCTGATATTTTGTTTTTAAAAAAATGCTTTAACGGTGACATTAAATGTGAACTTATCTTGCCATGGCTAAAAATATCTATTCCCCGACGTTTGCCAAGAAAAGTAATAACTCACACTTTTCAAGTCCCCAACTGCAGGACTAACATTGGTAGGCACGCACCACTGTGTCGTATCTGCAGTACATTTAATGAATGCAATGCATCTATACCAGATCTGGATTTTTTCCATGATTCCCTCACTGAACTTAGGTCTAAAATTTGTGTATGCTTAAAATATTAATTATTACTATATTTGTTTCACATTGACATTTTATTTTATATTACCTTATCATATTAATTATTAATCATTCAATAAATCATTTAAATCATTTTATTCAATTTTTATGTTTTTTCTATATTATTTTAGATTATTTTAAGATTTTTATAATTAAATGTTGTGTATACTTTTAAGTGGCTTGAATACTAGATAATTTTCTTTTACGATTGTATTATTGTCAGAATGCTGTATATTACTAGCTGTAAGTATACCTTTAAATAAATAAATAGTATAGTATAAGAACATATTTGGTCACCCATCCTATGCCACCATAGCGGACATTGCTTAACTTTCGCAATCTGTAATAATAATCAGTAGCTTACACTTCACCACTGATCTCCTCGAATATCACGTTGCATATTGCACATTACATTATCACACGACATGATACAAACATGAGAATGTAATGCAGGGCGACATTGCCGGCATAACTGCGATTCGTCCCTGATATCAAGTGACGGACGATGCGGTATTTACCAAAACGATTATGCGATGCGACTTCACAATAATATTAATAACACTGTGTTTCATGGTAGTAAATCGATGGAAGTAAATTTAGTAGAATATTTTTTAACTTTTTCAATGATATAGATTTAATATCGTAACATTTCTTTTCCATGAGTTTTATTACTGAGTTGTATACATGTAATTCTACAAAGGGTTTTTAACTGATCAATCAATACATAGTGTAAAACAAAGTCGCTTTCGCTGTATGTCCGTATGTATGCTTAGATCTTTAAAACTACGCAACGGATTTTGACGCGGTTTTTTTTAATAGATAGAGTGATTCTTAAGGAAGGTTTGTATGTATAATAAATGCATAATATAGTAGAGGAAACACTGATAAATTTAAAGGTTTCTAATGTGATGTCGTAAATAAGCACGTTTTTTTGCGCTTATATTGCAATCGCTGGCTGAACCCTACGAGATAGACCAAAATAATGTACTACAGTATTGTACAACTTACAAAAATCCACAAAAAAGTCTGCGATGGTATATGTCTATCTCTTAGGGATAACCCACCATAACCATTTTTTCACTGCACCCGTGCGAAGCCGGGGCGGGTCGCTAGTATATTTATAAAAGAATTATAACTGAAATGAAATGTGAGAACGCGCGGTGCGCTTGATGACCGATTGCGAACTGAATATGGAAAATTCACATGAATAACAATAACTAGATCAAATAAAATATGTGTTGATTTAACAATGTACGCTATTCGTACATAGTCCTTAGCTGCATGTTTCATGGTGCAGATAGAGATCAGACCCAGTTGGTACACTCCACGCACACTTTCATTAAATTTCGCTCCCGCACGCCTTATAAAGGACCGTGTCTTATGAAGACTCATAAAATGTAAATTCAGGGAATTACATTTAGCAAATAGTAAAGTTTGGAAACCCCGATGTAATATAATTTTCAACGCGTCATGTAATATTTATAGAAAAGAGTTCCCCGTATTGCGACCGCCACAAATCAGCTACTCAAGAGAATACGAGTGACATAGCCTCTATTTCTTCTGTTACATAATTGTGAAATGATCCAATAATTAATTAATTTACTAGCGACCCGCCCCGGCTTCGCACGGGTACAACGCTGATACTAAATACACCACAGAAAAACGTTGTATATAATCGTTTGCAATTATTTACGACATCACATTAGAAACCTCTAAATTTATCAGTGTTTCTCTACTATATTATGCATGTATTATACATATAAACCTTCCTTAAGAATCACTTTATCTATTAAAAAAAACCGCCTCAAAATCCGTCGCGTAGTTTAAGAGATCTAAGCATACATAGGGAATGATTGATTTGAACGTCTTATAATTTACACAGCCATTCTATGTTAGGCTGATTAACCTTTAGTTCATCACGCTAGCCTAGTCCAGATTAGTCCACTTCACGTGGATCCTTGAATTATACTTGAATTCTACTCAGTTATTATATACTTTGAGATTTGCGAACCGATGGCGTAGCTTTTCGACTTTAACAAGTGCTTGTAACAGCCTAGACTGAATAAATGAATTTGAATTTGAAGTTCTTCGAGGCTGTATACATGTTTCTTCACTGCAAAAATCTTACTAATAAGCGCGAAAGTTAATATGGATGAATGTTTGTTAACTTTAAACTTTACGATGATATAGCTTACTAGCTTTCTGACCGCGGCTTCGCCTGCGTGGATTTCGGGTTGGGTCCATAGAGGGTTAAGGGTCATAGCTTTTGCCCACGGCTACATATGCGTGGAAGTCGGTTTATGGCGCGAAGGTTTTATCGCGCTTCCCGTGGGACTATCCGTTTTTCCGAGATAAAAAATACCGCAAAACCTTGCTCAAGCATCACTCTATATATTGATGAAAACCGCATGAAAATCTGTGCAGTAGTTTTTGAGCGAAGCCTTTATTGCGCATCCCGTGGGATCTGTCGATTTCTCCGGGATAAAAAGTAACCTATGTTACTCGGGGATAATGTAGCTTTCCAAAGGAAAGAATTTTTGAAATCGGTCCAGTAGTTTCGTAGCCTATTCATTACTAACAAACAAGCAAACAAATCTTTTCTCTTTATAATAAATAATAAATAAATAAATATTTGTTACACTTACACCAATTAGCCTAGCCCAAACTAAGCTCTATAAGGCTTGTGCAATGGGATCTAGGGTAACGGATAGACATACATATATTATACATATATAAATAATTTTTATTGAAATATATATCAACAACCATAACTAAGGTACAAATGCTCGTATTCATCACACAAACATCTGCCCCCACCGGGATTAGAACCCGGGACCTCAGAGATGGCGACACCTTGAAACCGGTTGTATTATCCACTCGACTATGGAGGTCGTCGATAGTCGTCGATCGTCGGATAATATTAGTATATACATCAGAATAACGCTTAACTATAATTTTTTTAGTTTATTTGGTTCACAACTTGAAACATACACAAGATTATTACTAACTAGCGACCCGCCCCGGCTTCGCACGAGTAGAATCGCCGCAATGATAATTTTTCGATTTAGCGTAAGTTTGTACGTGTTTGATGTCTTCTAAAGTTCTGATCGAAATTACATGATGTAAATGACAAATTTAATCTAGGTTCAATGTCCAAGCTTACTAATATGTTTATTTGGATATGAATTAATGTTATACATACTTAAAATGGCTTCGTAAATATTCTAGTAAAAAGTTCGGTTATTATTTAGGTATTCTTGAGAGATAGACATATCGGACGACATTGCGGACTTTTTTGTGGACTTTTGTAAGTTGTACAATACTGTAGTTTAAAAATGAAAAATGAAAAATATTTATTTCTATAACAAAAGCAGATTGTTACAATGTTTTATTGGACTCCTCTTTTAAGTAAAATAATACCTGGAGACCTATTTTTGAATTACGAATGCGACTTAGAAATCACCGATGTGACTAATAATCACCGATTTTCAATCATTCTTATTTTTGAATATCACTGATGTGACTACCTTAGTTACAGGTGTGATTTCATTACGAGTGCCCTCACCCACTCGTAATGAAGTCATACTTGTGGAAATGTTATTGTTTGATTTTTCAGTTATATATTACACTTATATATATATGAATGTAGCATATATATATACATATATATTATAACCTTGACCATAATGGTTAAGCCGGCATTAACCGGCAGCGGTACATTCTGCGTGGAACCGAACTCTTACATTTATGTGTGTACTTTATCTATGTTGGCAGCTCTGCGATCGACTTTCAAAAATTGGATGTTTAGGAATCCGTGACCTCAAAGTCACCGCTGACTATTTAGTCAGCGGTGATTTCGAAGTCGCATTCGTAATTCAAAAATAGGTCTCCTGTAGTAGAGGAGTCCGCTCCTTCGCAAGACGTTACAATCAGTATTTATCACTTTACAACATTGTCGATGTTTTATACTTAAATATTTAAAAAGAAATAGCGATGCGCGTAATAAAATCTATAGGTGAATGTGTGTACGTGTGTGTGTGTGTTTGCATGTGTTAGTGAAAAAAACACTTTAATATTAAATAACGGGTTCAAACAGAAGTTCCACTTCATCGTAAGTTAAAGGCATCAAAAAATTGTAAACCGATTTCTTACACTCTTGATATGTCATTATATACATATTGAGTTTATCATTTAAGGAGTTATATATAGATATAGCACGCCTTGTGTATTGTCTACATGCAAATTTTGTCTTAAAACTATCTTTGTACGGTATTTTATATTTTCTACGTCTGCCACCTAAATGTGGCTGAGATGTAATGCTTTTATGTGTTTTTAGTACTGTTGTCACTAATATAAAGTTTTCGAACCGAGAGTAAACCACAAAGTGCATAAATATCCGTAGTACTGTATCTATAAGGTTTAGAATACATTACCTTAATCAGGCATCTCTGTGCTCTTTCAAGTTCCAAAAATCGTAGTTACATCATTTTGACCAATCTCGTAGGGTTTGGCTAGCGTTTGCAATATAAGCGCAAAAAAGTGAGTTGATTTACGACATCACATTAGAAATCTCAAAAATTGACAGTGTTTCATTACTACATTGTGCATGTTTTATACATAAAAACCTTCTTGAATATACCTATTTGTTAAAGAAAACCGCATTGAAATCCGTTGCGTAGTTTTAAAGATTTAAGCATACATAACTACATACATACATACAGACACCGGGAAGCGACTTTGTTTTATATTATGTAAAGATTATGTCTACAAAACAAATAAAGACACGCACGGTGTAGTTTCTAATATTAGTGAAAACGATATCCCATTGTAAATATACCAAATGATACCAGATGCAACTTATAAAGATACCAGGTGATATTCTTGATTTCATTAGCACAGATAGTTAATTTTTTACTAATCACTTGACACATCATAATATTTTTGCTAATTCATACAATATCTTTATAAATGGTAGCCCGTGTGCTATTTTGATATATAAGCTATATTATTGTAATGTTTCATTAAAGTCCATTTAATAGTCTTAACTTAACTTACAAACTTTCGCGCTGATAATATTAGTAGGCATGGCCATTATAATACAAAAGAGGTACTAGTCATTTTTATTCAGATAAAAGAATGTTCACACCAAGAAAACTTGCCAGAAACTTCCTTAATATGAGATCAAACAATCTTTTTCTCTTTAAAGTTGAAAGATTTCCACACAACCTTATTTTGATAAGGTAACTTTGAATAGAGAGAGTGAGTGGAGACACGGGACGAGGAAGACCTAGGCGAACATATTTCGAACAAATCGAAAGTGTCCTCAAAAAAGGCCAGGTCAGAAGTACCCGCAATCGTCGAGCATGTATGAGGAATGTTATGAAAGTAGATGAAGCGAAAGAGATATGTAAGGACCGTAGCAAGTGGAAGGACGTAATCTCTGCCTACCCCCGTGGGAAAAAGGCGTGAGTGTATGTATGTATGTATGTATGTAACTTTGAATAGAACTTTGAGCTGACTTGATCTTATCAAGGATAGCAGTTTAAATTACTACGTCTGTTATATAAAAACTGATTAATTTTAAAGCTTTTTACATCGATTATGAGTTATATCGACTCTCGAAGCCACAAAACTTTCTTCGCCAGTGAACAACTTTGCGAGTAGCATATACTAAAAGAAAATACAAATATTAAAAACGTTTTTAATTATTTTCTAATTTAGATTATCAGATAATTAATCACAGAAGCATACGATATATGTATATTTATAAATTGTTTTTACTTATGATTTTTTCAAACGGGCTATAGAAATTAATTATATCTGTATTTCAGGTTAACTCTACATTCAAATTCAAATTGTTTATTTCAATTTGTAAAAAAACAGATTTGAATGATAGATTCTATGTTATTTCCGATTTTTTTTTCTTTCTTTGAATTGTTTGTTTAATTGATAATTATTATTATTTAGCTTACCTTATATTTTAAATAATAAGGATCTTCTTAGTTGTTATAGAATAAGGAAAATTATTAAAATGTCAGCAAATAAAGACTTAATATTTAATTCATCCGTTTTTAATTTCTTCACAAAATAAAACCACTGTAAGATAAATGTATATTCAACAAACTATAACGATTTTGCCGTCTAATTATTTAGTTAAAATAAAGGCATACTTAGTACCTACATTTAATAACTGAGCTTACGAAAGCTCGTATTTTTTTATTGTTCTAATACTGGCAGTAGAAAAGTTGCCTCAATATCACGTGATATTAACACGTAAACATTATTAAAATAATAAGCTTGGATTTCAATAATTAAAAGCACGTCTTCATTTTTCATTTTCCTCTACAAATACAGCAATATTATCGGAACATAATTATTTCGTCGTACGCAATCAACATATTTATTTTGATTTCCCGCGATTCTAGTTAATTATTATTCAGTTAATAACAATTTTTATTCCAAGCACAAAAAAGTAAATAATCTACGCGCCCACGAACAGTGCTTGTTTGTTTTAGATAGAAACTAATATACCGCATGCTTCACATGTAACTAGAGCTTTCATATCTAAAGCTCGCAAAAAGTTTTCACTTATATCATTTACTTTTCTCAGATCATGTTCCGACACAATTAATATAGTCTAAGCAATGTGCGATATTTACAAGACCAGTTTTAATATCGTGTCTTATTTTTATATTTGGGACGTTATATGTCATCAAAAAGTTATAGCTATTTTTCCAACTAAACTATTTCTTATTTAATATTACTGACGTAAAAAAATCACTGTAACCTATTTTCGCGTAGAAACATAATGAAAATTACTTACGTTCATACGTTAATTAATGGCATCCAAATCTGAAAGCACTGCACACAATTACACTCAATTTTAATTATGTTCGGAAATTCGTTAACACAGATTTAACATGATTCGTAACGCGATACCGATGTACTGGACAAGCGACACGTGCGCTCTCGACAGAATCCCGACCGGCACTGCTCGAGCCGGGACGGTAACACAGAGGGAACTCTCCATACAGCCGGATCTGTGTGTGTGTTCGGGTCACCAGGATTCCAAGACAACTGAAGTACCATGCCCTATTTCAGATATTGCTTGCACTTTTTAGGATAATTTTTGAGTGTTCTCTTACAAAATATTCAACTTTACGTTATTAGTAGAGATCGGATAATCGGATGCATATTTACCTAGTTAGTTTAAGACAAAGTATGGAAACGGCTTTTTATTGTTTTGTTAAATAAATTTTTTTATTCAATTATTTAATTGATTATTGTTTTAGTCGAACTAGCTCACTACTTTCGTATAACACCCTTCATGTAATAAATCGTACATTCATAAATCGCACGGGGAACTGAAACTAAACTTCATGTAAATACGTATGCATAGTTGTATAAATGAACCCGGAGTCTCGGTCTTTTGAAAATAAATACCTCGTGCTAATTTAGTAATTTTCAAACAATATCACTACGTTAAATTTGCGTATTTTCCTGGGATTTTTATTTAACAAAATCCTATTTTAAAAAGCCGCTTCCATAATTTGTGAGCCAAAAATTAACTTTAGGTAAATATGCATCCGATTATCCGATCTCTAGTTATTAGTGATAGGTTTTATAATTCATTGATAAGGAATGATTGCAACTTACTAATTACATTATTTATCATTATTATTATGTTGCTATATAATAATAATTATTATTGAAGGCTCTTCTAGTGAGTGGCGAGTTACCACCTGCCATATGTAAATCAATTAGCAGGCTTTAAGAAGGCAGGTGACCGGAGTCTCTTCCATAGCCCGGTTCTCAATACCACCAAAATCGAAATGCAATAATTCTACAAACGTTTTGACCACTTATGACAATAGTTTCTGTGCATCCAACTGGGTATAGTCTTTGGCTGTATTTTTCATGGTGCAGATAGAGATCAGACCCAGTTGGTACACTCCACGCACACTTTCATTAAATTTCGCTTAAATGGCCTCTACGCGTTGGATCTGTATCCCCGCACACGCCTTGCAAAGAACCGTGTCTTTAAGGACGCGTAATATAACCGACACTAATAATTATAAAAATAACTTATCGCATTAAGTTTGCCGTTTGCAATAATATAATGCAATAAAACTTACATTAAAATTGGTAAACTGAATTTACAAAGCTCTAAATTTTTTTGTCAACACACAAACGATTACCAAAATATTTATGGGCTTTTTTATCTTTGTTGAGATTGGTTTATAAAAAAGAATGAATGTCTCTTGTTTTACAAAAATTTACAAAAAAAATTGTAAGATTAACCTCTGGAAATTAAGTCTGTGTTATTCTTTGTTAAATGGATTTTTAATCTGTTCTAATTACTATATTAATCTTATTTGTGTTAATTAGTTATTTATTTCTGAGCTTTTTAATGAATGTCACTTTTTATATTGCATTCACTAGTATTGGATGTTGGAATAACTATATATATATATATATATCGATGTCTGTCTGTCCCTATGTATGCTTAGATCTTTAAAACTACGCAACGGATTCGATGCGTTTTTTAATAGATAGAGTGATTCTTAAGGAAGTTTTATATGTATAATATAGTAGAGAAACACTGATAAATTTAGAGGTTTCTAATGTGATGTTGTAAATAAGCATTGTCCAATTTAAGGTTCTAATTAAATTTTAAAAGAGTACTCTATTATATATAGAATTTAAAAAGTTGTCGTCTACCCAATTATTGACAAAGCACCACAAATGCTTGTGTTGTTCTGAAACGAACTGCACGTGGTTTGTGGCTAGCTCTGGGAACGACAGGCTTTGCTAGCTGACAGCCTGATCGCTGCCGTAATTATCATATGAGCTAGATCATACAGGTTTCTAGTTTGGTACACTAGAAACCTGTATGATCTAAATTAGTTAATTTGTATAGTTAGATTAACTAGAAACGTAGTTTGCTGCTAATATTGTAGCCCACGACTTCGTCCGCGTGGAATCGTAATTTCAGATAGAATTTTTAATGATTGAGAGTGTTATAAACGTAAGAGTAGACAAATATAATCAGAAAGCTTCGAACTGTTAAGCCATCGGGAGTTACACGTGTTATTGTGAGTCAACCATGAAAGATAGTCATATGCTGTCGTGGGATATTTTTTATATAATTTTAAGGATAACATTTCCGTCCTACATGATTCTGTGTAGCTTTAACTATAAAGGTTGCACACGCGACGGAACCTTAAAAAATGGAGTAACTTCTCCCGTTTTCACAGCATTTCCTTACGCTGCTCTGCTCCTATTGATTTTAACGTGATGAGAAGTATACTATGACCAGCTCAGGAGTATGAAAAACAACTGTACTAAGGTTCGTTAAAATCCGTCGAGTAGTTTTTGTTTCTATAACGGTTATACAGACAGACAAACATTTTACTGATTGCATTTTTGCCATCAGTATCGATCCCTAATCACCCCCTGATAGTTATTTTGGAAATATATTTAATCTTGATTCATGTTGATGAATTGGCCTCTCTAAAGATTTATTATAAGTATACATCCCAACTAATATTATAAATGCGAAAGTGTGTTTGTTTTTGTTTGTTTATTTGTTTGTTGTTGTTTGTTTGTTACCTCTTCACGCTTAAACTACTGGACCGATTTCAAAAATTCTTTCACCTTGGGAAAGCTACATTCTCCCCGAGTAACATAGGCTACTTTTTATCCCGGAAAAATCGACAGATCCCACGGGATGCGCAATAAAGGCTTCGCTCAAAAACTACTGCACAGATTTTTATGCGGTTTTCATCAATAGATAGAGTGATTCTTGAGGAGTTTTGCGCATTTTTTATCTCGGAAAAACGGATAGTCCCACGGGAAGCGCGATAAAATCTTCGCACCATAAACCGACTTCCGCGTATATGTAGCCGTGGGCAAAAGCTATGACCCTTAACCCTCTATACACCCAATCCCGAAATCCACGCGGGCGAAGCCGCGGGCAGAAAGCTAGTAATATAATAAATAATTCTTAAAACTCACGCCAAAAACTTTTCCCAAAATAGTACTTACTTTGAGCAAAGCTATTGTAAGGCGTGTGTTACGAGATCTAGGGTAACGGACAGACATACATATACTATACATATATAAATATTTTATATGGAAATACACATATTAACAACTATGACTTTGGTACAAATACTTTTCAGAGTTTCTAAAGGTCAATTTTAAATAAATAAATATATAAGGAAATATGCAAATAAAATTTTTGTCAGTTTATTTGTATTATCTATTATATGTTTATTTATTTTGGACTAAAATATTTCGTTTAAATTTTTTGAAAGATAAGTTAACCGCTATTTTATGAGGCTCCGTTCAATGTATAGAAATAAATTATTTAAACCAGCTGCAAAATTAACACTTGTATCAAATAATTCATATAATATGTGTATTAAAATATACAATAAATTGCCAGAAGAATTTAAAAACCTAAAATATGTCAAGTTTAGATCTTGCGTTAAAAATTGGCTTGTAAGCAAATGTTTTTACAGGATTCAAGAATTTCTTAATTATAAGTGAGTTTAATTTTTTTTGTATATACACTTGAAAAAGTAGGATTAAGTGAAACGTTTTGTTAGACATTAAGATCTGTTTAAGAAACCTTAATTCCATATACAATAAAGAACTTACTTACTTACTTACTATTGATGACAGATAAGTAAGCATTTGAATTATTCACAGGAGGATCCTTAGCTGTTTTATAAAAAACAGCCATCTTGCATCGTTACGGCTGAGCGCACGCGCCGTCCATCTGTTGTTTCCCATAAAAAAAACCCGCACATAGACTAAATAACCTCCATTACTTATACTACAAGAATACACAGTAGATCCAGTGTGTCACAGCATAAAATTTTACAGCACTTCACTATATAACTTATAGGTGTCAGAAGTTTTATTGTGCTCTCGTAAAAAGCTCGCAGTAGCTTAACAGTTTTCATTCAAAAGTTACTACTCTGTAACTTTAACGGTTGGTAGCACCTGTTATGTTGGTCAGGTGGGTGTGTGAGCGAGACAGGTGTATGTTTGCCTCGCCCACGTGTCTAGTTGCACCTTGAGGTCAGTTTTTATTGGGATTTCGTGTTTTCGCGATTGTTGTAGAGTCGCGCTCTATCACTTTTTAGAGCCGGTTCTATTTGTCCAGGAAGTAATATTTTGATAAATAAACATACTATGATAATATATTAGGTTGTAGAAAAAGTTTGTCGAAAAAAATTCGAAGATTCTTTTCTTTCCTGGAACAATCTAGAAATTCCATAAAATACAGTATCTTTCTAGAACTCTCTCGGTGCTTACATACGAGGCCTATATATATTGTGCCCAGTGTATTTTTTCCGTAGTTATGGAGAATCAATCAATCCTCAACGACCACACATCGCCATAAAGATTCAAATCAAAATTAGAGGAACTTGGTTGGGAAACCGTACCACATCCCCCTTTTTCACCGGACTTGACACCTTCGGATTATCACGTATTCGATATTTAAAACATTTTTTAAGTAAAAAAAAATTTCAAAGATTTTAATAATCTGAAAACAGAAGTGCCTCAGTTTTTTTGATTCTAAACTTCCAGAGCTTTCCAAATTGTTCCTAATTTTTGGACGAACTTTAATATTATTATTTAATAATAAGCAATTTTTTAAAGATAAATGTAATTATTAGACTCGTATGTATATACTTTAATGAAACAACTCATATCGACGTCATTATTCAAAATCGATACTTTTTAAAGAATTTATATCAATAATGTGTTATTTAGTGAAAAAAAAAAAGAACAGAGAAAAAATAAGAGAGAAAACAAGAACAGAATATTTTTTTGTAGTATTAAATAATTTTAAAAGAGTTGTGTACTATTTACAGGTTACAATTATGCTTAAATGCGTGCTTATATTTTATTAGCTTATATTAGCATGGCGTATATCTTCATAAAGCTATATTATTGTAAAGTTTTAATAAAATCCATTTAGTAGTTTATACATGAAAGAGCAGCAAACATCTACGAGTACCTTTTCGGATTTATAAAAATAGTAAAGGTTCTTACTAATATTCCGCACCACAATACATCAAAATAAATGTTTTTCTTTATTATTTATTATATTGGAGTTAATTAAATGAAAGGTAAAATGGGCTTTACGATTTATAACGTGTCAAAAAAACTAATTATTAGATCTCGTTCAAACCGATTTTGGGTGGAGTTATTTTAGAAGTTACGGGGGGGGGGGAGGGGTGAACACACATTTTTCCACTTCGAAAGCGTCTCTCGCGCAAACTATTCAGTTTAGATTTTTTTTTTATTAGTAACCTCAACATCATTTTTGTAGACCTATCCATAGATACCCCACACGTATAGGTTCGATGAAAAAAAATTGAGTTTCGGTTCCGTTTTTTGCCATTCGGCTACGGAACCCTAAAAAGTAGCTATCCGTTGTTCTTAGACACCTACAAACTACTGAATCAATTTAAATAAAATTTGGAACACAGATTATTAAGTTACCTACAGATTCCATACGATAAAGTAAATTTATTTACGAGCTAGAATTACAGCTACCATTTATGATTTAAAATGTTATTACAAAGGGGTTCAAATATTTGGCGGTCATATTGATTACTTTAAAGCTTTTGCCGAAAACAAAAAAAAAATGGGACTTGAACAAATCGACGAATGGACACAAAGTTGGCAGTTTTTCAAGACAGCGTGAGCGATACAGGACCTTGTGCCCCTGCCAATAAGGGCGGTGGACTGAGCTACTGACACCGGCGAGCCTGCCGCCGCAAGATACCGACTAATCCTGTAATTTGTTGCGAGCAATCTCGTAGACGTGATTCTTGGTGCGCGGCTCCATAGTAGGACGACTATTTTGACGGATGAGTAGAATCAAAATCAGAATTAACTTTAATTCTAACTAGCGACCCGCCCCGGCTTCGCACGGGTGCAGTGAAAAAATGGTTATGGTGGGTTATCCCTAAGAGATAGACATATACCATCGCGGACTTTTTTGTGGATTTTTGTAAGTTGTACAATACTGTAGTACATTATTTTGGTCTATCTCGTAGGGTTCAGCCAGCGTTTGCAATATAAGCGCAAAAAAACGTGCTTATTTACGACATCACATTAGAAACCTTTAAATTTATCAGTGTTTCTCTACTATATTATGCATTTATTATACATACAAACCTTCCTTAAGAATCACTCTATCTATTAAAAAAAACCGCGTCAAAATCCGTTGCGTAGTTTTAAAGATCTAAGCATACATACGGACATACAGCGAAAGCGACTTTGTTTTATACTATGTATTGAAATGACTTTATAGAAAGCTCTTTTGAATCGTCCAAATTTTTTTTCCCACTACCCATTTAGGACGTATTTTTTAGCTGAAAAGAAGAATAAAGAAACTTATCAGCTTTATCAAAAGTAATAACAACATTTACAATAAATTATGTCGTTATCATACAATGTACATATGTGTTTACAATTTATACGGGAAAACAAATATTTACACTGTAGAATGTAATATCTTCAAATCAACACAAAAAAGTAAACAAGGTAATGGTTAAATTTGTTATTTCGAATGAATAATTATAAAAAAAATATAACGGAAAAGTTCCGAAGAGAAGAATTCTAAAATCTTATAAAGAAGTTCTTCAATAATTCTATTAAAGAAAATTGTAAAATCATTAAAAACAAACATTCCCCGACTTCCGAATCCGCTAACCTGCAAAAATCTTAGGAGTCAGCAAAGACCTATATTAAATATTTTTGCCTAATTTTTTGACATTGTAATATTGCAATAACCTATAGGTTTTTGAAGGAGAAACATATAGCCTTTTACAATAAAGTTCCACAAAGTGATACCGATTTGTCTGTTTAGAGATTTGAATCAAATCTTATGATAAAAGGTTATAACACTCACACCAATTAGCCTAGCCCAAAGTAAGCTCTGTAAGGCTTGTGCTATGGGATCTAGGGTAACGGATAGATATACATATATTATACATATATAAATATTTTTGGTCGAAATATATATTAACAACCATATTAAATGCTCGCTTTCATCACCCAAACATCTGCCCCCACTGGGATTCGAATCTGGAAGCTCAGAGATGGTGACCTTGAAATCGGTGTACTAACCACTCGACCAAGAAGGAGCTCATGATAACAATGCTTGGTTTTTAATTTTAATTTGTCAATAATTGCGTTGACAAATATTTTGACTAAACTAAATAACAAAATGCAACTATAGCTTTTATAGGTATAATGTGAACTTTTTTAAACTTGTAAAGGAAGTTGGATTCAGACTATTTGACGACTTTGTACAAATAGAGGGAGAAAAAAAATAACGCTTGCTGGTTTTCTAGCTGGTTCTTTCCAGTACAACGTCTCCCACCGTAGACTTTGGCATAGCATGAGAACCGCCAAGGAATGGAATTCCGTACCTACGTCTTTGTTCCCCGATACTTATAATATAGGTAAATTTTCAAGGTAAGAGTAAATAGGCACTATTTGAGTTTGAACGTTCCAATTTAGGCAACATCTTCACTTAACATCAGGTGAGATCGTTGTCCAACGCACTCAAACTTGTAATTAAAAAAAATAAGACGACCTCCATAGTCGAGTGAATAATACACCGGTTTCAAGGTGTCGCCATCTCTGAGGTCCCGGGTTCGAATCCCGGTGGGGGCAGATGTTTGTGTGATGAATGCGAGCATTTGTACCTTAGTCATGGTTGTTGATATATATTTCAATAAAAATTATTTATATATGTATAATATATGTATGTCTATCCGTTACCCTAGATCCCATAGCACAAGCCTTACAGAGCTTAGTTTGGGCTAGGCTAATTGGTGTAAGTGTAACAAATATTTATTTTATTTTATTTATTTTAATAAAAAGAAAAGCATTTTGACATGCAAAAGTGAAAATCCTATTTTAGTCTATATATTATAACAATAATATAGATACAAAATGTCAACGTTATTCGAGAAGAACTAAGTTTAAGTATATTTATAAGTACTAGCTTTCTGCGCGCGGCTTCACCCGCGTGGATTTCGGGATTGGGTCTATAGAGGGTCATAGCTTTTGCCCACGGATACATATGCGCGGAAGTCGGTTTATGACGCGAAGGTTTTATCGCGCTTCCCGTGGGACTATCCGCATTTCCGAGATAAAAAATACCGCAGAACCTTGCTCAAGAATCATTCTATTGATGAAAACCGCATGAAAATCTGTGCAGTAGTTTTTGAGCCTAGATCATAGCCTAGAACCATCTTCAAGAATCACTGTCTATTGATGAAAACTGCAAGAAAATCATGCAGTAGTTTTTGAGCGAAGCCTTTATTGCGCATCCCGTGGGATTTGACAATTTTTCCGGGATAAAAAGTATATTACTCTCCATCCCTTCAACTATCTCCACGTAAAAAATCATATGTAAAAATAATTCGTTTTATTTTTCACCATATGACTTATAGAATATAATGGTTTCCAAAATGTTTACTGTAAGTTGATTTCAAAAAGTCATTGTAAAAATTCTCTTGGTAAATTTATGTTTGATTCTGATTAATTTTCTATCTGTCTATCGTGCCCCAAAAGCGTGTGATAGTGGAGCTGCGTCCTCAAAGGATCCAGGATGTCCTGCCGACGTTTGTAGGTCGCCAGAACAAACGGACACCGCCATCTTCACTCGATCCTGATTGGCTCATTGCGAGCGGGGAGCAACCAACACTGCTAACACATTTATAAACAAAATCAAAAATTTATTCTTCAAATAGGATATACACGCTGACAGACGGACGGACAGCGGAATTTTGTTACTTACATGTTTATCCCTACTTTACAATATTTTGTACTTCCCAACATCTTTTTTTTTTTGTTTCCCTGAGGAAAATGCATTAAATTGCATACCCCGGCTGTGGCGAGCCGGCGGTTATGTGGGGCTCTCCTCCCCAGAAGGGGGAGGCGTACCCACTAAAAACCTCTGGGATGGCCTTCCTCAGGCATGAAGGGAGCCCCCGGGAACTTACCAAGCTACTTCCGGGAACCCCCAGCCTCCGCTCCCCCGTCGATACAGGGGAGCCCTGCTCGGGGGTGGCTACACTACCTCCCCCGGTCTCCTCCACCGACGACGCCCCCCGGCCACGGAAGGGGCGTGGTCCATCCCGGGTTACTTCCCAACATCTCCATCCAAACTTAAATCTTTGTTCTCTTTTCGATCCATCGTCCGTTTGTCATGTCGTGTTTTACGTTGTAATTTTAATCTGATTCTGGTCGTGAATTGTGTGTGTGCGCTGTCGTTGTGCTGTCTTGCAGTTAGGTTGTATGTTCAAATGAAATCAAATCAAAATAAATATTATTCAAATATGATCTTATAGAAAGCTCTTTTGAATCGTCCAAATTTTTTTCCCTACCACCCATTCAAGAAACTTATCAGCTTTATCAAAAGTAATAACAACATTAACAATAAATTATGTCGTTATCATACAATGTATATATGTGTTTACAATTTATAAGGGAAAGCAAATATTTACACGTTAAAATGTATCCTCAAATCAACACCAAGCATTGGCATCATTTAAATAATCATTGACTTTGTAATAGCCCTTACTCATTAGCGTCTTTTTGACATGTACCTTAAACTTATGAAGAGGCAATTCAGCTACACTATGTGGAATCTTGTTATAAAAATGTATACATTTGCCCATAAACGAGCCTCTAGTTTTTTGTAGCCTGTACGTTGGAATGGCTAGTTTATTATTATTTCTTGTGTTTAAATTATGCATTTGAAAATGAGTATGAAATGTGTTACAATTTTGTGGTGGTGGTTCTTGTGCGTCGATTAAATTTTTAATTTTCAATTCTTGCGTTTCCAGCAGGAACCTGGAACCCGAAAATCGGGATTCAAATAAGCACAATTATTATTTTAATGACAATATGTCACAATTTTCACAAGATAAAAGAATAATAAAAACTGCTTCGCAAGAGCCACGCGTGAGGACACCAAGTAAGAGGCGAACGTGCTCCTTCCTTGCAATCTGTCTTCGCAAGAGCCCACCACTGCGGTGACAGGTTTGACGTTTCTAATTATTTATCCTATTGTAGTTAATTCGCAATCCTAGCATTGCAAATCTTTGCCGCCACTATTTGTACAGGGAAACACTTATTTTTTATGTTTTCGGTAAGTGGAAAAAAAATTATTATTAGTTTATAAGTTGTAAATACATTAAATTTCCTAATAGGCTTGTTGCCTAAATTTCAGTAGTTAGATACTAATATACCTTGATGCCTATTCTATACAAAATAATTATTATTTTTGAAAAAAAATGCTTATTTATAAGAATAATTTTGCATTTAATTAAATATTTGACATAGTCATCAAAAACGCTCATGACTGTCATGGCATCTTGAATGACGTCACGCCGTGCAAAAGCCAGCTGTTTTAGTATCGGAATATTCGGTATTGTGAAGTTATTTTAATAAAAAATGGATTCATCGTATTACAAGTACTGCATAGTGCCCCAGTGTACAAGCACAAGTATAAAAACACCAAAAAAATTATTTATATACGTGCCAAACAATCAGCAGATACGTAAAAAGTGGCTGACACTCGCGAGAAGGAATGATGCCCATTCTTTTTCGCACTTCCACAAGACACTTGGGAATGGCATTTTGACTTTGACGTTTCGCACGGCGTGACGTAACACTTTTTAATTGTTGTTTGCTGTCACGTGACTTATGGCTTATTTTGTGCAATTTTATTTTATAAAAATATAAATAATCAAAAGTTATTATTTTATAAAACTTTGTTTTTTCATAATTAAATAATCATCTTAATAGTTACCTATGCAACCTAATGCATCAGATTTGTTCATAGTGGATACAAGCCTATTATGTGGTAAGTCTTATTTTTTTTAATATAATTTAGCTATAAGTCTTTACTGTAACATATTTTATGTTACAATATATGTATCTATACTCACAAACTTTCGCGTTATGATATTCGTAAAGTTGCTAGGTACATATATGTATCTGTAAAATCACAAACCGTCGTTGAGCTGCATCATCACATCTGAATACGAGATGGAAGTGATAACATATCGCTGGCTGCGCCATGAATATTCACGATTACTAATAGTCCTGACAGCTGCGTGAACTTGATTAAACATAGTATTCAATTATATAACTAAGATCCTATGTGCGTCCCATAATAAGACCCTTCGTTCTGCCTCTAATGCTTTCCTTATCAAATCAAAAAATTATTATTCAAATAGGATTTTACTTTACTTTTGAATGTCAAAGATGCTACAGTCTACAGTCTTCTTCTTCTTCTTTTGGGTTTGATGGCGGTGCCCATAGGATTTCGCCAACCTCGAGTTTTTTTGCTTAGAATACTTTTTTTAATTAAAGTATGCGCGACTCATGTTATTATCCAGGCCGTGAAAGTACAAGTGAATGCAAAATTAAAATTAAACAAGACAAATAAAAAATAATATACCCTGTTCGCTGTCTATAAAGAAATATATAAAAAAGTTAAAGAGCGGAAACCAAATCAGAGAATAAAAAGATACCAATTAAAGTTTAATACAGTCTACAGTCTACAGCGGGAGACCTTGTACTGGAAAGAACCAGCAATTTTTTTTTTGTTCCCCTGAGGAAAATGCATTAAATTGCATACCCCGGCTGTGGCGAGCCGGCGGTTATGTGGGGCTCTCCACCCCAGAAGGGGGAGGCCTACCCACTGAAAACCTCAGGGATGTAAGGAGCCCCCGGGAACATCAAGCCACTTCCGGGAACCGCCAGCCTCCGCTCTAGTGTTGCCCAAATTCAGTCTTGGTCTTGCAGTCTTGGTCTTGTTCTTGCGTTTTTGCAAGACCAAGACCAAGAACAAGACCGCGTATTTTTAGCAAGACCAAGACCAAGACTGACCGTGCAAGACTTGAGCAAGAACAAGACATAGCCTGCAAGACTCTTGCGTCTTGCAGCTAGGACTTAGCGCTATTTCACTGAGTAGTTAGGTGTAACAGTTCGGTGTATAGGTAGGTACGCTTAGGAATTCTATGAGACGCAAAAAACTATATCAAAGAATATGAAAAACTGGACCTATGCGCATTACATAAACATACCATAAACATAGCGAATAAAAAAATATCTATTAAAATCAAACTGAGTGCATGCATAGTTATGTTTTAACCATCGGCACTTTGATAATGTGGCATCAAAGGTTTTGTACTTACTTCTCAAAGAAATTTGCCGCTTTTCGGAAGTACATGGTTATGATACACGCGCCGGCGCCTTCTTTTGAAATCTAAAACAATCGTTGCCGCCACGCCGAAATCATAACATTTGACACTATTTGATTGCCGCCATAGGGCGTAGGTATACTCATGCAAAATAATTTCCTAGTAGAGTACCTACAGGTGTTCCAAAGAATAAATAAGTTTCAGAGTGCTTAGAATGAAAATGAATACATTATACTGATCACGCAAGTAGTATTATGATTAGGATAAAATGGTAAGGATAGGTAGTAGATGTCATATTAATTCATTATAGTAAGTATATATTATAATATTGATTACTTATATGGTTTTAAACTAATTACTTAGGTACTGTAATTGTACATTTAGTCATTCTATTTCTTAAGTTTTTACAAGAAAAAATAGCAAAAAAGTGTTCAAATATCACCCGTTTAATAAATATTGTTGCCACTTTTAAATATACTTGAAACGTGTAAAAAAATTCTACAAAACTAATATAATAATATAAAAAGCGTAGGTACTTACCTACTAATAAAATAAAAAACCTGCGATAATTCTTGGTCAAAAAAAATTATATAAAGTATCATAACCTAATGATAAAGCTGTTGATTTGTGTTGTATTTTATTTTTTATTCAAATAAATGATAAATCGTAAAACTCTTTTATTAAATTTCTTATAAGTTGAGGGTTCAATCTCTTTCTAGACAGATAAGTATTGTTCTTTAAAATACAGTCAAGTTATTGTAATTAATTTGTTTTTTTACATGTTTTAGCAAATGTAAGCTTATAAATCATAAATGTTTATTAAGAAACAGTTACTTCTATGGAAAACGACATATAGGTCAGTTGATTTTTCGAATTTCTTATCAAATCTTCAGTTATTTATTAATCTGCTTGATCTTTACTATGGTTATGTTAATTCAAGCTCACAATGTTCCAATTCTAATACGTTTTTCTAAGATTTAAAGTAAACTTTAATAAATAGTAATAGACTAATAGGTAATTGCAAGACTTGCAAGACTCTTGCCCAAGACCAAGACCAAGACCAAGACTGGGAGCGCAAGACCAAGACCAAGACCAAGACCAGGTGTATTGGCGCAAGACCAAGACCAAGACTGGCTAAGTCTCGTCTTGTTCTTGCATTTGGGCAACACTACTCCGCTCCCCTTCCTAGAGGGGAGCCCTCCTTGGGGGAGGCTACACTACCTCCCCCGGTTTCCTCCACCGACGACGCCCCCCGGCCACTGGAAAGGACCAGCAAGAAAACCAGCAAGGGCAATTTTTTTTTTCCCTGTGTCATTGCCTTAAATTCCCCTGTCACCATTATATGCATACTCTCTTCCCTTTTTGTTCGGTCCATTCTATTGTGGAATGCACTCCTTCAAGAAGTGGAAAACTCGTCAAGCAGACTTTGGGACTTTGAGGTAAGTCTGAGGTGATATTGGGCTTTTATGTAATGTATTGTATATGTTTTATTAAACGCAATGGATTTTATGCGATTTTTTATTACTACGGTACTCACTTCAGATTTCACGAACAAGATGAAATGGGACACCATAGCAAGGCACACCACTGAATCCAAATGTGCACTCAATCTTTTCTCTTGTTTGCTTGTTTTGCCAATTCTTTTCATAGATTTGTTGTGTTGTTTTACTTATTAGTTAGTACATTACTTACATATTACACATTACAATTCGCCAAGTAAATTTATCATCTCAGAAGTACTATGAGGTTTTTCTCCATATTGTATTGTACATTGTGCAGGTAGAATTTAAGCACAGATGACAATTCAACACTACGCTACAACGACGTCTATGACCTTCATCACGCTCGTCACAGAGTATCTAATTCGTTTGTCGCTTACTTACTTGTCGCGTTCACTTTTGCTGTCTTTTTTCTTTTTTCAATGTATGTATTCCATGGCTATATGTGTATATATTTTTAATCCCATTATATATTTTTTATTTAATTTTTATTCTACTTTTTATGAATGGTTAACGTACGCCACCTCTACTTCAAGGTGCTGTCTGAAAATCAGCGCTTCTGTGGTTATATCACAGAAGCTTAGCTGAGACAGTGACCTGTTGACCTCACGCAGCACACCTACCCTAAACTTTTTGTAATGGTGGTTTATTATTGTTATTTTTTTTGTATATGTTATTAATACACCATTAATAGATAGAGTGATTGAAGAGGATAAACCTTTTATTTGTATAACAACATCCATTAAAAATTAAAAAGATATTTTTGAGGTTTCTAATATGATGTTGTAAATAATTACATTTTTTCCGCTTACATTGCAAACGATTAGGGGTCCTTGTCACAGCTTGTCACATTTGTGAAATCCCCCCCCCCACCCCCCCACCCCTAAAAAAATACATTTAGAAATTATTTAATGAAAAAAGCGGTTTCGAAATCAGTTTAATGCCATTATAATATAATTAACATCAAATCAATTAAACGATTACTTATATTAAAAAAGTATATGGTCATTTCATGATTTTCATATTATATCTTTCAAAATCACCTACTATAATTAATTAGAAAAATAGTATCTTTCGGGAGTACCCCTATTAATATAAGATATAGTTTCGGGACGTAACGCGACTAATAGAAACGCGATTAATAGATAGAAGAAGACACTGTTCATTTATTTATTTAAGAGAGTATACAGAATTTACAATAAAAAATTACTATATTTAACATTTTTAACAATAATCCAATTTTAAATTGGTGTTACTAAATTCTTAAGTTACAGAAGAGAAGTCTTAACCAATCAGAACCGTGCGATATGATCACAATGACAGATAAGAACTGACTTGCGCAAGCGCATCGCCCCGCCTCGGTTTCTTAGCCAATGGCGTCCCTCGCTTTGACTTCTGTCACCTGTTAGGCGGATATTTGATTTTACGTTATGAAATGTAATTTAAAATGTTCCTAGCAATTTATAAATGAAATCTTATGTCTATAAACTAATCCTAGGAAACGAAAAGATATAACATTCTAAACTTATTACTAAAACGGGACCTTATTACTAAGTTATTTTTTTTCATAAACGTGATAGATTAACTGTTAAAATATTCACAGACTACATATTTCTCTTGCCGCTATAACAACAAATATTTAAGGGGGACTCCAATACAATAAACATATTGTTTTTACAAATTTGCGACAACAGGTAGACGCTTGAAATATTCACAGAACATTTAGTTGAAATAAAAAAGTTCATCAAATGAGTTCATCATTGTTTTAAGCATTGTCTGTGAAAAACACAGTCCTTTCTAACTAGCTATTCGGTGGACTGGTAGAAAATGCTTTGTTGCATTAAATCAGCTTTTTACACCAGCACTTTACACCAGTCCCTGCAACTTAAACTGTATTTTCATACATTTCTTAACGCTTAATACGATTCGTCATCCCGTTTAATACACGCCTAGCAGCGCTCCGAGCGAAATGCTTGCCGTTTGCCGACCGTCATTTGTTTTTTACATGTTGTGTTGCGCGCGCGCTTTGATTGTTTTGTTATTTTTAATTGTGTAATAAGTGCATCATTTGTTTATAACAATATGACTGCAATTAAGCGAAAGGCATTGTCACTTCAAGAAAAATTAAGATTGAGATTGAAAGTTTTCAATAAAATCGCAAACAACAAATCAAACCCAGTTAGCTGCTGAGCTTCACTTACCAGTTTCTACGTTACGCACCATCTTAAAGAACAGAGAAGAAATTAAAGAAAAATACAGATAGGGAGGTGTGCAGAGAAAAAAGCAAAAATTAGGAAAGTTTGAGAAATTGGAAAAAGTTTTAGTGAATAGCTTCATCAAGCACGAGCTTTAAAACTGCCCATAAGTGGCCCCATAATATGCGAAAAAGCGAAAAGGTTTTTAAAAATCGCAACGGCATTATAATTGTATAATTATAAAAATTAGAACATACATCTTATATATAAAAATGAATCGCAAAATGTGTTGGTAAGCGCATAACTCAACAACGCCTGGACCAATTTGGCCAATTCTTTTTTAAAATGTTCGTTGAAGTTCAAGGATGGTTTTTACGAGAAAAAATCGAATAATTATCGGATAAACCCTGTAACAACTCTTTTTCCCATACAAACGTTTTCTAACTAAACGTACAATCAAATTGAGCTTTATTGTTATTGCATTAAGTTCATATTGCAAGCACTCACTGTTGTCTAAGCAAATTGACTCTTTGATGTGTTCCTAACATCAAAGAGTCAATTTGCGCTTTATTAACACTATATAGAGTTGAATATCACAAAGCACTACAATGAAAATCAAACTGATTTTTGTTAATTGATTCACACGATGAACTATAAAGCGATTGTTTACTTTTAAATGCTTATATATGTTTTATTTAATTATTATTTATTTTCTGTACAGGAGAATTTTTTGCCCTGACTATAAAATAAGTAGGAATAAAACTTTGTAAAACTCCCACTTTATAAATCTTTTTGACAGGACACAGTCTGTCGGGTCCGCTAGTACATAATAAAAGTAGTACTTTTTTTTATTTTCCCTACCCCGCATAATACGCTTTCTCGCTTAAGACGCGTTTTTGATAAGGTCCCTGTTACTGTATGTATTATAAACAGTATACCTGCGCCTATTACTTTTGAAGATACATCGATATGTTTGCGGCGCTGTCGCGGATTGCTCAGAAACGCTCCATACTAAAAGCACTGCACTCGTGACGTCAATAACGTAGTATGCATATGCCTATGCATGGCTCAGTTATGGAATTATTCTGTGGGGAAACAGCTCAGACGCTCTTTCTTGCTAACTTAAAACAGACAGAGAGTTGTAAGCCATTTTTTCAAAAACAAGAAGTACTTTCTCTTCCATGTATATACATTTTGGAGATATGTAAGTTTGTCCGGAAATATGCTGAGTTTTACACAAATCAAATCGATCTACAATTAAAATATTCACTAAGACCTAGAACGAATTTAAGAATCCCTACTGCACGCCTTAATTTATGTTCATCTAGCACACATAACGCATCTGTAAAGATTTATAATAAGCTCCCTGAAAACTTAAAACTTGAAAAAAATAATATACAATTCATAAAACTGTTGAAAAAATTTTTAATAAATAAATGCTACTATAGTGTGCTAGAATATATTAATGATAAAATATAACAATGATACAATTTAATAAATTAAAAAATAAATGAATAATGTATAATATATAAAATACTTATTCATTTTAATTGGTATAAAACGCCATCCTCTCTATAAAATTGCGATACCCGACAGGGTCCATAATCTGTACACAAATTATTGTAAACACCTTTTGTTAACATTATGGTTGCAATAAACATTTGAATTGAATTGAATTGAATTGAATTGTCATGATTAAGTAAGCTCGCCTAATTTGTATGAGCGTATAAACAAATATCAAAATAACTTTGTTATTTGTACGTTTATAGGTATACATTCTATATAAAAAATATTACATTTAATGCGAGAATGCAAGAAATGTGTTCGTTTCATTAGAATTACGTATATAATAATTAGAGATCGGATAATCGGATGCATATTTGCCTAAAGTTAGTTTAAGACAAAGTATGGAAACGGCTTTTTCTTGTTTTGTTAAATAAAAATCCGGGATTGCGGAATTGGATAGCCGGATGTTGATTTATTTACCTAATTTAGTTTTTGACAAAGTATGGGACTGTCTTTTTATTTTATTTATTTTAATTCCGGTACTTCGTATGCATAGTTGTATAAATGAACCCGGAGTTTCGGTCTTTTGAAAATAAATACCACGTGCTAATTTAGTAATTTTCAAACAATATCACTACGCTAAATTGCAGTCCCGTATTTTCCGGGATTTCTATTTAACAAAATGTATTTTAAAAAGCCGCTTCCATAATTTGTGAGCCAAAAAATAACTTTAGGTAAATATGCATCAGATTATCCGATCTCTAATAATAATTAATCATTTTTTAAAAATCTAACAACAACTTAAATAAAAAATTTAAATGAAATTTCTATATTGACATATTTTCATGAAATATAAATTGCTCAAATCAGATTATTATAGAGTAAAAACGGCCATAATCAGTTGTAGTCGTCTATCCTATTATCCAAAATAGTGTCAAGTATGTAGGAACAAATCTGTCTTCTTATCTGTCATCACTGATCTTAGATGTTAGCATCTGTACAGACGAAATCGCGGGCACTAGCTAGTAAATAAATACCACATAAGAGCGATTCGAAGCGATCGGCCTGTCGTGTCCACATTACCGTGGCATAATATATGAATCCGAAACTATATCTCCTTGTCCTTTGTATCCCGTGATTATCCATTCGTTATTTCTCCGGTCTATTTAACTTTTATAACAAGCAGCCATTGTGTCGTCTGTTCCTTAGTGCGCCTGTGGCGTTGCTATGCGAGTCAATGAAAAAATCTATAAATCTGTAGAGAGGTCAATTCTGTACATGAAATATATTTCCAAAATAACTATCAGGGGGTAATTAAGGATCGATATTGATGCCAAAAATGCAATCAGTAATTTTTTTTCTGTCTGTATAACCGATATAGATACTAGATATAATTATTTTAGCATATTTTAAATAGTTTAATCTCGTGCACAAAGACAAAGGAACCATTTTTAATTTTTGACGAAAATACGAAATAGATTAAAATTCGATTATGTACTATTTTAGCACAAAATAAGTGAATTGGAATTAAAAAGTAATCTGTGATTGGAATACACTATGAAATGGCACCACAGATTAAATATTCGAAACGACTGGACGCAAACACAAGCACGTATATGATGGTCCTAACGCCACTACTACCACCAAAATATCACATTTATATATAATTTTATTTTTAATTTTTATAGTAGTATCATATACTCTTATCATGTTTATTATAAGTTATGTATGTCTATTTTAAGTTATGTATAATATTAATAATGTATATTTATCAATAAATATATAATTGTGTATTATTTATTGTTTCCCGTACGTCACAAATGGAAAGGCCCTGCCAGAATATCAGCGCTTTGCGGCATCATATATGGCGCAAAGCACGTGCTGAGGTAGGAACTTTTTGGCTTGGCACATGTCTATATTTTATTTTAAACTATTTATTGTATTTTATAATTTGTAATGTTGTATGTCTGTGCGAGTCTATAAATGGTTTTTCTTTCTTTCTTTATTTCTTTCTTTAGATGCAAAAACTACTTGACGGATTTTAACGAAACTTTTTACAGTTATTTTTCGTACTCCTGAGCTAGTTATAGTATACTTTCATCACACTTCACTCAAAAGGAGCAGAGCAGTGACGGGAAATGTTGGGAAAACGGGAGAAGTTACTCCATTTTTTAAGCTTCCGTCGTGTGTGCAACCTTAATGGTTAAAGCTACATAAAAATTATGTGTGACACATCCCACGACAGCATATGACTATATTTTATGGTTGACTCACAATAACACGTGTAACTCCCGATAGTTAAGCAGTTCGAAGCTTTCTGATTATATTTGTCTACTGTTGCGTTTTCCCGAACGCCCGTAATTTGGTTATATTATTTAACTATATAATAATATTGCTTACTTACCGGTCCGTAGTTCTGGCTTGGCTTGAACGTGTGTTTTGTGTGTACTAATGTGCCCTACCGTATGTGGTTATAAATATATATCATAAACTACAATACTTGTAGTGTAAAAAATAGGAGAACGCGTGGCCGACCACTTTTCCAATCCAATGGTATATTTAAATACACTTCCGTAAATAAACTCAATAAAAATGCCGTGCAAAAAATCCGAAGTGACAGTCAAGTACCGAAAACGTAATGTCATAATCTTTTTTTTTTATTACTTTTTTAAATTTCCTTTTCCGCGGTCCGAAACTCATAAGTCCTAAACAATCCCCCACCCCGAGATGAGCAACCCTCATCTCGCTAGTCTACCGGTAGACGGGACAGGGTTGCCACCGCACGGCGCATCACAGAGTCGCCGATCGAGACCTCTGCGAACCGAGGTACACCGTCAGAGCCTGGATAAAGCTTCAAAATGCGTCCTCTACGCCAACGTAGAGGAGAAAGATTTGAATCCTTAATCAGGACAAGATCCCCTACCCGTGCAGGAGCCGTTTTATCTGTCCATTTCAGCCGCTGCTGCAACATGTGCAAATACTCCGAATAAAACCGTTTATTAAAATTTTGTGACATCTGTTGCAGCATTTGAAAGCGAGAAAGTCGACTCAGTGGTACATTCTCAAAGGGATACTCAGGGAGAGCTGCAAGGGGCTGGCCGATGAGGAAATGACCCGGTGTCAAAACCTCCATATCGTTGGGATCCGAAGAGAGTGGGCATAAAGGCCGTGAATTTAAAGTTGCTTCCACTCTGTAAAAGACCGTAGTAAGTTCCTCGAACGTAAGAACCGTTTCCCCAATAACACGTCTCAAATGTGTCTTAGCCACCTTCACGACAGCCTCAAAGATGCCTCCCCAATGAGGACATCCAGGAGGATCAAACTTCCACGTAATGCCCTGAGTAGCCATTGCTTGTCCCAAGTCCGTACTATGTTTCGTTAAAAAATCATGGACCTCCTTAAGATACCTGTCAGCACCCTGATAATTTGTGCCGCAGTCCGACCGTACCAAACTCGGTAACCCCCTCCGTGAAACAAAACGTCCGAACGCCGCGATAAACGCTTCCGTACTAAGCGAAGATACTATTTCTAAATGTACTGCCTTCGTTGACAGACAAACAAATACACATAAATAAACTTTGTAAGTCTTAGAGGTCCGCAAGTGAGAAGCCCTGACAATAAAAGGACCAGCGAAATCCGTACCGACACCGTGAAAAGGTCTGGTGACACTAACCCGATCGCTAGGTAGGTCACCCATCATAGGCTGCATGGTGTTAGCCTTTAACCGATAGCAAGGTATACACTTAAATATAACCGATCGGACGCACCGTCGCGCCGATAGTATCCAAAATTCCCGCTGAAGAATAGCAAGCAGTGCCGTACAACCTGCATGCGAGTTAGTAATGTGCCGATCACTTACTATCAACTGCGTCAAGGGTCCGTCCTTGGGCAGCAAAAGGGGATGCCTAGCCGAATACGGCAGCTTCGAGTTGCGCAGCCGTCCGCCAACACGAAGTAATCCCTCGCCATCAATGAATAAGTTAAGTTTCTGTACGGCACCCTTTAACCGACCCGTCGTCCGTAACGATTTAAGCTCGTCAGAAAACCGTTCCGATTGTACCCGTCGTACCCAAAACATGAGAGCAGCACGCCGTTCGCCTGCCGTCAGAAACAAAGATGTATTTCTTACAACCGGTTTGCGAGTATTCGTTATAAACCGACGCATCCATCCCGTAACGGCCAGTAATTTATTAAGAGAGCTAAACCGCAGTAAAAGAGGGTTTGTGACGATTTCTTTCTCCACAGCCATGACACGCACACAGGGCAGCGGATCCGATCCGATTAAAACCGTAGGGGGCCATGACGACTCCGGTGCCGTCAACCAAGCAGGTCCCCACCAAAGGTTATGACTCACCAACGAGGAGGCATAACAGCCGCGAGAGGCCACGTCGGCGGGGTTCAACTCGCCGGGTACGTGCCGCCAATTCAGATTCACTGACGAGTTTTGAATTTGCGAAACCCGATTCGCAACAAATGTTTCCAGCCTATGTACCGAGGTCTGGAGCCACGCCAAAACAATTTGGCTGTCAGTCCACGCATAAACGTTGCCTATGTTAATGTGCTTCCCGAGTGTATCACAAACATGATTCAATAACCGAGTAAGTAACGCAGCTCCCGAGAGCTCCAATTTGGGTATGGTTTGGCGGTTGCGTATAGGAGCCACCTTGCTCTTCACCGTGATTAGATGTAACGCTACTGAACCATCTGGCTGTATCGTCCGAAGATATACGACTGCCGCGAAACCCGATTCCGAGGCGTCACAGAAACCGTGAAGTGACGCATGATACTTCCCCGGTGGAAGTATTTTACGAGGTATAACAACCCTTCCGATAGTGGGTAACTGATCAATAAATGCGAGCCAGTCCGTTAAGAGTTCAGTAGGTAGGGTCTCATCCCACTTAAGCTCAGCCAACCATAACCGTTGTAGAAAACATTTAGCCCAAAATATTATAGGAGCGATCCACCCGTTAGGATCATAGATACGAGCAACCGTAGACAGGACTAGCCGCTTAGTCCATATCTTTTCCGTTATTGTTAAAACCCGAAAGGAAAAGATGTCAGGAACCGGTAAATACTGAACACCTAAAACCGATGTTGAACGAGGAGAGTCCGGATTCTCAAATAACAATGGATCTTGAACGTGATCCGCTGGTAGTCCTTCTAAGAGACGTGGACTGTTCGAAATCCATTTCCGTAGTTCATAGCCAGCCGTTGCCAATAACGCTATGAGCTCGTTACGTAAAATTAAAGCCTCCTGTTCCGAAGATCCACCCGTGATAACGTCATCGACAAAAATTTCCGACTCTAAGACGTCCGCCGCACGAGGGAATCGAACGCGTTCCCGTTGAGCGAGTTCCAACAAGCACCGCATAGCCATCCAGGGGCTAGATTTCAAACCGTACGTGTTTGTGTTCAGTTCGTAGACGCGTAATGGGTGAGACGGGTCCTCGCGCCAAAGAATCAGCTGATACCGTCTATCAGCCTCATCAATCACCGTTTGCCGGAACATCATGCGTATATCCGTCGCGAAGACCACCTGGTGTCTACGAAAGGCCGAAATAAGATCCGAAATATCTTTATGTAGTTTAGCACCCGAGTGCAGGATTTGGTTCAATGAAACACCGTTAGAGGAAGGGGCCGACCCGTCAAACACGACCCGTATCTTACCGCTATCCGATTTAAAAACCGCGTGATGTGGTATGAAATAGTGTTCTTCCGATGAGTAGTCCCTCCGTGCCAGGGACATGTGACCTAATTGTACATATTCCCGCATGAACTCAATGTATTTGTCGCGAAACTCTGTATCTCGCTTCATGCGACGTTCCATAGAAAGCAGGCGTTTCTCAGCAGTGAGGTAGGACTGCCCCAGCGGTTTGCGAATGCTCACAAAGGGCAACCGAGTAACGAAACGACCGTTCGGTAACCGATAAACATTTTCGATAAAATGGCGCTCGCATTCTTCGTCGAGCGGGTCCTTCCGTGAAACCGTGGGTACCTCTTCTGTCTCCCAAAAACGCTGTACTAAATCCGAAAGAGAAACGCCCGTAAAAACCGTATCAGAAACCGTATCATATGCTGGGCCCATAATCATATATCCGTAGTGCGATGGTATAGCAACCAAGCCATTATTATTTAAATTTATAGTGCGTCCGGTGCACAATAATTGACCAAGCACATCAGTACCAAGCAACAAATCAATTTTTCCAATATTTAAAAATTTTCTGTCAGCCAAAGACAGGTGAGAAGCCGAGTTCAAAATTTCCGAAGGTAATTCCACCTGTGGATGTTCTCCTAAAATATCATGCAACACTAGTGCTGTAACTGTAATAACAGGTTGAGAGACCGATTCTCCAACAATGTTAAAGGTACATTGACCATAAACATGTGACACGAGCAAATCACCTATGCCACGAACCGAAATATTATTATTAAATATGTATAGGCCTAACCGTCTCGCCAAATTAACTGTTATCATGCAACCTTGCGAACCCGTGTCCGCTAGAGCCCGTGCTCTAACATAAAAACCGTTAATATCACAAATCCTTACCGCAACGGTAGGCAATAAAATAGTATTTAAAAAGGTTGCATTTGGCGAGGCGGCGGCGACTACCTATTCTTGAACGTCACTATGAAATGAAGCATTCACCCGATTAAAAACCTGGGCTGCCGACAGCGCCAGAGGGTTATATGTAGGGGGTCTCGAGCGCCCCAATGGTGCCCGAGTCAGGTGCCAACTGGCATCCGGTGTCCGGTAACCAACCGGATGACCGAAAGATGGCGGCGTGTTCCTCAATCGCGGCCGTTCCGCGAGTGGTGGTGAGAAACCCCTCGCTCTCGCTGCATACGAGGCCGCAGACGCATACTGTTCCGCAGTGACGTCACGAGATTCGTCCGCTTGAATATGCCCTATGCCCGCTGCATAGGGTGCTTGTACCATAGGCCCGGTGCCTCCCCCACCCGTATGTGGAGATGCCTGTGAAGTAGGCCTAAAGCCACCCCCACCCGTATATGGAGGTGTCGCGCGCACGTCCACCCGTCGAGGCGACGCTCGTCCAGAATGAGGAGGTGAAGTCCGTACTTGTCCGCCATGTATCTGTTCGCATTTGAAGCCCGCTCTTTCAAGGCCTCAACCCTGTCTGGTCTACTCACCAGAGAAAATGCGCTTACCAACCATTGCAATATGCGACGAATTTCGTTGTAACCGTCCGACATTTTAATAATTATATAAAATACACAACAAAGAATTTACAAAATAACAGGTCCGTAACCGAAAAGAAAACCACGCTCTGCTACCAAAAAATGTTGCGTTTTCCCGAACGCCCGTAATTTGGTTATATTATTTAACTATATAATAATATTGCTTACTTACCGGTCCGTAGTTCTGGCTTGGCTTGAACGTGTGTTTTGTGTGTACTAATGTGCCCTACCGTATGTGGTTATAAATATATATCATAAACTACAATACTTGTAGTGTAAAAAATAGGAGAACGCGTGGCCGACCACTTTTCCAATCCAATGGTATATTTAAATACACTTCCGTAAATAAACTCAATAAAAATGCCGTGCAAAAAATCCGAAGTGACAGTCAAGTACCGAAAACGTAATGTCATAATCTTTTTTTTTTATTACTTTTTTAAATTTCCTTTTCCGCGGTCCGAAACTCATAAGTCCTAAACATCTACTCTTACGTTTATAACTAGAGATCGGATAATCGGATGCATAGTTACCTAAAGTTAGTTTAAGACAAAGTATGGAAACGGCTTTTTATTGTTTTGTTAAATAAAATTCTCGGGATTGCGGAATTGGATAGCCGGATGTTTATTTATTTACCTAATTTAGTTTTTGACAAAGTATGGAACTGTCTTTTTATTTTATTTCCATAAATAAAACTCATTAAATCGGAAGTTAACTCAGAGTGAGATACTAGACCATACTTACGTCCGGGCACCATTTCTGTTTTTTTATTCAATTATTTAATTGATTATTGTTTTAGTCAAACTAGCTCACTGCTTTCGTATAACACTCTTCATGTAATAAATCGTACATTCATAAATCGCACGGGGAACTGAAACTAAACTTCATGTAAATACGTATGCATAGTTGTATAAATGAACCCGGAGTCTCGGTTTTTTGAAAATAAATACCACGTGTTAATTTAGTAATGTTCAAACAATATCTCTACGTTAAATTTTCAGTCCCGTATTTTCCCGGGATTTTTAGATTTGGGAAATGTATTTTAAAAAGCCGCTTCCATAATTTGTGAGCCAAAAATTAACTTTAGGTAAATATGCATCCGATTATCCGATCTATTTATAACACTCTCAGTCATAAAAATGCGACCTATAATTACGATTCCACGCGGACGAAGTCGTAGGCATAGCTAGTATATAATAAAACCATATATATGTCGATAACAATGTAACTTGTATAATTATTTACAACATGCAGTGAGTGGCCAAATTAAAAGGGACAGTCGTATTTCTTATCAATTTCTTTATTTGGACCCACTTGAGTGCTCTTCTAAATGGCGCATTCACAACATATCTATGACTCAAATTTTAAGTAAATGGGTTTCAAATGATTAAGGGTTTGTTTATTTTCTAAGAATATTTTATTAACATTAGAGACACAGAGTCCGTACCACGCGCAACAAATAAAAAACCGGCCAAGTGCGTGTTGGACTAACGCTAAGGGTTCCGTACCATTGATTTATTTTATGAAATTAAAGAATGCGGTTTACGATTTACGAGGTATTAAAAAAACTACTTACTAGATCTTGTTCAAAATAATTTTTGTTGGTAGTTTTATAGTAATGTTATATGTAATATGTTTTTTTAGATTTTTCATTTTCTTATTTTAGAAGTTAGAGGGGGGGGGGCTACTTTTTTCGAATTTGGAGGCGTCTGTCACGCAAACTATTCGGTTTAGAAATTTTTTTTTTTAAAAACCTCGATATAATTTTTGAAGACCTATCCATAGATATCTCACACGTATGTGTTTAATGAAAAAAAAAAATTAGTTTCATTTCTAAGTATGGGGAGCGCCCAATATTTATTATTTTTTTTATTTTTGCATCAAAATCTTAATTCGGTTCACAGAATACATCTAATTACCAAGTTTCAACAGCATAGCTCTTATAGTTTCAGAAAAAAATGACATGACGAATATATTCCGTAGCCAAATGGCAAAAAACAGAACCCTAAAAAGACAAGGACATCACATTCAATCTTTGTTCATCCATTCGTTTGACAGGGCCATATTAATAGTTATTTATTATACAAGAGTGGAAAGTTCCTTTTTAACCGCGTGCTCGATTTGGATGACCGAGCAAGCGAAGGATTCTAAATTAGAATCCTGAGCGTCAGCGAGGGAAACAAAAAACGAGCACAAAGGTGAAAAATCTTTCCACTCGAGTGCAATACGTAACTTTTCATCCCACCTCAGCGAGGAAATGACAAAATGAAAAAGAAAACAATTTATAATGACAAATTATATTAAGCAATAAAACGTGAAAAACTAGAATGGCGCGAAGCACGCAAATAAAACAAAGAAACCAAGAAGGTTCCAAATTTAATTTTTTTCACAATTTAAAAAGTTCTAATCATAAATTTGGCACCATAGAGGTTACATTAAATAGGTTTAATGACGTTTTGAATTTACAATTATATTGAGTACTCATTATATGTGATGTTCTAAATTCAAATCTACTTTGCCGCTCAAGCGAATAAAATAGAATTTTCCGGCCAGCCATTTTAAGCTTTCTTATGGTGGTGGTGATACTTTTGACGACCTCCGTAGTTGAGGTTGGTATACCGATTTCAAGGTAGCGCCATCTCTGAGGTCCCCGATTTGAGTCCTGGTGGTGGCAGATGATTGCGTGATGCATTTGTACCTTAGTCATGGTTGTTAACATATATATTTCTATCAAATATGTATGATATATGTATTTCTATTCGTTATCCTAGATCCCATAACACAAGCCTTACAGAGCTTACTTTGGACTAGGATACAAACAACTAGAGATTCGTTTATGGGCAAATGTATAAATTTTTATAACAAGATTCAACATAGTGTAACTGAATTGCCTTTTCATAAGTTCAAGGTGCACGTTAAAAAGACGCTAATGAGTAAGGGCTATTACAAAGTCGATGATTATTTAAATGATGCCAATGCTTGGTGTTTATTTGAAGACATTACATTCTAAAGTGAAAATATTTGTTTTCCCGTATAAATTGTAAACACATATGTACATTGTATGATAACGACATAATTTATTGTAAATGTTGTTATTACTTTTGATAAAGCTGATAAGTTTCTTGCGCTCATTCTTGTTATCAGCTAAAAATACGTCCTGAAAAAGTGGTGGTAGGAAAAAAATTAAGACGATTCAAAAGAGCTTTCTATAAAGTCATATTTGAATGAAGCTAATTTTGATTTTGCTAAATGATGTAAGTGTAATTTTTTATTTTATTTTATAAGTGAGGATAAAATCAAAAGCAAAATAATCTTTATTCAACATAGACCTTTACAGGCACTTATTGACGTCAACAGACAAAACAAAAAACAAGCTTAAAAAAAAAACAAAAACCTTGTCCGTGCGTACGAATAAGGAAAAAAAAATATTAACTCGACACTTGTTCGGAAATTGGAAGAGCCTTCTCGAGAAGAACAGGCAAGAAACTCTGAAGGTCTATTTCTTATCTCCTCTTTTCAATGTTAATAATTATAATAATATAATATAAAAATACAATATATATAAGATACAATCATACCTAATACGATTACAGTCGTATGTATGTTTACATACACATATAAAATAATACAATATTATAAATAATGTTGTTACCAAACATGGCTCTATGAATAGTGTCCTTAATTTAGATAGTCACTTACTTTATAATAACCTTTACTCATGAGTGTCTTTTTGATATGGATTTTAAAATTTATATAAATAATATATATATAATATATATATATAATATAATTATTATATAATTATATATATAATATATATATATATATTATATATATATATACTACATACTTTGTAATTAAATACGTTTTTCTCTGTATTTAAATGAAATGGAACATTATAACAGCTCACCTGCAAATTTATTAATTTAATCATATAAAACCCTGTCCGCGATTTGAGATGTTGCGAATCGATCAAATATAGCTAATTTGATCAAACAGTTTAGGCAGCAACGAATCTCGCTAACCTTTTTTATTTCCTGACCAAATGATATCCCTATTCACTGGGCTATCTGTTAATTTACTTTCAATGACTCCGAACTAACTGACCCTTTCGTATGAAAGGGGGAATTAATTTAATCAATTCCAACTAACTCGATTAGAGGAGCCAAAAACAAACTAATAGTTGTGTGTGACTTTGTCCAGCATCGGGGATTCACTAACTTAGCCAACGGGGCAACGAAAGGTTGGATCCAAACTTTTAGATTGATATATATCTGACCGTCACCACTTTATAAATTATCTATAATGGACGCTGAATTGCGGATCTTGTTATTATTTAATTTAATGAGATCAATATTAAAAACATGTTCTTCAAATAGGCCATGGGTTCAAAAGTCTTCAGCAGGAGACCTTGTACTTGGCTATTAATCTACAACTTGACAATGCTTATATTGAGCAATCAAACGTCTTGGAACAAGTTCCAAGTAATTTAAATTAAGTAATATGACAATAGAGGTAGCCTCTTGCCAGGTTTCGACCAAAGGTAAGCCAAAACTTTTTCGACTGGTCCACAAAAATATCAAGGCTTTTCTGGTAAGGACCTAGAAATAAACTTATTTTTAAACTGTGAATGTATAGATGCACTTTGTGTCACTGAGCATTGACTAAAAAAGGATCAATTGCTGATAAGCTTAGATAGTTACACAATAGTGAGTTCGTTCACTAGAAAATCAGCTGTCGGAAGTGAATCTACGACAATTTTACAAGACAAGACATAGTTTCACTCTCAATCGAACGAACCATTGAAATATCTTGTGTGGAAAAGCAAGAGAACCAGCAAAGGCAATTCTTTTTTCTCCCTGTACTATTACAGAGCTGTCAATTAGAAGTTGGCCTGAGAATTACGGAAATCCTTTCGCTAAAAACATTTTTAAGACGGTGTTATATGAAGGGTGACTATAGTGCGTGAAGTTCAATTCAGATAATTAATTAACAAGGTCTCAAGGTCAAGGCATTTAACCAAGGTCTTAGAGAAATTTTTGCTCGAAACCTGCGGACATAAATTCTCCGTCACATCCCATCTCGTTAGATAAAAGCCAAAGCTTTCATATCATGAAAAAAATACTAAACGCTGGTAAATTATAGTGAATTGCTCTGGGGAGATAGATAATCCATTTTTCCGAGTATTAAGTGAAGATACCTGATTATCCCGTCCATCCCACGGGTGTGGGAGGTCGCCATACATTGTGCCATCCCGTATTCAGGGCCGCTATTTCATTACGTGCCCCGAATACAGCGGGTTACTTATTATATGAATATTCAATTGATGTCAACGTAGAAATTATTATAACGCTGTATTAACTTTAAGTGTAATCGATTTTGTGTTGTAATAAATTAGAAAATAATATATTGTCAACACTTCTCAAAGTTAAACAAAAACCAACAATAAAAATCGATAGTGAGCGAAATTGTTGCAAATAAATGATTTCTATTTCTTTCTATTTTACTTTTAACGAACCCGGGAACTTAGTGCATTTTTATCCCTCTATCCCTCTAGATGGGAGAGGCTGGGAGAGGTACGGTCGGCCAAGAAAGTGGTCTACCACCCTAAGGTTGAAAATCATTCGCGCGCTATAAAGTAACAGAGTTGATTTTCCCGTGCAAAAATATTCTGACAAAATTGACAGATTAATAGTTGTCAGATTATTTTAGGTTTAAAAGTCATCACTCTACATAATCTTAAAAAGGTAATAAGTACAGGAGTTCAACCTTATCGCTATTTTACTCACATATGAAATTTAGTCAAAACTGGTAGACCATTTTCTTGGCCGACCGTACAAGTCGGACTCCAAATCGATCGAGGCGGTACGACAGAGATGACCTTGACCATAAGGGTCCTACGGCTTGGTTACAAGGGTACATCATGGTGATTTAGGAATCAGACTTTAATAAAATTCCGGTCATGGCTGGTCATCTTGGTTTTGACCTCGGTTACAGTTGCTTGACTTTAGTTATAGCCACAAGTATTCACCTCATCCGAGCTCCTCAATACTGACGTAATTAAGCTTAAAGCGCTTTCGTGAAACAGAATGAAGAATCGTGAAATATCATGTTTTCCGTCGCCAATTTAATATGGGGCCATACATATGCCTTGACCATGATATAACCTAAGCTTGATATAATTTTCATTAATGACATATTTACTATTTATTTAAATATTTATATTCTAGCAAAGGAAGTGGGCTGGACACAACGACAATAGATGAACACAAGGATCAATGGTATGGTCTGGTCCATTAGGAACAAGAGCAAGAGGCCGCCTTTTTTTTTATTTTTTTCTTTTGTTCCCCTGAGGAAAATGCATTAAATTGCATACCCCGGCTGTGGCGAGCCGGGGTTATGTGGGGCTCTCCTCCCCAGAAGGGGGAGGCCTACCCACTAAAAACCTTAGGGATGGCCTTCCTCAGGCATGTAGGGAGCCCCCGGAAACACCAAGCCACCTCCGGAACCCCCAGCCTCCGCTCCCCTGCCTAGAGGGGAGCCCTCCTCGGGGGAGGCTACTACCTCCCCGGTCTCATCCACCGACGACGTGGTCCATCCCGGTCGCCGTAGCAGTCGCGATTTCCTCGCGCCCGCCGGCGACCCGCGGCGGCGCCGCAGCTGTGCTACCGAGCCGGCGCCGCCTTCTTCGAGCGGGATCGGCCATCTCCCGACCCCGCTCGGCGGCCTCCTTCTGGAACATCACTGCTTTACAGAAGGCTAAACATAGCCAAAAACAGAAATAAGTGACATAGATTGCAGGAGGCTTTTATCCAACAGGGGTCCATGCAAAAAATAAAAAAATTAGGAAATGTTTGTACTTGAAATGTAATCTATCAAATATGCAACACTTACAAATTAATTTTTTAGTTTCAAATTATATATATTTAATATATATTATATATAATATATATATATATATATTATATATATATATATATATATAAGGCAAACAAATATCAATGATATCCATACTAATATTATAAATGCGAAAGTAACTCTGTCTGTCTGTCTGTCTGTTCCGCTTTCACGCAAAACTACTGAACCGATTTAAATAAAATTTGGTACACAGATAGTCTAGAGCCTGAGAAAGGACATAGGCTACTTTTTCATGCAAAAAAGGTTGTAAAGGGTTGTAAAAGGTTGAAAGGAAGGATAATAGGTTGTATGGAAATATTGTTAAAAACTACTGAACCGATTTAAATGAAATTTGGTACACAGTAAGTCCCGAGATATAGCGCGATAGCGATAAAAGGCAATATTATAGAATACGTCAGTAAATATATCTACTTGGGAAAACAAATTTCATTAAAAACGTCAAGCAATGAAGAAGAAGTAACAAGAAGAATTAACGCAACTTGGAAGAAATTTTGGGCATTAAGAGAAATCCTAAAAGGGAACTATAACTAGCACATGAAAAGGACAATATATGATACATGCCTTTTACCCTGCTTGCTGTATGGCTGCCAAACCTGGGTATTCACAAACAAAATAAAACAAAAGATCAAATGTAGTCAAACAGCAATGGAAAGAAGTATGCTAAAAAATTAGGAAAATACACAAAATTAAGAACCAAGACATTCGTCAAAAAACTAAACTTACAGACGCTCTCGAGCACGCACTCTTATTAAAGTGGAGATGGGCCGGGCACATCTCTAGATACTCAGATAGAAGATGGACCATTGAAGCCACACGATGGAAAGGACCTGAGGGGAAAAGGAATGTTGGTCGGCAACTAAGACGGTGGGCTGATGACATAACAAAGGTCGCAGGAGACGACTGGATGAAGTCAGGCAAAGAGGGAGTCATGGAAAAGGATGGAGGAGGCCTTTACCCAAACAGGGGTCCATATCTCATAAACAATACTATCATTAATTATAAGTATCTTTTTCTTAATTTCAAGCTATAACTTACTAACAAATACAGTAATGTAAAAATTATGATATGGAATAAATGGCTTTATTATTATTCATATATTTAATTAATAATCTTAAATTTAAGTTTTTTACAATATAGATATATAAATAAATATAAATACTATAAAAAACTTAAACCTAGTATGCCGCCGGTAGCGAGGCAAGGCCCAAACAAACCGGTGGTTAGGGCTGCAGACAGAGAAATCTCCGGACAATACGTGCCGTGTCGAGAATCACTGCTTTTTGTATCCGACCCTTGATCCATCCGTCAAGCGAGAGCCTCTTAAGATGTTGATCGAGACTCTTTGCTATCAAGCCATTCGCAGACACAACTATCGGAACAATGATTGTCGAATCAACATCCCACATGGCGGTTACCTCGTATGCCAAGTCAAGGTACTTACTGGCTTTGTCCTTCTCGGCTTTTACGAGGTTCTCGTCATGAGGGATGGTAATATCGACGAGCATTGCACGGCGTTGGGAGCGGTCGACCACCACGATATCAGGTTTATTGCACGCAATAGTCCTGTCCGTGATGATAGAGCGATCCCAATAGAGCAACACACGGCCATTTTCAAGAACTGGCGCTGGTGCGTACTTATAGTACGGTGTCTCATGCTCAACAAGGCCGTATTGAAGGGCAAGTTGTTGATGGATGATCCTGGCTACTAGGTTGTGTCTATGCAAATACTCACCGTTTGCAAGATGAGAACAACCAGAGATAATATGCCTAAGTGACTCTCCGGGACGGCGGCATGCCGACATATGTCGACGGTACCGTCCTTTAGGATATATTTTCTATAGTTGTTCGTCATCATTACTTCGTCCGCAATTGCACAGACAAAACCCTCAGTTTCCCCAAAGAGGTCACCGAAGCGCAGCCAGTTCACCGACGCGGGAAGATCTACATCAGGGCCCATTAAGGCCCGATAAAACCTTCCGTGCAACTCTTTGTCTCTCCATACTTCCCTGCGATTTTCGACGCTAAGCACCGATGGTTTACGCCAGTTCTCAACTGCCATAGAGAGAGGGGTAAATCCCTTGTCAACTGCCACAACGTCACAATGCATCCCACATTCGTTGTTTAGGAAATAGTTCCTGAGGCTGTACACTTCACGGTTATGGAGGTTTTTGGCATTTAGAAAGCCTCTACCACCACACTTCCGTGGAATGTACAGTCTCATAACAGACGAACGTGGTGTAACATGCGATTTTTTGTGAGTAGTTGACGGACTCTCCTATCCAAGGTGTCCAGCTCAGTCTGAGTCCATCTCAGTATGCCAAAGGAGTATATCAATAAAGGCATCACCCAACCATTGAAGGCACGCACCTTATTGCCACCAGACAAAAGACTATGAAGTACCTTTGTTAAGCGGCAAAAGAAACGTGTCTTCACCGATTCCTTGACATCCTTCACTGATATACCCAAAGACTCTGACATACCGAGATACTTGTACGTTTCGGCCTCAGACAAAGATCTGAGTGTCATTGTCTCTGAAAGTTGTAGATTCGTTGAATTTACAACTTTTCCCTGCCGTACATGCAAGACCGCACATTTGTCTACACCGAACTCCATCCCTATAGAGTTACTGAAAATCTGCGTAATTTTCAATAACTCCACAACGTCTTGGTGTTTCGGTGCAAACAACTTGAGATCATCCATGTACAGCAGATGACTAATGACCTCGCCCTGTCTACGTAGCCGATAGCCTAGACCTGAATCCTTCAGCAGAGTGCTGAGAGGATTCAGTGCTAAGCAAAACCACAAGGGACTCAAACTGTCACCCTGGAAAATGCCTCTCTCTATTTTGATCAAGTCTTGCGAATCAGAGGAACCGTCATCACTACATGGTTGACGAAGGACTGTGCTCCACTGTCGCATGCAGTTGCTTAGAAAGGATTTCAGAGTAGTATTGATTTTATACAATTCTAAAATCCTCTCCAGCCATGTATGCGGCACTGAATCATAGGCCTTCTTATAATCAATCCACGCAGCTGATAGAGATCCCCTGTTCCGCCGAACTTGTTGGCTAATGGCCATGTCTATAAGGAGGAGCTCTTTTGTACCACGGGACCCAGCCTTACATCCATTCTGAGTTGGGGCCAAAATATTATTTGATACAATATGTGTATAGATTTTCTTGGTCAGAATGGAAGTAAGGAGCTTGTAGATCGTGGGCAAGCACGTAATGGGTCTATAGTTCTTGGGATCCATGGTACTTCCCGATTTGTAGAGCAAGAAGGTAATACCGGTGGTCATAAAAGTGGGAAGGGAACACTTATTATTATTATTAAGTCCCGAGAAAGGACATAAGATAATAGGCTATTTGACAGGTTTTTAAAATCCATTTTATATTATGCAGTAGAGTCTAAGGAACCCAGTAAAAGTTGTTATTTTTAATTCTGGTATATATTAGCTGAAAAACATCGAATTAAAAATTCAATATTTAAATAGTGTGCCAAAACGCTACTTTGACAATATGGCGCTGCAATGAGGTCGGTGACGTCACTTGCCTGTATTCTGATCTGTGACAACTGGCATATATATTTGATTGTTGTAAACAAAAAACGAAAGTGCGATTGGATTTACTTTTTATCAGTGATTTATGTAACAAAATTAGTTTCAAATGGTGTGCAGTTCCAAAATGTACAAATACGTCGTTAATGTAAGTAAACATAATATTTATATTTTGTAATAACTAATTACATTCAGAATGTTAATATTTTCGTTATTGATACAGAGTCCTATGATTTCAATAAGCAGTACACTAAAAGATCCCGACTAAAACTTGTTTGTTCGTTACAGATGGAAAATGACATGGCAAATTACTATCAGTACAAAACGGGTTTCAGTCAGAAAATAATTTTAAAAGATAAAGTTCTGCATTCTAAATTTCATTGCCAGCCAGATCGCATTAAAAGAATGTGTGATGCTGGTACTTCCCGATCTGCATTTGTCAAACGGCAAAGAATGGAACTTGTTAAACAATGTGAAGACATTCAATAACCGATGTAACGTGAACAAATTATCGTTTATGTTCACGAAATTGTGCCAAACAAACTTAATTATTTATAACCTATATAAGTTCTTGTGGAAGTCCATCATTATTTCACTTTCTTATGATATATTTTAAGTTACCAGTAAAGTGTTATTATACTTAGGTACTTTGCTGTTTTTACATTTTTTAGCTTCGAAGCATAAAAGTTAGAATTATTTTTGAAAAATAATCCGACCATGATTGCGTCGACTTGCGGCAGGTTTCTGCTGTGTGCTTCTACAAAATCGTTGTCCATGGTTGAAAGTACTTGTAAAATAGTGCAAATAAACAAAAAAAAAACAATGGATAATAAAGAAAATCTTAATATAACGGAGATAATCTACCACAACTAGGCGCAACACAAGTAGGCAAACGAAGTTTACAAACAAGTGACGTCATGATAAACTCGACCAATCAGGAGCGTTTTGTGTCACGTGACAAACGTTTAAAAAATGCCATTTTTATTTACGGATTTTAAAATAAATTAATCATTATTTTTAACTTACGTTAATAAATAATCATTTTTTAACTCTTAATTTATACTGTTAACAGTAATTGAAACTTTATTTTTCGCATTGTCAAAAAGCCTATTTTACCGACGGAAAACATCCCTCCTGTGGGAAATTCGAATATAACGCGGGCGAAGCCGCGGGCAAAAAGCTAGTTTATAACAAAGCAGACATAATAAAGTAAACAAAATTGTTGCAAATAAATGATGTCTATTCATTTTTGCGTTAGTTTTATCGAACGCGGAAACTTAGTGCAGACGTTTTGTGTTTATTGTCCAGCGGCTGATATGTCTGAATCGTGGACCTGACTCCAACCCGGATGTTGGCGAGAGCTTGTTAAATTTCTGCATGGCCGGTTTTCTCCGAACTTCAGCTGTCTGTGAAATCAATGCAGGGGACAGTACTCCGAAATTCTCCGTCTATTCTCTTTATTAGAACATAGATAAACAGCTCAGTACTAAAGCATGTAGAATGCACTGCCAGTTATCTGATTTGTCACATTTAGAATTCTGTACCAAAAGCTGAAACGGGGCTCAATTACAAACTAAAGTTTCGGGATCACACAAACGACATGCAATGTACCTTTTTAAACTTGTTGGTAGTAGCGACCTAGACCATTGATTTCCAAGCGGTCTATATCGACCCCTAGAGGTTTATAACAACATGAAAGTCACTACGTCAGCGAAAAAAAATTTAGGTGTCCATGAAATGAAAATAGGGGTCCACGATAATGGATCTCAACATACATTGATAGTACCTATTTACTTTCATTATACTATCTTCTAATATAAAGACATATACATTATATTTCTGCTTCTGAAGTTATACATAAATTAATTATTATGAGTAATGTGCGTGGCTCCGTGTGGCGTCAGATTCGGCCGTTACGGTGTTTTCGAGAATGACTCCACGCCGTACCAATTTAATAGACGTTGTCACGTTAAAAAAATCTAATAAATCGTGTGCTGATTTTCGGTTCCTTATTTAGACGTAATGAAACCGGGTTTGAAGTGGTTTATTGCCGGTGATGAAAAGTAGATGACGTACGATACAAACGTCCGAAAAAGATCGTGGTCAAAATCCGCTAACTAGTTGGACTAGGACATTTGTTCAATCAACGTTCAGCCTAGTCATTCAATTAAATGTCGTCATTCAATGAACGCGCTAGTGGTACAATCAAATAGCAGATTCAACCAGATGATTGCGACATATCCATATATCCCTTATACTTTCAGAGTTTCGCCTATTTTTTCAAAGTAGAGTCAGATTTATGTCAAGAAAGGACTGCCAAAATTAGTTTTCGTAAAAAATACAAAGATATTTCTTCCCAAATTTAGTATGTTAATTAAATAACAAATTTTTTTTCTGGATGCAATGAAATTATTTAAAACTAGCTTTTGCCCGCGACTTCGTCCGCGTGGAATAGTGACTTCCGGCAGATTTTTGGTTTTTCCCACATAGTTACCGTTCTTGCAGGATTTTCGGAATGGTCGAGTTTCCGCAGAATTTTTAGTATTATTATGTTGATACAACTTAAACAAATTATTTCGACCAAATTTGGTACCATAAAAACGGTCATTGTGACTAAACCTTAAAAGATAGACATATGCCGTCGCGGACTTTTTTTTAGATCATGTATAGAGGAATAATTCTTTCATACATATTTTTTGTGTATCTTGAACCGTTTTCGCAGCGCACGCAAAGAAAGCCTTCGAAAATGAATAATTTTCCCCGTTTTTTACACATTTACCGCTCTGTCTTTGCTCCTATTGGTCATAGCGTAATGTTATTTAGCCTATAGCCTTCCTCGATAAATGGACTATCCAACAAAAAAAGAATTATTCAAATCGCACCAGTAGTTTCGGAGATTAGCGCGTTCAAACAAACAAACAAACAAACTCTTCAGCTTTATTATATTAGTATAGATATAGATAAAGTAATGTATAACATTTATATTTTTATTACGTTGCCGTCAGATCGGCCGTTACGCCGTTCGTGGACTCCGTGTGGCGTCAGATTCGGCCGTTACGGTGTTTTCGAGAATGACTGCACGCCGTACCAATTTAATAGACGTTGTCACGTCATTATATATATTGTATAGGTTTAGAAATTTTTGTAAGTTTTAGGATGTAGGCATTCAATGTTAGGTAATTAGGGGGTCTACCCAAAACCGAAAAACATGGCAAGGGGTCTACGGCACAAGGACCAAATAGATGGTATACTGAAGGAAGGTCAGGACTAGAGTACCCGTAACTAACGAGCGTGCATAAAGGATTAATGAAGGTCGAGGAATCTAGGGAGGTATGTTTGCGTGGGGGCTGCGTGCGTCAGCGCGCCGTCGGTGCGATACTCCCGCACTTCAAGCTTGGCTCTGCGGGAGGGCGGAAATCCCCTACCGCTTGACTCAGATACTCACCGGACATGGTTGTATCGGTGAGTATCTGAGTCGAATAGGGAGGGAGGACACGACACGATGCCACCATTGCGCATCCGACCTCGACTCGGCCCAGCACACGCTGGCGGAGTGCCCTGCTTGGGACTCCGAACGCCGAGTCTTGGTCGAAGAGATCGGGCAAGATCTGTCTCCGCCAGTGTTGATTGCGGCAATGCTGGCGGATGAGGGAGGTTGGAGGGCTGTGGTCTCCTTCTGTGAAGCGGTGATGCTCCAGAAGGAGGCCGCCGAGCGGGATCGGGAGATGGCCGATCCCGCTCGAAGAAGGCGGCGCCGGGCCAGATAGCCTGGCCTGAGGCGCCGCCACGGGTCGCTGGCGGGCGCGACGCAGTTCGTGCCCGTGGAGGCGACCCGGGAGGGACCTCACCCCCCGGATGGCCAGGGGGTGACGTCGTAGGAGGTTGGAGGGGAGAAGGTGGCAAGATCACTCCTCACCGAGAAGGGCTCCCCTAACGCACCCAGGGGTGCAAAGGCCAGGGGTCCTCAGATGCGACACTCGATCCTGAGGGCCCCCTACAACGCCAGAGGATGGCCATCGCTGAGGTTTTTAGTGGGTAGGCCTCCCCCTTCTGGGGTGGAGAGCCCCACATAACCACCGGCTCTCCGCAGCCGGGGTATGCAATTCAATGCATTTTCCTCAGCGGAACAAAAAAAAAGGGAGGTATGTTTGGGTCATAGCAATTAGAAACTGTATTATTATTTAATTTCATTTATTTACATGTAAATATAAATGATCCAAAACATTAAATTTTCTATATGGGCAAATAAGTGCTTGACATACCAATTTTGAATTGAAATGACAGACATATTTGCACGCCAAACTTACGTAATTAATAATAAAATTGTGGTACCATCTGTCTTAATAACAATCTATGCAAATAAATAAACGATTTAACCAATTATTAAGTAGTGTTTAATCGAATGGTAAATCACATTATATGGACAAGTAACTGGCTGTATGATAACAATCCGCGCGCGAAACAAATTTAATAAAAATAAGGAAAAAGTTAGAAACGCGCGAAGTTTTATTTAAAATGAGTTCATCTTCAAGCAGTCTTCTTTCTGTTCCCAATTTTATTTGGGGTTGACGCAGCATATGTATTTCTATTCGTTATCCTAGATCCCATAACACTAGCCTTTCAGAGTTTACTTTGGGCTAGGCTACAAACAACTATAGGTTAGTTTGTGGGCAAATGTATAAATTATAACAAAATTCAGACATAGTGTAGCTGAATTGCCTTTTCATAAGTTCAAGGTACATGTTAAAAAGACGCTAATGAGTAAGAGCTATTACAAAGTCAATGATTATTTAAATGATGCCAATGCTTGGTGTTGATTTTAAGATATTCCATTCTAAATTGTAAATATTTGTTTTCCCGTATAAATTGTAAACACATATGTACATTGTATGATAACGACATAATTTATTGTAAATGTTGTTATTACTTTTGATAAAGCTGATAAGTTTCTTGAATGGGTGGTAGGGAAAAAAAATTGGACGATTCAAAAGAGCTTTCTATAATGTCATATTTGAATGAAGTTAATTTTGATTTTTTTGCTTTTGATCGCACTTAATGAGAATTCACGACCTATGACTTTGAATCCATTGCTACTCTAGATAATTCAAAATAATAGATTTTAATGCCCCTGGCAATTAATTTCCTATTAATATAAACGTAAAATTTTGTATGTTTGTTACTCTTTCACGTAAATACTACAAAATGATTTTTATTGGAACTTTACAATAATATAGATTATAGCGGACGCGACAGACTTCGTCCTGTCAAAAAGATTTGTACAGTGGCAGTTTTTTGTTCCTAATTATTTTATAGATAATGTCGCATAGCCAACCAAATCGCAAAAAAGTCTAAATGACCTATTACATTTTGTGGCTATTCAATTTTGGAACGTGACATTAAATCCTCCAACGATGTATTCTGTGCTCCAACGCACGCACGCACACTGTTTTGATAGATATGATTGAATTTCAACTATATGTAGCGTTAATAAAGCGCAAATTGATTGAAGTTAGGAACACACCTTCATTGCTTAGACAACAGTGAGTGCTTGCAATATGAACTTTATACAATAACAATAAAGCTCAATTCGACTGTACGTTTTAGTTAGAAAACGTTTGCATGGGAAAATAAAAGGGCTGTTTTTAGGGTTTTTCCGATAATTATTCGAATTTTCCCCTCAAAAACCATCCTTGAACTTCAACAAACATTTTAAAAAAGCGTTGTTGAATTATGCGCTTACCAACACATTTTGCGATTCATTTTTATATATGTATAAGAAGACATAAGATACATCAGAATAACGCATAGGCAATACAATATATAAAGATACTAGCTGGAGCTGGCTGACATGGTTTGCACAGAGTTTTTTTTTCCTACTTACTTGATAGTTACCGTCCTATTTCAGACAAATTATAGAATACCTTTATAATTTGTTAGGCTACAATGAGTTATTGTTATGTATCACTACATAGTTATTTTTTTTTGAAGGACTTTATGCACCATGACACCGCGCTGGCAAGGCGCGGCCGTGTGTGACTCTCCGGTCATAGAACGAGGACCGGCCTACCCACTAAAACCCCCCCGAGTTCTCTAGGCCCATGCAGGGCACATGGCGGGGCGCACTTTCGCGATTCGACCGCCAACATAGTATAAAACAAAGTCGCTATTAGCCGTCTGTCTGTCCCTATGTATGCTTACATCTTTCAAACTACGCAACGGATTTAGATGCGGTTTTTAATAGATAGATTGATTCTTTGGGAAGGTTTATATGTATAATATATGCATAATATAGTAGTGAAACACTGATCAATTTAGAGGTTCCTAATGTGATGTCGTAAATAAGCACGTTTTTTTAAAAGCAATCTATAAGATTAGCTGCAGGGAATCGCTAAGGGAGAAGTTTAAAGATATTAACATATTGACTGTTCACTCGCAATATATTTATGAAAATCTTTTGTATGTTCACAAGAATATAAATACATATAAAAGAAATCACAATATTCATAATTTAAATCTAAGAAATAAAAATGACCTTACTGTGCCCGGAAGTAGGCTCCATAAAATAAGCAAATCCTTTGGTTGCGCTGGCATTCGTTTTTACAATAAGCTACCAGGAGATATACGAGATTTGTCAATTAACAAATTTAAAAAATACATAAAATGTAAACTTATGAAAAAGGCGTACTATAACACTGCTTGTTACCTCGAAGATAAAAGCCCCTGGGCATAATTATCCTGGTCCCAGTTCTTGGTGATCCTAATTATATTTAGCTGTATTATTATTTTTTTGTTACTTGTATTGTAATATCTTATTTGTATCTTATAACTTTCCTTTTGTTTGTTTTAAGTAGCTGATAATATGTTTTTTTTTTTGTTTGTATATGACGATTGTAAGTGATCACGTGTGATTCTAAACAATAAAAGTGTTTGACTTTGACTTTGTATAATAACATCCATAAAATAGTGGAGAATTACTTTTATTTTTTTAAATAATGTACTAAACAACGTTCACAGTCTTTCTGTACAGTATTTAGTATCAGTAATGCACCCGTGCGAAGCCGGGGCGGATCGCTAGTAAACTATATTGTTGTAGAGTTTCATTAAAGTCCGTTCAGAAATTTTTACATGAAATGGTAACAAACATCCATACATACAAACGTTCGCGCTGACAAGATTAGTGAAAAGTAAATGAAAAAAAACACCATGCAGACAAAGCCGCAGGCACCAGTTAGTATTCAATATAAGCAAAATCAACTTATGTCATTTATTGGTGTCGCAGAGAGCAAACGGGAATGGGAACAGATTCAGGTCTGGGAATCTTCAACGAAAAGTTTCATAACATATTAAGCGAAACAAAATTTTTGCTACAATTGTGTACTGAGAAACATGAAAAGTCTGTGTAGTAATAAAACTCAAATCTTATTGTACAATTGCTTAGTGCGAACCATTTTGGAATATTGCTCGCTTGTATAGAAGCCGCGCTTTCTCATTCTTTATTATTAGATCGTTTTCTGTAGAGAAAAGGAAATTTTCTGCAAATAAAAATCGTTTTATGCGACATTTGATGTTTTCAAAATGGATCACGGAAGTAAAATCTACGTTATGAAATAAATTCCTTAGAAGATAATTTAAATAAAAAACAAAAAAATATTCTTCAAATAGGATTTATACATTCACGTTTGCACGTCATAGATGCTACGCCATTGCTTCACAAGTCTACGGCGAGAGACCTTGTACTGGAAAGAACCAGCCTCAGATAAATAGTCTGAACCAACCTTCGATCATATATTTCTGTAGATACACAGTTACCGTCTAAAAAGTGGCACCGGCGAAACAAGGCACAAACAGTAAATGTGCCTTGTTTCGCTCTCATTCATTCGGTGGCCGCGCGCGATTGATAACGTCAGCGATGCCGAAATGCGTAGTTTATACTTGTAAAAATGACACACGTAAAGTGCAAAAGAAGGATGGAATGTCATACTTCCAATAAGTATACCTTTATCTTAATTTATTAGCGCATTTTTTATGAGTAAAACACTTTTATTCATATTATGTATTACTAAAATATCAATTTAAAACGCTTGCGTACTATGCCACGATGCGTAACGCATCGCATCTATCTCTTTCTGTCTCGAGTGGCTCACTCATAGGAAAAAATAGCACAGAGCTAATGTTTCAGAAAAAGGTCAGTGGAATGATGGAGTCGCCTATACCATTTTTTGTGATTTTCTTTCTTTTTTTTTAGTTTTCCGCTTTCTTTGTTTGTAAGGCTCGGCAAAATAAAGGTTGAGAAACGCTGTCTTAATAAAGTCTGTACTTTCCTTAGCACCTAATTCTACATACTTCTTGGTTTATGTTTAAAATTTAAAAAGATTCCGTACTGTTAAGATAAGTGTAAAAAAAACTAAGCATCTCCACTGCTGTCTATGTTCAAGTAGGATGCGATAAGACGCGAGCACAATATTCGGAGTTAAATGGAACGTAGGAGCATTATTATATGAAATGAATTTGTGCTTAATTGCAACGGACTAAGGGCTTATTATCCAATATATTTGTTTTCAAATATGTGTTGTTCATTTCTGATTTCACGGCATCATTATATCATCGAAACCAGAAGATAATATGTAACGACCTTAACAAGGATTTATTTTCATACTTCATTACGTTACTTAAGATTTAAATTATATGACACTAGAACTTTTTTCAAAATTGGTACTATAATATACATCTATTCTTCTATGTATAGACGCGGGGTCGATATTTTGTTTGATTTTCTATGGAATTGTGTATCTACAGAAATATATGATCGAAGGAACCAACACAGTTCTCGTTATATCTACAAAAGCTACGGTTTCATTATGTTATTTACTAAAGTCATATTATTTGGCAACGTAACTGTTGAGTTATTAAAATGAAACCCAAGCATTGTTATCATTTAAATGATTGTTATTATTTAAATTTAAATCTGATGTTTTAATATGTTAGTAATTAAAAAGGGTATTTCAAGGTAAATGATTTATTGAATGGATTTTATTGTTACAATATATAATTCAATAATACTGTATTGCGTAAATGATTATATTTTTCTTGTATCGGAGACGTTTACGTTTATTGTGACTTGTAATTTAATTAATCACATAATTACGACATAAGTGTTTTGAAATACAGGGTGGCCCCGTGCGTTTTCAAAAAATTAAGGACCAATTATTCCTTTGGCACAGATTGCGGCCCAAACTGTCACTTTAGGGCTATGTAACGGTTTTTGATGTTTGAGTCTGGGATTCTCACTATTCCAATAACGACAATTTTGGCGGTTTACGAACCCATTCATATGAAAATGTGCCTCATCAGAGAAAAGGATGTTTTCAAAATTTGAAAACCGATTGAGCATTTCATTAGCAAATGTGAGCCGTGCTATGAAGTCAAACAACTTAAGATGTTTGCATATGGTTGAAAATGCTTTAAAGCTTAGGAATCGTATGAAACAGATGGCCCACAGACGACGCTGATTTGGAGAACAATGCCAATTGACAAGATTTTTTTGTATATTGGCGAAAGTTCAGCTGAGAATTTTTTTGTTTAGAACATTGACCGTGACACTTGTTTCCGGGTTAGTTTAAGCAGAGTGAAAGAGTTTAAGTAAGTGCAGCGCAATATGCATTAGTGCAGTTTTGTAACTTTCGATGTGCATACGTGAGATTATTACGTTTGAGAAATTTGTGTATTGAGTTCTTTTGTAAATAGTAGTGTGTTGTGGGAACATTTTGAAAAAAGTGACCTCCGTGCCATGCGAAAGGATTTTTAGTAAGGCTGGTCTGCTGATTTCAGAACACCGTACTATGCTAGACCACAAAAAAGTGGCCCAGATAATCTTTCTAAATGGAAACGAGTAAATATAAGTATATGTATATATTTTGTAAATTGTAAATTTGTATATAAAAATAATTTTAATGTATATAGACAGTGTAAATATTTAAGTAGGTGTAACATTTTATTTTATATTACTTTATAGTTTATAAATATCCTGTGTAAATCGTAGTGTGTTGTGGGAACATTTTGTACATAAGTGAAATTAATGTAAATATGTACAATAAACTTTTAAGTACGCCTGTATTGCCGCCTTACATAATACTTCCTTAAGTCTTGTATTATATAATTTTGATATGACAATACAGACAGTCCTAAGCCTGGTAAAGTACGAAGGGAAGTTCATTGAAAAAAGTAGATTTCTTCATGTCATCAATACAACCAAACAATGTTCACATGTTAGTTATTTATTCAAATTATTGATACAGTTTGACGACGTTGTGAAAATAGATAGTTATCAAAAATAGATAGTTATTACAACGTTATTCACAAACAAAAAACGTTTTCGTTTCGTTATTTCAAATAACAATAACGACACATTCCTACGCGCTACCCAACGATGTCGGTCTCCCCTCGCCCACGCCCCTTCTACCCCGCAAAAAAAGATGATGCAATATGCACGTTCTATTGCGCCACCCGTAGTATATTCCTTTTTACTAACTTCTCTGGTATCTTTGGACGGCGCTAATCGTTTAGTATCGGTGAACCGTTTGCTCATTTTCCTCCCAATAACAATGTGTGGTGTAGCTTTTATTGTATTTATATATCTCCTTATTTTTTGCAGGGAAATTCATTGATACACCATCCAATCCCCTGGGTAGGGGACAAGGGTATGTGGGACTCCATGGCAGACGCGACTACCCACTAAAACCCTCGGGAACACCTCACAGGCCATGAATGAGCGGCTACGAGCATGCGCAGGGCGCTGCGCTCGCGTAAGACGCTAGCCTAGCCCGCACCGCTCCTGCACAGGCTTGGCAGTGCTGTTGCACAGGCTGCCGTCTCCGTTAGAATCATGGGGGTAGCTAGTGTTCTCTATAGCTACCTCCACCATCGCAGGCGTGTGCAATGCAGGCGATGCGGTACCCATCCGCACCACCCGCCGACCCCCACTGGGACGGCGGAATCAGGGCATTGTAGTCCCTCCGTCGCCGCTCATATCTCCTTACACTGTCCTTACAGGCTAGACCTAATGCGACAGTGTATCAAAGCTATATAAAAACAGACAAATATTTTATTCTGAACAATTATATTAATTTATTATTATCATTTTTAAACCCATAATAAACTAATTATTAAACCCATAAAACTGTAAAACCTCAACCAATGCTAACCGCTAGAGGGATAATTTTTATTTAGTATAATCTAAATATATTTTTCAACGCAGTTATTGACTCATTAAAATTATATGATTGACCTCCATAGTCGAGTGGATAATACACCGGTTTCAAGGTGTCGCCATCTATGAGGTCCCGGGTTCGTGTCCCGATGGGGGCAGATGTTTGTGTGATGCAAGCATTTGTGCCTTAGTCATGGTTGTTGATATATATTTCTATAAAGAATATTTATATATGTATAATATATCCGTTACCTAGATCCCATAACACAAGCTTTACAGAGCTTACTTTGGGCTGGGCTTTTTATATTTATTTATTGATAGCGTTTTCTGTTCTGAAAATGTGCATCTGCTAGCTACCACATTAATACGTTAATGCCGTATTTGTGGGCGCTGATTAGGCGGGCGGGCGGGCGGATTGTTAGTGGTGGCCTTTGCACAAAGTAATTGGCGGTCAACCTGTTTGCTATGGTGAGTCGGCGAGCTTTGTCAAGTTACGGTGGAAGTGAGAAACTAGCCGTTAAACTTACAAGCTAATAAACCAATTTTTACAAGCCAAACTACCCCATCTAATGATACATGATCTGGCTGCGGAGAGACGGAGGGTCTGTGGAGCTATCCTCCCCAGAAGGGAGAGGCCTAACCACTAAAAATCTCAACGATGGCCGTCCTCAGGCATTGTAATTGGGCCCTCAGGATCGAGTGTCGCCTGCGATGAATGCGAGGACGAGGACGCGCAGCATGCGCCTCCAAAGTGTGAGGCCTGGGCGGCAGACTCACAGCTGTTATCGGAGTAGATCTGTCCCTTCCAACAATAGTAAGTCGGATGATCGACAGCAACAAATGTTGGGCAGCCATGGCCGAATATTCGGAGGCCATAATGGCAGCTAAAGAAGCAGCGGAAAGGGCTCGTGAAGCAACTGCTGAGTCAGATATCCGCCGGTAAAGGGAGGGGAAGGGCAGCTTATATTCGCCAACTCCCTCGACAATAAATTATAAGGCAATATTAGCGAGCCGGGACAGAGGCTGGGGAACCACCGTCTAAATTAACGGCCCGAAGAGGCGTGCGCTAGGTGTTCCCGTGCGCTCTTCATAAAGAGAGGCGAGGCCCTTACGGACCACCATTGCTGGAGTCGCGCCGATGTAATACCAATCGGTAGTCCCCGCGACCTCCAGCGAAGTGGGGAGATGGAACACGTAAAAAAAAAAGAATCGAGTGTCGCATCTGAGCACCCCCGACCTTCGCTCCCCTGGTTGCGCTAGGGGAACCCTTCTCGGTGAGAAGTGATCTTGTAGCCTCCCTTCCACCCAACCCCCTACCATACGGGGATGAGGTCCCTCCCCGGTCACCTCCACGGACGCGAACCAACCCGAAGAGAAGAGAACTCAGTGGATAATCCCTATGATCAACCTTTTTTTTTTCGAGCGGAAATGCTTCTTATGTACCGTGTCACCGCGTTGGCAAGGCGCGGCCGTGTGTGGGGTTCTCCGGTCTGAGAGGACCGGCCTACCCACTGAAACCCCCCGGCGTCCTCCAAGCCCATATCGAGGCGCGTGGCGGGTTGCGCTTTCGCAATTCTACCGCCACACGCTCAGGGCTAGCTTGACCTAGTTGGTAGAGCCATCGCCAAGGTTTGTCCGAGAACACTCGGACAATCTCCAAGTAGAGAGGCACTTCAACGGCGTGCGTGGTAGCTAGCCGCGCACGTTGCGTCGCATCTACACGGCAAGGTCATTAGGCGAGCGCTTACTCGCCTTCCCCTGCAATCCCTATGGTCGACCTTTTTTTTTTTTTTTTAGGGGGCAAATGCTCCTTATGCACCTTGACGCCGCGCTGCCTAGGCGCGGCCGTGTGTGGGGCTCTCCGGCAGAGTGCTGGCCTACCCACTAAAAACCCCTAGGTTCTCTGGGCCCATGCAGGGCACATGGCGGGGTGCGCTTTCGCGATTCGACCGCCATGTGTCCTGGGGCCGGCTCGACCAGCAGAATGGTCAAGCCACCGTCAAAGGAGGGACTGTCCGAGAACCCCTGGACAGTCCCCCAGACAGAGAGACCACACCTTGGCGCGCACGCGGCCTCCGGTAGGGTCATTAGACGGGCACACCGCGCTTGCGTGTGCCCGCCTTCGCCTACCTAACCCCTATGGTCGACCTAGGGTTCTCCGAAGGCGTAGTGAAAACGCGGTAACAATTTGTTTTGACATATAACAAACAACGATAACAGGGCCTAGCACGTTTTTATATATATAAACTTTTTCCCAAACACAATAGATTCTCATAGCCCTTAAGCGGTGGTTTCTGCCAATGTCAATAATTCCAAAATGGCTGCTACGTCGCTATTACATACTCGTGAATATTTCATTTTGTTTAAATCCGTTCGGAATTTCAGTCAAAAGCTCGTAATTAATTAAACCGATACTGCAAATAGGTTTATATTTTACCGTTACCCGGAAATGCGTGAAATTCAAATTTATAACATTACAAAATTAACCTCGAACTACAGGGAATTCGAAGAGACATGAAGAGAATTAGTTAAGTATAAGTAATAATCAATCTATATAAAATTTTAATCGATTTCTCGAGACATAAAATTTTTATAAATCAGACAAATATATAATAAAAACTTCGATATTCAACAAGAAAATACTCTACTAAATAAAAATCATTATAATATTATTCTCAAGGCACAAATGCTGAACATTATTAAGATTTTGTCTGCCTTTGAGTTTGTTACCGCAATGAATCCTAATCACATCCTCCAATATTAAAATTGCATCAAAACCCAGCCTACTGTTTTTATCAGATTAATAAAGATAATATATAATTCATCAAAAAAGTTTTAATTAAATGAATAATATCAAAATCAAATTTCAAAAATCCTTCTTTTATTTATAACTTAGTTTCATTCGAGGTTTCTTTTTAATATTTACTTTCAATTATTCAATGTAATTATTAACGCAACATATACTACTATTAATAATAACAAATTATAAAAAATATTATAATTTATTTATTGCGGAGCAATGTTAGACACTCCTTGACAAGTGAATAGAATGAATCTAAACCATAGAGTACCCTCTATTGCACTGACGTTTGTTTCTGCAGCTGAGCCACATTGCTATTAAATTTCTTATAGGCGTGGTAAAAATATTAGCGATGTGCCGAGTACGGTTTGACTCGAGTCAAACTCGATTCCTGTTTTGTACTCGCTTACTCGAATACCAATTTATTTTGATTCGAGTACGCCGGACTCGATTCCGGTACTCGAGTCAGGACGAATCGGTTCGTACTCGCTAACTTGATTCTATTTATACGAGTCCTGCTGACTCGAGTCTAGTATTCGAGTTTGGTTAACTCGCTTGTACTTGCAAACTATGATCTATGTCTTGATTCAAAGTTTATTATCTTTTAATAAAAATTACAGTACAGGCGGTCCTCGACTTACGTCGTTTCGATTTACGTCGTTTCAAGTTACGTCGAACAATGTTTTGACACTATTCCTCAAGCATACGTCATTTGTTTCGATTTCCGGCATATCGGAGAATTCACTTGTCGCAAGGTGCACAAATTGTGCAGCCTATCACTGTTACCAAGATCTGTATGATAGCAAGAAGAAAGAAGCGAAGCAATCTAGAATTGATAGTTTCTTTAAGCCAAAAGTTTAATTTATTATTTATCATTACATATTATGTATAAGTTTTATAATTATTATTAAAATTAATAACACACAAATACCAAAAATAACCAGCAATTTCATAAGTGCATAATATATAATTATTTTAAGAACTTACTTTTAATAATAAAGTACGTCCTTTGTTATAAATGCAGTATTTTTTATTATTTCGAGTCCGTGTGGAACCTAACCCTTGAGTTTTACATGTAAACATATGAAAAAATATGTCTCGACTTACGTCGTTTCGATTTACGTCGCGTATTTCGAGAACCTAACATGCCGTAAGTACGAGGACTGCCTGTATTATTATTTTTGTGTCATTGTGCTTAATCTAACCTACACGCTGTTTGAATCTAACCTCTTTCTATTTTTCTTTTTAGTTCTAAAATCGGACTCTAGTTCTAGACTGGACTAGAATTTCCAGACTCGAATTTCTAGACTCGAGTCTAGAAATATTCGAATACCAAATATAGAATTCGAGTACTGGGTTCGAATCAGGGAATCGAGTCCTGATTTAAATACCGTATAAGCTGACTCGAATCGATTTGATCCACCAAAACGGCGACTCGGCACATCACTAAAATTACGCGACCATTGTTCGGTCCGCAGACTTGATTGTCATTCACCGATCTTAACACAACAATAGTGGCACAATTCACTAACTCTACGCTACCGTACTCTTCGTCTAAGCCTCTCTTGAAGTGTGCTGTCCCTTTTTAACGTGGGCTGTTGAACAGAGATGGAGGAGCTACACGTCAATTACTTGGCGACACTCGATTGGCTTTTGTCTACGTCCTGCTTGCGTTTTTAAAAATGGCTGCTGTTACACAATTTGTGGAACCTAACGCAAAAAATTGTTTTGTTATACGAAATGAAAGAAGACAAATATTTCACGTGTTTCCATCCATCCTCTTACCAAATCGCATTAAAACCCGGTCAACTATTTTTATCAGATTTTCCCGCAGAAAACATTCATTATCCCGTGGTTAAAATGCCTCACATATTTATCTGGATATCAAGCTTCTATATCAACTATTATCAAAATCAGTTCAGTACTTTGTGACCCTATTCAAACAAAAACTATCATCCCTATTTTACACCCTTCAGGGTAAAATTTTATCGAAAGCTCGACGTACTTGACGTAAACTTTCATCCCATATTTCGACACGTTACAGACCTATTTCGCATTAAAAGATAACCTATGTTCTTTCTCAGTCTCTAGACCAGTGATTCTCAAAATGTATCGACCCTAGGGGTCTATGACAACATGCAAAGGGGTAAAGGGGCAATAAATTTGGGGGTCCATGAAATGAAAACGGGGGTCCACGATTTACATACATTATACTATGTTCTTATATAAAGACAAAATTATTTATAAAAGTACTTGTGAAGTAAAAAAAAATATATATATACTGATTTTTTTTAAAGTTGTAGGATGTAGGCAAGTAGGGGGTAGGCAATCAGGTAAGTAGGGAGTCTACCCATAAACGAAAAACATGGCAGAAGTCTACGACACTAAAAGTTCAGAGGAAACTTCTGGCCTAAACCCTCCTTGTATAATTTCCAAACATGATCAAGAATGATGGAAAAATTGTAAAGTAAAAAATCATATTACTTATTAGTACTAAGTAATATTAATTAAAAATTAAGATTTATGTATTAATTGAAATATAATTTAATTAAAATTGAATGAGCGGTCTCTTAGCCTGAGAATAATGCAGACGTTCCCAGATAGATTTCTTAGTATCGTATTGTACGTACAAGATAATATGATTAATTTCAATTTATTAATCTTAAGCTAGTAAAACATTTGACAGTCGAACAGTCAAAATTTTCGTAAAAATAAAACACAGTAATTTATCAAGCAATTTAACAGATTCAGTGATGTCAATTTTTAAGGTTCCGTACCTCCAAAGGTAAAACGGAACGGAGGATCACTTTGTTGTCCGTCCGTCCGTCTGTCAAGACCCTTTTTTCAGAAACGCATCGAGGTATCAAGCTGAAATTAATCGTTAACTTTAATAAGTCGTTAACTTTTTTTGCGACCCTTACATTTTTTGCTCAGCTCGACCAGGAGTACAACAAATCCAAAATTTAGACCTAGGTCCCGAATCTCATCTACTTTCTAAATGAACGCAATAAAAAGTTCCATTTATATTGCATATTTTGACATTTGCAAGGCAATCAAAACCTCTAGGGTACTTTCCGTTGACCTAGAATCATGAAAACTGTAAATTTGTCGTTATTTCATCATAATCGGGAGAAACAGGAAAAATCTTTGAGACTTAATTCTAGTAATTCATGAACAATTTAATTGTCGACAAATTTGTTCGTAACCCTCGCTGCGCGAGTGCGACTCGCACTTGACCGGTTTTTAAATGAAATTTGCACCAATCGTGCACCGAGTGATATCGCAACCACTATTTTTAATTGGGGAAACTTCGCATCGTTAAATTGAATTGGCTGACAAGATGGCGACGTGACGAGCACGGAGCGGCAGCTCGGAGGTTTTTGTATCAAAAACATATTCTCTGTACCTTCATACACTAACTTCTGTTAAGTGCCTTTATTGTGTTCTGTCCTTTTTCAGTATCAGCTGACGACTCGCATGTCACAATAAAACCCCATGCATTTGTTATATCACTATTTTAAAATAATAAAAAAAAATTAAATCCTTTCGATATTCCGTCTATATGGACAATTCACACTAGAGTTGAGTCGTTCATGAATGAATGCTTCAATTGGACTAGTCCACTTCGCAATTATATCTCCTTCACTCATTCATTCTGGTCCCAACTAGTTCAGTATTCATTTAGTTCATTAGTTCTCAAAACACTTCTTTCACTGAAGGAGAGTAAAGCGAACGGATAGATTACAACATAAGCGTGGCGAGAGCGAGACAGTTGATTGGCTTGGCATCCTGTGGGTCAATTCCACTACAAAATGAACCGAACCATTCCGCTTATCCAATCCGAACGCTAGAATTCACGTCATCTAACAATCTATGCGATTCTATTGGTTAAAAGTAACGTTTCGGCTGTGATTTGTTTTGTGGAATACAGGAACTAGAATCACCGGCCGGTCGGAGTCTGCCCGCACACAATTTCATGTCTTATGCGCAAACATTATGTTTAGTTTTACTTAAATAATTAGTTGAAGAATAATTTGTTTATGAATAATTTCATATTCTTTGCTTAAGTTCTAGTCTGCATGTGCATAATATATACGAGTGTGGCGTATACTAATCTAAATTCGTATGTAATATCTGAAAAACAGTGTAAACATTTCAATAGTTTTTAGTAACTTTTAATTACTCCTGCATTATGTATCATACAATGTGTTTAGTTATGTAGTCAAATTGAACATAACGTCTCATACCTACTTAAAAGAACTACGATACAGATGGACTAATTGGACTATACGAATGAAGTGACGTAAATGAACTAAGCGATAAGGTGACTCAAATGGACTACTGAAGTACTGAGCCATGTGAACTAGAAGAACTAAATGAACTAAATGAGTGATATACTTCATCTAGTCCAGTTGAAGTATATCCTTCTTTACACTTCAGTGAACTATTTTGCGCACCTCTAATTCACACAATTGACACAATCCCCGCTAATATAAACGGGACAACGCGTTTAGCACGTGCTGCCCAATTCGCAGGAAGTGGGATAGCATCGCAAGAGCAAGGGTGGCTTACGAATGAAGCAAGGCAAATGAGTTTAGTAGGTAAAGTCAAACCTTGTAATCAAACACTGCCGCTCACTAACATCCCTAAAATATTGACGCACACACCCGGCAAATTCGGATATAAAATAATAATATTTTATAGGCTGTAATTAAAAAACTGTACATAACACCAAAAACCCACTCGCCCGCAAAAGCAGAACACAATCAAACTGATGAAATTATACAATAAATTGGCATTAAAATAGACGATAATTAGGATAAAAGTGATAAAAGACTGTGATAAATTAAATTAGGAAGTAAATATGTAGAAATAACTGTGATAAAAACTAATGTAAAGTAAGATATAAAATTAATTATTGTAAAACTATAGCAACAAGAAAATATAAATTAAGGAACCGAAACTGTAAGAAATGTCAGTTAAATGTAAATAGTATAAGAAAAACTGTGATAAATAAAATAAAAATTGTATAACTAGGATAATAAGTAGTAGAAAATATAAATAAAAGAAAGGGAATTAAAAGTGTAACTGTACCAGTAGCAATAGGAATCGAAGAACATTGAAGAATATTGTAACATTATATTAATTAGTGAATTAATTAATGAATGTACTACATAAAATAGCGAAAAAGGAATGTAAAAGTATAAAAAAGAAAATGTTAAATATTAAACTGCCAAAGAAATATATAAAAAATGTAATTAGATATAAAATGATAAAAATTGTAAATAGATAAGAAAATGTAAACCAAAGGAAAAAATGAATGTATGTAAATTAATGTAAAGAAATAAAATAAAGTGTCCTTACCCGCTCCCATGATAGTAGTAGAATAAAACAAAGAAGTATAAAAGAAAGAAAAAGTATGTAGAATGGAAGTGCGAGAGGCAAGGAAGCGAGAACAGTATGAATGAAAACAAGTAAAAATATAGAGTAAACATAAGACAGATAAAAGTATGAAAGGAAGTATATAAGAAAGAACAGTATGAAGAATGAAAGTGCGAGAGGCATAGAAGTGTGAACAGCAAGAAAGGATTACAGTAATACAAAAGGCTCTGACACATATTAGAGGAGTAGTAGAAAAAAAAAATATATATATATAAACGGGAAGTTTGTAAGTATGGGAAGATGTTTGTTACTCTTTTACGCTATTATTATTATTTTAAAGCTATATTTCGGATGTATGTTTACAAGGGATGGATGGAAGGTGTGATAACGATATAGAGAAGCGAGTGAAAGCTGGTAACATGGTGAATGGGGCCATGCATACGTTTCTGAGTAGTCAGAAAATATCAGAAAAGGCACGACTAGCAGTGCTCACTCCATGCATGGACAATGCCGACCACAACTCATTTTTCAAAACAAGCTTTTATTATTTGTTTATAAAATGAACTAAAAAGTTAAAAATAAATTATTAACACTAAAACTTTTCACCATACATAATTTTATTCAATCTCGTCCCCCCTCTTTATCATAGTCCCCATTTATAAATAAAAGCGTGTTACATTGTGATAGCTTGAGGAAAATGTTGTGTTGTATTAAATGTAATACAACACAATTAATTAAAAAAATGTACAAAACAAATTTTATTTGTAACATTATTTATGGCAACACTAAGAATATCCAATATAATTATGCTGGAAACTGTGGAAAAACCGACCTCTTTTTTACTTTGCGTACAACCCAACAGTTTAGTTTAGTTTTTATCGTGTGGTCTGTGGAGATGTATTATTAAAGTATATCCATATTTATCAATCTTCATTCATTTACTAAGAAAATAAATAAAATAATAAATTGGTTACTGGAAATATTGTCACAATTTTTACCGCCGGCAGCTCCGAAACAATCGGCCAGGAGCGTCAGATGTATATGTTTTGTTTGAAAAATTTACGGCTATCCATAGATGGCGACCATTTTTATTCAGCGCTCAGTCGTAGCCACCTCTGATTTAGTGGCGTCGTTCCAAGTGATTTTTTTTTTAATATTTATTGCACTTACACCAATTAGCCTAGCCCAAAGTAAGCTCTGAAAAGCTTGTGTAATATATATAAATACTTTTGATAGAAATATACACTCATGGACAATTTTAGAGGAACGCAAAAAAAGTGTGTATAAAACAAAAAAACATGGACATTTCGTTATATATTTTTTGTAATTCGAATTTCGTTTATTATTCGTTAATTTAAAATTGCAAACGTCGAAATCAAAAGATTAGATTTTTAATGCAGTATGAAAAATCACAATATTACGCAATAACGACATAAAACAAATGAAATTCGAAATAAAAAAACATACAATACTTTCTTATTTTTTCATAAGATTTTTTGCCAGATTGTGACCAGTGTGTACAATAATTACATCAGGAGAAATTAAACCATTTTTTCTCATTCCTCTAAATTTGTCCATGAGTTATAACAGCAACCATGACTAAGGTACAATCGCAGTCATCACACAAACATCTGCCGCCAGCGGGAATCGAACCCGGGACCACAGAGATGGTGACACCTTGAAACCGGTGTACCAACCACTCGACTTGTATTTGAAAAATTCATTCAACAAATACAATATATTGTTTACTAGCGGACTTCGACAAACTTCGTCCTTTAAAAAAATCAATATATTGTTTACTAGCGGACTTCTACAAACTTCGTCCCTTAAAAAAATCTATATATTGTTTACTAGTGGACTTCGACACACTTTGCCTTTAAAAAAATCAATATATTGTTTACTAGCGGACTTCTACAAACTTCGTCCCTTAAAAAAATCAATATATTGTTTACTAGTGGACTTCGACACACTTCGTCCTTTAAAAAAATCAATATATTGTTTACTAGCGGACTTCGACAAACTTCCTCCTTTAAAAAAATCAATATATTGTTTACTAGCGGACTTCGACAAACTTCCTCCTTTAAAAAAATCAATATATTGTTTACTAGCGGACTTCGACAAACTTCCTCCTTTAAAAAAATCTATATATTGTTTACTAGCGGACTTCGACAAACTTCGTCCTTTAAAAAAATTAATATATTGTTTACTAGCGAACTTCGACAAACGTCGTCCTTTAAAAAAATCAATATATTGTTTACTAGCGGACTTCGACAACTTTGTCCTTTAAAAAATCAATATATTGTTTACCAGCGGACTTCGACAAACTTCGTCCATTAAAATAATCTATATATTGTTTACTAGCGGACTTCGACAAACTTCGTCCTTTAAAAAAGATTTGTAAAGTGGCAGTTTTTTGTTCCTACTTATTTTATAATCAGGGCAAAAATTGCTCCTGTACCGACACCCTGGTGGAAGGGCGTTCTGAAAAAAATATATTTGCAAAACAGGTCCAAATGAACTACATATTATATTCTTTTTTTACACCTTCGGTTGGTTTTAATAAGAATTTCTAAAGATTTCTATAGTAATCTAGTACTAAATATAGCCTATGTTACTCAGTGACAATGTAGCTTTCAAATGTGAAAAAGAATTATCAAAATCGGTCCAGTACTTTTTGAGTTTATTCGCTACATACAAAAATACAAATCTGTAGATTCAACGTAAGCCTAATATTTTTTTTATTTACAATTAAATTTAATATAAAATATTTTATTACAATTAAAGGACACAAAGATCTTGAGAGCTACATAACCATTTAACCAAATTTTATCTAGATATTGACAAGTACAAAATCCCAGCTTTACTCGAATGAAGAAGCGGTATCCCTTTGATGACATATTGTCGACACTAAATTAGATATCGATTTAAAAGATTTACAACAGCACCCCAATATGGGGTTTATTTAGCATAAACTACAATATTCAAGCAATGCAGGATAAAAGCGGCAATAGCGGGCAGCCCGGGGCAGGACGTATCAATGGTTATGACAAATAAACAAGAATAACCTCAGAGGGTACAACTAAGTGTCTTTATACTATCCGACACGAATCCGACTTATTCAGATTCGTCTAAACCAGTAGTTCCCAAACTCTTTTCTTTCACAGACCATTTTCAAAACTTTACGGGATCCGGTGGACCCGCCGTAGCTAAATTACTATCAATTTCGTAATCTCGAAACAAATAGTGAAGATTTTTTTTTCCTCAGGAGAGGAGGCTGAGAATCCATCATGGATACCAACGCAACAGGCAAGCAGGGATGCGTTGATTATGTCGGACTCCTGGTGAATCGAGGCGGCTCGACCACACAGACCTACCGACTAAACTCAGCCTAGCCTTGGCCCTAATAGCCCTACGGCTTGAATGGAATGGTTGGCGCACCCTCAGGAGAGGGCACGTCAGCGCTGCCCTCCAAAGAGGACATATGCGCGAAAGAAGGCTCGGTACGCCAAAGTGAGTCCGGCCTTGAAATGATGGGGCCTACTCGTACATGTGCAGCAAGCTGCGAAGTATGGACTAACTAAGGGATGGCGGCGCAGATGCCGCCTCTCGCAAGGCTTGAAGAGCCAGCGTCAATGAGTCGGGAGGGTCAGAAAGGACGTGTCTGGGTCGACGATGTTCTGTATTACGCGGATTGACTAGGATAGTGAAGATTAGATCTAAATATACTTCCGAAATCTTGAAAAGAAATCTTCTTTTCCATACTTCCGTTTTTGAGATTACAGAAGTGGCTAATAGGAAAAGTTCTTTATTTGCATCAGAAATACGATAAAAAACAGCGTATGCATACAATAAGTAACATGTCACGCCCATCGTAGACCTCCGTTGAGTCTCCCGTGGAACACTTTTTTTTGTGGGGGGTTAATGCTCCTTATGCACCTTGTCACCGCGCTGGCTAGGCGCGGCCGTGTGTGGGGCTCTCCGGTAGAGGGTCCTCTACCGGTCTACCCACTAAAAACCCCCCGAAGTCCTTCCAGCCCATATCGGGGCGCGTGGCGGGGTGCGCTTTCGCGATGCTACCGCCACACGCCCACGCCTCGTGGACCCCTAGTGGTCCATCTGGATCACTTTGGGAATTACTGATCTATACCTCTCTTAACTATTTCTGCCACAAAACTATAATGTTCACATTACTGTGAAATGTTAGATAGACTGGCCAGGCAGGCAGGCCTGCGAGTTCTTCTGCGCAGGATTAGCATGATTTCTATCATACATTACATACGAGTATATGTAACTGTAGCGGGTTTGGAATTTTTTTGGTTCCGATTGGTTCAGTTAAATACGTATTAACTGTGTCTTAATATAAAAACAAATTTCTGAGCACTTAATACTTCTACAAAATAACTGAACGTTTTGATGAAACATATTTTTTCATTTTTTTTTATTCAACGATGTGTCGAAATTAACATACCAAATCATGCAATTACGCAGTCCGATCCGACCACAAAATCGTGTCGGAACTTATAAAATTACAAAGTAAGATATATGTAAATAGCGCTGTTTGTCTTCCGACACTCAAAGGGAATTTTATTGCACGACGCGAGCTTTGCCCAATCCCTGTTATTGTTCAGCATGTTGTGTCCCCAGGGCTTCCGCGACTTCGTTTGTGCCATTTCCCGATCATATTATTGTTGCGACTCGTATTATAATGTTCTTAGTATCCGCAGTTCTTACGATTGGAAGAGTGAAGCAACGGTTATCGTGGTCCGAGTTGGGATGGGTGACCGAAAATGTCAAACATCTTATTCTTTGTAGAATATGTTATACAAAGGTTATTAAACATGGGGTAACTTCTTAATTAACTTAACATATTTTTTTTTTATCATAACAGGAGTCGCATTTTTTTGGCTTGGAGGGAACGACAGTGAGAATAGTTTTCCCCGGTTTCCTTCGGGATTACATAGGACGACCTCCGTAGATTTATTTATTTATGTATGTCACCATAAATTGGTGTGACTGTAAGACATATTTACTTATTTAGAATCTTGGAAACAACTGCATTCCCGCTCTCTACTCAGCATCTTCATAGCTGGCAGTAACAGCTTCTCGACTCCTTTTTTTTTTTTTTTTTTTGTTACGCTGAGGAAAATGCATTGAATTGCATACCCCGGCTGCGGAGAGCCGGTGGTTATGTGGGGCTCTCCTCCCCAGAAGGGGGAGGCCTACCCACTAAAAACCTCAGCGATGGCCATCCTCTGGCGTTGTAGGGGGCCCTCAGGATCGAGTGTCGCAACTGGGCCTTTGCACCCCTGGGTGCGTAAGGGGAGCCCTTCTCGGGGAGGAGTGATCTTGCCGCCTCCTCCCCTCCGACCTCCTACGACGTCACCCCCCGGCCATCCGGGGGTGAGGTCCCTCCCGGGTCGCCTCCACGGGCACGAACTGCGTCGCGCCCGCCAGCGACCCGTGGCGGCGCCTCAGGCCAGGCTATCTGGCCCGAGGCCGCCTTCTTCGAGCGGGATCGGCCATCTCCCGATCCCGCTCGGCGGCCTCCTTCTGGAGCATCACCGCTTCACAGAAGGAGACCACAGCCCTCCAAAGCTTCTCGACTCCTAACGCAACGCTACGACTCCTTCCAAATATTTATTTCAACAAGTAAAACAGCGCCATTAGCGGAAATGTCATGAACTAAAATTAATTAAAATCAAAATCATTAATTTATTCTTTAAATAGGCTTTCACGATCACTTTTGGACGTCAAAGATGCTACGCCAAAGTCTACGGCGGGAGAGCTTGTACTGAAAGAATCAGCTAGAAAAGCAGCAAGCTCTATATTTTTTTCTCCCGGTATTTTTACAGAGTCATCAATTAGAAGCTGGCCTCACATAAACAGTCTGAACCTTTACAAGTTTAAATAAGTACACATTATATCTTTAAAAGCTATAATTTCATTCAACATACAGGCCAACACACAGTGTAACATACAGGCTTCAAAAAACTAGAGGTTCGTTCTTAGGGAAATGTGTAACTTTTTATAACTCACTTCCAGAAAATATTACTGCTTTACCGTTTCATGAATTTAAAGCACATATTAAAAATACTCTAATGAAAAAAGGATATTACAAGGTCACTGATTTCTTAAATGATAAAAATGTTTGGATGTAATTTTTACGATATTTAATTTCCTGAATGATTAAACATGCTTGGATGTCAATGTCGATATATGATTTTAATTATTCTATAATAAATAATATTTTTGTTTTGTACCGGACATACTCGTATACATATCAGATTTGTTTAATGCGATATGACTCTTATGGCGGAAATATATATTTGTTAGTTGTTTTAACTTGTATAGGAGGTTGAGTTCAGACTGTACATCTGAAGCCGGCTTCCAACTGACGACTCTTTAATGATACAGGGAGAAAAAAAAATAGCCCTTGCTGGTTTTCTTGCTGGTTCTTTCCAGTACAAGGTCTCCCGCCTTAGACTTGTGAACCAATGGCGTAGCTTCTTTGACATTCAAAAGTGATTGTAAAGTCCTATTAGAAGAATAAATTTTTGATTTAATTTGATTTGATTTGATTATGTTATGTAATACTGTATATTCTGTAGCTTACAAAATGTGTGTAGATAAATCGTGTAGAGATAGATAGATAGAAAAAAAAATTAATTACGAAACATCTTCATCTATACTAATATTATAAAGAAGTAAAGTTTGTGTTTGTAAATTGTAAGGGGTAATCTCGGGATCTACTGAACCGATTTTAAAAATTCTTTCACCAATAGAAAGCCACATTATTGCGGAGTGTCATCATCATCATCATCATCATCATCGATTTTAAAAATTCTTTCACCAATAGAAAGCCACATTATTGTTGAGTGTCATCATCATCATCATCATCATCAGCGGACGGCGCGCTATGGCTTCGGGTTTAATTCAGTTCGCTTTCGTGCTCGCTTCGGGGATTATTAATATTATGCCCAACGAAGTGGGCGCGGGTCAGCTAGTCACAAATAAATGAACACAAAGAAACTAAAATAATATTTTCTTACAAAACAAGAAACCCAGCACATACCAAGAGCTGTGTGTGCTGTAGAAGTGTAAAAGGGTCGCACCTCAGTGATTGGAATTGCTCACAAAAGGATGTGAACAAAACACTGGTATTCAAATTCAAATTCAAAATCATTTATTCAGTCTGGGCTGTTACAATCACTTGTGAATGTCGAAAAGCTACGCCATCGGTTCGCAAATCTACGGCGGGAGACCTTGTACTGAGAAGAACCGGCAAGAAACTCAGCAAGGGCTGTTTTTTTCCCTGTATTAAATAGATACAGAGTCGTCAATTTGGAAAATGACTTCAATATTGATAATTCATGAAGTCACTTTCCATTACATAATACAACTAATAAAAATATAATTTGAACACATGCCTATATTAGGAATGCCGTGTCATACAGTTATAAAAGAATATATTAAAGTTAAATTAAAATTATAATAAATACGAGTAGTATAGCAAAGAGCAGACTCATCTCCGCTGGCAGCACCCGTTCACGAGCATGACGCATGAACCAGCCATCGCTTCGCTCAACCATGTTTTAGGGAACGTAACGACCCGCCTCACACGACACTGCCGAAGAGATTTTAATGAGAATATGACTACCCTTAAGCCACAAAAGGATACAAATTACAACAGGTACCCGTGTAAATTAGCACAACTAAAAAAAAAAAAACAACCGCAGGACACGCGCATACCATCATTTAAAAAATAGTAATCATTTATTATGATACAAGTAACAAAATGGTATTATAATAGGTACAGTTAAATATACATATTATGTTACACAGCTACCTAAGAATTTATTAACAATTTGTTTATTTCAACGAGCGAGGGTTTTTTAGTCCGAGACACTTCGATCATCCAAGTAATCCTGGACTCGATAATATCCTTTGCTCATCAAAGTTTTTTTTACTCGAGGTTTTAGTTTATTAGGTTAGATTAACAATATTGTGTGGTAACTTGTTATAAAAAGTTATACATTTCCCCAAGAATGAAATATTCTGCGACAACCTAAGGGTTTTGTGTTTGTCGGTAATTTTCGAAATTTTACATTAAATAAAACATAATTTATCTCTATAAATTTAAATATGCATGCACGTGTATACAAAATATAATATACATATAAAATCAAACACAAGCCCCTAAATAAAATACAAATTGAAATCATATAGAAGTATAAGAAAAATGTCGCATATAAACTATAATATCATGATGATGATGAAGATATCAGTGATCAATGTTGGCTGTCGTAATTTTAATTATATTTCAAGTGCACACTAGACAAGTATTTAGTCATTCTCTATAAGTTAAAAGTATAGACACTGTTCAAATGGCAAAATCCGCCACCGACTACCCCTTTGGAATAGAGTGAATAGAGTGTTTAATGATGAACGCTTTTAATGATAAAAGAATAAAAGTGAACGTAAGTAAGACCAAGGTATTGGTGTTTGAAAGAGACGTAAATATGACATTGTGTGATATTATGATAGAAGGAGAAAAAGTAAAACAAGTAGAAGAGTTTGTATATTTGGGATGTATGTTTACAAGGGATGGAAGGAGTGATAAGGATATAGAGAAGCAAGTGAAAGCTGGTAACATGGTGAATGGGGCCATGCATACGTTTCTGAGTAGTCAGAAAATATCAGAAAAGGCGCGACTAGCAGTGCATGAGGGCATGCTGGTCCCAACATTAATGTACGGGAGTGAAAGTTGAGTATGGGAGAAACGACATGAAAGCAGAATAAATGCAGTAGAAATGAGAGCTTTGCGGAGTATGGCAGGAGTAAAACTGAATGACAGATTGTATAATGAAGTGATTAGAAAGAAATGTGGTTTGAAAGAGGATATCGTGACAAGAATAGAGAAAGGGATGCTTGGGTGGTTTGGGCATGTGGAACGGATGGATGAAAGTAGACTGACCAAAATGATTTATGAAGCTGGAGTGAGTGGAGATACGGGACGAGGAAGACCTAGGCGAACATATTTCGAACAAATCGAAAGTGTCCTCAAAAAAGGCCAGGTCAGAAGTACCCGCAATCGTCGAGCATGTATGAGGAATGTTATGGAAGTAGATGAAGCGAAAGAGATATGTAAAGACCGTAGCAAGTGGAAAGACGTAATCTCTGCCTACCCCCATGGGAAAAAGGCGTGAGTGTATGTATGTATGTATGAATTAGAGCGTGGCTAGGATAAGATGAATCTGCAAAGTTCATTGCTCCTCATATATTCTAGCGCAAAACCACAGCTAAAGGAACGCTTTGTGTTGATTTAATGAAAAATAATATTATGAGGCGTCAACCGGAGCATGCGATGTGAGGCCGCGAACAGACAATCAAATTTCCTCGCTCGTCGCGGCGAAGGGAAGACATTCGATTGTTCACTCATTTTATTGACAATTGGGAAACGGAAATTGAGTAATGGTAGCGCTGTATGCAACCACCGACGCTGCGGAGTTGCGAGGTGTGAAATATTTGCCTCAAGATGTCACAAAAACAAATATTAAAAAAATAGTAAAACCCCCGACCCAAAAAAAGTACGCGATTATTATAACAAATGGTTAAAAATGCTAAACCCTATAAGAAAATAACTTTTAATACTACGTAAGTATCAACTAAAGCGCGTCAGACTATATATCCGGAACTTTGTGCCACTTTTACGTCGGAGGCATAACCTCTAATTTTGAACTGCAAATGGTTATCTTGGCCTGCTGTTGACCGTACGAATGAATTTTTTGACTAAATTTTGTCGCGTCGGGGGCCGCTTTTTTTGCCCAGTGTCATTTGTGTAGTTGTGTACATATTTAGCTTTAAACTAGGTTCACTTTATTTCTGCTAAAATATAATTTTGCTTAGATAGGTGTTTTTATACGAATGTTGTGATTAGGTAGGAATCATTTGATTTAGGTAAGTATATTTGAAGGTAAACACATACAGACACTGACAAATACACACACACACACACGTCAAACTTATAACACCCCGTAGTTTTTGCGTCGGGGGTTAAAAACGAACGTTGTATGTAACGTTAATTCAAACTGAGGTAAACATAAGCAACAAGGATTCGAATAAGGGCAAAGTTGTTTGTCGATAGATATTTAAGTGCGTATAAATTTAGAATTCTAAACATTCTTCCAAAATAACAACCAAAGAGATTGGTATAATACTTATTATAATAGTAAATATAATTTAGCATGTATTTGCAACATTGTAATTAGTCATATTTACTTATTTTTTAATAAATATATCTTATGTTTTTTCAAACAAATAAAACCAAGCCAAAAAGAATTGGGCTGTACGGGCTACTACGCCTTTGCTGCGCTATATAAAAATCCGGTTATAATGTACACGTTTTTTTTTTGTTTGATATTTATTTGAGATAGTTTAAATAAATCTAAAAATTTGAATTTATTTTCCTTGAAAGTCTGAAGCTTGTTCGACTCAGAGTCACTCTTGATACATTATACTTTGACTTTTAATTTTAGTACATATCGCACTAACAATACAATAGTGTATCAACTCAAAACGTCGTACTTGACATAATACTATAAACACACGCAAAATTTGATTCCTCACGCGTGATCAAGACCGTCGTTCGATTAGTGCAAAAACAGAATAAGGATAAATTAAAAAACTTATGTGACAGTTATTCAATTTGCAACTATTACATGAAGTGAGTAATAAGTTTTTTGTTGATTCTGAAAAATGTTCGATTTTGAGTTGATACACTATTGTATTATTAGTGCGATATGTAGGTACTTAATTACTACTTAACTGTAATACATCCAATTAAACTACAGCCTCTACAAAACATAATAAAAAGAAAAGTTATAAATAATGAAGATATAAGAAATTCGACGAAGAATAAGCAAAGAATTGGCTGTGTGGGATCGTAACCTTTGCCTTCCGAGAAAGGATTTTTTTTTAATTATATCAAATGTTATATTGTTGTTTGACGAAAACTATTGTAAATATGAGTTAGGGCAGATGTGAGAGATAAAGATATGCAAATAGAATTTTACAAAATAAATTACGCGTTAAAATCAAACCTATTATTAAGTATACTGTGAGTATTACTTTGATTAGTAATAAATAAATAAATAATAGAGCAGACTTTTTAGGATTGTTACTGTAAATTTTAATTTAATTTGTTTAATATCTATTTTCTTTTATTGTATATTTTTCTATTTCAATAATTTTATGTGTCATATGTTTAAATGTCTTAAAGATAATTAATTCTATCCATTATTGAATCGCGTTAACTAATTGAATAGCAATTGATTTAAATCAATTGCCGTTTATACATTAAGTGTACACTATCAATCTAGTTAATAATTTTATTGAAATTGTAATAATTAAACTATAATAGAGAGATTATGTCGGATTCCAGACCAATCCAGGCGGCTCGACCGATGTCACCTATCGACTAAACTCGGAATAAAGGTGTAATGTATGAGAGTATATTGCAGGGTAGATTAAATATTATTATGTATGTCGGTAGTTTTAAGTTAATTTTAATATAAATACGAGCACATCTGTAATGTTTGTTAAGTGCACCGCCCCGTTCTGGAGGGCGGGAGCGTTAGTTCAAGCCGATAGGGTCCCAGGCCTTCCGCCCGACCAAAGGCTGTAGGTAGTGTTTAGTTGGTAGGCTGGCCTTCTGCTGGAGTCCAACATAACCATCCGCCGTAGACCGGTTGCGGGTGGTATCCGGTGCGAGGTCGTCCGAGCACCAGGGGGTTGTCAATAGCGACCACTGTAGTGGCGCGCCCCCTATGAGGATTCACTACCCTCCCCCCGTAGGAAAAAAAAAAATAATAATGTTTGTTAATCCTTCAATAGACGTCGCAAGGTCAACAGTGTTTCATTATTCCTGCCCCGCTCCAGATTCTTCAGTGGCGACGAGGATTATTCTACGAATCGAAGTGCGATATTAAGCTGCAAAAAAAAAAAGAAAGGAAGATGTCGATTGGAAGAATAGCAGAGTTCAATGTGCGCACGGAGAATTGGAGATTGTACGTGGAACGACTCGAGCAATACTTTGTTGTCAACGACATAAAAGAAGATAGACAAGTGCCGACGTTGATCACGGTTATAGGAGCAGAATGTTAGGAGGTTTGGTCGAATGACCCTGCGGTTTGAATTGAGAGCGACTGCTTCTCAGAAGAGGGCAAGGGAAGGGAAGGTGCAAGACTGAATCTCTCTCTTAGGTCAAACTTAAAAAAGAACTGATCAAGCCGAAAGTACTAGGAGAAATACTTCTAAAAACTGACACGTTTATTGATTATATTTTGATAACGTATAAACACAAGATGACAGTATAACGTAAACAAATAAAAAATAAAGGAAAAACGCAGTCAAATGTGAGTCGAATTAAAATGTGCTTTATGTTTGTGGTGCATATATTAGTTGCATTCACGGTTTCTTTCTGCTTTCTGATCTTTTTCTTTACTTATCATTGCTGAATTGTATCCTATATGTCATTCTGATGTATAATATATATTATTGTAAGGTTTCATTAAAATTCATTCAGTAGTTTTTACATGAAAACGTAACAAACATACCAACTTTCGCATTTATAATGTTAACAGGCATTGTGCTTTTTTTGTTCCTCCCGTGATAAATTGAAAAATATTCTATACAATCAAGTGCTAAACCCCAACCCTTTTGTGCCCTTATAACAAATTAAGTCATACCCAAACCCCTTGTAAAGTTCCGAGGTCCCCAAAACAGTTGTCGCCGCCTTTGTCACCGTGGAAGGAAATGAAAAATACGCGCCGGGCCAAGGGCGGCCATGTTTGGTGTAAGTTGGAAGCTTCAGGACCAATTATGCGCTAACAGCCCTCGAGTGTTGTCTGTATTAGGCCTGGTTCACATGCGTAGATAAAAGAGCTTTTTAGAAATGACAACCGGCCAAGTGTGAGTCGGATCCGGAGTCCGAGCGGCACCAGCAAAGAGTAGCAGCAACTAAAATTTACGATTTATGACGTTTTAAAAAAACTACTTACTAGATTTCGATCAAACTAATTTTCGGTGTAAGTTTGCGTGATTATGTACATCATATATATACCCCACACATATATGTTGGTTCATACATATACATACATCAAACACAGAATAGTTTGAAGAAAAAAAATTGAGTTTCAGTCCTAAGTATGAAGAATTCCCAAAATCTATATTTTTTACTTACCAAGTTTAAACAGTATAGTTCTTATAGTTTCGAAAAAAAGTGGCTGTGACATACAGACGGACAGACAGATAGACATCACGAATCCACAAGTGTTCCGTTTTTTGCTTAAATAATTAAATTAGCTTTACCAAAATCTTTACTTTCCGTGTCTTTGAAAATGAAATATCTTAGAGAATTAGATTCTTCATAGCTTTAATTTCTCAGACGCTAAGCCAAGTGGGAGAGCAGCCTTAGGGGTAACGCAAGGCGTTTACTTAGGACCGGTGCTTTTAATTAATTAGAAAAAATAATGTTTGCGAAGAGCTAAAAGTAGATGATTTATTAACATTAAAACCGTTAATTCTGAAGCCTTTCTGTGTTTTATTTAGCTTCCGATTTTGATGAAAATGCTCATAATTCTGTGTTTCTTATTTCTCGTAAATACTTTATAATTCGCTGTGGACTCAAGATTTGTTAAGATGGAAACAGAATCAGGAGTTCTATTGAATTAAGCATTAATTTGATTCGTGCTTGTTTGCTAGTAATTTGGCAACTACCAAAATAAAACCGAAATTTGGCAACCACCAGTGACTCTTAGCAGGTGTTTTAAACTCGTACAAAAGGTAATGCAGAAGTTATGAAATGTTAGAACTAGTGTAACCGATATAGAAAAAAGAATAGCGTACCAATGATTTTATATTAATGTACTGACTAACGACTAACACACATTATAAAGTAATAAAAGGTATAACAAAAAAAAACAAAAATAAAATACAAAACAGAGAAACTTTTACACAAATCTCAATAGACATCTCAAAATGATAATAATAACTTTGGAGAGGCATGAATTTGTTTCTAGAAAGCACAAATCAATAAAGCATAAAATAATGGATATAAAAATTAGCATTATTGTTACGACTTTTTTTATTAAATAAATCTCTACAGGCAAAGCTCCGGCGTTTTTTACAGCGACTACAAATTCCATATTGTCGCTTTTGCGTCATAATTTCTCGTAAGTATCACAACTCTCCATAGTTAAATGCCGTTTCTATGCTGAATATTAAGTTCCAAAAGATTTATTTAATCTTTTTCGTACATCGAAGAATCGAGAACAAAAGGCAGACTTAATGCCGGAGGTAATCTCTACCTTCAAACACTTACACGACAAATAAATTGCAATAAATAAAAATATGTATAAAAATAGAAAACTGCGCCTTGCTTGGTACTTGATATCTTGAAATATTTAAAATCTAAAACATATTTTTATGTCAGATACGGTACCAGAGCCGGTAGATATTTTTTAGAATGTAATTCGGACAATACTGCGCCTTTTGCAAGGAGTTTTTGCTGCCTAGCAACTAAATGTTAGAACAACATACCTCCTCCTCCTTTTATTTTTTTTTTTGTATTCAAGACATTTTCATTCAAAATACATATGATTTTTTTTCTTCTACCAAAACTATATTTAGGTATGCGAAAGAGGTTTGTTCCAAAGTTACTTAATAGCAAGTTTATTTTTAATTTTGGTTAGTAACTGCTGAAATTTTATTATTACACTTAATGATACAGTATAATTAATTTTCCCTTGTACCCGTCCGTGTACAAGAGCTATATACTTGTCGGTAATGGGACGCCAGTGCGGGTAGACCGCGCTGTCGGTAATGGGACGCCAGTGCGGCTAGACCGCGCTGTCGGTAATGGGACGCCAGTGCGGGTAGACCGCGCTCGACGGAGTCTACGACGCAGCGGTCGGCTGTAACGGGGTTCAGTCTTACGACAGCGGGCCTCGTGTTAAGTCGTTAGAAACTGTCGCGTGTCCTATACAAGTTGATTGTCAAGTTGATTGATTGTGATAAATTACGTAAACTACAGTCTTTCAGTCTTTTATTCTGCCAACACTACCCTGCGTACGCCCATCTGATAGATCGTAACTATGGCCGAGGATAACGAACGAGAATCACCCTCGCCGATATCAGAAGTGGGATCGGTGTTGGTACCGGAAGAAAAATCGGATAGTGACCGTTGGCGTGCTATATTTGAACAACAAAATGCGAATATGCGTGCACTCATCGAAGCATTACAAGCGCCGAGGACGAACTTTCCTGTGGATTTGCCTGAATTCAACCCGGACAAGGCGAATACGGACGCGAGATCATGGTGCGCGACAGCAGATTTGTGTTTGGCGGAAAACCCGCTACAGGGTAGTCAGCTAGTTTTGGCGATTAGTAAGGCGTTAAAAGGGGCAGCCTCAACGTGGTTATCGCAAATTGTGTATCCGGGCATAACGTGGGCCGAGTTTAAGAACCTGTTTACGACTAGATTTGTTTCGACCGAAACATTGGCGGGTACCCTCATTAACCTAGCCGGTGATAAACCCAACGATAAAGAAACTTTGGCTGCGTATGCGAGCCGCCTCATGACGTCACTCATGAACCGTTGGAAGGAGGCAGACAAGGAGCAGATTGCTGTAGCTACCGTGCTCGCTCATATAGCGCAACATGATACAAGATTGCAACGCCTTGCGTTTACTACGGACATTACGTCGCGAGACCGATTGCAGAAAGAACTACATGCGTATTCACACCTAAAACGCAAAATCAACAGTTCCGGTGAAGCTTCGAGTGCTTCGGAGGCTAAACGGGTAAAAACAGCTCCTCTGAGATGTTTTAACTGCGATAAAATTGGACATAAACGTTCGGAGTGCAGGAGTAAGCCCGTGGATGCTGTGCAACGACAAGGACGCCCTGCAACGCAAGCAATAACTAGTCAACCAGCCCAGCGACCAGCAGCGAAGCCCCTTGTGTGCTTCAGGTGTGGAAAACCTGGCCACATCGCGATGCGGTGCACCAGCGGTGGTGGACAAACGGATGGCGCAGGACCAGTGCGAAACGAGCGACGTGTGGACGTCTGCACCGTACAATCTCCTGTGGGTACTTTAAAACATAAAGGTGAGCAGTATTGTTTTTCATACGATTCTGGTGCTGAATGCTCGTTGGTTAAAGATAGCGTTGCATCTAGATTGAGTGGTAAACGATTTAACAATGTAATTGTGATGACCGGTATTGGTCAAACACAAGTATTCAGCACAGAACAAGTTTTATGTTGTGTAACGATTAATGATTACCCTCTTGAGATTTTATTTCATGTTTTACCTGACCTTTATTTGCAAAATGATATTATGATCGGACGTGAGATTTTAAATCAAGGCTTCGCGGTTAACATGACGGCTACTGAGTTTTCATTAAGTAGGAACGTTAACGTGAATTGTTTGAAATCTAGTGAGCCTATCCCTGACCTGAACAGTATTGATACAGATGTAATAGGTTTAAACAAATCAAAACTTTTAGAATTACTTGACAGATTTTCTGAGTTCTTTATTGTTGGCTTGCCTACTACGCGAGTGAAAACGGGTGAACTTAAAATTAGATTAATTGACCCAAATCGTACAGTACAGCGACGGCCTTATAGAATGTCAGCGGAAGAACGTAGCACTATACGCGAACGAGTGAAGGAGTTGTTAGATGCAAATATCATTAGACCCAGCTGCTCTCCGTTTGCGAGCCCTGCCATTTTAGTGAAAAAGCGAGATGGGTCAGATCGTATGTGTATCGATTACCGCGAACTTAATAAAAATACTGTCCCAGACCGTTACCCGCTTCCACTGATTTCCGATCAAATCACACGCTTAAATGGAGCTCATTACTTTACACAGTTAGACTGTGCTAGCGGCTTTCATTTAATTCCTGTCCACGTAGACTCTGTAGAGACCACTGCCTTCATAACACCTGAAGGACAGTATGAGTACTTGACAATGCCGTTCGGTTTGAAAAATGCCATTTCTGTGTTCCAAAGAGCCATTATGAACGCTCTAGGTGACCTTGCTCATGATTATGTCATCGTTTATGTTGATGATTTGTTGGTCGTTTCCCAAGATGTAGAGTCGGGTTTAGAGAGACTTAACGTTGTATTGGAGACTTTGACAAAAGCTGGTTTCTCTTTAAATCTCAGAAAGTGCTCCTTCCTCAAAACGAAGGTGGAATTTCTGGGATTTGAGGTAGAGGCTGGTCAAATAAAACCCAATCGTAGGAAGGTAGAGGCATTAACAGCTTTGCCCCCTCCAGAAACAGTTTCGCAATTAAGGCAATTTATAGGTCTGGCGTCGTATTTCAGACAGTTTGTACAAAACTTCTCCCGTATCATGGCTCCTTTGCACAGACTCACCTCCCTTAAAGGAGATTTCGTATGGACTCAGGAACATGAAGTCATACGTCAAAAGATTATCACGATTATGACTGGAGACCCTATTTTAATGATCTATGACCCTAAATATCCGGTAGAGCTGCATACTGATGCAAGCAGCTTAGGATATGGGGCTATTTTGTTTCAAATAGTTAACGAGAAGCGTCATGTTGTTGCTTACTACAGTAAACGAACTTCCCCTGCCGAGAGTAAATATCACTCTTATGAACTAGAGACTCTCGCAGTAGTGAACGCCACCAAACATTTTCGCCAATATCTACACGGCCGAAAGTTCACCGTTGTTACAGACTGTAACTCTTTGAAATCTTCCCAGAATAAAATTGATTTGACTCCCCGAATTCACAGGTGGTGGGCTTTCCTTCAGACGTTCGACTTTGATGTAGTTTACAGAGAAGGTAAACGCATGTGTCACGTGGATTTCTTCTCACGAAACCCACTTCCATCTAAACCGAAGTCTTCTGATCCTCAAGTGGTAGAGCGTAAACGTATCAACTTAGCCGAACTCTCCCCCAACTGGCTTCAAGCTGAGCAGCAACGCGATGTAGAGATTACTAAAATCATTAACGACTTTAAAACCGATCAAATGGACGATCAGTTAGCTAAGACTTATGTGCTGCGCTCTGGTATACTCTACCGCAAAATACAGCGGAATGGCCGGTCTAAATGCTTACCGTTCTTACCTCGCGCTTTAAGATGGTCTGTTGTCAATAATTTCCATGATTCCCTAGTCCATTTGGGTGTTGATAAAACTCGCGAGAAGCTTTTTGACTTTTACTGGTTTCCGGGCATGGCCCAATTTGTAAAGAAATTTGTTGAAAATTGTGTCACATGTAAAGTCGCGAAATCACATTCCGGTAAAGTCCAAGCTGAACTCCATCCGATACCGAAAGAGCCCGTCCCGTGGCACACAGTGCATATTGACGCAACGGGAAAATTAAGTGGCAAGAACGATAATAAAGAATACGCTTTTGTTCTTATAGACGCGTTCACCAAATTTGTTCTATTGTTCCATACGACCAACATCGACTCGAAGAGTAGTATTCGTGCAGTCACTCAAAGTGTAGCTCTATTCGGTGCCCCAACACGTATTATAGCTGACCAAGGCAGGTGCTTTGCTAGTAAAGAGTTTCGTGATTTTTGTACTGGCAAAAACATAGACTTGCATCTCATAGCAACCGGTTCTTCAAGGGCAAATGGCCAAGTAGAGCGCATAATGAGTGTTTTGAAGGCAATGCTTACCGCTGTAGAGACTAGTGGGGACAAATCGTGGCAGGATGCCTTAGGTGAGGTCCAGTTGGCTATTAATTGTACAGTAAATCGCGTGACAAAAGCTTCCCCGCTCGAACTTTTAATCGGAAAAGTCGCACGTCCATTATCTTTAATGTGTAGCGATGTAGAGACCGAAGTTGACATAGAGGAGGTGCGGGAAGAAGCTTCACGAAGCATTCAAAAGGCCGCGGCATATGATAAAGCTCGTTTTGACAGTACCAAAGCCCCAATAAAGAGGTACTCTGTGAATGATTTTGTATTGTTAGAAAATGAAGAGCGTAATCAAACGAAGCTAGATCGTAAATATAAAGGTCCGTATAGAGTGGTTGAAATACTTGATGGCGATCGTTATACGTTGAAAGCCTTGGATTGTAACCGTACTTACAAGTACGCCCATGACCGTTTAAGAAGGATGCCAGAGGGTTATGTACCAGTCGAGGTTGAAGTTGAAGTACATGGTGATCAGAGTCGTGATGATTAAGTGCTTGATAAAAGGAACTTGAGTGGCTCTCAGGCCGTAGAGGTGTCGACCGTACTCGAAGTCATTACGTAGCCGTAGCCCGGTAGAAGTCGGTGTCTCTTGGGGTAACCTAAGTAGTCCGTGGGTGCGCGGTGTGCGTTTGGCTCGGGCGGAGGTCGTGGTCTTGGTAGACCGTATCGTGTGTAGTCAGTGGGTGATGCACACGTGGTTGTACAGAGTTGTACAAGCCGTACTGTATGAGTTATGATGGTCGTAGTCTCGAGTGTCCTTGAGTAGTAAAATAGTAAAAGACATGATACATGACTCTGGCATACTTCAATAATGGTGCTATTGTTAATTTTGAAACTGATTTTTAGATGCCTAATTGAATTTTTATCCTGATATTGTTAGTTAATTATCCTTACTGGATGGTAAGCAGGTGAAGATTGAAAATTAGTACACACTGATTGTATGAAAATGCTTAGTTGATTATTCTATTGTGACAAGGATTTTGTTAAGTCTTGGTTAAATTAAAACAATAGAGTTTTTAAGATTTTTTTTATTTTTTTTAAAGACCCCATGGTGTAAGTGGTCCTGGTGGACCGTAGTGAGCAGATGCTCCTGCTTGTCGTTTGGTTCCAGATTGATACACGAGGGCGTGTACAAGCAGGATGGCCGTGTCGGTAATGGGACGCCAGTGCGGGTAGACCGCGCTGTCGGTAATGGGACGCCAGTGCGGCTAGACCGCGCTGTCGGTAATGGGACGCCAGTGCGGGTAGACCGCGCTCGACGGAGTCTACGACGCAGCGGTCGGCTGTAACGGGGTTCAGTCTTACGACAGCGGGCCTCGTGTTAAGTCGTTAGAAACTGTCGCGTGTCCTATACAAGTTGATTGTCAAGTTGATTGATTGTGATAAATTACGTAAACTACAGTCTTTCAGTCTTTTATTCTGCCAACACTACCCTGCGTACGCCCATCTGATAGATCGTAACTATGGCCGAGGATAACGAACGAGAATCACCCTCGCCGATATACTCATAAACTTTTCGTGTCTTTATTTTTTTTTTGACTTCATAAAGTCATATAAAGACCTGTGTTAAATTTTATATATTTATTTCTTGTAATTTGTGACCACCAGCAATTGTTTCCAGTGTCGGATGCTGGGGGGGGGGGGGTGTAATAAATATTTTTAAGTACAGTACTTACGTACGTATTAATAAAATACCTCTTTTGATTTGTATCTATTGTCATCAAATTAAATTATAAGTTCTTGACTTTACCACGACTATGTGACCCCCCTGTCGCCAAAGCTGGATCCACCCTTGATTGTTGCATTATTATATTTATACTAGCGGACCCGACAGACTTCGTCCTGTCAAAAAGATTTGTACAGTGGCAGTTTTTTGTTCCTAATTATTTTATAGATAATGTCGCATAGCCAACCAAATCGCAAAAAAAGTCTAAATGACCTATTACATTTTGTGGCTATTCAATTTTGGAACGTGACATTAAATCCTCCAACGATGTATTCTGTGCTCCAACGCACGCACGCACACTGTTTTGATAGATATGATTGAATTTCAACTATATGTAGCGTTAATAAAGCGCAAATTGACTCTTTGATGTTAGGAACACACCTTCGTTGCATAGACAACAGTGAGTGCTTGCAATATGAACTTTATACAATAACAATAAAGCTCAATTCGACTGTACGTTTTAGTTAGAAAACGTTTGCATGGGAAAATAAGAGGGCTGTTTTTAGGATTTTTCCGATAATTATTCGAATTTTCCTCATTGTAAAAACCCTCCTTGAACTTCAACGAACATTAACAAAAAAGAATTGGCCAAATTGGTCCAGGCGTTGTTGAGCTATGAGCTTACCAACACATTTTGCGATTCATTTTTATATATAAGAAGATAATAAGAATCCATGTTCTATATACTACAAAATACACGGACAGACAGACAATAAACTTAAAATATACTATTATAAATGAGAAACAACCATTCATACTTAAAAACATTTACGATTGTGTGAATTGTCCCACATGACGATAAGTGTGAAGTAAGTAGGAAAAAATCTACCATCTGTGCAGACAAAGTCGCGATTACCAGCTAGTGTTGAATAAAAATCAAATAAATAAACCAAAAATCCAAATATCAAAATCCAGCTATCGATTACCAAGAACCAGTGCGTATCACCATAAGAAGTACCGCTTCGCCCCACACGGTTGCTGATAAGATAAGACGACCGATTGTATTATTGAGCGGGGTTTATGGCCGTCCTACAGATTGCCAGTCGCCTTGTTCAGTTCCCTAGCTTTAGTAGCGTTTTTACACAAATATATGTAATCGTAAATAAAAGCATCTTTAATATTTTCATTTGTTGTTAAAATGGGTAAAAAATTAGTCGCAGTGCTATAAAAATATAGTTTACTAGCTTTTGCCCGCGACTTCGTTCGCGTGGACTTCAGGTTCGTCCCAATGGTTATTGTGGGTTATTCCTAAGAGATAAACATATACCATCACGGACTTTTTTGTAGACCTTTTTAAGTTGTACAATACTGTAGTAAATTGTTTTAATCTATCTTGTAGGATTCAGTCAGCGTTTGCAATGTAAGCGCAAAAAATGTGTTTTTTTTACGACCTCATATTAGAAACCTCAAAACTTGTAGCCTATGTGTTATTCTGATGTATAAGCTATATTACTGTAAAGTTTTATTCAAATCCATTTAGTAGTTTTTACGTGAAAGAGTAACAAACATCCATACATCCATACTTACAAACTTTCGCCTTTATAATAGTAGTAGGATTTTATACGATTTTTCACAACATATGGAATGCTGTTCCCATCTTTGGGCAGGGGCTCCCCAGTACCAGCTTCTCCCTCTGGACCCCATCCAACTGAGGGCGACTCGAATCGTCGACTGCCCGGATATTTCAAGTCGGCTGGACTCCTTGGCGCTGCGTAGAGATGAAGCTTCGCTATGTATCCTCTATTATATTACGGGGAGTGCTCCGAGGAATGGTTCGGATTAATTCCTGCTGCTAGTTTCCGTCAGCGTTCTACTCGACACAACATTCATCCTCATCATCTAGACGCTTGGCAGTCCACCACAGTACGTTTTTCCAGAATTTTTCTGCCACGCACTACTTAACTGTGGAATGAGTTGTCGCCTGCAGTATTTCCGAACCGATGCGATATCGAAGCCTTCAAAAAAAATAGCATACTCGTCAGTGATGCCATATCTACCAACTTTTTGGTAGATCTACCAATTTTTACTTCAGTCTACCTATCTATCTACCTTTTTTTTTTTTTTTTTTTTGTTTCCCTGAGGAAAATGCATTAAATTGCATACCCCGGCTGTGGCGAGCCGGGGTTATGTGGGGCTCTCCTCCCCAGAAGGGGGAGGCCTACCCACTAAAAACCTCAGGGATGGCCTTCCTCAGGCATGTAGGGAGCCCCCGGGAACAGAAAGCTTCTTCCGGGAACCCCCAGCCTCCGCTCCCCCGTCGACACAGGGGAGCCCTCCTCGGGGGAGACTTACTACCTCCCCCGGTCTCCTCCACCGACGACGCCCCCCGGCCACGGAAGGGGCGTGGTCCATCCCGGGTCGCCGTAGCGGTCGCGACTCGCCCGCCGGCGACCCGCGGCGGCGCCGCAGCTGTGCTACTGAGCCCGGCGCCGCCTCCTTCGAGCGGGATCGGCCATCTCCCGACCCTTCTGGAGCATCACTGCTTCACAGAAGGAGGCCACAGCCCTCCAGCCTCCCTCGTCCGCCAGCATTGCCGCAATCAATGCCGGCGGAGACAGATCTCGCCCGATCTCTGCGACCAAGACTCGGCGCTCGGAGGCCCACGCGGGGCACTCCGCCAGCGTGTGCTGGGCCGAGTCAAGGTCGGATGCACAGTGGTGGCAATGTGTCGATCCCTCCCGTCCTATTCGACACAGATACTCACCGAAGCAGCCGTGCCCGGTGAGTATCTGAGTCAATCGGTAGGTGACCTCCTCCTTCCCGTGGAGCCAAGTTTCGAGGTGCGGGAGAACGGCACCGACGGCCCGCTGGCGCGCGCAGATCCGTAATTCGAGCTGCGCACGCCAGGCCGCCACAATCCGTCGGTGCCACTCCCGCTTAGGCACTTCGCGCGCGGGTTCCAGGGCGCTCCCCCCATCGCTCCCCCGGTCGACACGACCTATCTACTACCCTAGACCTAAAATCCACCTATTTTTTTAATTTTCACATATCACCACTTTCATATTTAATATTTCCATGTTTCCGTCATGTTGCGTCTATAAACCGACATTATTTATTATTTGTTTTGTCTGTGGCCCAATTCCGGTTAGTTGTGTAAATAGACTTGTTCTCTTCTTACTACTTAGTAGTCTTGTGCTTAATAGTTCACGACTAAGATCACTCAGATCAGTTCACCGCTCCTAAGCGAACTAGTTCTCTCTATTAGTTCGTCAGCTCCCGACTCCCAGTTGGAATGCATCGCATAAGTACTAGGAAGGCACTGGCTGGCAGCCAAATTGCTCCCTACTTCAATGTTGCGACAACTCAGAAAACATACCATAAAAAACATACGAGTACAAATGAGTCACGCAATGCCCATGTGCAGTGAGTGAGTGAAGCGTCTTTAGTTCGGTCTTCACCATAGACTATACATATAAACGTCTTCACGATCCTTGTACTTTGGTTATGAAATACGAACTAAGGAACTAAGGACTTGGAAATGACGTGAACTAGTTCGCATATTTTGTCTGTGGGAGCGCTCTTATGAACTAGTTCGTTCGCGAACTACACAAGCCAATTACTTAGTCTGTGGTAAATATTACTTAACCTTTGATTCGATTGTTACGCTTGTTGTGTTGCGAAATTAATGATTTTTTTTTCTAAATTAAGATGGTAGACCAATTTTGCATTTTACATTCTACCAACTTCTACCAACATTTGGCACATAATCTACCAATTTTCGACAATTTGAGTTGGCAACACTGATACTCGTACTCATATTCATATTTAAAAGGCTGTCAACGCATCTGTGCCTCCTCTGGTGTTGCGGGTGTCCATGGGCAACGGTTATCGCTTACCATCAGGTGATCTGTTTGCTTGTTTGCTACCCTACTCTATAAAAAAAAAATAACTATATTTGAATAACTGAAGGACGAGAATTATATAGCTAATATAAAGTTTAAAGACAAGAAGTGTTCTTACTAAATTATTTCATTATTTTCCTGAAAGCATTAGAGGTCGGACAGTGAAAATAGTGAGTACTAACTATTATATTTATTCTATGAATTTGACATATTGGTGCGTTTTATTTTTTTATTTATTTCATGTAAGTCGGGGCTGATGTGCATCATTGCGACCTATTGAGATCTATTGTGACCAGCCTCCTATGTAGGTTCTATGTAGGCCCTACAGTAGCGCCCTTAACTGAGCACTGACCAAGAAAGATAGGATGTTCCCAGTTCGGATTGTTTTTATTTCATCTGGGTCAAGGATGTGTTTCCCCAGGTGTCTGTTTCTTTTGTGAATCAGCGGTTCACAGTAGCACAAGAGGTGTATTGGTGTTTCACGCTCTTGTAAATTTGTGCGTTGTGCGTGCGGCGTTTAAAATTAAATAACTTGTGATTCATCAAACTTACTGTGTAAATCATTTGTAATGGATACCCAGAACGGTATTTTTAAAAACACTAATGATATTTCCACGGCGTTATATATTTCTACAATTTATTTGAAAAACTTAATTTGCTCGTGGACTTCTTCATTTCGTGAGACAAAACATTCCAGAGAAGAATGGATCAAACAAAAAAGGAAGCGTGCATATGTACAAGGGAAAAGTATTTAAATAAATTACTCAAAGAAATATTTATAGTTTTCACTAAATGCATTAAAATATGGCCTTCTTATTTTAATCGTATTATTATTTAAACTTGTAAAGGATGTTGTGCTCGGACTCTTTATCTGAGGTCGGCTTCTAATTAACGACTAAAAATACAAAGAGAAAATAATAGTCATTGCCGGTTTTTTTGACGTGACAACGTCTATTAAATTGGTACGGCGTGGAGTCATTCTCGAAAACACCGTAACGGCCGAATCTGACGCCACACGGAGCCACGCACATTACTCATAATAATTAATTTATGTATAACTTCAGAAGCAGAAAATTTAAACAAACTATTAAATAAAAATATAAATGTTATACATTACTTTATTTTAAATAATTTCATTGCACCCAGAAAAAATACCATGTAATAGACGTTGTCACGTTCAAATATCGGCAGTAGACGGAGTTCTACAGACAACCAATTTTTTTCTGGTTCTTTCCAATACAAGGTCTCCCGCCGTAGACTTGTGAACCAATGGCGTAACATCTTTGACGTGTAAAAGTCCTATTTTGAAGATTGATTTTGATTCCTTAAATATAATTATTACCTATTTTTTCACGTTTATTTTAACGATATCTGGAAAAGAAATCTTTTAATGGTTCCTTGGCTTTTTATCTTAAATCAAGATTCATAAGTAGAGATCGGATAATCGGATGCATATTTACCTAAAGTTAGTTTAAGACAAAGTATGGAAACGGCTTGTTATTGTTTTGTTAAATAAAAATCCCGGGATTGCGGAATTGGATAGCCGGATGTTCATTTATTTACCTAATTTAGTTTTTGACAAAGTATGGAACTGTCTTTTTATTTTATTTCCATAAATAAAAATCCCGGAATTCCGATACTGCAGAACATTTTGGTAATGCAAAACTAGTCGGTAATATGAGATACTAGACCATACTTACGCCCGGGCACCATTTCTGTTTTTTATTCAATTATTTAATTGATTATTGTTTTAGTCAAACTAGCTCACTACTTTCGTATAACACTCTTCATGTAATAAATCGTACATTCATAAATCGCACGGGGAACTGAAACTAAACTTCATGTAAATACGTATGCATAGTTGTATAAATGAACCCGGAGTCTCGGTCTTTTGAAAATAAATACCACGTGCTAATTTAGTAATTTTCAAACAGTATCACTACGTTAAATTTGCAGTCCCGTATTGTCCCGGAATTTTTATTTAACAAAATGTATTTTAAAAAGTCGCTTCCATAATTTGTGAGCCAAAAATTAACTTTAGGTAAATATGCATCCGATTATCCGATCTCTATTCATAAGATATATCCAAACATTGACATATACATCGTTCGTATAAGAAACAGTTGTTTTAACTGTAACTATATTGTCACCCATCCCATCGCTAGCCATAGCTTCCATTGCTGCACTTTATCAATTGCAACGCCGAGTACGTGAGTGACAAGCCTTAATCGCGTGTAATCCGTGATCACCAGCCTAATACCGTGTCGCGGCTGTGACTGCCACTGCTGTAGTGAGGAGCGGTGTCCCTTACATCCTATTAGGAGTACATGCTTTTGGGAATTGCCTGACCATAGTCAACAGGAAGTCAGTAAACGTAACAGGAAGTCAGTTAACTAACGATTAAAAATGTAGGTCACGGACAGGTGTTTGGTTGCCTCACGATTTGTCTACGTACATTGATCAAAAAATCAAAATCAAAATAATCTTTATTCAACATAGACCTTTACAGGCACTTATTGACTTCAACAGACAAAACCAAAAAAAAGCTTAAAAAGCGTACGAACAAGGAAAAAAAAATATTGACTCGACACCTGTTCGGAAATTGGGAGAGCCTTCTCGAGAAGAACAGGCAAGAAACTCTGAAGGTCTATTTTTTATCTCCTCTTTTCAATGTTAATAATTATAATAATATAATATAAAAATACAATATAGTATAAGATACAATCATATCTAATACGATTACAGTCGTATGTATGTTTACATACACATATAAAAATAATAAGATAGATAGTTTTGTAGGTTTTGCAAATATGCTACGAATCTCACAACATTAGTGTTAACATTAGGTAGTTACCCTTATTATATTTATTTTTAAAAATGTAAAAAAATATTAAAGTTATTCTGGGAGTTGCAGACATGCTACGAATCTCACAGAAACCACATATTGCGATTGCAGTCTGCTTATTTGTCAATATATCATAAAAGTAAATATTTCTTACACTTAAACCAATTAGCCTACCAAATTAAGTTCTGTAAGGCTTGTGTTATGGGATCTAGGGTAACGGATAGACATACATATATTATACACTAGCTGACCCGCGCCCACTTCGTTGGGTATAATATTAATAATCCTCGAAGCGAGCACGAAAGCGAACTGAATTAAACCCGAAGCCATCGCGCGCCGTCCGCTGATGATGATGATGATGATGATGCTTATGATGATGATGATGATGATGATGATGATGATGATGACACTCAGCAATAATGTGGCTTTCTATTGGTGAAAGAATTTTAAAATCGATGATGATGATGATGATGATGATGATGATGATGACATTCCGCAATAATGTGGCTTTCTATTGGTGAAAGAATTTTAAAATCGGTTCAGTAGATCCCGAGATTACCCCTTACAATTTAACAAATATACAAATATACAAACACACAAACTTTACCTCTTTATAATATTAGTATAGATATATAACTAAATTGGAACACAAAAAATATTAACAACCTTGACTAAGGTACAATTGCTCGCATGCGGTACACAAACATCTGACCTCACCGGGACTCGAACCTGGAACCTCTGAGATGGCGACACCTCCTCATCTATGGAAGTCGTCAAAAAATATTCAATATCCTTCTTCTTCTTTCTCTTGACCTGTTCCAAATTTTATTTGGAATCAGCATGTCTTCCCTCTATCACTTGCCATTTTGACACTCTCATCTTCAACATATTATCATTCACACAGTCCAACCATCATGTCTTCGGTACTTTCATGCCGATAACTTTTCTAATAACTATAAGAACTTGCTTCACATTATTAAAAACACGGTGTATACCATAAAGACTTTTATTAGAAACTAGCGACCCGCCCCGACTTCGCACGGGTGCAGTGAAAAAATGGTTATGGTGGGTTATCCCTAAGAGATAGACATATACCATCGCGGACTTTTTTGTGGATTTTTGTAAGTTGTACAATACTGTAGTACATTATTTTGGTCTATCTCGTAGGGTTCAGCCAGCGTTTGCAATATAAGCGCAAAAAAACGTGCTTATTTACGACATCACATTAGAAACCTTTAAATTTATCAGTGTTTCTCTACTATATTATGCATTTATTATACATACAAACTTCCTTAAGAATCACTCTATCTATTAAAAAACCGCGTCAAAATCCGTTGCGTATTTTAAAGATCTAAGCATACATACGGACATACAGCGAAAGCGACTTTGTTTTATACTATGTATTGATTGATTATCCACACTTATATGCTATAGTTCGTCACACTTTTAACTTTGTAGGTGTTACCACAAGAGCGCCAAACTGACTACATGGCGGCCTGCATTTATATTTACACCTCGGTTACTCTATAGTTGTGCGCGATTGGTATACCTTCACACATTTGGATAGCAGTTACGATTAGAAAAAAGATACTGCAGCGTGAAAATAACACAGAGACAGCTTTAACAGACAATAAGTACGTTTATCCAATTTTCAAGCTTTAACGGCGCGCCGTCCAGTCTATATTTTAAGATACGTTTTTGACATTCCAGTTTTCTTCCCTTTTGGTTGACGATAAAGTTCCACGATTGTTTTAGCGTTTTTGCGGAGTTCACACAAAACCAACGAATAGATTTCACTATAATCCACAGATTTTTTAATTTTAAAACGGTAACGAGGTGCAGCGATCAACGACGCGACGTCCTTTCAACCTGACAACCTTGAAACGCTGCTTGAAACTGTTCAAAGAATATCTTCACGTGCAGTACAAAATTAACGAATAGGAAATAGAAGCGCGAAATCGTCTTATGATTTGAATTTAATTGGTTACTAACGTTTACGAAACACTAGTGATAGTCTGTTTAATACTTTCTTGTTTCTAAAACATTTACAGACATAGGACATAAATATCTATGTTATCTTAAATTGTGATTAGTATTTTACTTTATGTGAATACATTATATAGTACGATATTACAAATATCAATTTAATTGAAACATTATGAGTAACTTCCTATAAAAACTATACAGGGTGTATTTTTGAAACGGGGCAGTAAGGGCAAGTACCTTAACCGTTGCAGTTGCAGCAAAACGTTCTTAGAAGACCTTCCCTAACTTTTTGACATATTTTGAACTGCATTCACAGATTTTGTAAAAAAACTTACAGTTGGCAAAAAAAAATGCAAAAAGTCCAAAAATTTTTTTATTTAATAAACCAGTTTCTGAAATGTTTAAATGATTTTTTTTATTTAAAAAAGTTCAAAATTTTACCTGACCTATGAGTTTCGAGTTGATTTATCATATTTCCGTACGAAAACGTATGGGAAACGTTTTTGGCGATTTCTCTGTCTTCTAGTACTGAAAGCTAAAATGGTCCCATAGAGGTTTTTGATCCCCACATAAAATAGAATCGATTGGCATAAAAAAAATTTTGGACTTTTTGCATTTTTTTTGCCAACTGTAAGTTTTTTACAAAATCTGTGAAAGCAGTTCAAAATATGTCAAAAAGTTAGGGAAGGTCTTCTAAGAACGTTTTGCTGTAACTGCAACGGTTAAGGTACTTGCCGTTACTGCCTCGTTTCAAAAATACACCCTGTATACTGATTTTATGGCTTGGCTACTAGCACTTTTGAGCCACAACAAACACTGATTGAGAACACTTTTACAGATTAGTTATATATTAAACAACTGATTATCTACGTGTATAATTATACATATCTAATCTAACATGATCGCCCTCTCTTCTTAATAAGTGACCTACCAGAAAAGTCTAGTCTGTAGTATGTAAGATAAATAAGCTCATATATTTTTCTACATTTTTTTCGAAACATGTTTCTATAGTTCTGTGACATTTCTTTCTCTTCTATTATTATTTTCTCGGAATTAACATTCACAAGTCTCGCTTGAGTTTAACTTATGTGTGGGAATAACATACTGATCTGACTTGACAGTGCGATGGTCGGGCAAGTCACGTACAGAATGTCGATACAAATTCCCACCAGCTAGCGACTACGTGACAAGAACCTCACAATATATCGATGACAGACCTCGCGCTCTACAACTAGCGGCGATGACATTAGCATGTCACTAACGATGTCAGAATGTTAGAAGGTTTCAATGCAATGTATTGCATGACTTTACAGAAGAACATTGTCTTTTAATCCATACTATATTACTAGCTAACCCGTGCCCACTTCGTTGGGCATAATACTAATATCCCCGAAGCGAGCACGAACGCGAACCGAATTAAACCCGAAGCCATCGCGCTCCGTACGCTACCCGTTTTTTCACCCATTTACTTTGCAAAACGGACTACCACGTAAAAGCCTTTTTATTTTTCGGATTTTAATATAACCTATGACACTCAGCAACATTGTGTCTTTCTATTGGTGAAAAAAAATTTAAAATCGGTTCAGTAGACCCCGAGATTACCCTTTACAATTTACAAACACACAAACTTTACTTCTTTATAATATTAGTATAGATAAATGAGAAGTGTGTCTGTCTGTTTCTCCGTCTTTCACGGCAAAACGGAGCAACGAATTTACGTGGAGATAGTTTATCCCGGAAAAATCGTGAGATCCCACGGGATGCGCAATAAAGGCTTTGCTCAAAAACTACTGCACAGATTTTCATGCGGTTTTCATCAATAGATAGAGTGATTCTTGAGCGAGGTTTTGCGGTATTTTCGGAAAAACGGATAGTCCCACGGGAAGCGCGATAACACCTTCGCGCCATAAACCGACTTTCGCGCATATGTAGCCATGGGCAAAAGCACTCTTAACCCTCTATAGACCCAATCCCGAAATCCACGCGGGTGAAGCCGCGGGCAGGAAGCTAGTAATTAATAATTACGTTAAATAAGCCGTAGCACTGTAGCTACTGATAATCGTAGCTACTGAGGGGGAAAGCTACAATGGTTTCTATGAAATTAGTAGGAAATATGCAATAAATTTAAACACTTACACCAATTAGCGTAGCCCCAAATCCAAACTAAGCTCTGTAAGGCTTGTGTTATGGGATCTAGGGTAACGGATAGACATACAAATAATATACGTATATAGATAGATATTTTTCATACAAATATATTAACAACCATGACTAAGGACACAAACATCTGCCCCCACCTGGATTCGAACCCGGGACAGAGCGCGACGGGTCAGAGCAAAGACTTCGCCAACTTAAGGCATTAGGTGTAATTTACAGTACCCAAAATCAAAAATTGTATTCTTCAAATAGGATTTTTACAATCGCTATTGCAAATCCAAGACGCTACGCCATTGTGGGAGGTCTTGTACTGTAAAGAACCGGCAAAGGCTATTTTTTATGCCTATATTTTTACAGTCGTCAATTATAAATTGGCCTCAGATAAATAGTCTGAACGAAACTTCCTTTACACGTTTAAACAATTTCACATTATATCTGTAAAAACTATAGCTTCATTGTGTTATTAACAAAATATTTGGCAACGTAACTATAGAATTATTAAAATTAAACCCAGGCATTGTTATCATTTAAGAAATCCTTATATATATTTTGATAATTGAATTAAATCTGTGCGAAGGCAAATCGGTAACACTGTGGAAGTTTGTTGTAAAAAGCTATGTATTTATTTCTCCTTAAAAGAGACTATAGTTTTTGCAGCCTGTACATTGAAACGGCAAGCTTATTTCTATTTTTCGTGTTTAATTTGAGAATTCGACTTTTTTTGTCGAAATTACTAATAATAATAATAATAAACTCTTTATTACACACAAAATAAATGCAAGAAATAAAGTAAACAAACAAAGACAATTATGAGCAAACGGCGGCCTTATTGCTAAAAGCAATCTCTTCCAGGCAACCTTAGATAAGAGAAAAACGAAAACAAACTAGGAATTTTGGGAATAGGTGCAATTATTGTGAAACTAAATAAAGTAAAATTACGTTAAGAATTTAAGGACAGGAAATGGATACGGACTTGGTTCTTAAAGGACTCTAACGTTTGCGCTCTCTTAAATACTCTCAGGGAGAGAATGCCAAAGTCGAACGGCATAAGAGGGAAAAGAGTAAGAGAGAAAATCAGTACTGCAAGAAGGGATATCAAGAGTCAAGTTAAAATTCGCTCGTAAAACGCGACTGGAGGAAGAGGACCGAAAAGAGAACAAAGACTTAAGGTATGCTGGAGATGTAGGAAGAAACAAGATATTGTAAAGAAGAGATAAAATATGCAAATCTCTGCGCTGCCGAATAGGAAGCCATTGAAGTTTGGAGCGATGGTAAGAAACATGGTCAAATTTACGCAGATTGCAAACAAACCTGATGGCCACATTCTGCAGACGCTCAAGCTTGTCAAGTGATTCCTCCGACAGACCCACCCAGGCAGCGTCAGCGTAGTCAATTAAATTACTATAATTGTTATATATATATATTGACTTGTCAAGATCTATATACTAATTAATTTAAATAAATCTACTGTCTATTTTCTATCAGAAATTCTATTACTCTATACTTCTAATGAAACTTTACATAAATATAAGCTATATTATTGTAAAGTTTAATTAAAATCCATTCAGTAGTTTTTACGTGAATGAGTAACAAACATAAATCCATACAAACTTTCGCGTTTGTAAGTGGGGTTTTTTTTTTATAGCATAGGGCAGCAAACGTGCAAACGGATCACCTGATGGCATGCGATAATTGTTGCCCATGGACACCCTCAACACCAGAGGAGTCACAGATGCGTTGCCGGCCTTTTGAAAGGGAATAAGGGGGGAAGGGAGGGGTTGGGCTTCCGGTACCCTCACTCACTCGGCGAAACACAGCACAAGCGCTATTTTACGCCGGTTTTCTGTGAGGCCGTGGTATCACTCCTGTCGAGCCGGCCCAGTTCGTGCCGAAGCATGGCTCTCCCACGGTAATACGATATATGTAGTTCAGTAAATAAATATTGAAACAGTATTAATTGAGAATAAGGTATCACTTACTTAAAAGTGTTTCCAGATAGTGCTCACGAACCACTCTCCTAAATACGCATTTATTTATTTATTTATTTATCAGAAACACAAACAGATGGTTATCAATACATATAAAATAAGGTATACAGCAGTTTTGTACAAGATACCATCCTAAAGTAGTGTTTACAGCACGACAAAAGAAACACAGCTTACTAACAAACTCTTAACAAGAGTTCACACAATTATCAAAATAGTAATACTATACACACTATATAAAAGTAATAAACAACAATATATACAAATATACATACCAAGACCAAAACAAGAACAGGACAAGGCACAGCCGCGAAGGACCGCAGCAAGACCCATCATTCACTTGTAGACGCCCGGATGTAGTTTATATTGGGCACTTGTGTGCAAAATATTAATTGGATTATTTTGACGTCAATAAGTGCCTGTAAAGGTCTATGTTGAATAAAGATTATTTTGATTTGATTTGATTCCATAGGAGAATCGCAGTGAATAGGAACAGCAATTTGGACGATTCAAAAGAGTTTTCTGTAAAGTCATTTATGTTATGTTAAGTTAGTGCGGTAGACTGGAGTTTTCAGCGTGAGGTTACCTGATGAACGAAAATTATGTAATATCTTCTATCTATCTTATGATGATGAAATGTAAGCAAGTCTCAACTAACGCAAGAAAAGGAACGTACAACCACAGATAAAGCAAACGTATCCTCGGCGTTTAATTAAATAACCAATCGGCAGGCAGACATCGATGGCGCGAAGATTTTTCCTTTGCAATTCCATGAACACAATTATCAGAATTACGCTCTGTAAATATTTGATCGGGCGGCCTGCGGGATGTTGTGGAGCCTTTTTGAGTACTCACACACAGCTCTCCAAGCTGCTCTCCAAGTCTACAAACTCACCTAGGTACTGTGATACATCTTCAATTATCTGTCTTACTTTTCTTTAGGCAAGCTAATCGCTAGGTCGCTAGTCGCTAGCTAGTACTAGCAATGCTGGCGAATGAGGGAGGTTGGAGGGCTGTGGCCTATTTTGTGATGTGGTGATGGCCTGGGCTAAGGTGCCGCCGCGGTCCGCTGATAGGCGCGACGAAGCTCGCATCGTAGGAGAATAGAGGGGGGAGGCTGTAAGACTGGTCATCCTCCCCCCCCCCCCTCCAAGAAGAGCTCCTCTAGTGCACCCATAAATATAATCCTCAGATGGGGTCCTCAGATGTGACACTTAATCCTGAAGGTCTCGTACAACATCTGAGGACGGCCATCGCTGAGGTTTTAGTGGGTAGGCCTCCCTCTCCTGGGGAGGAGAGCTCCACATAACCGCCGGCTCTCCACAGCCAGGGTATAGGTATCTATAACTCGCTACGTCAAACGCAGAAGGTTTCTCACTTGAATCGGATACATTCGCCGTGGATACCGAAAGAGATGAACAGATGAAACTGTAAAGAGATCTTCGACGATGAAATAACAAGAGAATCGAGATAAAATCTACTACAACGATTTAAATGGTAAACACATGATATGTAGATTTCAAAATCTTTACTAATATTATAGATACGATCTGTCTGTCTGTTTGTTGCGTTTTCACGATAATACTACTGACTTCTTACTCCTTTTTTCTTCATCCAGTCTCTATTGCCCGTTATATCTAGGCTTACTTCAACCAAACTTTCAATCTCCTTTATCTCCATCCAAATTAATGTATACTCTTATTGTGAAGTCATCATTAATTCCTAGAAGCTTCTCATAATATTGAAGCTCCAAAATTTTAAGGAGTTATAAAGATAAAATATTTAAATTAGAATTGTTAAGAATATTATGTGATTATTTAAACAATAACATCTAATCATATGTATATATAGAATATTAATTGGTTAAATGTTTGTTTTTATATATTTAATTTAATTTGTTTTGTTTTAATTAAAAAAAATGATCTTCTGTGATTTTTGTTCATCTCGAGAGAGCTTTGCCAATACGTGAATAGATGACACAATCAGCTTGCATTGACGTGAATCTCTGCAAAAGCCTATGTTAAATATTTTGTGGCGCAAACATTAAGTTAGTTTAATCAAGTATTTTCACTCACGATCGTCACATCCTTTGACATCCCGATCCCATTCCCGTACTTACCTTAGGTTCTGGATGTTTCGCAAGATGGCGTGAGCATCAGTGTTGCAATATGTTTGAAACCGCACGCATCAACCGCAGATTAATTATCGGATATATAAGATATATATCAGATATATAAAACAGTAAAGTGATCGGGCCCAGTGATTGTAGACATAGATTTAGCGATCTAGCTGATCACAGTTCTCACATTCACCAGTATTTGAAAACACTTTTTCCTTTAGTGTTCTTGTCTATCGGTAGAATATATGTCAATGGAGGTTATCAATTTGATCCGTATCCGTGTTACTTATAAAAATTCACTATAACATGGTTATTCCATACTTATACTAGATATAGTTAAATCAAGTATAAGCTCAGTATAAACTCAAAATATTTTTTAACTCATAAACTCAGTGTAACGTCGTTATAACTACTACGCGGCTATATCGGATGCACAAAATGGCAACGTTGTAATCCAAAGACAAACCTATGAAAAAGCGTAAAAAAGTTGCATTTGTCTATGATTGCCTCTGTCACTACACTGTCATTGCTGTCAGCTGTCACTTTGACGTTGATGTTTACGACTACCATTATTCGTTGGTGCTGCATGGAATTGTAATCCAAGGCCGTTAAACTTTAATTAAAAAAAAAATATATTCGTTGGTGTTTGTTTGAGGCGGAATTTTTCTGTTTCTTAATAGGTGTTAAGATTAAGATTTTAATTTAATACTAAGCTGTATAAAACCTTAATAATCATATTGTGAAAAACTGTTCCTAAGCTCGTGTGCCAATAAACAGTCATCATTGCCGTAAGGTAGTATTATTTATGACTCATCAAGCAAGCCCAACCCCTTGCTTCCAAATTTACAATAGGTATTATACATACTTTAGCATATTACCTACTAAAACGTAGGTAGAATACCTCTATGTCAGATAAATTTGAGGAAAAGATAGTATTGCATTTTACTTAGTTGCGGCTCCAGTATCTTAGAGCAATTAATATTTGAAGAATAGAAAAGAAACCACCACTACGTTGATCCACTGCTATAGCACTACCAAACAGTCGGTCGCCGTCGGTAAAAACAAGACGCCGTCTTTGGAAAAACGATATTTCAAGCGGAACTCTTCATCACTCTTTATAAATAAAAAGGATCTTCTCTTGCTTTATTTTTTTTTTGTTTTTCTTGTAGTCTGCCGCAATATATGTATGTATGTAAAACGTTTATTCACCAAAACAATACAAACTAAGATATTAATAATTCTGCCAAACTGCGTGACAGTTTATTGGCAGATGTTACTCTCACTTCCTTAAAATATGAATAAAGTTTTAACAGCATTAAAAACATCACAATAAGTAACGGTGATAAGTTAAACATAAGCAAAAAAAGAAGCCATACTTAAAGGGTTAAAACTTACAAACAAAAACAATAAGAGGTAATGACATCCTATCATTTACAGTATTATACATAAGCACACCTGTATATGCACACAATATTATACACGCGCCTGCATGCATGTGCACATGACATACACATCCAAACATATGATGTATGTTTGCGTGCATGCATGCATGTATATACATACATATACCCAAACATACACCATACACAATCTGTAGGTATCCATTAAGATTAGTAAATAGGTATTTAATAATTCCCTTGTAATACATATTATTATCAGCTGAGCAACACTGTAGAAATACACCGCGTTGCGTCACAACAATATGGAACAGTCAGTTAATTTATATGTGTGTTAAACAGAAACGTCCCTAACCCTATTATTTGTACATTTATATGCATACCTCCTATTTTGACAAATGTTTTATTTAATGTAATGAAGCTTAAGTTGTTTAACTCTTATTCGAATTATATTAAATATTCTTTTATAATAAAATTTTATAACAATTAAACTTTGTTTCTTATCTTGACTTACAGTTATGCAATCAACGCTACCTAAATAAGGCAATTACATATAACACATACATCCATATTATTCAGCTGTAGAAACATTATGAATAGTAAATAGGTATTTAATTATTCCCTTGTAGTACATATTATTATCAGCTGAGCAACACTGTAGAAATACACACCATTGTGTCATCACAATATGGTACAGTCAGTTAATTTATATAAGTGTATAAACAGAAACGCCCATAACTTTATTATTTGTACATTTATTTGCATACTTCCTATATTGAAAAATGTTTTATTTAACGTAATATCTATTATATTATTAACATCTTCAACTTCATGTACCGATCTAAGAGCCATGTTGATGTTTATTATTTGCTTTCTTGAAAGTTATAACTCGTTTGTTTATAATTAACAACAAATTTTAATGTGTATTATAAAACCGAAAGTGAGGTTATCTACGAATTGCAAGCAAATGTCACTGTTATACTGAACTTAAACTAGGGTGGTGGTTGGAATAACGATGAAATAACTTTTGTTAGAACTTTATACCCACGTTATACCAGATTTAAGTTACACTGAGTTTATTAGTTGACATTTTGCTTATTTCGACTTTACACTCGATATAAATTTTATTCTTTGTTTATAAGTAACACAGTATGTATGTAATATTTCCAGAACTGCTCAGCTTTCGTATATGTTAGCCTGTATATATATAATCTGGACAAATCTGCCAAATTTCAAAAGTGTATGTATGTATGTTTTTATGTTTGTGTTCGCATATCTACGGAACTACAAGCTCGATCTAAGTCATTCTTTTTTTGTTTTACTAGGTATTGTTCAACTTAGGGAACGTGCTTTTTGAGATAAGCATTTTTGATTTAGAATGAATATAAAAGAACTAAAAAATAAAAAGTAAAAAAAAATATGTATATAATATTGTTACGCCGGTGGCTTAGTAAAACTTCAAAAGTGATTTTATGTGACTTAGAAACGTTCTCAGCAGGCTGAAACGTCGTTTCAGGCCGTTTCAGAAGTAGCTCTTCCACATACTAAAAAATCTAAATTACACCAAAGCTACAGTAGTTTTCAGGCGCCTGAAACATGTTTTCAGTACGTTTCAGAAACATGTTTTCTACCCTCTATCCAACGCCGCAATAACCTGAAAACCCATTTTCAGGCGTTTTCAGGACCCCTTATGAGCCATTAAGCCTACTTCAGTAAAAGGACATAAATTTCAATAGGAGTGAAAGAGATAGCAATAGTAGAAAGAGACAGATATAGTTGGAACATTCGAGAAGTATTAGAATGAGAAAACATCATTAGAAAGAGATAGACAAACTCAGAATATTCGAGAAAGATAGTACGGGAATATTCGAGTATTGTGTGACAAAGATAGCACAAGGAAGAGACAGTTATATTCGAAACGTCTCGAACGCGCGACGTCATTCCTACGCGCTTATGTATTGGACTACACATTCGAGTGTGTCCGCGAATGTTCTGGCAAGAGTGGCAAGTACCTTAGGGGACTATATAAGGCTGTGTCCGGCCGCCGGGAGGAGAGTATTGTTTTGCGATACAGTGCGAAAACATCGAAGTGATTTTGGAGAACTAAGAAGCGACTTTCAGTGCTTTCAGTGAAGTTAGTGTACTAATTAATAAAAGTTCAGTGTTTTGGTAGACCGCCGTTTAATTTACAGACCCCAGCTCGTAACAATATGCCTGCCCGAATTATAGGAAAGTAAGAGTGATGAAAGGCACACTCTCTGAATGACTGACTGATGAAAGACAGACTTCAAAAAATACCTAGTTGGTATATCAAAGTTAGTTTATTTAAGACAGAACTTATCGTATTTATTTTTTACTTTTTTATTCCTCTAAACATACGTAGGTAAGTTAGTTGCGTACAATTTTGAAGTCAGTTTTATTTTTTTTTTAATATATTTTTTAAGTTTTATATCACCTAGTCTGTGGCTTATTGCCTTATATGTGTACTGCTCTAGTTATATGCCGCTTATCTTCTACACACGTACCCAACAATATAATCTGATCTGCTATTTTGTATGAGGAATATGTATGAATAATCGATTGTTTCTGTTTTGTGTGTCAAATAAATAAATAATAATATATAAAAGTTCTATATCGAAAGCAACGCAAAGATTACCACTGAGAGACATATTAGACGCGAAATAAACAAATTCCTCCACAAACTGGAAGGCTGTGTGTTCGAAAAGCTATTCGGCGTTAACAAGGGGAGATTATTCATCATGTTACATTTACTCTCCCAACAATGTCAAGATTAAATCACCGTGAGGTGGAACTTTCCTTTTCGAGATCATAACGAAATAGGCTTAACTTGAAATAAAAGATAACGTTTTCACAACCACCATTTTCTTACGAAAGCCTCGCCTGAATCAATAAGCTAACAAATTATGAGAATAACTTAACTACTCCGAGTCTTCGTAGAGGCATAAGAAATGTCTCGTCTCCGCTTTTATGATACTCAGTTTAATATATAATTTGTTGCCATAATTCGACCACCATAGTCCATTAGTACGCGTACAAGGTATCGCCATCTGTGATGTCCCGGGATCGAGTCCCGATAGGGGCAGATGTTTGTGTGATGAATGCAAGCATTTATGCCTTAATCATGGTTGTTAATATACATGACTAGCGACCCGCCCCGGCTTCGCACGGGTGCAGTGAAAAAATGGTTATGGTGGGTTATCCCTAAGAGATAGCGTATACCATCGCGGACTTTTTTGTGGATTTTTGTAAGTTGTACAATACTGTAGTACATTATTTTGGTCTATCTCGTAGGGTTCAGCCAGCGTTTGCAATATAAGCGCAAAAAAACGTGCTTATTTACGACATCACATTAGAAACCTTTAAATTTATCAGTGTTTCTCTACTATATTATGCATTTATTATACATACAAACCTTCCTTAAGAATCACTCTATCTATTAAAAAAACCGCGTCAAAATCCGTTGCGCAGTTTTAAAGATCTAAGCATACATACGGACATACAGCGAAAGCGACTTTGTTTTATACTATGTATTGATTATCTATTATATTTGTATGTATATCCGTTACCCTAGATCCCATAACCCAAGCCTTACAGAGCTTACCTTGGGCTAGGGTAATTGTAAAATATTTATTATTTTCATTTAGTTCATTATTTATATTGGTGTGAATTAGCCTTTCAGGTTGTAGAGGTTTGTCTGCGACAGTGATCGAGACGCCGTCGGCGTTATGACATTATTACACTTCCACCCTTCGAGCATTTGATTTTGCGACTGCCACTCAAGACAGAGGCGTCTTATTTTAGCCGGCCGGACGGCTAAAGTATGACAGAGGCGGGTGGCATACACAGCCTTGAAGCACATCGGTGCCCTCGATGACGTAACTCACCGACAGCTCGCTACAAACTGCCCTGAATGAATCTGACTGCACTGATGGGACACTTATGGCAGTTATGAGGTAGTAAATACCCAACCAGCGGCCAATGGTGTCGTCACTATTTTATTATTTATTTTATTAGTTTATTTCTTTTTTTTACTCCTCTTTTAGAGAGTTTACACCAGATACGCGGGCCAAAGCCAAGCGTATAAGCAATCAAATGGAATAACTTGAGGTCAGTGTTGACGAACTTAGAAACTTACGCGTTATGCGGCATGTATTGAGAATGACGGCTTTTTGAATCAAGGTAAGTATATGGGCGGATACATCTATGGTATCTAGGTTTTAGTTTAAGCTAGGTTTTAATTTAGTTTAAGTGACTTTGATATAACTCCGGTTGAAGACAGAACTATGGAGACTATGTGAACAGCTTAAATATTAAATTTATATTGATAATGATTCGACATTGTGGTTACGGTAACTAAAATTATTCGTGTATTTACAGAATTTTACGAACAACCTAAAAATGAACGTTTACAACATTTCCTGCAGCATGGGTACTTAATGCCGCCTTTGCTACGCTCATTTTTTTTCTTATTATTGCTCTCAACACCCTGTCGAGGGCATTTTTCATAGTTCATGCTCGAAATCAGTTTTTTCTTGTTTTCCTTCATTATCTTTTCCTTTTGCTTGGATAAGATCCATTCCTGCAATTTATTATAGACCAAAATATTCTTGTCTTTCTTCCAACTTTTCACTTTATTTTTAATGTTTGCATGTGTCAATAAGTTTATCGCGTCGTCTATATCTAATTTTATTTCTTTGTTTGCATCACTCACTATTGTACCCGAGTTAGTTCTTCTGATGGCAGCAGAATTGTTGAAATTTTCCTTGCCACGATCTGAAGAATCACCAATGATCTCACCAACAGTGCTTATACAATTTTCCATATTGCACCGAGCACCAGATTCATTGAATTCCTTGATCTGCTTTTTAAGGTCTCTCATATCATTTATAGTCTGCAACGAGTCCGTATCGTTGTTCAGTTTCAAAGCTTTGACACTTTCGTCGATTGCTTTATTGATATTTAGGAACAAGTGACTTTTTTCTCGCTCTAGCTCTTGAATTTGTTTCTCGACAACATTTAAGCATAATATTGTTTGAATGCCATAAAACAAACTCAAAGTCAATAAACACGTCCACTTGTAGTTCGACATCTGGAAAAATATGATTGGGAAATAAGTTTTATCGCAGTATAAATTAAATTATTCTTATACCGATATAAATTTTTACAATCTCAGTCACTTCTATTTTGAAATTGAACATGAAATGTATGTGTTTTGCAAACTTTTTACCAGACTCTGTGAAGGAGTGTGCGAGTTTTGTTAATTTAAAAGTAAGACATAACTTGTAGACAGTTGTTTAATTAATTAAACGAGTTACTTGATTTTATTGATAGCAATTTTGTTATTTAGATACAAATAATATTGAAGAGTATCTGTAACGTGAGAGACACAGCTACTATCTACCATACGACAAATTTTCGTAACGTTTTCACATTTTTGATGCAGTTTTGTCATATGATGGATATCTATTGATCTCTATTGTTGAATAATTAAGAGAAATGAGACATTTCTGATATGGTCGCGTATTACAAAAGGAATATTATATGTTGCTAGGAAAGTTATGTTGAAAATGGATGGGCGTGTGGGAAGAGGAAGACCGAAGAAACGATGGATGGACTGGATGAATGTTGATAAATTTGAAGAACGGAGTGAGTGTCAAAATGGCAAGTGATAGATTAGGATAGAAGAAGAAAATATTCTGCGCCGACCCCAAATAAAATTGAGAACAGGGTAAGAGAAAAAAAAAGACCTCCACAGATTGTCTTCAACTTCTAAAAATAATTCTACAGTCATTTGAGTTTTTCACAATAAAACCACTCCTGCTCTCGCGGGTACTCCTTTTGATAGAATCTAAATATTAAAAATTATGGTTTTTAGACTTGATCCACACGCATCTATATGGGGCGCATAAACTGATTTTATTATATGTAGTATATAAGGGATGTGAGGTTTAGAATGATAAATAAGTAGGTTAATAATGCTGCTAAATCAGTATTTTTTATTATTATTCATATTATTTAATACTGAAGTGTAATAAACTTACACTTCTGAAGTGTAATAAAACTCCTTTCTCTTCACAGCACTTCTTTTATTTTTCACAATTTACTAACACAGTAGCTAACACTTTAACTTAGTACATGTATTATTATTCTTAAGATCTAACTTTCAGACCGACAACCGCTTGCCAACGCTGTCCCGCACAGAATGCCCCCGCCACGTTTCGCATGGTATTCAAGCAGCCATTTTTATTTTTTTAAAAGCGACATCTGCTTCCGTTTTTGTTTTATTTTATATTTAAAAGTATTGACATTTGACTACCATATTTATAAAAATACCATCCATTAATATAACCTAATAATAGGCATATTAAACACATACACTACATCTGGTCTTTTAACTCAAGATTTTTATCGTTCTCTCAAGCTTTCTAGGATCCTGGACAGCTTTCGTTAAGATAATACGCTGCTGTAAATAACAGTCTATTCAAATCTACTACAAACTGTAGACTGGACAAATCGTAAGGCAGCATCTGTCTAGTAGGGACAGTTCAACAAGTCCTGTGGGGTGCTGATTTTGCAGGTCTACCACCACCATTGCAATAATATTTCATTGTCATTACCCTTATATGTGCCAGCGACAGAATAAATATTTCTTATACCACAAAATTTTTTTTGTTACGCTGAGAAAACTGCATGAAATTTGCATACCTCTAGAGCCGGTGGTTAAGTAGGGCTGACCTCCCCAGAAGGGGGATGCCTACCCACTAAAAACCTCAGCGATCCCTCTCACTACGCCTAGGCGCAAGTGCGTCATCCCGAGAGATCCATCGGCGTATGGCGACAAGTCGCTCACATCATACCACCTGAAGGTTGCTGCCGGATACATCCGGCCATCCTCCGGACCCAAGATGGGACAGCTACCTCCTCTTAAAGAAGAAGGGGTCTTCGCCCGTCCGCCACTGGCCACTGGAAACAGCCCGCCAAGTTGGACTCGGCCATCCCACGTCCCCCTTCTCGGGGGAACTTCTGTCAGACTATTAGCCGTCAAAAGACGTTGCACACCACGAGGAGGTTATCTGACGTCGCACCGCTACGCCAATTAGCCTTAGTTAGGGTAGCAGATAGACATATGTACATATATTTTACATATATAAATATTTTTGATAGAAATATATAGTTACCCCCACCAGGATTCGAACCCGGGAACACTTTGAAACCGGTACACTAACCATTCGACTACGAAGGTCTTCATTAAAGTTCCAAGATTTGTTTCCTTAGTTACTTCGCTGTTATAATACAACAGACGCTAATAAAACAATATGGCGGACAGCTTAACTCCGCAAAACCATAGGTACACGTGGAAAGCCATTATTGCCATTCCATCAGGGTTAACCCTGCCGGCATCTAAGTTGATTTGTGACCGGTCGGTCGGAAAGGAATATATTAAACAGTTAAGCCCTCACAACAGAGTAACCTAATACTTATTATCCGATAAATTGTTTGAACCTTCCAACTTAGAAGCCTTACAACGTAACCCTCGCTGGAACACTGTGTCGACATTTGTTTTGATTTCGCATGTGAGCTTTTACTGGTTTTATTTAAAGACTAGCGGACCCGACAGACTTCGTCCTGTCAAAAAGATTTGTAAAGTGGCAGTTTTTTGTTCCTAATTATTTTATAGATAATATCGCATAGCCTAACAAATTGCAAAAAAGACCCAAATGAACTATTACATTTTGTGAAATGAACTATTACATTACATACATTGAATATTACACAATATTAAATTTTGCAACGTGACATTAAATCTTCCGACGATGTATTCTGTGCTTCAACGCACACACGCACACTGCTTTGATAGATATGATTGAATTTCAACTTTATATAGCGTTAATAAAACGTCAGTATTTTTTTAATATAAAATATATCAATAAAAGCCATCACATAAGATGACTGCCGATTTCTCTCTCTGCCGTGTCGTATGTAAAAAAACCGAAGCAAATATTACTTAATTTCCTAAATCTGCATTACCACTCACTGACTGACTGATTATTGGTATTTTGTGGTTTTCCCCTCTCATTAGAGAGAGGCTAAGAATCCATAAAAGTAGCACGAAACGTGCGCAGGATACCACCTTTTTTTTTCCTCAGTAGAGGAGGCTGAGAATCCGTCATGGATACCAACGCAACAGGCAAGCAGAGATTCGTTGATTATGTCGGACTCCTGGTGAATCGAGGCGGCTCGACCCAACAGACCTACCGACTAAACTCAGCTTAAGCCTTTGGTCCTAGTGACCCTACTGGCTTATATTGAAGGGAGCCGCACCTCAGGAGAGGTACGGTTAGCGCTGCCCCATGGAGAGGGCATAAGCGCTAGAAGAGGCGCGGTTCTCCAAAGTGGGACCGGCCTGTGTTGGCTGGGAACCTACTCGTGGCTGAGCAGAAGGCTGCCGAATAAGGGGAGACAAAGGAGGCGACGGCTCAGACGCCACCGCTTGCAGGTCTAGAAGGTCCTGCGTTAATTGATTGGGGGGTCGCTTAGGACATGTCGCGGTCTACGTGTCCTCTGCCAATATGGACTGGTGGATACCACCGCAACGGCAAGTGCCACGGAGATCATGTCAGACTCCACGCCGGACAGAGCGGTCTGACCAGCGTCACCTACCAACTAAGCTCAGCCTTAGCCTTGGCCTTAAATTCTCTACGGCTGTAATAGAAGTATTTTTTGTGGTACTTCGAGGGTATTTTGATGCTATAAAAAGATAAATTAGATTTTTTTCCAATAGAACGGGATAAAGAGATTTTTTTGTAATTTAAGATAGTGGCCGATGAGAAATGTTTTTTTTTTAAATTGACTCCATTTTTGATGGCGTTTGGTGGCGGTGATTCAGTGACGGTGCGGCTGTCAATTAGCGATCAAAAAAACACATATATGATTTCTTTGGGAATTGATGTTTATTAGGGATCAAAACTATACCTGTCCATTTAAATTTATTATAAATATTAGAATATATGAAAAACCTGTATTCGAATCAGCAAATATTAATGAATGATTTACACAGCACTCACCTTTGGAATTAATAAAACGCGCTCCCGCGGCGGCTATAAAATGCTCGTCAAAATATTATGTGGCGCGTAAAATCCTAATATTATGTGATTCAAACATTTTGTTGTAGACCCTACGGACTTTGGCCTCAAAACATTGACACATATAGTAACTTTACTGTGACTATTTTTGTTATTATTTATTTAGTCTTACAATATTTCAAAATTACCGTGCACTATAAACAATAATTGGTTTTTCTGTACACGACAGATCCGCATCTATACTTAATATTGTTACGAGCTGGGGTCAGTAAATCAAACGGCGGTCTACCAAAACACTGAACTTTTATTAATTAGTACACTAATCACTTCACTGAAAGCACTGAAAGTCGCTTCTTAGTTCTCCAATATCACTTAGATGTTTTCGCACTGTATCGCAAAACAATAATGCTTCCCGGCGGCCGGACACAGCCTTATATAGTCCCCTAAGATACTTGCCACTCTTGCCAGAACATTCGCGGACACACTCGAATGTGTAGTCCAATACGTCGCGCGTTCGAGACGTTTCGAGTATAACTGTCTCGATACTCGAATATTCTCGATACACAATACTCGAATATTCCCGTACTATCTTTCTCGAATATTCTGTGTTTGTCTATCTCTTTCTAATGATGTTTTCTCATTCTAATACTTCTCGAATGTTCTAACTATCTCTGTCTCTTTCTACTATTGCTATCTCTTTCACTCCTATTGAAATTTATGTCCTTTTACTGAAGTAGGCTTAATGGCTCATAAGGGGTCCTGAAAACGCCTGAAAACGGGTTTTCAGGTTATTGCGGCATTGGATAGAAGGTAGCCTGAAACGTACTGAAAACATGTTTCAGGCGCCTGAAAACTACTGTAACTTGGGTGTAATTTAGATTTTTTAGTATGTGAAAGAGCTACTTCTGAAACGGCCTGAAACGACGTTTCAGCCTGCTGAAAACGTTTCTAAGTCACAGAAAATCACTTTTGAAGTTTTACTAAGCCACCGGCGTAACACTACCCCCTCCTAAGACATGCTCGTCCCGAGCATCATTATTTCCGTGGTATTTCGCCAGTCGGTCAACGTGAACAATCTTACAGGGACTACGTGCATTCCGCTGTATCCGGTACGTGACGTCGTTGATCTTCTTCAAAACTCGATAGGGTCCTTCCCATTTGGCTTGAAGCTTCGGAGATTTCCCTTTACTGCGGACTGGATTATGTAGCCACACCAACGAACCCTCTTCAAAGCCCTTGTTGTTTACATTTCGGTCGTAGCGGGTTTTCATCTTCTCAGACATCTGTTGGCTTGATTGTCTGACTTGCTCGTGTACGTCGTTCAACTTGTTGCGCAAATCATTCGCGTACTCGGTTATATTCCGCGGGGCGTCAGGTGGAATTCCAGTAAGTAGATCCGCAGGCAACCGTAGTTCTCTACCAAAGTTTGCAAATGCTGGTGTCACCGAAGTACTTTCATGGACTGCGCTTCGATATGACATCAGGAATGGTTGGATGTGCTTGTCCCAATCCTTTTGCCTGTTTGACACAACCTTTGCAAGATACCTCTCCAATGTTTGGTTAAATCGTTCCACCATTCCATCAGATTGCGGATGGTAAGAAGTGGTCCTCGTTTTATGGGTACCCATAACTCGACACATCTCTTGAAATATTTGAGACTCAAAATTTCTTCCCTGATCACTATGAATTTCCAAGGGTACTCCAAAACGGCAGAAGACTTCATGGACTAATTTATCCGCAACTGTTGAAGCCTCTTGGTTAGGAATAGCGAAGACTTCCGGCCACTTAGTGAAATAATCCATCACAACCATGAAGTACTTGTTTCCGCATTCACTTTCCGGAAATGGTCCCGCAACGTCTATGGCAATCCTTTCCCATGGTGCACCAACGTTATACAGTTTCAATGCACCTCTGCTGCGTGTATGAGGTCCCTTTACTGCAGCACAACTAGTACACTTGCGGCACCAATCTTCAACATCGTCACGGCAATTTATCCAGTAAAATCGTTCTCTTATTTTCAACAGAGTTCTCGTCACTCCCATATGACCTCCCGAACATCCGTTATGGTACAGCTGTAGAACATCCGGTATCTTGGCTTTGGGTACAACCATTTGTAGATGACAACGGTCTCCTCGAGCGTTTTCCCATTTGCGGCACAAGACTTCATCTTGGATAACCAGGCTGTCCCATTGAGCCCAATAGCTCTTCGTGATGGAACTCATCGACGCAATATCACTCCAGGCAGGTTTAGGAGTACCGGCTTTGATCCATTCGAGAATCGGTTTGATGTCTACATCATACTGCTGAGCGTGCTGAAAGGTTTCTTTCCATTCATTGCTAAGATCCGTGTTTAGCATTCTCACAGGTAGGTCTGCTTTTGCCTCTTGTTTTACGCAGTGCTTGCAGTCTTCAGAGCAAGGTCTTCTTGACAAAGCATCTGCATTACCATGAGATCTTCCACTGCGATGTTCAATCACGAAGTCATATTCTTGAAGTAACTCGATCCATCTCGCAACTTGTCCTTCGGGATTCTTGAATTGTAATAGCCACTTCAATGCAGCATGGTCAGTACGCAGATGGAATTTTCGACCAAGCAAATATTTGTTGAAATGCTGCAATGTTTTCACCACTGCCAGTAATTCTCTTCTCGTGACACAGTAATTTCTCTCAGGTTTGGACAAAGATTTGCTGAAGTATGCTATAACAACTTCGCGATCTCCTTTCCGTTGCGACAATACACCACCTAGCCCAGTATCACTTGCGTCTGTATCCACTATGAATTCATTTTCATTATCAGGATACCCCAGAATAGGTGTGTTACACAGATGTCGTTTCAGTTCTTGAAATGCGACGTCACAGTTTTCATCCCAGCAAAAACTTCTCTTTTCTTCCGTGAGTTTATGAAGAGGCTTGGCAATGTCGGCAAAGTTCTTCACAAATCGCCGGTAGTAGGAACACAAACCCAAAAATGCTCTTACTTGTGTCTTGTCTCTCGGAACTGGCCAATCCTTTACGGCGATGATCTTCTGCGGATCTGTCTGGACACCCGCTTCCGAAACCACGTATCCTAGGAAGCTTACTTGTCGTTTGAAGAAGGAACACTTTTTAGGGCTTAACTTCAGGTTGGCGCTTCGAATTTTTGATAGCACCCGTTCTAGATTCTGAAGGTGTTCTTCAAACGTACGGCCCACGATGATGATGTCATCCAAATAGACCAGACAGGCTTCTCCAATCAATCCGCTGAGTACCAGCTCCATCAGCCTTTCGAAAGTCGCCGGTGCATTACACAGCCCGAACGGCATCACTTTGAACTGCCATAGTCCCTTTCCAGTAGAAAATGCAGTCTTCTCCTTGTCCTTAGGGTCAATTTCTACTTGCCAGTAGCCACTTTTTAAATCTAACGTGCTGAACCACTTCACTCCGGTAAGCATATCCAGCGTGTCATCAATCCTGGGTAATGGATAGCTGTCCTTCTTTGTGATGTCGTTCAGGCGGCGGTAGTCAACACAAAAACGCATGCTGCCATCCTTTTTCCTAACAAGCACCACGGGTGAAGACCATGGGCTGGACGAAGGCTCTATAACACCTTCCTTCACCATTCCTTCAATCATGGTCTCCACTTCCTTTTCCCGTGCTATCGGTAGTCTTCTTGGTCGCTGGCGGATAGGCAATTCGTTCCCAGTGTTAATTCTGTGTTGAACTAAACTCGTCTTCCCAATGTCCTCGTCGTTAGTAGAGAAAACATCAGCGTACTTGAGTAACATCTTCTTAGCCTTGTCTATCTGTTCCTTAGACAAAACGTCTCGACAGTCTTCCAAAAGTTTTGACACGCTGATTCCTTCATTTTTGTTGACATTTGTATGAGTCGTGTCTTGACAACGACGCAACCAGTCTACCTCCTCACTCGTACCAAGTAACATTCCCTTTTCGATCACGTGTTCTTTATCGTCAAGATTCAGTACACGAACTGCTGCAAAGCCAGTGGTTCTTACCAGAGTTCGTGCCATCTTCCATGGCTGGTCATGATCTAATCTTTCAATGAGTACACATCGATGTATCTTCCAGAATTGTAAGGGAGACTAACCGGCACAATGGTTTCTGATTTTGGGGGTAGAGCGGTTTTCTTTAAGCTATACACTTTCCCCGGTGTGGCTCCTTCCATGAACAATTCTTCTCGTCCACAACTCATAATTCCTTGCTTGACGTCGATCTCACAACCATTCTTCCTCATAAAGTCTAGTCCGAGAATGCAGTCATCGACAATATCAGCCACAATGACGTTGTGCAGGTAAACTTGATTACCCAACTTCAACTCCACCTTCTGTTCGCCTCGGACGGGTATGTGCTGACCGGTGGCGGTTACTAAATTTAATCGCTCCAGGCTGTTGTTTCTGAAGTCCCTCAGAAACCGATTCGCAAGTTGGGAACTGACAACCGTGCGAGAAGCTCCGGTATCGATTGTCAGCTTACATGGCCTTCCGTTAACCTCGCCATTGATGATCAGGCTGTTCCCATCGTGGGCTTGTGAGATCGAAATCCTTGGGGCTCTGCGAACACCAGCCAGCACTCGCCCCGCAGTCCTGGCGTTTACTCGTTTCCCTGCTGTTGTTGGACAGCGCTATTAGCTGCCCTGTTCTCCTGAGGCCCATCTTTATCAATCCCTGAGCTACGCTTAGGACAACTTGATCGGAGGTGTCCCTTTTCGCCACAAGTGTAGCATCTAGGGCTGTATCCCTTGAAGCGGTCACGCACAGGTGTTGCAACTACCTCCCTGACACGGTGAGACCGATGGTCTTGCCTCACAGCTTCCACTTCTAGAGCATGGGCCAGGGCGTCTTTAAGGGTTTCGTGGTGCCCGAGTCTCACAGCAGCTCTCACTTCGAGGTCCCGAATGCCGTCGACAAAAGCCTGTACAAGGTTGCCCACAATTAACGTCGGTGCGGACTGGTACGCTTTACGTACCAGTTTTTCTACCTCTAGGGCCCATTGTTGCAGGTTTTCACCAACACGCTGAACCCGATCTTTTAGCTGGGCCCGAAACACATGTTCAAGGTGTGCGTCGCCGTATCTTGCCTCAAGCGCTTCAATAGTTCCTCGTAGCTCACCTTCTTGTCAAGAGCTTCGAGGACTGTCAAGGCTTGATCTCGGAGGCCTAGCTTGAGTGCGGTCATGGCCTGGGCTTTAGTCCACCCATTTGCCTCCATTACAGCCTCAAACTGTATTTTATAGGCTGACCACGAGGAACTCCCATCAAAAGGTGGCACTTTGAATCCTCGCACCGAAGGAGCGGCACTGACGATAGTGGCTGTCCCATCTCCGACCTTCAGATTACCCAAAGCCTTCTTGACATCGGCAATCTCAGATTCAGCTTCGGTGAGACGGTTCTCGTGTTGCAGAACCTTATCTTCTATCACTTTGACCTTATTGCCGAAAGTCGCTTGGAGATCTTTGATCAGGACCATTTGTTCATCTTGGCCGAGCTGCAGTTGTTCCCTCAAAAGGCGAGTCTGGTCCTCCTGACGGCGGGCCTGCTCCTCCTGACGGCGGGCCTGCTCCTCCTTATCGCGCTGCAACTGCTCTTCGAGACGGCGTGCCTGCTCCTCCTGACGGCGGGCCTGCTCCTCCTTATCACGCTGCAACTGCTCTTCCAGACGGCGTGCTTGCTCCTCCTGACGGCGTGCTTGCTCCTCCTGACGGCGGGCCTGCTCCTGCATCATCGCCATGAAAGCCGCCCAATCTGGAGCGGCAGCCGACGTTGAGGGAGTGGCTTCCATAACTGACTGCTGGTCCTCGTCAGTTGGCGGCTGAGTAGCTCCGAAGCGTCTCTGGTCGGCTTCCTGTTGTCGCTGGCTTCTTGTCCGGATTCTTCCTTCCGTGTCTTCCTTTGGTAGAACCGGCATACTGATCCCACTTCTGACACCAAATGTTACGAGCTGGGGTCAGTAAATCAAACGGCGGTCTACCAAAACACTGAACTTTTATTAATTAGTACACTAATCACTTCACTGAAAGCACTGAAAGTCGCTTCTTAGTTCTCCAATATCACTTAGATGTTTTCGCACTGTATCGCAAAACAATAATGCTTCCCGGCGGCCGGACACAGCCTTATATAGTCCCCTAAGATACTTGCCACTCTTGCCAGAACATTCGCGGACACACTCGAATGTGTAGTCCAATACGTCGCGCGTTCGAGACGTTTCGAGTATAACTGTCTCGATACTCGAATATTCTCGATACACATACTCGAATATTCCCGTACTATCTTTCTCGAATATTCTGTGTTTGTCTATCTCTTTCTAATGATGTTTTCTCATTCTAATACTTCTCGAATGTTCTAACTATCTCTGTCTCTTTCTACTATTCTCTCTCTTTCACTCCTATTGAAATTTATGTCCTTTTACTGAAGTAGGCTTAATGGCTCATAAGGGGTCCTGAAAACGCCTGAAAACGGGTTTTCAGGTTATTGCGGCATTGGATAGAAGGTAGCCTGAAACGTACTGAAAACATGTTTCAGGCGCCTGAAAACTACTGTAACTTGGGTGTAATTTAGATTTTTTAGTATGTGAAAGAGCTACTTCTGAAACGGCCTGAAACGACGTTTCAGCCTGCTGAAAACGTTTCTAAGTCACAGAAAATCACTTTTGAAGTTTTACTAAGCCACCGGCGTAACAATATTATAAAGCTGAAGAGTTTGTTTGTTTGTTTGTTTGAACGCGCTAATCTCTGAAAGTCCTGGTTCGAATTGAAAAAATCTTTTTTTTGTTGAATAGCCCATTATCGAGGAAGGCTTTAGGCTACACAACATCACGATGCGACTAATAGGAGCGAAGAAATAATGGAAAAGTGGAAAAAACGGGGAAAATTTTTCATCTTTGAGGGCTTCCGTTGCGTGCGCTGCGAAAACAGTTCTAGATACCAAACAAATATGTATGAAAGAATTATTCCTCTTAAAATGATCTAAAATAATGTCCGCGACAGTATATGTCTATCTTTTAATGTTAACTCACTAGAATCGTTTTTATAGTGATCAAATTTGGATATGTCGCGTTGTCAAGATCGGGTAACAGCTGAGGTGGTTGTTTGCAAAAATAAATATGATACTCAAAATAACTATTCCACGCGGACGAAGTCGCTGGCAAAGCTAGTCTTAAATAAAATAATAAAAGTAACAACAAAGACAAACTATATGCACGATGTACAATTAAATAATATAGCCACTATATGCATTTGACACAAAACAACACAAATCGAAGACAAACTACAGAACGTCACGCTCAATAGAATTCACTCCTCAAGAACAGCGGATATATATACGGGTGTGAAATCTGCCATGCAAAAAAAATATTTTCAACACACTTCCTCATAAAGTGGCTCTAATCCCATGGCAATTAGGCACATAATGACACCTATAATCAAACTGTGACTTTTTTATTACTATTATTCACGAGTGAGTAATAGTTTTATTTTATATTATTGGTTGAGTTACGCTTACATTTGCGCTAAAAACCTATCCGCGAAAAGCCCAAAAAAAGAAACCTATTTTTTTAGTCTATGGCCGATGCGCGCGCATAGGAAAACTAATTAATTTTTCCCGCCATTACGAAATTTATTAGTCTATGGCCGATGCGCGCGCATAGGAAAACTGATTAATTTTTCCCGCCATTACGAAATTTATTAGTCTATGGCCGATGCGCGCGCATAGGAAAACTGATTAATTTTTCCCGCCATTACGAAACATTTTTCACAACTCGTCTCGTTTTCTCTTTTGAAGTTATTTAGTTAGTTATTAATTAAGATGTCTGCAAATACAATTTATGAAGAAAATGATTTATGTTGTACACCGCCCGATATAAGATGTGAAGCCCAGAACGTTATGGAAAGTTTACTACCAGAAAACTCAAAGGAAAAATGGTTTTTTATTTAAGTATTATTTTATTCAGAAGTGGGTTGAAAAACGTTGTACGATACACGTGTGTATTGATGATTACCGTCCTCGGCTCCTTAAGACCCTCGCCTGACGGCTCGGGCCTCAATGCGCCTCAGCAGCGGTGATCACCAACATTACACACTTGTACCATAATGTGCTATTCTGTTACAGCTGGGTGATTTTGAAACGTCGGAAACTTTTCGAATCCGAATGACATTCAATCCGAATCGAATCCGTTCGACTCGAAAAATGCTATTCTAAAACACCGTCGGAAAGGCCACGGAAACTTTCCGTTCGGAAAGTCAACCATAGAGTAACATGCATTTACCTTTACGTTTACAAAGTATGATTGAAAATGGTAGGTTTAGTAGAAAATGACACGCACCATATTTTAGTTTCGGCACAAATAAATAATAATAATAAATAATAATAATAATAATAAATAATAAATAATAATTTAATATTTTTAAGACTTAATTTGCATAATTACTATCTTAATTTACATAATTAATTGCAAATTGTTCAATAGAAAATATTTAAAATAAGTAAATAAAGAAATACATGACAGTGAAGTCTTTTGCATAAACTATCTTTGTAAACAAGAATAATGAAAGTGAAGTTTGTGTTCTTCGAAGTTTAAAACTTTTTCTATACAACAAAATTATCAACAATTTTAATTTGATATGTTATCCATAATAAAAAATGGTAAGTACCACTTAGACTGTGTTATAGTTCTGCTAAACATTATCAAACTTAGACTGTGAAGTTCTGTTAAACATTATAAACCTCGAATTTTAGAGTACCTATTCTAAAGAAAACTTACTATTATAGACAAACAGAATATCGCATGAACAACGTGAAGTGATGTTGGTATTTATGCGCGCCCACGAAGACTATGCCAAGGGCAGAGTCATGGGTGCCGACGCTGCGCCGAAGAAAAAACGTTTGGCGGAGGAGTTAGCCCAGACTCTAAATTCTTTAGGGTCTGGTGCAATGTGGCGGCCTGGCGTGCGCAGCTCGAATTACGGATCTGCGTCGGTGCCGTACTCCCGCACCTCGAAGCTTGGCTCCACGGGAAGGAGGAGGTCACCTACCGATTGACTCAGATACTCACCGGGCACGGCTGCTTCGGTGAGTATCTGTGTAGAATAGGACGGGAGGGATCGACACATTGCCACCACTGCGCATCCGACCTCGACTCGGCCCAGCACACGCTGGCGGAGTGCCCCGCGTGGGCCTCCGAGCGCCGAGTCTTGGTCGCAGAGATCGGCCGAGATCTGTCTCCGTCGGCATTGATTGCGGCAATGCTGGCGGACGAGGGAGGTTGGAGGGCTGTGGCCCTTTTTCTGTGAAGCAGTGATGCTCCAGAAGGAGGCTGCCGAGCGGGGTCGGGAGGTGGCGGATCCCGCTCGAAGGAGGGGCGGCCGGGGGGCGTCGTCGGTGGAGGAGACCGGGGGAGGTAGTGAGCCTCCCCCGAGGAGGGCTCCCCTGTATCGGCGGGGGAGACGAGGCTGGGGGTTCCCGGAAGTGGCTTGATGTTCCCGGGGGCTCCCTACATCCCTGAGGAAGGCCATCCCTGAGGTTTTTAGTGGGTAGGCCTCCCCCTTCTGGGGAGGAGAGCCCCACATAACCGCCGGCTCGCCACAGTCGGGGTATGCAATTTAGTGCATTTTCCTCAGGGGAAAAAAAAATGTCCCAGTGGCTCTCTAACGGAAGACCGCAGTGAAGTTCCTGTCACAAAAAGCTCAGGTTTTGTGGAGGTTCCCACACAACCTGAACAAGGCTCACATAATACACCACCAAAAAAACAAACAAAAAGCCAACGTAATTTTCCGCTTTCTTGCGACGGCACATGATCTACGAGCTCGTTGCATTCGTCGAGTTATAAGAAACTCCATCTAGAAAGGGTCATCAACCGATATTTTTTGGGGTTTTCATAAGTGTCTTTTTTTTCATAACTTTGACCATGTTATTCACGACTTCCTAGTAAAACTATCGTGATTTTAACAGTAAATAATCAGTTAATAAGGTATAAGATTTATACATGAACAAAATAAACAAACTTATTAAGTACATTCTATTTTACATTCACATTTCCATCATTCCTTAATCAAAATCTTTTTTCTGATGCAATTTATTAACTTACCTCTAAACATGTTACAAAAGGCCGAAAAACGTTGAAAATACAGTCTTTTGGCCAAAACTCGAGATTCGACAAAAGTTTCCGACAGCAAAAACCTCACGGAATAGTTTCCGTAAGCTAATGTTATTCGTTTCGAATCCTAATGTCAAAATCTCTCGATCCGACATTTCAAAATAACTCGCCTTCGGAAAGTTTTCGAATCCGAACGGAAAGTGGGTTTCCGACGTTTCAAAATAACCCTACAGTCGGAAAGTTTTCGAATCCGAACGGAAAGTGGGTTTCCGACGTTTCAAAATAACCCTGCAGAAGATATTACGAGTAATATACAGTCTTAATTCTTTTTTTTTAATTTTTTTTTCATATTTTTCATGGTACTTATTTTTTCTAGCACATACACACTGTACGGTCTTAACCCGTACATTGCAAATAAATGCAACTAGGTAAACGTCGCGTAAGCGGATTTGGTTGCTACTACGCCGCCGCCGCGCCGCCTCGTGCATGATTCATGTTAATACATACTTATTAATTAAGTCAGTATTTGGCCGATAGTCAAACCAATCGTGCATCATATACCATATTCCCGAAATCCTACCATTTAACCACATTTTTTACCAAATAGTTAGTTTAGTTAGAGTAATTGTTTAGTGCCAATAAATTACCCTTTTTTACACGTGACTTTTACTACCATTTTTTTTTCTATAAATGTACGAAACCCCGTACATTTAGTGGTCCTTCGAGTTAAGAAGGAACTCGTCGCGAGTGTTGAACAGTGACTGTGAAGTACCAGTGAGAAAAAGTGAGCTGTGTTTACGGCGATAAGTTCCTGAACTGAACCAGTTCTGTGACATACCAGTCCAGAACGGGCGTTTGTTGTGGAGTTGAACCTTGTAAAGGGTTCCTTACCTCAGCAGCGGTGACGAAGAAGACCAGTCCAGTTTAACCAGTCCAGAGCAACATCTTGCTTGGGTGTTCGAGCCTAACCAAAGGTTCATCTTATCTGCACTCAGCTTAGAAGTTGACATCAAGTAAGATCTTTCCTTTTTTCTTCTTCCAATCGTTTTCAGTAACCATGGAAGATATGTTGGAGACCCAAAATCAGATCATGGCGGGCATGGACAAACTTGTTCAAAATTTTAAAAAGGATAGCCATGACCGTAAAACACCAGACTATATTAAGAGAAGATTAGATATGTTAGATTCGTACTGGCAAGAATTTTATAACAACCACGTGCAATTGTGTAGTAGCGGAGATCAAAGTCACGCTTACTTTACAGGTGGTGAATATGATCGCACTAAAATTTTTTATAACCAGGCTAGGCAAATGCTTCTAAGTTACCAACAAGAAAGCAGTAGGCCAAGTACTCCACTACTTAAACCAGCTACTTTACAACCTACAACTCAGCAATCCATAATCACCCCACCGGCCGCACCATCAGCCATGTCAGAGGGCATCAACACTAAATTAAATGACATGATGAAAAAGCAAACCAGCAACTTTAAGGCTTTTTCACGCACCATAACCAATATTCAAGTTGATAGTCTTCAGGATAAGTGGGAATTTGACGACGCATTAACTATGCTGCAATCCAGGTGGGCAATAATAGACACGCTGCACTGGGAAATTGACAGTGAGCTGAATGGGGACTATCCGACTTATGAAGCTGAGTATGTAAAGTATGAACAAGTATATACCAACACGAAAAAGGCAATAAACACGAAAATGTGGTCAGTTTCGCATCGAGAGAAGTCCACACCAAAAATGGACATACCAGTATTCAACGGCAACTACCAACAGTGGGTTTCATTTAAAGACCTTTTTCAGGAGGCCATACATAGAAATCCATCTTTGTCGAACGCACAAAAGCTTCAATTCCTGAAAAGCAAATTAAGGGGTGAAGCTGAAAAACTTATTCAGCACTTAAGTATTAGCTCGGATAACTACCAAATTTCATGGGACATTTTAAACCATAGGTATAACAATAAAAAATTGATTTTCACGTCCCACATTTCTAATCTTTTGAGCTTACCAAACATGCAGTCACAAAATTCTACCTTGATTAAGAAACTACACGATACCACCAATGAGTGTTTACACGCCATCGAAATATTAGGGGTCAACATTTCCACTTGGGACCCACTTCTTGTTTATCTTTTATCGCAGAAACTGGATGTTGAGTCGCATAACGAATACATTCAGTCATTAAAAAATCCAAGAGATCTACCAACCATCTCAGAATTTCTTACCTTCTTAGAATCAAAATTTACGTCTCTAGAATCGTTTCGTCGTAAAAATGAGTTATTCAAGTCGACGAACCAAAACGATTCTCATTTTAAAAAGAGTTACCAGCCTCATCATATCAACCATCAGTTTAAAAAACCAATGACAAAAACATCACCATCATTCAAAACATTTTATGTAGAAAATTCTAGATGCCCACATTGTAATGAAAAACATGTGATATTTTATTGCAAAGCATTCCGTGAATCTAGGCCAGAAGTTAAACAGAAAACAATTACGAAATAAATTTATGCAAGAATTGCTTAATCGATCACCACGGAAAAGACTGCATGTCTAGCAAAACGTGCCGCTATTGTAATGCGAAACATAATTCGCTCATTCATGACGTATTTATAAGTTCATCAAGGTCAACCTTAGAGAAGAGTTTAAAAGTCGGCCCATCTCCACCTAAAGATAACCAAAATTCGTGTCACGTTTCAAACGATAAGATGATGGAAACTTTGTTAGCCACCGCAATGATCGATGTCCAAGCTGCCGATGGTTCACTATACACTATGAGGGCACTCATTGATCAAGGCTCCCAAACATCCCTGATAACAGAAAAAGCCGCGCAGCAATTAGGGATACCGCGAAAACATTGTAAAGGGGTGATCTTTGGGGTGGGAACCAAAGAAAACAATTGCAAAGGGGTCATTAACATCCAAATATTCTCACTTCATAAAGATTTTAATATGAATATCGATACCATTATTATGAAAAAATTAATTAATAAATTACCAAACCAGTCATTCGAAAAACCATCGTGGACATTCTTAGATCATATTCTACTTGCCGACCCTGAATTTTACCATAGTAGACAAATAGATATCTTATTGGGGGCCGACGTTTATTCTTCGATTATAATGAATGGCATCATCAAAATAGACTTCATCGTCACCAGTAGCACAAGAAACAAAATTAGGATGGATCTTGTGTGGTAATGTTTACCAGTCATTTCAGTGTAACGTAGTAATTAACCAGCTCGATGAGATACAAAATTTTGGGAGGTCGAAGACATTACCCAACCAACCAGCCCGGATGCGTCTGATGACCATTGCATTAAATACTACCAAGATACTACCATCAGGGACACTAAAGGAAGATATCACGTCAAACTTCCCTTTAAACCTAATTTCGAAAATAATCTCGGCAAGTCAAAACCAATGGCTGTCGCACAATTTCGGCAATTAGAAAGAAAATTTTCAAAAAATAAACAAATCGCGAACGATTACACATTGTTTATTAATGAATATCGCGATCTAGGTCACATGATTCCGACGCCCGCTGCATGTAATGAGTCACTGCAATGTTACTTACCGCATCATTGTGTACTGCGTTCGGAATCTACAACCACTGCACTTAGAGTCGTTTTTAACGCGTCCGCCAAAACATCAACAGGGTTTTCTTTAAATGACCTTATGGAAGTAGGACCTAATTTACAACAGGACCTACAATCCTTAATATTGAAATGGCGTCAATATAAATATGCATTTACTGCTGACATAGAGAAAATGTTCCGCCAGATTAGGGTCCAAGAGAGCGATCAAAAATACCAGAAAATCATCTGGCGGGACCCAGCGGACGGCACAGCGTTACAAGAATACCAACTTACCACGGTCACCTATGGTACGCGTGCTGCTCCTTTCTTAGCAATGATGACGCTAAGGCAATTGGCTAACGACGAGCAATTGAATTATCCGACATCCGAGGCTCCCAAGGTCATTGCCGAGTCATTTTTTATGGATGACTGTTTATACGGCAGTCATGATATTCCAAGTGGTATAGCTTTGCAATTAGATCTTATAAAACTTTTAAAATCTGGAGGCTTTAATTTACGCAAATGGAAGTCAAATACAAAAGAATTGATACCTGACCATGAAGTAAACCAGGAGTGCTTCGACTTTATGCAGTCCGACCATACTAAAACCTTGGGCCTTCGGTGGAATCCAGCTGAAGATTATTTTTCTTTTAAATTTGAAATCGAGTCAAATGTTAACCATCACACAAAAAGAAGTCTTTTATCAGACATTTCGAAAATTTTCGATCCTTTAGGCTGGTTGTCACCATTTACCACAAAATTAAAAATATTATTTCAGTCTGTTTGGCAATTTAATATGAGCTGGGATAATGAATTACCAATCCATATCAGAAAAGACTGGGAAAATTTAAAGGCAGAGTTATACAAAATTAACCAGTTGCAAATACCTAGATGGCTCAGCATTCAAAAGGATACCATTATAGAATTGCACGGATTCTGTGATGCCTCTTCAAAGGCATACGCATCGGTAATATACTGTAAAATAAGGAAGGCCGACACCACATCCGTAGTATTAGTCATAGGTAAGGCTAGATTAGTACCATCTAATAAAAATATCACATTACCCAAATTAGAACTCTGCGGCGCTCATTTATTAAATAAAGTAATGAAAAAAGTTAAACAAAACTTACCAAATTATGAAACCAGATTATATGGCTGGACTGATTCTAAGGTAGTCTTAGGGTGGATTAATGGTGCACCAAGCCGATGGAAGCCGTTTGTTGCGAACAGAGTTCGAGATATAACAGATTTTATGCCACCAAGCTGTTGGCGATATGTAAAATCTGAAGAAAACCCTGCAGATTGTGCCAGTCGCGGCCTCACCGCCACACAGTTGAGTCAACACCCCATATGGTGGCAGGGACCAGACTGGTTATCTTCACACGATGTTGACATTAACCAGGAATCTAAGCAGTTATATACCACAGACCTAGAATCAAAACAATGCAACATAAATAACAATATTAATTTAGTAACCAGTTACCATTGCGATGATAATATCATACCCCATTTACTTACCAAACATAGTACATTCACTCGAGCAATTCGCATACTTGCATGGATCATGAGATTTCGCAAACACATCAAAAAACCATATTTGACAGTAGACGAATTAAATTATGCTAGAAATAAGATTTTAAAATGTATCCAAGAAAGAGAATTCAAGGAGTGCATATCAAAATTAAAAAATAAACATACTTACCACAAAAATAGTCCCTTACACAAATTAAATCCCTTTCTCGATGAAAACGGTCTTCTGCGAGTTGGGGGACGTCTGGAAAATGCGAAAATTGACGAATCCATGAAACATCCTATCATTTTACCACATAATCACAGGTTAACTGAATTATTAATAAACCAAGCTCATAAACAATGCCTTCACGGCGGAGCTAGGATGACATTATCTCTGTTACGTCAAAAATACTGGATTATTGGGGGCACACGCGCCACAAAAAAGCAACTTCGCTTATGCGTCTTATGCAGAAAAAATAATCCCGATAAAAATAAACAATTAATGGGAGATTTACCAGCAGTTAGGAGCAATCCATCAAGGCCATTTCACAACGTGGGTGTCGACTTCACCGGTAGTGTTTTAGTAAAGACAAATAAAGGACGAGGAAGTAAAACCACTAAGGGATACGTGGCTGTTTTTATTTGTATGGCAACCAAGGCCGTACATTTGGAACTTGTGTCGGATCTAAGCACTTCCTCTTTCCTTGCTGCATTGCGAAGGATGATTGCAAGAAGAGGCACCCCAGGCAACATCTATTCGGACAACGGGACTAATTTCGTGGGTGCAAGCAGAGTGTTGAACCAGGAGTTTGAAGAATTAAAATCCACATTTAATGAAGAGTTCATGACAGAAGTTTCAGAAATGGGTATTAACTGGCACTTCAACGCACCAGCGTGGCCCACAGCCGGAGGTCTATGGGAAGCGGCTGTCAAAAGCCTCAAATATCATCTTAAGAGAGTAGTTGGCGAACAAAAACTTACCTTTGAGGAATATACCACCATCCTTTATCAAATAGAGGCATGCCTTAATGCTCGACCTCTCTGTCCTATGACTGATGACCCCGGAGATTTGAACTATCTTACGCCATCTCATTTTTTGTCAGGCGGACCTACCTTAACCATATATGAAACTGAAAGAGACGAGAGAACCAGGTGGCACTTAGCACAAAAAATATTTAATAATATCTGGAAGCGCTGGCAAGCGGAATATCTTACTCAGCTCTCAAGTCGATCTAAGTGGCGTGAACCAAAAGACAATTTTAAAATTAATGATGTTGTAATAATTCATGATAGTAATTTACCAGCGGGAAAATGGGCTCTAGGTAGAGTCCTGGAGGTTCACCCCGGCAAAGATGGTTACGTAAGAGTGGTTACCTTGAAAACCAAGAATGGTACAATCAAGCGTCCCATCACAAAACTTTCAATTCTACCAGTCAATGACAACCTTGACCAGATTACACCGCATCATCAACTAAGAGGCTCCAAAAAGAATTCCTTATTGTCATGTTTAACCATAATCTTTATGTTATTATTTTCATTTATGTTAACACCCGTTAGCGCAACATACCATATTCAACCCCTAAGAAAAAACCATGGTATGTCCTACTTAGATAAGACATCTACAATGTATTTGATTCGCGATGAATGGAAACTCATTGTATATTACGACTTAAATCCATATTGGCAAGGTGCAGAATTGCTCAGTAAATACACCGATCACCTTAACCTTATGTGCTCAAATTTCAAAACAAAAACACAATGCGAGATCATCTTACTGCAATTAGGTCAAGCGTATAATGAGTACAATCACTACAATAAAATGTTGCTTGGGCAGCAAATACCTAACAGCCGACATCGCCGGGGCCTTATCAATGGTATTGGCTCTATTGCTCATAGTTTATTTGGAATCCTGGATGACGATTTTGCTCAAAAATATACAAAAGATATAAACCTTATTCGGATAAATGAAAAACACCTAGAAAATTTGTGGCGAAACCAAACTTCCGTGATAGAAGCTGAGTACAATTTATTGAAGAGGGCTGAAAGTGCAATGGACCAGCAATATAAAACATTTAATAAACATTTAATTACTTTAGAAAAAGCCGCCAATGGAATGCAAACAGAAATAAATTACGTAACCAGTATGAATGAATTCGCTCTGTCAGCTATTATTGCCCAAAACATTCAGACTAATCTAAGATATATCCAAGACACTTTGCTGGATACTATTACAAATATTTACTATGGAAATTTTAACATCCACTTGATAAAACCAGAACAACTTATTCAAGAATTACTACTGATATCTGGTCGTATATCAAAAGATTTAGCCTTACCAGTCGACAATATACAACAACAGCTACCTAAAATTTACCACTTATTGAAGGTCAGAACTAGAATAACCAAAGAATATTTATTATTTGAAATAAAAATCCCACTAGTCAGTAGAGACTTATATGATATTTACAAAATTATACCAATTCCCAAAAAGATTGACGATCATATGGTCACCCTATTGCCTATCGCCAGCCACGTAGCAATTAATTTGCAAAAGAACTTGTATTTGCCTATGTCTGCAACCACCTTACAAGTCTGCATAACGTATGACGCAGAAATACGTTTGTGTCCCTTGACATCGCCTTTATACGAATTTAAGTCTAACCAAAGCCTGTGTGAAAAAGATGTGACTAGCAACTACTGTAAAACTGAAGTTGCGACTTGTGATCATTCATGGACACAACTACAGAAGATTAACTCTTACTTATACACATGTTGCAACCAATGTACTGTAAGAATTATTTGCGGCAGTATGATCACGAGTGAGGCGCTTACCAACGTCGGGGTCATAACTCTCGGCGAAGATTGCACTGTCAAGGGTGATTCGTTTAGCATAGAATCACATAAGCAGTTCACAAATAACATAGACATACATCCTGACATTATGACATATACCATTCCACCGATCAACAATATTATCAATGTGTCCATGCCCATTGTGCCCAATAGCACAATAGAATTTGAAACCAGCGGCCTACAGAAAGATCTGAGGGTTCTCGGAAACAAAATTAGTGAGATGAAAACCCAAGAAGGCGTAGTCGATACTATTTCATACCATGACGTCCACCATTACGTAGCGATATACATCCTGGTGGCAGCTGCTGTGGCCTGCGGGCTGGTGTGGGCGTGGCGCCGGCTGCGCGCCTCCGAGCGTGCGCGGCGCGCGCGCGCCTCCTCTCGCAGCGACATCGAGGCTACGTATAGTGCAAGTGTTCAGTGTGTCAGTGTTAAAGAGCGACTTCCTAATAGTGGTCAGTGTAATAGTGTTTGTGTTCAAGGGCCTAGTGTAAGCAACATAATTCCTGAAAGGCCTAGTGTGAGTGAAATAAGGTCTAAAAGACCCATGGCTAGTGGTGACTCACGATATGCGCGAGTCGAAAAGTCATTGCCACCAGTACCTAATTTCCGCGAACATTTCCGTAGATCTAGTTAATTTTAATACCATTGTTGATTCACCTTGTAAATCACCTCACCACATCACTCATTGTTGCACCAATTTTTATTTCTACTACCTATTACCATTTTTATCAACATCTCCATCTTATTCTTTCTCGCTTGGGAGCATGTACGGTCTTAACCCGTACATTGCAAATAAATGCAACTAGGTAAACGTCGCGTAAGCGGATTTGGTTGCTACTACGCCGCCGCCGCGCCGCCTCGTGCATGATTCATGTTAATACATACTTATTAATTAAGTCAGTATTTGGCCGATAGTCAAACCAATCGTGCATCATATACCATATTCCCGAAATCCTACCATTTAACCACATTTTTTACCAAATAGTTAGTTTAGTTAGAGTAATTGTTTAGTGCCAATAAATTACCCTTTTTTACACGTGACTTTTACTACCATTTTTTTTTCTATAAATGTACGAAACCCCGTACACACACACACACACACACACATATATATATATACATATATATATATACACATATATATATATATATATATATATATTATATATATATATATATATATATATACATATACACATATGCATACATACACACACATACATACATACACTTACTTGTGTTTTTTAGAAAGTAAGAGATAAATAAAAAAATATTCCTCACATCAAAGAAAGCCCAAAGAAAGCTCTGTAAGGCTTGTGTTATAGGATCTAGGGTAACGGATAGACATACATATATAAATATTTTTGATAGAAATATATATTAACAACCATGACAAAAGCTCGGCAGATGTATGTGTGCTCACCAACCGGGACTCGAACCCGGGACCTCAGAGGTAATGACACCTTGAACCACTCGTCTACAACGGTCGTCATGAAATATGTTTTATTTTGGACCACACAACGATATCTATAAACAATAAAAGCTTACTTTTGTAGTGATTTTCAATATTATATCTTTCTACAAAATCGTGTATGGTTAGTTAATTACGTACATAATAATTGTTTAATATAAGTTTAAAAATTGTGTAATTTATTAATATTTAATAAGAAGTCTCACTGCCACAATATCGTGTAACACCAAAATTCCTTTTCGATTCCGTTGGTTATACCATTTATTTAAAATTGTAAAATATATTTGATATTGCACTTACATGAATAAATAAATCATTTTAAACTAAATATAATACGATTATTATAATCTTACACATTACTCATGAGAAGTTATAACAAAAAGTTGTTGTATTGACTGAGACTTGTAACCGTTGCCATTGTGAAACGAAAGGAGGTTGGTTGTAGACCGGAGGTGGTAGTGGGGCGGAGCAAGTGAGGAAAGTAAAAATCTTGAGCGGGCGGTTGTTGACCGTGACGGAGTGAAGTGGTAATAAAGGGAATACCAGACTAGTTCATCAGTTTTATTTCACTTTATTCCTTGCAAAAGATAAAGAAGTATGATATGATACTACCTGAAGCTCTCTGTGAAGATAAAAGTCTTCAAGTACTGTGAAAACTCGGCTGCATGTACTATTGCTGCCACATCGAGCCTCCAACGTTCTTTGCCTACCTGCCTGCTACTGCATCCCTGCCTGCTGCTGCATCCCTGCCTGTCGGCTGCGGGGTACTGGCCAGCCTGCTGCGGCATACCTATCAGCCTGCTGCAAAATACCAACCAGCCTGCCGGTGAATACCTGCCAGCTCGCCGCTGCACACCTGCCAACCTGTTGCTGTGTGACTACCAGCCTGCTGCGGAATACCTGCCAGCCTGCCGCTGAATACCTGCCTGCCTGCTGCTGTATACTGCCAGCCTACCGATACTTGGTCTACCTAGATCCTGGTACCGCCTTCCTTTCTTTCCCCTTCTCTACCATCTTATTTTTGTTTTGTATTTTTAATTTATTTTTTAAGTTTCGGCCGTGCTGTCCTAATAATTCATTCAATATATTAGTCTCTTGTATTCATCTTTTATTAACCTGATCCTATTTAGCTCCGTAGCCTTGCGCTACGTGACAGTTTGGCAGTAATAATAAAGTTACAATAAAAATTTACAACAGAATTCTAAAAAAATATTGTAGAGCCAAAATAAATATGTGAGTGCTGCATATTTGATAAAAATTTCCTAGTTTTTTTTTTTGCACGGACACTACTATCTACTAGCTACTGATCAAGCTACTGATCAAGCGACTGATCACGCTACTGATCAAGCTACTGATCAAGCTACTGATCAAGCTACTGATCAAGCTTCTGATCAAGCGACTGATCACGCTACTGATCAAGCTACTGATCAAGCAACTGATCAAGCAACTGATCAAGCTACTGATCAAGCGACTGATCAAGCTACTGATCAAGCAACTGATCAAGCTACTGATCAAGCTACTGATCAAGCGACTGATCAAGCTACTGATCAAGCTTCTGATCAAGCGACTGATCACGCTACTGATCAAGCGACTGATCACACTACTGATCAAGCTACTGATCAAGCGACTAATCAAACTTCTGATCAAGCGACTGATCACGCTACTGATCAAGCTACTGATCAAGCAACTGATCAAGCTACTGATCAAGCAACTGATCAAGCAACTGATCAAGCTACTGATCAAGCGACTGATCAAGCTACTGATCAAGCAACTGATCAAGCTACTGATCAAGCTACTGATCAAGCGACTGATCAAGCTTCTGATCAAGCGACTGATCACGCTACTGATCACGCTACTGATCAAGCTACTGATCAAGCAACTGATCAAGCTACTGATCAAGCTTCTGATCAAGCGACTGATCACGCTACTGATCAAGCGACTGATCAAGCAACTGATGAAGCTACTGATCAAGCTACTGATCAAGCTTCTGATCAAGCGACTGATCAAGCTTCTGATCAAGCGACTGATCACGCTACTGATCAAGCTACTGATCAAGCTACTGATCAAGCTACTGATCAAGCTACTGATCAAGCGACTGATCAAGCGACTGATCAAGCTACTGATCAAGCTTCTGATCAAGCGACTGATCACGCTACTGATCAAGCTACTGATCAAGCAACTGATCAAGCTACTGATCAAGCAACTGATCAAGCAACTGATCAAGCTACTGATCAAGCTACTGATCAAGCTACTGATCAAGCTACTGATCAAGCTACTGATCAAGCTACTGATCAAGCTTCTGATCAAGCGACTGATCACGCTACTGATCAAGCTACTGAACAAAATACTGAGCAAGCTGTGGCAAGCAGCAAGCGTAGCCTGCTTGACACAGTGGTGACATCAGGTAGGAGAACAGCACAGAACATGAAATTGAACTTGGAAAAATATGGTTCACAATTAGTTGGTAATTTGTATCCTTTTGTGGCTTAAGGGTAGTCATACTCTCATTAAAATCTCTTCGGCAGTGTCGTGTGAGGCGGGTCGTTACGTTCCCTAAAACATGGTTGAGCGAAGCGATGGCTGGTTCATGCGTCATGCTCGTGAACGGGTGCTGCCAGCGGAGATGAGTCTGCTCTTTGCTATACTTGGTACTATTTATTATAATTTTAATTTAACTTTAATATATTCTTTTAAAACTGTATGACACGGCATTCCTAATATAGGCATGTTTTCAAATTATATTTTTATTAGTTGTATTTCCTATATTATGTAATGGAAAGTGACTTCATGAATTATCCATATTGAAGTCATTTTCCAAATTGACGACTCTGTATCTATTTAATACAAGGAAAATGAAACAGCCCTTGCTGGGTTTCTTGCCGGTTCTTCTCAGTACAAGGTCTCCCGCCGTAGATTTGCGAACCGATGGCGTAGCGTTTCGACATTCACAAGTGCTTGTAACAGCCTAGACTGTATAATTGATTTTGAATTTTAATTTGAATTTATTGGAAGCATAACAACTTAGGAATACGGTCCGCTATACTAAAAGTGTCTCTGTCATACATTAACACAAAGATTATCGGTAATAAGAACTTTAACATATTTCAACGATTCGATTTAGATTACTCCAAGTAATGTAAAATAATACTCAACGATTACATTTAGATTAGAATAAGATTACCCCAAGTACTGAAATATAATATTCAACGATTACACTTAGAAGAGATTTCGATTACCTCAAGAACTGTAATATAATATTTAACTATTAGATTTAGATTTAGTTAAGATTGCCCCAAGTACTGGAAAATATTCAACGATTACATTTAAATTTACCTTAAGTACTATAATATAATATTCAACTATTAGATTTAGATTTAATTAAGATTACCCCAGGCACTGTAAAATAATAATCAACGATTACATTTAGATTAGGATAAGATTACCCCAAGTACTGTAAAATAATATTCAACGATTACATTTAGATTAGATTAGATTAAGATCACCTCAAGTACTGTAAAATACGCCACTGATTTACTGTTGGCTCGTTTAAGCAGCGTGTCACATAACAACGCCAATTAAAGTAATTTCACAGTAATACAGTGAGGGCGCGCACGCCCTACGATTAAACGCACGTGTCGGCATATTATATAAGGTCACTAGATCTCTAGATCTTAGCATAATTGTGGTTAAATTATGAAATAGCCATTTTGTATGGAGGCAACTATACATTTTTTAAACGTTTTATACAAATTAAACATTTTTGATGCCGATTTTCTCCCCGTAATTTTACAGATCCGTCAACCAGATGTTAAGCGTTGATCAGACAACAAAAATGCATAATCCAGGTACAGATGACGCTGGAGTGCGACGTCAGATAAACTCCTCGTGGTGCACCCTGCTCTTTTGACGGCTAATAGTCTGACAGAGGCCCCTAGAGAGGGTAGGCGTGGGATAGTCGAGTCCAACCTGGCTGGTCACTTCTAGTGGCCTGTAGCGGATTAGCGCAGCCCCCTTCTGTAAGAGGGAACCCGTTTTGGGTCGGAGGATGGCCTGATGTATCCGGCGGCCACCTTGAATAGTATGATGTGGGCAACTAGTTGCTATACGCCGACGGGTTCGTAGTAGTTGTCCGCAAGGGTTCCTATGGCCTCGTCAGGACGTGATGCAGCCATCCTTTGGTATGGTACGGCCAGGCGTAGTGGGGTTATCGCTAAGGTTTTTAGTGTGAAGGAGAACCATAACCACCGGCTCTCGGGGTATGCAATTCAATGCATTTTCTTTAGCGTAACAAAAAAAAAGGTACAGATAACACTGACGCACGGTAAGAAAAAATATACCTTGTAACGTCAAGATTATCCGTTCCTATCCTTTCAAACGAAGGTTATTACATTATGTAGAATAGTTGGCAACTTTCAGGAGCTGCGCCGAAGTTAATGGCAGCTCGGAAGGGTCGCGCGGACTTTGATTTGATGTTGTCCGTTCTTATTGTGTGCCTTACAATTTTTCTTTAGTATCGGAATCATTTTGAATTGTCGATTCCTTTGGACGGAAAGCTTAATTTAAGCTTTTTAGGTGAATAGTGCATTGTTTAATATCTGAAAAAAGATATTTTATGTCCTTGCTAATAATTCATTTTTCCTAATTTGTTACTTTTATTTTATTTACTAGATGTGCCCACGACGTCAAGAAGAAGGATGAAAATAGATTGCATACAAATGAAATGAGAATGTTACGATGGATGTGTGGTGTGACAAGGATGGATAAGATAAGGAATGAGTACATAAGAGGAAGCCTGAAAGTAGCGCCAGTGGTAGAAAAAGTGAGAGGAAGTAGATTAGCATGGTTTGGACATGTGATGCGGAGGGATGAAAGTCATGTCACAAAGCGAATGTTGAATATGAAAGTGGAGGGATACACGGGCAGAGGAAGGCCGAATAAAAGATGGATCGATTGTGTGAAGAATGATATAAGAATGAAAGGAGTAAGCATGGAAATGACGGCTGATAGAGAGGAATGGAAGGAAAAGATCTACTGCGCCGACCCCAGATAATGGGAAATGGGCAAGAGGATGATGATGAGATGTGCCCACGACTTCGTCCTCGAGGAATCTTTAATTAAGACACATTTCATAAAATTTTTACATATTTATATCAGATCTTTATGTGATGAATGTGAGCATTTGCACCTTAGTCACGGTTGTTATTATATATTTCTATCAATAATATGTATATTTCGCAGCCAACTGGTTAAAATAGCCGTTCAATCAAACAGCTAGCCCTTTGATAGAACAACGTCATTCAATCACACAGCTATACGTCGTTTAGCCGACTTGTTGATTGCAACGTTCAACATTACAGCTAGACGACGCTTATTCAACTGGTTAAATGGCAAATTAACTAAGGTGACCATTAGTTTAGTACTTAACTTGAGAGGATAGGATTTTTGTAAATGCTTGGGAGGTTATTCTTGAATTAAGTTTAAGAGGTGACCAAAAAAAAGTTTGATGAAATAAGTAAAAATGACAAACAAATTTATTAATCAAAATATTGTTTATTGCACCAAGCAAAAAATTACAAACTCAAAAATTTACGAAGCAAAAATCATTTCATAATCCCGTAATTTCGCCTCGAATATTTGTTTAAATTTTTATTCAATCGTATCACTCGTAAGTGACCTTGTAATTTCTGTATCTTTAATAACACGTGTAACATATATTTACTACTTACTTTCCGAAAAATATCGTGAAATAATCGCAAACCACGGCTAGTTGACGCCATATTGAAAGCAAAACGCACCTAGCGCTGCGGTGGTGAGCGTTGAACTAATTACGGGGGATGGTAGTGAATCCTCAAGGGGTGCGCCACCACAGTGGCCGCTATGACAACCCCCTGGTGCTTGGACGACCTCGCACCGGATACCACCCGCAACCGGTCTACGGCGGGTGGTTATGTTGGACTCTAGCAGAAGGCCAGCCTACCAACTAAACACTACCTACAGCCTTTGGTCGGGCGGAAGGCCTGGGACCCTATCGGCTTGAACTAACGCTCCCGCCCTCCAGAAGGGGGGCGGTTTTTTTTTTATTTTTATTTTTCCTCAAGAGAGGAGGCTGAGAATCCATCATGGATACCAACGCAACAGGCAAGCAGGGATACGTTGATTATGTCGGACTCCTAGTACTGTCGAGACGGCTCGACTACACAGACCTACCGACTAAACTCAGCCTATCCTTTGGTCCTATTGACCCTACTGGCTTTATTGACGAGAGGGCCGCACCTCAGGAGAGGCACGGTTAGCGCTACCCCATGGTGAGGGTATATGCGCTAGAAGGCACGAATCTCCAAAGTGGGACCGGCCAGTATTGACAAGAACCTACACGTGGCTAAGCAGAAGGCTGCCGTTAGGGGTTGACAAGGGGGGGCGACGGCTCAGACGCCGCCGCTTGCAGGTCTAGAAGTTCCTGCGTGAGTTGGTTAGGGGGGTCGCTAAGGACATGTCGCGGTCTACGTATCCTCTACCGGTAGTGACTAGTGTTGCCTTGAGACTGGCTCACAGTTGGTGGTGTTGACAGGAACGGGGGCGGTGTAAGTGTAAGAAACATGAGCTATCCATAGCAGTTACATCACCACATCTTCACAGCCTATTTCAAATCATTAAATTAAACGAATCCATTCAAATCCAAATTGTTTATTCAAAATTTATTTACGAGCTCGGCTTCCCATCCCAGCCTTTGGGTGTATGATCGCACATAAAACATTAAGCTCGGTTACTAGAAGAGATTTACATTGTGATATTTCACGTGCGCCCATAAACTTGGCCCCGTTTATTATAATTCTCCAGTGAAACTGTTTACGACTTTGATTACGGGTCGGACTTGTAAGAAACTGGCCGGCTAGACCTCCATCACTCGCGGCCACTATTTTCTGCGCCGTTTGTTTTATTTATAACTGAAACGTATACACATTCACTCCAGTAGATTAATTCCATAGATTTTTTTTTAATTTGTATGGACGGATGATTGTTGCTCTTTCACAAAAAAAAAACTACTACAAAATGGATTGTAATGAAACTTTACAATAATATAGTTTTTTTTTTATTGCTAAAGTTGACAAACAAGCTGCCCACCTGATGGTAAGTGGTAACAGTCGCCTATAGTACATGTGGTTCCCACGAGATTCGCAGCAAATCTGCAAACCTCATAAGAACCACAGTGTACGTTGCCAACTTGTGACATAAGATGTAAAGTCACAGTACCCAGTAATTTCACTGCCTATCTTACCCTTCACGCCGGAACACAGCAAAGCGAACCCTGCTGTTTGGCGGAGGAAATAGGTAAGACGGAGGTACCCATGCAGACGACCCTGGTACAGAGTCTACCTCCTAGATTTATAATCCTAGAGTTTATAATTAATAAAGATATTTTGTGAAAATATAAGCTACTGGACATACTAATCCTGCGCAGACGAAGTCACAGGCACTAGCTAGTTTTTAATAAATATTTCGTAGCTGTTATTTTGTATTCTTTACTCTAGTCCCTAAGGCACACCTTGAACCTAGAAGAGTTCATTAAAAATTACCGAACTTCAAAAAAGATCAAAGGCAAGTAACTGTCATTTGTAAAGGAATAATTGATACAGTTCAGTATTCTTCGGAACAAAGGGCATTGTTTCGTTGAAAAGGATCATTATGAAAGGGTTTTGGACAATTACCAAAACAGGTCGGTCAAATGTCAATAGTTATAGCTTAAATTTAGTCGATTTTTAATATTTTTTCGAGCTGTAGTTCTTTAGAAATGCAGTTTTCCACCATACAATTAACACGCCTTACTTACCTGATAGGTAGTGTGTTTTATTGTCGAAGTACCTATCGCCAGAGGTCGGAATCTGGTAGAGTTATTCGTGTACTTACGCTGAATTCATACAGCGAAAGAATAAAAAGGATATTCCTCATATCCCGAGATTTCTATGCTAATATTGTAAAGAAGTAAAGTTTCCTTATTCCGACTCGGCTGGGCAGCGTTTGGGAAGCTACGCGGCATATTCTCGGCCCATCTGCCGCAGTGCCTCAAGACGAAAGTTTTCGATTCGTGCGTGTTGCCAGTGATGAAATACGGAACAGAAACCTGGCCACTCACAAGGGGCCTTATAAGGCGGCTCAAAGTCACCCAGAGGGCAATGGAGAGGGCTATGCTCGGAGTTTCTCTGCGTGATCGAATCAGAAATGATGAAATCCGCAGAAGAACCAGGGTCACCGACATAGCCCGAAGAATTACGAACCTTAAGTGGCAATGGGCGGGGCACATTGCTCGCAGGACTGACGGCCGTTGGGGCGGAAAGGTCCTGGAGTGGCAGGCATATGCTGGACACCGCAACGTTGGTAGGCCTCCCACAAGGTGGACCGACGATTTGATGAAGATCGCGGGAAGGCGCTGGACGCTTGCAGCGCAGGACCGATCTGCGTGGAGATCCTTGGGGGAGGCCTATGTCCAACAGTGGGCGTCTATTGGCTGAAATGATGATGATGAAAGTTTCCTACCTACCTTCGCTCTCGTTTTGAGTTTGCTCATTCTCCTGATGTTGTTTGCAGATCTCATCTTCGTCATCATCATCACAGCTCATATACGTCCCCACCGAGGGGCTCGAGCCTACCCTAACTATGTTAGGGCGATTAGGCCTTAGTCAACCACGCTGGCCCAGTGCGGGTTGGTTGACTACGCACACCTTTGAATCGCTTCGCAGTTGTACGCAGGTTTCCTCACGATGTTTTCCTTCACCGTAGGAGCGTCGGATAAATGTACATATGAAATTCGGAACGAAAAACCCATTGGTACACGGTGGGGATTAGATCGCGGGCCTCCCGATTCTATGCGGCGCACAGACCAGTGCCGAGACCACAGCGCCACCGACGTTCTTAATATCTCATCTCATCTTCGTACTCTTCTTAAACTTCCCTCTGATGTTTTCCGCACTAATTTCTTCCTTAACTCTTTTTCTGTTCATGCAGTTAAATTATGGAATGCACTACCGCCTTCAGTGCGAGACATTCGTTCTTTTATTCTGTATTGAGTTGATTGTTGGCTCTTGGTGGAACTTATTATACATGTTGAATAAAACACTTGTACTGTTCCACTAATTTTAATTATTGTCGACCTGACCGGTTTCGCTTTACAGCATTTTCAAAGGTTAAAGCAAAAACGATTTGGTTTTTGCTTTAACCTTTGAAAATGCTGTAAAGCGAAACCGGTCAGGTCGACAATAATTAAAATTAGTGGAACAGTACAAGTGTTTTATTCAACATGTACATTCGTTCTTTCTTGCTTTTCAAGAAGAAAGTAAAAGAGCACTATCTTTCCTTAACGTAATTAACTATCCTCTCAGTAATTTTGCTGTATTATATTAAACCTAATCTAAGTTTGTATATATCCATGTATATATGTTTATATATGTATGTATTTATTAGTGTATATATGTATAAGTATTAAGTATGTGTACTTTTTGTTATACAACTATTATATACTAGCTTTTGCCCGCGACTTCGTTCGCGTGGACTTCAGGTTCGTCCCGTCTAGTCTATTATTTCTCGTACAAAGTAAAAGATAAAAAATGGTTATTGTGGGTTATTCCTAAGAGATAAACATATACCATCACGGACTTTTTTGTAGACCTTTTTAAGTTGTACAATACTGTAGTAAATTGTTTTGATCTATCTTGTAGGATTCAGTCAGCGTTTGCAATGTAAGCGCATAAAATGTGTTTTTTTTACGACCTCACATTAGAAACCTCAAAAATTGTAGCCTATGTGTTATTCTGATGTATAAGCTATATTGTGGTAAAGTTTCATTCAAATCCATTCAGTAGTTTTTACGTGAAAGAGTAACAAACATCCATACATCCATACTTACAAACTTTCGCCTTTATAATAGTAGTAGGATATTTGTACACGCGACATCCACGTTTCTCAGTATTTTTTTTCCTATCACAGGTGGGTTGGAAGAAATTTCATTAGAAATAAGCCACACCTATTGTACTGTCTATAATTTTGTATTTTCCTGTTCTTTTCGTTTGTGTACAATAAATCATTAAATAAATAAATAGAAGTAAAGTTTGTGTGTTTGTATATTTGTTAAATTGTAAGCGGTAATCTCGGGATCTACTAAACCGATTTTAAACATTCTTTCACCAATAGAAAGCCACATTATTGCTGAGTGTCAAAGGTTATATAAAAAACCGAAAAATAAACAGGCTATTACTTGGTAGTCCGTTCTGCAAAGTGAATCGGAGAAAAAACGGTCGAATGAAAGCGTTTTTTACGAACGCTGCCTTAACTATGGAAGATATATTTTTGAGTTCTAGAAAAAAGATGTGAAGCTTGAAAATGCCTACAAAAAATAATTTATATTTAAGTTACTAAAAGTAGTTTTTTTAATATTACAGTTATAAATCAAAATATAACACTCTGTACTAAAAAAGGATTATTAATATTGCCCAACGAAGTGATCACGGGTCAGCTATTTTAAATAGAAAGTTTATTTACTTTTACACAATTTAAAATACTGCACGCGCGACGTTGCCAAATTTACACAATTTAAACTACTGCACGCGCGACGTTGCCAAATTTACACAATTTAAACTACTGCACGCGCGACGTTGCCAAATTTACACAATTTAAACTCTTGTACGCGCGACGTTGCCAAATTTACACAATTTAAACTACTGCATGCGCGACATTGCCAAATTTACACAATTTAAACTACTGCACGCGCGACGTTGCCAAATTTACACAATTTAAACTACTGCCCGCGCGGCGTTGCCAAATTTACACAATTTAAACTACTGCACGCGCGACGTTGCCAAATTTACACAATTTAAACTACTGCACGCGCGACGTTGCCAAATTTACACAATTTAAACTACTGCACGCGCGACGTTGCCAAATTTACACAATTTAAACTACTGCACGCGCGACGTTGCCAAATTTACACAATTTAAACTACTGCACGCGCGACGTTGCCAAATTTACACAATTTAAACTACTGCACGCGCGACGTTGCCAAATTTACACAATTTAAACTACTGCACGCGCGACGTTGCCAAATTTACACAATTTAAACTACTGCACGCGCGACGTTGCCAAATTTACCGTGGGAGAGCCATGCTTCGGCACGAATTGGGCCGGCTCGACCGGAGTGATACCACGGCCTCACAGAAAACCGGCGTAAAATAGCGCTTGCGCTGTGTTTCGCCGAGTGAGTGAGGGTACCGGAGGCCCAACCCCCCTTATTCCCCTCTATTCCCCTTATTCCCCCTATTCCCTTTTAAAAGGCCGGCAACGCATCTGTGACTCCTCTGGTGTTGCGGGTGTCCATGGGCAACGGTTATCGCTTACCATCAGGTGATCCGTTTGCTCGTTTGCTGCCCTATGCTATAAAAAAAAAAAAAAAAAAAAATTTACACAATTTAAACTACTGCACGCGCGACGTTGCCAAATTTACACAATAGGCTTGTATCCACTATGAACAAATCTGATGCGTTAGGTTGCATAACTATTAAGATGATCATTTAATTATGAAAAAACAAAGTTTTATAAAATAATAACTTTTGATTATTTATATTTTTATAAAATAAAATTGCACAAAATAAGCCATAAGTCACGTGACAGCAAACACCAATTAAAAAGTGTTACGTCACGCCGTGCGAAACGTCAAAGTCAAAATGTCATTCCCAAGTGTCTTGTGGAAGTGCGAAAAAGAATGGGCATCATTCCTTCTCGCGAGTGTCAGCCACTTTTTACGTATCTGCTGATTGTTTGGCACGTATATAAATATTTATTTTGGTGTTTTTATACTTGTGCTTGTACACTGGGGCACTATGCAGTACTTGTAATACGATGAATCCATTTTTTATTAAAATAACTTCACAATACCGAATATTCCGATACTAAAACAGCTGTGTTTTGCACGGCGTGACGTCATTCAAGACGCCATGACAGTCATGAGCGTTTTTGATGACTAATGTCAAATATTTAATTAAATGCAAAATTATTCTTATAAATAAGCATTTTTTTTCAAAAATAATAATTATTTTGTATAGAATAGACATCAAGGTATATTAGTATCTAACTACTGAAATTTAGGCAACAAGCCTATTTAAACTACTGCACGCGCGACATTGCCAAATTAACATCAATGACATCGGATGTCCGAAGTTACAAAATTCCAATACGAGCGATGTTTCCACATTTGTAGTTCGCTCAACATAGCTTGTGAGAACAAAACAACACAATAGCGGAAATGCGGAGCACTCCCCGCTTAACGGAATGGACTAGATTTTGTATTTATGAAAAAGGCGAAATATACGTATGAGAATTTGCTTAAGACTATCAATTATTTGTATTGTGAATTACATACATACATACATTCACGCCCTTTTCCCACGGGGGTAGGCAGAGATTACGTCCTTCCACTTGCTACGGTCCTTACATATCTCTTTCGCTTCATCTACTTTCATAACATTCCTCATACATGCTCGACGATTGCGGGTACTTCTGACCTGGCCTTTTTTGAGGACACTTTCGATTTGTTCGAAATATGTTCGCCTAGGTCTTCCTCGTCCCGTGTCTCCACTCACTCCAGCTTCATAAATCACTGAATTAATGTAAGCTAATAAAAATGCTATATTAATTATCTTTGTTTTATTCGTCTATCTCTGAGGTTTGTATTGTTATTTATTCGTGGTATTGTTGGCCACACGGGATTGTCATTAGAAATCCCGGGAAGGTCCACATTAATTTCAACATTTCCATGCAAGTACATGAATAACTCTACCTATCGCAACTAACATAAATACTCTGCCTATCGCATATCTATACACATTTTGATAGAGTTTATTCATATCAACTTATATATTAAAATCTAATGCAAATTCACAAATGAAAATAAAAACATTAATATTTCATTAGAAATTACAGTGAAACATTGACATATACGCAATTAAATGTTATATAATGAACTAGCTTTCTGCCCGCGGCTTCGCCTGCGTGGATTTCGGGATTGGATCTATAGAGGGTTAAGGGTCATAGCTTTTGCCCACGGCTACATATGCGAGGAAGTCGGTTTATGGCGCGAAGGTTTTATCGCGCTTCCCGTGGGACTATTCGTTTTTCCGAGATAAAAAATACCGCAAAACCTTGCTCAAGAATCACTCTATCTATTGATGAAAACCGCATGAAGATCTGTGCAGTAGTTTTTGAGCGAAGCCTTTATTGCGCATCCCGTGGGATCTGTCGATTTTTCCGGGATAAAAAGTAGCCTATGTTACTCAGGGATAATGTAGCTTTCCAATGGTGAAAGAGTTTTTGAAATCGGTCCAGTAGTTTCGGAGCCTATTCATTACAAACAAACAAACAAATCTTTCCTCTTTATAATATTATAGTATAGATAAATGAGTAATACAATTTTTATAATTTGCACGAACGACGAATACGAAAGATTTGCACGCCGCGATACAGCTATAGCCGTTCCAACGTACAGGCTACAAAACACTAGAGATTCGTTTGTTGGAAATGTATAAATTTTTAAAACAAGATTCCACATAGTGTAGCTGAATTGCCTTTTCATAAGTTCAAGGTACATGTTAAGAAGATGCTAATGAGTAAGGGCTGTTACAAAGTCAATGATTATTTAAATGATGCCAATGCTTGGTGTTGATTTGAAGACATTCATTCTCAAGTCTTTTCCCGTATAAATTGTAAACACACAAGTAAATTGTATGATAACAACATAATTTATTGTAAATGTTGTTACTACTTTTGATAAAGCTGATAAGTTTCTTGCGCCCATTCTTATTAACTAAAAAATACGTCCTGAATTAGAAATTACAGTGAAACATTGACATATACGCAATTAAATTTTATATAATGAATAAATGAGTAAGGAAAAAGTTTGGACGATTCAAAAGAGCTTTCTTTAAAGTCATATTTGAATAAAGTTAATTTTGTTTTTGTAAACTTGTTTGGACCAGCTGTCCACTTCCACCTACATCACAAATAAATAATTTTATGTGAAACGAGTAAATAAAAGTTCGAAGCGGTTGACCCAATTTGCTACTTTGACACCCTCCAAGCGCTTCGGGATCGTGGGGGATAGTTTGAAATATGAATACGACTTCTTCAATTATCGGCATTTTTCTTTATGCAAGCATTAAAACACATTGTCGTTAGGTCGTATTATTTATATTTTAAAAACAATTATATATAAAAACTGCGTCCCCTTTTTGTTTGTAACGATGAGGGAAATGCATTGAATTGCATACCCGTGAGTCAGGTTATTTGGGGCTCTCCTCCGCAGAAGGGGGTAGGCCTACCCACTAAAAACCTCATCGATCCTCCCCCGATTGCGCCTGGACGCGAGCGCTAATCCCGAAAGAGAGCAGCATCGCACCCCGATGCAAGCGCATCATCTCTAAGGAGAGCAGCATTGCGCCCTGACGAGGCCATAGGAACCTTTGCGGACGATCACTATGACCCCGCCGGCATATGGCGACTAGCACCTACTCCGCGCCGTCACAAGGGCGGCCGCCGGACATCTCCCGCTATCCACCGACCCAAAATGGGTCCCCTGGACGACAACTACCCCCTCTTAATAAGACGGGGGGCTTCGCCCGTCCGCCAGGTTGGACCCGGCCATCCCACGCCCCCCTCTCGGGGAGCCCTCTGTCAGACTATTAGCCGTCAAAAGACGTTGCCCAAGGTGCCCCACGAGGAGGTTGTCTGACATCGCACCCCAAGCGACTTTGTTCTATAACATGTAGTGATTTACATTTGATTATATTCGTAAAGAAAATTGGGTTCAGACTATTTATCTGAGGCCACTGTCTGACTGACTACTTACAGATTTAAAAAAAGAAAAACCGGCCAAGTGCGAGTCGGACTCGCGCACCGAGGGTTCCGTACAAACCTGCAAGGTTTACAAAGTTCGTTCATTACGACAATTGAGTCATAACTATGGTATTTTTATTGCAAAATGAAATTCATAACATTACTCTACGCGTTCATGAGGAAAAAAGTAATAAGTTTATATTTATTAAAAAAATATATATTTTGTAATGTAACTAAAAATTTAAGGTTTTCGGAATTTTTCCTTTATGTGTGCTATAAAACGTTGCTTCATGCCAAATTTCAAGATTCTAGGTCGACTGAAAGTACCCTTTAGGTTTTGATTCCCTTGCGAGTACTTGCGAGTTTCAAAATATGCAGCTTAAATTGCTGTTTCTTTTGATTGCGTTGACATAGAAGTTTGATTTTGTTACAGCTTAAAGGTATTATAGACCTGAGTATTTGGTATGAATTTCAATTTAATACCTCTACGCGTTAATGAGGAAATGGGTAGTAAGTTTAAAATTATTAAAAAAATATATATTATGTGATGTAACTAAAAATTTATGGTTTTCGTAATTTTTCCTTTATCTATGCTATAAGACTTTGCTTCGTACCAAATTTCAATATTCTGAGTTCACGGGAAGCACCCTGTAGGTTTTGATTCCCTTGCAAGTGTCGAAAATTTGCGGCATAAACGGCTGTATCTTTTGATTGCGTTGGCTTAGAAGTTTGATTTTTTCACAGCTTCAAGGGACAGTAGACCTGAGTAATTGAATAAATTTCAGCTTCATACCTCCACGCGTTCCTGAGAAAAAGGGTCTTGACAGACGGACGGACAGACGGACAACAAAGTGATCCTATAAGGGTTCCGTTTTTTATTTTGAGGTACGGAACCCTAATAAAGGGAGAAAAAATAGGCTTTGCTGGATTTCTTGCTGGTTCTTTCCAGTACAAGGTCTCCCGCCGTAGACTTGTGCACCAATGGCGTAGCATCTTTGACATTCAAAAGTGTAACAATTCTATTTGAAGAATAGATTTTTCACTTTGCTTTAATTCGCTATTATCAGAAACAGGTAAAGGCAATTTTAATTCCAGGTAGAAATTTACCGCACGTTCAACAGAGCAAGTTATATCAGGTCTAAACAAGGCACCGGTAATGAAGAGCAGCACAATTACCGGAATGCAATTAGGGGACAAAGCCGGACACCTGCCGACCGGAATCCGGAACTCAAAGGGAGCCATCGTGCATTTCCATGGAAAATTCTCATAGCCGCCATATTAAATTTTGAGAGCGTGTTTAATGTTTGATGTGGTTCCTTACGAGAGGGTCTAGACAAAATGCCTTTCTATTTTCGTAATCGCATCGCTAAAATAAAAAATGTATGCTATCGACATAACCGATCGCTTGACTCTTCAAGAGGAGAACATTTTCGTCATACTTGATTTCTGTGTAGCTTTAAACCATTAAGGTTGCACACGCGACGGAAGCTTAAAAAAATTTAATAACTTCTCCCGTTTTCCCAACATTTCCCTTCACTGATCTGCTCCTATTGATTGTAGCGTGATGAAAAGTATACTACAACAAAGTCAGGAGTATGAAAATTAATTGTACCAAGTATCATTCAAATCCGTCGAGTAGTTTTTGTTTCTATAACGGTTATACAAACAGACGGGGCTATCGCACTAATAAATCGCAACCGAAACGCAACCGAACCGTTCGGCTTAACCAATCCGAACGCCACAATATCACGTCATCCGTTCGATGTCGTGATATTCTAGCTCTCGGATTGGTTGAGTGGAACGATTTGGTTTCGTTTCAGCTGCGATTTGTTAGTGCGATTGCCCCCCAGACACACAAAACAAAATGTACTGATTGAATTTTTGGCATCACTATCGATCCCCAATCACCCCCTGATAGTTATTTCGGAAATATATTTCATGTACAGAATTGACCTCTCTACAGATTTTGTTACAAGTATAGATGATAACTATAGTTTGCTATATGTGGTGAACCACAGATAGAAAATCCTTACTTGCTACAACTTACATACTATGTTGAAAAGTCCACAGTCAATGGGCTGTCCTCAGCCCTTACAGGAACCCCTAAGCTCCCCGCTATAGGCCAGTCATTAAAGCCTGAAACCCGAAAGAAATTAGTAACTCGCTAAAATTTTGAGGGGTCATTGTTCCGTATTCGGACTTTTTAGTTTGCTGGCCGTCAGCTGCATTTTGTTTTGTTTAACACCTGCTAGTTTGCTAACAAATTCTACTGTTTTTTAATAATAAACAATGTTCCGTTCATTGCAAAACGCTGCAAAATTAATACACGTTACAAAACAACGAGAACAACCTAATTCTAAGTTTGCAGCGTGTTACTAATTTTTTTGACAATGTTATTAACAAAAATCACTTTTCATCCCTTTCAACCCTTTCCGTACACCCCAGAGCGCTGCAAAATCACACGGTAAGGTATTTCACCTTCCTCAATGACCCCTCAAAATTTTAGCGAGTTACTAATTTCTTTCGGGTTTCAGGCTTTAATGACTGGCCTAAAACAAAATATTTCGGAACCGTTCCTCCGAACTACCTACGAGTACATGCATGTTTATTTCAAACAACTATTTTCATTTAACTATTTTATTTTTATTATTTCAATGCCTTTTTCCATTCTATTTTATTAATCACTATTTTCAGCAGTCTGCGGCAAGCTTGGCTTGAGTTTTATATACGTAGATGTCTATTTGTAATAAGATACATTACATGAGTTGCGATAATTATAGATGTACACACTCGGAACTGGAGACAGGGGGCTTCTATAGCCGAAATGCAATTAGTGATGCTACGCTAAACCTTGACATCCATCCAGGAGACGTGGAAACCAGGGATCAGCGCGCGATGTTATTTGATTGCGAGCGCTGCGAGAATTGTATGAGCGGCTGCAGAATGTCGGGTGGTTTAATTAGCGCTGCTTCGTCAAATGTCAGACCGATGTAATTTTTGCCATAAGAGTTTGTCGACAAACGGATCCAACTAATGTTATAAATGCGAAAGTTTGTATGTATGGATGGCTGTAATGCTTTCACGTTAAAACTACTAAATGGATTTTAATGAAACCTTGCTATAATATAGCATATACATCAATATAACACATAATTTATAACTATAACATGATAACATATTTTTATCGTTTAAATTTCCGGTTTGTATGGAGATTTTAAAGTGTACTTTCTCCATACAAACTAAACTTTTAAAAATGCTTGTTACATGAACAATTAAAAAAATAAATGATCCCAACTAATATTATAAATGCGAAAGTGTGTTTGTTTGTTTGTTTGTTTATTTGTTTGTTTGTTTGTTTGTTTGTTACCTCTTCACGCTTAAACTACTGGACCGATTTCAAAAATTCTTTCACCTTTGGAAAGCTACATTCTCCCCGAGTAACATAGGCTACTTTTTATCCCGGAAAAATCGACAGATCCCACGGGATGCGCAATAAAGGCTTCGCTCAAAAACTACTGCACAGATTTTTATGCGGTTTTCATCAATAGATAGAGTGATTCTTGAGGAGTTTTGCGGCATTTTTTATCTCGGAAAAACGGATAGTCCCACGGGAAGCGCGATAAAATCTTCGCACCATAAACCGACTTCCGCGTATATGTAGCCGTGGGCAAAAGCTATGACCCTTAACCCTCTATACACCCAATCCCGAAATCCACGCGGGCGAAGCCGCGGGCAGAAAGCTAGTAAATAAATATTTGTTACACTTACACCAATTAGCCTGGCCCAAACTAAGCTCTGTAAGGCTTGCGCTGATGGGATCTAGGGTAACGGATAGACATACATATATTATACATATATAAATATTTTTATAGAAATATATATCAACAACCATGACTAAGGTACAAATGCTCGCATTCATGACACAAACATCTGCCCCCACCGGGACTCGAACCCGGGACCTCAGAGCTGGCGACACCTTGAAACCTGTGTACTATCCACTCGACTATGAAGGTCGTCAAAATTATTCTACACTAGCTGTACCCACGACTTTGTGCTCGTGGAATAGTAATTTTAGATAGCATTTTTAATGACGGAGTGTTATAAACGTAAGAGTAGACAAATATAATCAGAAAGCTTCGAACTGCTAAGCTATCGGGAGTTACACGTGTTATTGTGAGTCAACCATAAAAGATAGATATAAGCTGTCGTGGGATATTTTATATATAATTTTAAGGAGAACATTTCTGTCATACATGATTTCTGTGTAGCTTTAACTATTAAGATTGCACACGCGACGGAAGCTGAAATGGACTAATTTCTCCCGTTTTCCCAACATTTCCCTTCACTGTTCTGCTCCTATTGATTGTAGCCTAATGAAAAGTATACTACAACCAGCTCAGGAGTATAAAAAATAATTGTACCAAGTTTCGTTAAAATCCGCCTAGTAGTTTTTGTTTCTATTATGGTTATACAGATAGGCAGGCTGATAAAAATTTTACTGATTGCATTTTTGGCAGCAGTATTGGAAACTAGTATTTTGCAATCATATTTCATTTACAGAATTGACCTCTCTACAGATTTATTTTAAGTATATAAGATTACATTATCTATCTAATAGTAAAAAAAAAATCGTACGAAGTCGAGTTTACACACAGAACACAAATTATTATAATTAATTTATGGTACAATACAATACTTATGCAAAATATGAAATTCAAGGCATCAAATTTTCAAAATGTCCATCGTATTGCTTTTTTTTTCCTCAGGAGAGGAGGCTGAGAATCCGTCATGGATACCAACGCAACAGGCAAGCAGGGATGCGTTGATTATGTCGGACTCCTGGTACTGTCGAGATGGCTCGACTACACAGACCTACCGACTAAACTCAGCCAAAGCCTTTGATCCTAATGACCCTACTGGCTTATATGGAAGGGAGTCGCACCTCAAGAGAGGTACGGTTAGCGCTGCCCCATGGAGAGGGCATAAGCGCTAGAAGAGGCACGGTTCTCCAAAGTGGGACCGGCCTGTGTTGGTTGGGAACCTACTCGTGGCTAAGCAGAAGGCTGCCGAATAGGGGGAGACAACGCGACGGCTCAGACGCCGCCGCTTGCAGGTCTAGACGGTCCTGCGTTAATTGGTTAAGGGGGTCGCTTGGGACATGTCGCGGTCTACGTGTCCTCTGCCAATATGGACTGGTAAACCATATTGCAAACACAATGTTGCATGAAGAACAATTTTATGACTAAGTCGTCTTATAATTTCTGGTTCATTTTTTATTTCCGTTGCATAATTGACGACCCTTTCCTGTAATTCAGGCTCTATATTTACGAGGGTAGCGTAGACGTAGCGTTGCATTATTGACTCCCATAGAAAAAAATCGAACCGAGTCCTGTCAGCGGATCAGGCAGACCATGTGACTGATCCTGATCCAATCCAACGATTTGGATACGAATCATGCGCGTAATGCGCTGGACATCCGTCCATTTTAATAGTAGTCTCCGACGAGTAGCTAACGGCACCGCCTCCAAAAACTCCTGTAACTCATCCCTTGAAATCTATTGTAATCACTACATCTTTCACATCAAGAATGGAATGGTGAGATGGTTTGGACGCGTGGAAAGGTTGGTCTGGATGAAACTTGGTCGGGGATGACCTTGACATTATAACATGATATATTCATGTCTGCAAGGGACTCAGTCACTGATTCATACATTTTTTTTCTTCAGGAGAGGAAGGTTGAGAATCCTCACAAGGAGAACGAAATGTACCCAGGATACCCCCGCAACGGCAAGTGTCACTTGCCGTGCCGTTATGTCGGACTCCACGCGGCCAGAGCGGTCTGACCTGTGACCTACCGACTAAACTCAGTCTGTGTCTAAGTTCTAAGAACCATATAGGCAAATCGTGAGGGCGACCGCCCCTCAGGAGAGGAGCGATGCAGCGCAGACCCATAAAAGGGGCCCAAAAGCACTAGAAGAGGTGCGGGAAGCCAAAGTGGCGCCGGCCTTATCATAAGAGAAAACTAACACAAATTAGGACCAGCTTCCATACTGGTATATTTCTGGTCAACACTGCCATTTGGCGCATGGAGGTTTCCCTCTTTTACAAGCTATAGCGTACTTACATTTGATTCCGTATAAAGTTTACGCAATTAGAATTTATTGATAATTAACTTACGAGTATAATTCACTTTTTTTTTCACCACCCATTCAGGACTTATTTTTTAGTTGATAAGAAGAATGGGCGCATGTAACTTATCTGCTTTAACAAAAGTAATAACAACATTTACAATAAATTATGTCGTTATCATACAACGTACATATATGTTTACAATTTATACGGGAAAACAAATATTTACACTTTAGAATGTAATGTCTTCAAATCAACACCAAGCATTGGCATCATTTAAATAATCATTGACTTTGTAATAGCCCTTACTCATTAGCGTCTTTTTAACATGTACCTTGAACTTATGAAAAGGCAATTCAGCTACACTATGTGGAATTTTGTTATAAAAATTTATACATTTGCCCATCAATGAACCTCTAGTTTTTTGTAGCTTGTACGCTAGACATAGTGTTATAAGGGAAACGTGCAGTGTGTTTGAATGGACGAAGTAGAAAGGATGGACGAAGGAAATTTATCAGGCAAATATGAATAGGCCAGTTGGTAGGGGACGACCTAGACAAACATACTTGGACTAAATAAGTGATATCCTGAAGGAAGGTCAGGTCAAGAGTACCCGTTACCGACGAGCGTGCATGAAATTATTAATGAAAGTGGAAGACGCCTGCCTACCCCCATGGGAAAGAAGAGTATCATTTATGTGTAAAGATTAACATAACAGCAGTTGTCCACCGTTAACCCATAGTTAGCCACAAACACCAATTATCGGTAGGAAGGAAGTTGAACCGAATACGTCAATGGGATTGTTACAGATAACCTCGGTTCAGCGGATAGCAGAATGAACATCGGTTTAATTAACAGAGGTTCAGTAAGTCAACAACGGGCGATCGGACGACCATTGCATTAATCACGGCGTCTTGTCCGATTCGAGCGATACAGTGATTCGGTATTAGGGAGATACCGTGACGGGTACAAACAAGGCGAGGTGAGAGAACTGGCCGAAGGCAATTTGGGGATGATTGTTCAGTTTCGTTAAGGCTGTGCTCGATTTTAATGATGAATAAATAATAAAGTGAAACTTTTATTAACATTTACTGGTGATTGAAATGAGATTTAATTTCTTCCAAGCACTCGTTATTTCCGCCACATAAAGTAACAACCCTTATTATATCTTATATATGTATAAAATTGTCGTGCCACGATGTTAGTTGTCATACTCTTCCGAATTTTATAAATTTTTATATGCATATTGAGTAGTTCAAAGCACAGAACACAGAAAGAGGTTAGAATGGCGAACATGCATCGTTTGTACGGGAACCGCTGTCGCCAGTTTAAGAAGCCAGCGCTGCGTCTGTAAAGTCACGCATAACCAATCAGGAGAAGTACGCATCGCGCGATAACGAACTGAACCAATCACAGCACTGCACTCACCAGATTCAAATAATTCCGTCTAAAAACGATATTATTACCTTAGTGATTGACAAATATGAAAAATTATCGATATAAAATGTCGATAGCAAATTTAATATTACAAATATTTTCAATACTGAAAACGAAATATTACATTCATGTAGGTATTTAAAATTTAATAATTAATTTAATTGTATATACCTATACTATAATGATGAAACAAACTTATTAAGTGAAATAGATGTAGGTTGGAAGTAAAGTAAACTATATTTCTGTAAATCTTGTTTCCATAACAAACATATACAGGCACTTTTATATGTGTGCGATAGGACATTTTTCCGACATGTTCATACATTTTGCGATTTTGCAGTGGCTATCTTTTCACAATTTTATAATTTATTATGCCCTAGCTATCTGTAATATCATTCATTTAATACATTTACATATAGTATGCCCAAATTCAATAATAGTTTTTATATATTTAACGTATTTTCCCTAAAATCTTATACTCAATCTCAATCTCTTTTATTGCTTACGCTACTATCTCTGTCTAAGGGTTTTTAATCAATATATGTATTATTATTACATACTATATGTTTTCTTCCTGCTATGGGAACCTATTCTATATACTTTATTTATTTCCTAAGCTAAAACTTATCTTTATTTATCAACTATGCTTAGTGCTATTCTCACTATTATTCCGCCGTTTAATATGTTTTATTACTATCTTAATTCTATTATATTATACATTTTATTTATTAACTATTCTATCCCGAACACATATTTTAAATTAATTTGATGATAATCTTGAATCAGTAATTTTTTTCTCTTTTTTTTGATATACCGTACATATACATGGGCCAAACTGGAACACGTTCTTTCAGTGTAAAATATCATAAATTTTTTAAATAACAGCAAAAAGCAAGAAGCCTGTTTCGCCGTTTTTCACCTACTAAGACCCCTTAAGTGGTGCCTGCAGCCTGTTCAAGATATAATCTGCGGGATTTTTCTGACAACTTCATCGGAAGATATATTTTTTTTTGTTATAATCTTTGTTCGAATACTAATCTGTGCAAGAGACTAATCTGTACACTGAATATAATTACATACTGTTCTAAGCATAATTTGTTTTATATTTTTAAATCCAATAAGAGTCAAAATAATAATATTGAATTCGTGGATAATTTATTGTAATGTTTTTCCCTTTCTAACTTATAATATTGATGAAAAAATGAAATAAGAAAACTACTTGGGACAATACGCAACATTTTGGTGACCCCGACGTGATTCAAACAAAAGGAATTTTCTGGAAAACCAAGGGCAAGGATCTAAGAAGTGACTCAAGGAACAGGTCTAATAAATGAGATGTCAAGTACCTAGGGAAGTAGTCCAATCCCTAATTCACATTATATTCATATTACGCAGTTTCGGCAGAATCTTAGTTCCTACCTTCAAAGTTTTACTTTAATGAACATTTTCCTATTTTGGCCCAATAAACGTACTTCTTGCCTTAAATCATCAATATTTCAACCCTATTCAACATTTGAGTCAAAATCATATAGTAATTACCTATTTCAATTGGACTAATTTCATCTTTCATTTGTGTAAATTGTAATAAGTACTTAACAATTTCAGGTGTGTTCCGAGTGTAAGTGGGTGAAGATATAATTTAAATAGGTATACAATATTCGGCAATCTGCAAGTTTTTTTTAAGCAACTTTGATGATAATCTTTATTGAAGTGAAATAGTGACTGTCTACTATCTTGGCAATTGTATGTATTTAGTGCACATTTACACATATTTTTTTTATTATTCACTGTGTTGACTTTGACGGTTTCTTGTTTGCACCTACAAAATGAGTGATGTTAAAGAATTTATAAAGATACGAGGCACGATAAAGTCTAGGTTGACATTATTTGCAACATATTTAGATCCATTAATCAAAATAAAATCTAGTGAGTGCACAAAATTGCAATTGAAGGAACTATCCTTAAGATTAAGTAAGTTGCAAGACTTATTTACAAATTTTGATGAGGTTCAGATGAAAATAGAGGAATTGGATCCTGAGTCTGACAAACAGTTAAAGGAAAGACAAGATGTAGAAAATAGATTTTATCATTTAATTGCCCAGACTCAGGATTTAATTGAAAATTGGCATCGGAGCCTGAATGAATCAGTTGATGTGCAGTCCAATGCCGCGGATTGTTTAACATTCAACAATATTAAGTTACCACCTATAAAACTGCCACCATTTGATGGGAATTCAGGTAATTGGATAGAGTTTAGGGACACATATTTGTCGCTTGTACACAACAATGAAAGAATTGATGACATCAATAAGTTTCATTACTTGAAGTCCTCTCTTGAAGGCAGTGCCAAAACTATAGTGAATTCAATTGCAGTTTCAGCGAATAATTACAATACTGCCTGGTTATTGCTCTGCGAGAGATATAATAATAAGCGTCTTTTGATAAATCATCATCTCAAGTGTTTGTTTTCAATTGAGCCTTTGTGCAAAGAATCAGACAAGGGATTGCGTCAATTGATTGACACAATAACTAAAAACTTAAGTGCTCTTAATTCATTAGGTGAGCCCACAACAAATTGGGACACTCTTATTATATTCATGGCTTCGGCAAAGTTGGATACCATAACTATAAAGAATTGGGAAGAACACAGAAGTAAAATCAATACTCCAACATTAGATGATTTCTTTTCATTTTTGAGAAATAAAGCTAGTGTATTAGAAACCATACAGTCTGGTAAGTCTGATAAATCAAGCATACAAAATCATTCAAACAAATTAAAATCATTTATTTCATCTTCACGTGAAGTTCATACAAATACAAGCTTACAATGTATTTTATGCAAACAAAATCACAGATTATATGACTGTCCATGTTTTAAAACAATGTCAATTGAAGAACGCATTCGTAAGGTTTCAGAATTGATGTTGTGTAATAATTGTTTGCGAAGTGGTCATCAGGCATATCAATGTCGTTTGGTCAGTGGCTGCCGCATCTGTAAAAGAAGGCATAATACATTACTACACAAGCAATATACACATGATAATTCATCGAAAGGTAATCAAACTACAAATAAACTGCCAAATACAACAACTTTACATACTACAAATACAAACTCAAGCGATCAAGGAAATACTACTACAGCCCATGTACCTTCTATTATGATGTCTGCTGTCTCCTCGGGCCAGGCTCTTCTGTCTACGGCACTGGTCCAGGTTACAAACAATGACAAACAATACATTCTTAGGGCATTGTTGGACAGTGGCAGTCAATCCTCTTTCATTAGTGCAGAAGCACAAAAGAGAATTGGTTGTCATACAACAACACAACAATATCAAACTGTATCAGGCCTTAACCATACAGTACTTAATATTACAGAAAGATGCAAGCTACAATTAAAATCATTACATTCTTCATATCAATTTACAATAAATTTACATGTATTGCCAATTATTACAGATTTCATTCCAAGTGTAAAATTAAATGTAAAAGATTTAAACATTCCTACAAATATAATTCTAGCCGATCCTACATTTTATGAGCCTTCAAATATAGATTTACTTTTGGGGGCTGATATTTTTTGGGATTTAATTAATGGAAATCGAAAAAAGCTTGGCTCGGGCCAACCAATACTACAGGAAACTCACCTCGGATGGATAGTGGCTGGTCCTATGGGGGGGAGTTGTACAAATTATAATACAAAATGTCACTTTAGTCAAGAAATAAAAGAACAATTAGTTAAATTCTGGGATCTTGAAAATATTCCCGCACAACAACATACTGAGTCTGTCGATAACAACTTTTGTGAAAAATTATTCTCTGAAACAACACAACGTGACCACAGTGGGAGATTTTGTGTTCAAATACCCTTGTGTGAATCACCCACGGTATTAGGTGACTCTTATGAAATAGCAAAGAAACGATTTTTACAATTAGAAAGAAAGTTTCAAAGTAAACCATCACTTTATAATGATTATCGTAACTTTATCAAGGAATATAAGGATTTGGGGCATCTTAGTGAAATAGAGAGACCGAATTTCGGTTGCTACTTGCCTCATCATGCCGTTATTAAGGAAAGTAGCCAGACAACCAAGCTCAGAGTAGTATTTGATGCTTCTGCAAAGACTTCCTCTGGTAAATCTTTTAATGACATCCAGCACGTAGGGCCGGTTGTCCAAGATGATTTGTTTTCGATATTGTTACGATTCAGGCAACATAGATTTGTAGTTTGTGCAGACATAGAGAAAATGTATCGTCAAATATTAGTTCAAGAGAAGCAAAGACACTTACAATTAATATTATGGCGTGACAACAGTAAACAACCAATAAAAATTTTTCAATTAAACACAGTCACTTATGGTACATCATCAGCTCCGTATCTTAGCACCAGATGTTTATTACAATTATCAAAGGAATGTAAGGATCAGAAAATTGCAAAGTTGGTGAGAGAGGATTTTTATGTCGACGATTACATATCTGGGAATGAAACAGAGATTGAACTTCGAAAATCAACACAGGAGGTTACAAACCTTCTAAAATCTGCCTGTCTACCATTGCGTAAATTTCGTAGTAACATTGAATTGAACATTGATGATAGTTTAAGTACCCTATTACCTAAAGACCTAAATTCAGATGGTGGATCCAGCATACTTGGTTTAAAATGGCATCCTAAATCTGACGTTTTGGAATTTCCAGTTCAAATAATCTCTGATGAAAATCCCACCAAGAGAAAAATATTATCAAATTCTGCAAAGATATTTGACCCACTTGGATTAATTAATTCATGCACAATCATTCCAAAAATAATTCTGCAGAAGTTGTGGCTTACTAATTTAGATTGGGACGATGTAGTAGATTCTAATATTAAAAAACAGTGGTTAGACTTCGCTTCACAATTACCTCTATTAACCACACTTAACATTCCGCGATGTGTGGTGATTGAAAATCCAACAGAAATACAACTTCATTCATTTTCGGATGCTTCACAGGAAGCTTATGCTGCATGTATTTATTTACGTTCAGTTAGTGATGCGGGTGCAGTGCTTGTTCGACTTTTGTGTGCCAAAACGAGGGTTTCACCAATGAAAGCAACTAGCATCCCACGTCTGGAGCTGTGTGGAGCCTTATTAGCAGCCAAACTAAGTGCAAAGGTTGAGCAGGTACTCCGATGTACCATTAATAAAAGATTCCATTGGTGTGATTCTTCTGTAGTGTTAAACTGGCTTTCAACTCCCTCACGCGAGTTAAAGACATTTGTTGCAAATAGGGTTGCTGAAATTCAATCGCTAACATCTAATGGCGTTTGGAGACATGTGCCTGGGTTGCAAAACCCAGCCGACCAGGCGTCCAGAGGGATAAATCCAAAACAATTAATTGAATGTAACTTATGGTGGCAGGGCCCAGAATTTTTGAAGGAAGAATTTTCCAAGTGGCCTGATAAAATTGTTAGACTTTCTAATGTACCTGAAGTAAAAAGAAAACCTATTCAAAATTTTGCGATATCAATAAACAGTTCATGTAATAATACAGAGAAAAATACAATTATTGATTTAGAGCGTTATTCAAAATTTAAAAGTTTACATAGAACTATGGCATATGTGTTAAGATTCATTAATAATCTCCGAAAGCAGTCCATAAAGAAGGTACATGGTTTAGATTGCGAAGAGCTTGACAAAGCACTCGTGTGTCTAATAAAACTTCATCAAGCCGTTTGCTTTCCTAATGAAATAAATTTATTAAAAAATAAAAACTTACCTTCAACGTCTCGTCTTCTGTCGCTAAGTCCTTTCATTGATCTGGATGGAGTCATCCGTGTTGGTGGCCGCATCCAAACTGCACCTGTAACATATTCTAAAAAACATCCTATACTATTGGATTCTAAACATATATTCACTAAATTACTTTTAACTCAAGAACACATAAAACTTCTTCATAGTGGCCCACAAATGCTTTTGAATAATATTCGTGACAAATTTTGGCCGCTTGGAGGTAGGGTATTGGCTCGAAATGTCGTAAACAATTGCAAAACATGCCGTATATTAAAAGCTAAAATGATAAATCCAATCATGGGAAACTTACCTGCCGCTCGCCTTAATCCTACTTACCCATTTTATATTTGTGGTGTTGACTATGCCGGACCATTTTTAATAACTGACCGTAAAGGTCGTGGGTGTAAAATCAGCAAGTGTTATTTATGCTTGTTTGTTTGCTTTGTAACAAGGGCTGTCCATCTTGAGGTTGCTAGTGATCTCACCACTGATAACTTCATAAGTTGTTTGAGACGTTTTATTTCTCGCAGAGGGAAACCGTACGAAATTCATTGCGATAATGGAAAAAATTTGTGGGCGCAAACAACGAGATTGTCAATTTTATGACGTCGTGTAATGAAAATATTTCTACATTTGCTGCCGATGAAGGTATTAAATTCGTGTTTTCACCTGCTTACGCTCCCCACTTTGGTGGGCTTTGGGAAGCAGGCGTTAAGTCTGCAAAGTTCCATATTGTCAGAATCTTAGGAAACAAACATTTAACCTATGAAGAACTGTCGACTCTTTTCCATCAAATTGAAGCCATTTTGAACTCCCGCCCATTAACTCCTCTATCCTGTAGTCCTGACGATCTTGAACCTTTAACTCCCGGACACTTCTTGATTGGTCGTGCTTTCACTTCTTTACCATCTCCAGCTTTAAAGAATATTAACACTACAAAACTCGACCGATACCAGTATTTACAGCAAGTACGAGAACATTTTTGGGAGCGTTGGAGTAACGAATATCTCTCAGAACTACAGCAGAGAGTCAAATGGAAAACATCTAACGGAGTATTGAAGGAAGACGATATTGTGATAGTAAAGGACAAAAACTTGCCACCACTTCAATGGCGCATGGGACGCGTTATGCAACTATACCCAGGTCCAGATGGTATTGCAAGGGTCGCTGAAGTTCTAACAGCAAAGGGCGTCATTCGTCGCGCTGTCAATCATCTATGTCTACTGCCTAAAGAGGATACCGTCTCAAACTCCCAAGTAGTTTGAGAGGGGGGAGAATTATGTTCAAGATATAATCTGCGGGATTTTTCTGACAACTTCATCGGAAGATATATTTTTTTTTGTTATAATCTTTGTTCGAATACTAATCTGTGCAAGAGACTAATCTGTACACTGAATATAATTACATACTGTTCTAAGCATAATTTGTTTTATATTTTTAAATCCAATAAGAGTCAAAATAATAATATTGAATTCGTGGATAATTTATTGTAATGTTTTTCCCTTTCCAACTTATAATATTGATGAAAAAATGAAATAAGAAAACTACTTGGGACAATACGCAACACAGCCATTCGTAATAAAATTAGCGCTAAGTCGAAGTTTGACGTCTGCAAATTCGGACCATAATTGCGGACAGCTATTCACAGTTTCGAGAATAATATACCAAAATATTACAATAAAATTAAATTTTAGAATTAACAAAAACAATAAAAATGTCCTGACAACCGTTAAAACAAAAACCTGTAGGCACGACGCCCTCGTACAGGCGGCGAACTCCATCCCTTCCTTGGTGCCCCGAGATTGGGCAGCAGGCGATGCAACGCGCCCGCCACCCTTTTGGCTCGGGGGACCAACCGCACGAAGTGCTCCTCGAAGCTCCAGCGAAGGCCTAATCACCCTAACGTAGGTAGGGTAGGCTCGAGCCCCTCGGTGGGGACGTATGTGAGCTGTGATGATGATATTAATTATACATGTATTTGGACATATTAATAATATTTCCACGGTCGCACACACCGATTAATTCGTTTAATAAAAGTATAATTTAAATTTAATTAAAACTTAAATAAATACTTGAACAATCTTTCAACAAATGTTCGAGTTTATCACACAATCATTTATTCCTACCAGAAAAATAAAAAAATATATTTATCGATAAAACATAATGCGTACGTTTTTGGTAAGCACAGCACTATGGCCTTTTACTACGTTTATTGCTGTTATTCAAATGCGTCGCTACCGAATTCAGTGTACTACATTACGCGCTCTGAGTAATGTAATTAAACGCATGCGCGTACATAGCGGCAATGTATATTTTTTAGAAAAATATTATGTGTTTTATCGTTACGATCAAGCTTGGATAATTTTTTTGTAAAACGTTAGTTATTACGATCAAATTTGCTATTTACCGATGAAAAGATATTCCATCTTTAGTTACACTTGAGACCTGACTTCTTGCTTTGCAGGTAATTACAGCACAAGTAGGCATTTTCATTAATAAACGCGCAGCACTTCATAAAACACTCTCTGTGATCACTCGTGACTGACTAAGCAACGCGTTTCGCATTATTGGCCACAGTCATGATCATTTGATCATAACTGTGGCTCGCGTGCCATGCCTACATAGCCGTTCTAACCTCTTTCTGTGTTCTGGGTTCAAAGAATCGGCTACTATATATCTTTCACACCCCTTTTTTTTTTTTGTTTCCCTGAGGAAAATGCATTAAATTGCATACCCCGGCTGTGGCGAGCCGGCAGTTATGTGGGGCTCTCCTCTCCAGAAGGGGGAGGTCTACCCACTAAAAACCTCAGGGATGGCCTTCCTCAGGCATGTAGGGAGCCCCCGGGAACATCAAGCTACTTTCGGGAACCCCCAGCCTCCGCTCCGCCGTCGATACATTGGAGCCCTCCTCGGGGGAGGCTTACTACCTCCCCCGGTCTCTTCCACCGACGACGCCCCCGGCCACGGAAGGGGCGTGGTCCATCCCTGGTCCGTGTGGCACCGACGGATTGTGGCGGCCTGGCGTGCGCAGCTCGAATTACGGATCTGCGCGCGCCAGCGGGCCGTCGGTGCCGTACTCCCGCACCTCGAAGCTTGGCTCCACGGGAAGGAGGAGCTCACCTACCGATTGACTCAGGTACTCGCCGGGCACGGCTGCTTCTGTGAGTATCTGTGTCGAATAGGACGGGAGGGATCGACACATTGCCACCACTGCGCATCCGACCTCGACTCGGCCCAGCACACGCTGGCGGAGTGCCCCGCGTGGACCTCCGAGCGCCGAGTCTTGGTCGCAGAGATCAGGCGAGATCTGTCTCCGCCGGCATTGATTGCGGCAATGCTGGCGGACGAGGGAGGCTGGAGGGCTGTGGCCTCCTTCTGTGAAGCAGTAATGCTCCAGAAGGAGGCTGCCGAGCGGGGTCTGGAGATGGCCGATCCCGCTCGAAGGAGGCGGCGCCGGGCTCAGTAGCACGGCTGCGGCGCCGCCGCGGGTCGTCGGCGGGCGCGAGGATGTCGCGACTGCTACGGCGACCCGTGATGGACCACGTCGTGGGTGGAGGAGACCGGGGAAGGTAGTGAGCCTACCCCGAGGAGGGCTCCCCTGTGTCGGCGGGGGAGCGAAGGCTGGGGGTTCCCGGAAGTGGCTTGATGTTCCCGGGAGCTCCCTACATGCCTGAGGAAGGCCATCCCTGAGGTTTTTAGTGGGTAGGCCTCCCCCTTCTGGGGAGGAGAGCCCCACATAACTGCCGGCCCGCCACAGCCGGGGTATGCAATTTAATGCATTTTCCTCAGGGGAAAAAAAAGAAAAAAAAGCCAATTTATTATATTGATCTATATAGGAGCTGTATTATTGTTATCACTACATAGTATAAAAAAAGTCGCCATTCGCCGTCTGTCTGTCCCTATGTATGCTTAGATCTTTAAAACTACGCAACGGATTTTGATGCGGTTTTAATAGATAGAGTGATTCTTAGGGAAGGTTTATATGTATAATACAGACATAATATAGTAGAGAAACACTGATAAATTTAGAGGTTTCTAATGTGATGTCGTAAATAAGCACGTTTTTTTTGCGCTTATGTTGCAAATACGCTGGCTGAACCCCACGAGATAGACCAAAATAATGTACTACAGTATTGACCACCTTATAAAGTTCAACAAAAAAGTCCGCGATGGTATATGTCTATCTCTTAGGGATAACCCACCATTACTATTTTTTCATTGCAAAATATTCAAAGCCTTCAGGCGATCTGAAATATATATTCTATTCAGGTGCGGAATCGATTAGGCACTTACACGACTAACTCATTGCGACTATGTCAATGTATTGACAATTCAATAATAAAACAATTCGTTACAGCAGGTGGGGTAATGATGCGACGTGCTCGCTGAGTGTTATCGATTAAATATCGATAACTTTTTGTTGCCACCTAATTTTAAGCCGAAAGTAAGAAAACGTGCCGGCCCTGTTTTCATTGTATGTTTTAACATACAACGAACCTTTAGGTTAAGCTAAATTGTTACCGCGTTATTATTGCGCCTTCGGAGAACCCAAGGTCGACTATAGGAATCACACTTAATTCTACTCTTCTTGCCTCTTCATAAGTTCAAGGAGTACATGTTAAAAAGACGCTAATGAGTAGGGGCTATTACAAAGTCAATGATTATTTAAATGATGCCAATGCTTGGTGTTGATTTGAAGACATTACGTTGTATAGTGTATATTTGTTTTCGGTATAAATTGTAAACACATATGTACGTTGTATGATAACGACATAATTTATTGTAAATGTTGTTATTACTTTTGATAAAGCTGATAAGTTTCTTGCGCCCATTCTTTTTGTCAGCTAAAAAATACGTCCTGAATGGGTGGTAGAACAAAAAAAAATTGCGACTATTCAAAAGAGCTTGTCATATTTGAATATAGTTAATTTTGATTTTGATTCTTCTCTTGAATGTTATCACGAATACAATCTAGGCACAATCACAATTAGAAAAAATAACAACGTGAAAGAGGGGGTCGCGTATAGGTATAATAGGCTTGTTGCCTAAATTTCAGTAATTAGATACTAATATACCTTGACGCCTATTCTATACAAAGATACTAATATACTTGATGCCTATTATCTATACAAAATAATTATTATTTTTGAAAAAAAATGCTTATTTATAAGAATAATTTTGCATTTATTAAATATTTGACATTAGTCATCAAAAACGCTCATGATCATGATCGTTGCTCATGATCGTTGTTTGTCAAACTCGGTTCAGAGCAGTAGTGTTACTAAGTTTCTCTTCATTTTTTTAATATTTTAGAGTTGAATTGCGTTTAAACTTAATCTTCAATTAATTTATAGTGTGTTTAGAATCATAACATCAAACTATTATTGGATTTTTATCGTGTTGTTGGGATGAGTAGCGTAATTTGTGCTTAATTTCTCGCTGGTGATCGTGATTATTTTTCTAAGTACCCACTTGCTATCCACACCCAACTGTAACCTGTTACGACGCGATATTAGTGACTCTCAATTTGACAATTGTAACGTAATGCTGTGTGGCTCAGTGGTATAGGCCTTACCTACATGTGATTTATTGCTTGGGCGGTTCAAGTTCGATTCCAAGTAATAAAAAAAATCTTTTTTTTTTCTCACAAAATAATTTGCTTTGGAGTTATTTGTGACACTATAAAAATTTTAATATGAAATATGCTTGCTGTGCTTCGACGGAAGATGGCGGTAGTGGTACGCTATTGTGCTTTAAATGCAAACAAAGATATCACACAAAATGCTTGTTACTTCCTAATGAGGCACGGAACTTGTCTAATGAGCAGATTAAGAAGTGGATATGTCCTGAGTGTACTAAAAATGATAGAAGACAGCGAAATAGCGATAATACGCCAGTAAGGAGCACTGGCGACCGTGTGCAATCCACTGAGAATGTCTGTGTTAGGCGAGGTGCGTCGAGTGCAAAGTCACCTCCTTCAGAATCCGACCACCTTACATGTTCTGCGAAAGCAATAAGGCAAATAATAGCACAGGAGATTGATAAAATGAAGACTATCATTGTAAATAAAATAATGGATACTTTGAGCGACCAGATGAAGACACTTAAACAAGACCTTGAGGAGATCCGCCAGTCGACCAGTTTTTTAAGCTCACAAAATGACGAAATCAAGAAGAGAATGGATAAAATGGATAAAGAAATAAAGACCCTGGTTCACCTGCCATCTGTTCTTGGGCAGGTTAATGAATCAGTTAAGTTATTAGAGACTCAGATCAACAAACAGGAACAGTGGGCGAGGCGTTCAAACGTGGAAATATATGGTGTGCCCGAAAGAAAAGGAGAGAATCTCCTAAATGTCTTGAGCCTTATTATTAAGCGGTCTGATGTGGCAGTTGATATCTCTAGAGATATCGACTTTATCACAAAGGTTTCGCAGAAGAGTACTACAGAGAGAAAGGGTTATAAACCTATTGTTATTCGTTTTCTGTCACGGTATAAAAAGATGAGTTTCTGGCTAAGGCTAAAAAGTTAAGCATCATAGCATCTGATGTTGGGTATACTGGAATGACAAATCGCATATATTTTAATGAACACCTAACTAGTAGTAACAAATTGCTTTTAAGAAAGGTTAAGGATATTTGTAGAGAGAAACAATATGCTTTTGTTTGGGTTAAAAACTGTTCAATAATGGCACGTCAAACTGACTCCTCTCCAGTTATTCATATATCTGATGTCGGTGATTTAAACAAACTGAAATAAGTGTTAGCCTACTTTTTGTTTGTATTGCATTGTTGGTGTGTGGGTTTAAATTTAATATAACTTTATTTGTAGGTAATTATAAATTTGTGCTAATCATTGTTGCATTGCTTAAGTATACGTTTACATTATCTGCTTCTGTTCAGGCGAGTAACTTTGATTCTATATTTTAAATGTTAGTTGCTATATTTTATTAAATCGTTTGTTTTTATTTAGGTTGTTCTTTGTTATGACTATGTTAAGGCATAATTGCAATGTAATTTTAAATAAACATAACATAACATAACATAACCCTTTATTGTATTCATAAAATATTCACACACAAAAAAAAAAAGAAAATAACAATGTACAAAAGGCGGCCTTATTGCTAACAGCAATCTCTTCCAGGCAACCTAGCCAGAGAAATATTAAAAGGAGATTTAAATATAGGATGGGTACAGTAATTGGACAGGACAATAGGCTATAACTAGTTTAAGTTAAGGAATCTTTGACAGGAAGTGAACACGGACTTGATTCTTAAAGGACTCCAGCGTTCGCGCTCCCCTAATACCCTCAGGGAAGAGTTCCACAACCGGACGGCATAGCCGAAAAGAATATGAAAAATAGTCGGTACTTCGGGGCGGTATATCCAGAGTCAGATTAAAATTAGAACGCAAGGCACGACATGACGAATGGGATCGAAAAGAAAACAAAGATTTAAGGTAGGATGGAGATGTTGGAAGATACAAATAAACTATGGTTGTGCGTGGATGTTGGGGCCATATCTGTTAAAATTATGGTTGAGAGCATCTTTAATACAACATGTCTGTTAAGTTTATCATTATTAATGGCGATAATTTTGGTTATTATGTATAATAAAATCTCTTTATTCCTATTAGCTTATATCAGTTATGAGTTATACCTTAAATTATTTTATGACTAGTAAACTTTCCATCTATTATCAAAATGTTCGCGGGCTTCGCACTAAGACTCACATGTTTCTCCGAAGCTTAATGATGGCTAATTATGACATCATTTGTTTGAGTGAAACATGGCTTATGGACTGTGTGTATGACTCAGAATTGTTTGACTCGAGGTATACTATTTATAGGTCCGACCGTGACTATAGTGCCCGTGGCGACAAATTTGGTGGCGGAGTGCTAATTGCTGTGCATAATAACATTTCAGTGCGATCAACTTTCAAGTTTCAGCTTTCAGGGTCAGCAGCCGATGTGGTTGAAGTGTCAATTATTACCGGATCTTTACACCATCCTGAACTAATGCGCATTCACTGTTGTTATTTTCCCCATTGCCGATTACAATACGAATGTCTTTGTGGAATACTTTGAAAATGTATCTCAAAGCGCAACTGAGGATTCCAAGTCTAAGTTCATAATACTGGGTGATTTCAATATTAGCCATGCTAATTGGTCTAGTAATGGTTCATCATGTGTTATCACTAATACGAGTTCAGGGGATGAATTGGTCCAGGCTTTGTATGGTTTCCTGTCTGTGTGTGACTTTGAACAGTATAATAGTATTATCAATACAAACTCAAGGTGTTTGGATTTACTTATAAGTAGTATATTCTGTAAAGTGAACCGATGTACTTGCCCACTTGTCCCTGAGGATGCACATCATCCTGCCTTAGTAATTGTCACTGACTTGGCACGTGGCAAAAATCTCAATGATCGATCTAGAACAGTTAAATTATTCCGTATTGCTGACTATAGTGAAATAAATACTGCATTGTCTCGGGCTGATTGGAGTGACTTATATTATAGTAACAATATAGATTCGGCTATATCTATTTTCTATACAATAGTAAATAATGTAATAACTAAGCACATCCCCTCAAAGTCCATAAGAAGTGCGTCTAGTTTCCCTTCATGGTACTCCAAGCCTTTAGTTAAAATTATAAGAGAGAAGTTAAAAGTCCATAAAAAGTGGAAATTATATGGTAGACTTTGTGACTACGAAACTTTTACGTTACTTCGTGAACGCCAAAAAAAAATTCAGTTAGCATGCTATAACTCGTTTATTTCAGATTCTGAGAATAAATTGCAGAATAACAGCAAATATTTCTGGACTTTCATAAAGTCAAGAAAATCTTCGGGGACTATCCCTGATACTGTCCATCTAAACACTGACGTTGGTTCGGGGGGAGTGAGTTTGTGTAACCTCTTTAACGATTATTTTCAATCTGTTTTTGAGTCTGACAAGGGTGTACCCTCAAATATAAGTGCTGACCATGCGCAGGACAGTATTTTATCATTGGGTTCAGTTAGCCATTTATCCCAAGTTACCGTCAATAAATACCTTAAATTATTGGATGAAAGAAAGGGTTGTGGACCGGATGGTATACCTCCTATATTCCTTAAATCTTGTAGGTATAGTTTGTCTGAACCAATATCTTACTTATTTAATCTATCACTTTCTGTAGGTGTAATGCCTGAGGTTTGGAAACAGTCCTACGTGGTTCCAGTTTTTAAATCAGGTGATAAGCATGTTGTACGCAATTATAGACCTATATCTAAGCTTTGTACGATTGCAAAGATGTTTGAGAAAATTATTTATGACATCTTATATCCGTCCGTTGGGCCACTTATCATAAGTGAACAACATGGTTTCCGGATAAAGAGAAGCGCAGAGACTAATCTGTGTGAAATTGTAAGTCAGGTAGCTAGATCAATGGACCTGGGACACCAAGTTGATGTTGTTTACACGGATTACTCAAAGTGCTTTGATAAAATTTCTCATACATTGCTGCTCAAAAAGCTTGAGTGTATTGGTATCCACGGTGACTTGCTGCGATGGTTACAGTCTTACATCCGCGACCGTACTCAGGCGGTAGCAATAAAAGGTTATTGCTCAAGTTTTGTCCCTGTAACCTCGGGCGTGCCTCAGGGCTCCCATCTGGGGCCCCTTTTATTTAATTTATTTGTGAATGACATAAAGCGTACATTCAAAAATTGCAATTTTTTAATCTATGCTGACGATATGAAGATTTTTAGAGTCATCAAATCCTCTTTGGATACTTCATTACTTCAGGAAGACCTTGATTCTCTTTGTAATTACTGTTCACAAAATAATCTTTATATTAATGTTGAAAAGTGTAATATTATGTCATTTACAAGGGGGAAAAAAACCTTATTTTCATGTATATAACATTAATAATATACCCTTAAAAAGAGTTAATGAGGTGAGAGATTTAGGTTGGCGATAATTGTTAATTGTTGACGATAAACTGAGTTTTAATTCCCATATAACCTCAATTGTTGCAAGGGCTTATCGGATGCTGGGCTTCGTGTTGAGAATGGGTAAGGAGTTTAAGAAAGCTTCAACACTTGTACTGCTCTATAATTGTTTTGTTCGTTCAGTGCTTGAGTATGGTTCAGTCATTTGGAATCCCCAGTATAAACATTATGTTAAATTAATTGAGTCCATTAATCGTAAATTTTTTAAACACATGAAATTCAAGTGTTATAAGACAAACCAGCCCGTCCCTAATTCTATGTCTTCTCTAGCATTACGTCGCGCCGAAAGAGACCAATTATTTCTTTATAAATTGATTAATAGAATAGAATAGAATAGAATATGTTTATTTAAATACATAAGGCATTGACATTAACATTATTCTTATATAAATTATTTACCTAAGATAGTGTTACCTGAACTAGGTTGAACCTGTGTTTCAGGTGAGAAAAATGCTTACATGCTAAAACACTGCTAATACACAATAAATCAATAATACAAATACAGAAGTTATGTTATGTTGAATCATCTTATTGTTAGTTATGCTTCATTATACAGATTTTTGTTTGCATGAAAATTATGCAATAAAAATATTAGAAATTACTTAATTACCTATTTACATATAACTAGTAGTTCTTCAGTCTGGTCATAGACAAACTCTGTAAATGCTTATAACTAAGTTTTTTGCAATTAAAATAATTTAAGCTATTGTTAGAGAATTTTCCATTGCCCGGCCCCTCTACTCAGTGACGTCACAACCGGTGGCGCAATCGCAAGCCCCGCCAGACAACAGCTCGCCTCGACCGCCACTCTTTGCTACGGGTTCGTGCGCAACGGACGTGCGATTGGTGTCCTATAGATAATTAACCATTCCGTGTTCTAATTGATTTCAGTTCGGTAAATCGTATATAGGTTGTTTCGGTTGTTATTTTTTTAAAAATTACCCTTACTTTTAAATTGTTAAGATCAGAAGTGGGATAGGATCTGCGTGATTCTATCTGGTTTTTGGTGTTGGTTGAATTTTATTGCAGAAATGGTGGATGGTGAGAGACGTGAGACTGCTCGTAGCAGGGGTCGCAAGCCGCGTCACGTTTCGCGCCGTAACCGCACCCCGATCCTCGACGGTCGGCTGCGGTGCGGGATGGACGCGATGCTCGCCCGCCTCAGAGTATTGGAGGCTCGGAGGACGGGCGCGTGGCGGCCGCGTGGCGCGGCGCGCCAGGCGCAGGGACATGCTTCGTCTGAGCGCGCTGCGTCGCGATCGCCGGTCAGGTCCCCGTCGCCTGTGCGCGCCGGTCGGGTTGCGGCACGCCGCCCCTGCGAGCGTCTGTCTCGTATGGGTAACTGTTTGGGGGGCGATGCACGTACGTGGTTGAGCGAGTGGGTGGCGAGCGAGCGCACTTGGACCGGCTTTAAAAGAGAGTTCAAGCCTTTGTGTCCCGGACTCCGGATATCGCTAACATTTTGTTCGAGGTGGTGGGTGCAGGCTCGGACAGTTGCCCTGCTTATGCCGATTGTGCTCGTCGCTCGCTGCTGCGATTGCATGTGGTGCGGGGTCTTTCTGATGAATTGATTTCAGCGATAGTGGTGCGTGGTGTGGCAGACCCCAAATACGGGCGTCGGCTGCGGACGCTGGGCTTTTGCCCAATGACTTGGTCGAGATTTCTCTGTTTGCGTGGAGCCGAACGCAAATAAAAGTGTACTGCATACTAATGCTCACCTAACTCATTATTCGAAGAGTAAGTCGATTTCTAATTTTACTCCGAGAAAAGGTAAGTTTGAGGACGGCAAGTGTTTTACGTGTGGGTTATCGGGGCATAGGCAAGCTAATTGTACTAAGAGAGTAGCGAATGAAACTACCGCCAATACTAGTGCCAGTTCAAATTCCAAACTTGTCTTTTTGCCGACTAAGTCTGAATCTTGTTCTTTTTGCAAAAAGATTGGTCACAAAGTTGACACATGTTTTGCTAAACAAAAATCTCTGATCTGATCTGAGGTCCATAATAAAAATAACGTGAATTTTTGTCGCGAAAATGAATCTACCCTCAGTAGTGATGGAGTTGTAGCCGTTATACAGGGAGTACCTGTTGATGTTTTAATCGATAGTGGCTCGACCATATCGCTTATTTCGTCTAATTTACTTAGGCATTTCAATTGTGTACGTAAACCTGCTTTCCGCGTACTTAAGGGCTTGGGTAGTCAGGAACTTGAAAGCATACGTGACGCTATCAATTGAATTGTGGGCTTTTCGATTAATTTAAAAAGGTGTGCTTTTCTGTGTACGAAAATTGAATACCTTGGCAGAAGCATTAGCGAAGGTCAGGTTAGACCGAGCCATGCTAAAGTAAAGGCCCTAACTGATGCACCGTTTGATACCCCTCATATGGATGTTTTGGGCCCATTGCCGGAATCGAATGGCTACCGCCATGTTCTTATAGTTGTTGACGCAAACGGCCGCAGAACATATGATTCAGAGGCGCGGCGGCGTGCGGCACTGGCGCTTCGTGCTGGCGCAACAACGTGGCCGCGCAGCGCGACCAGCTGCTGCACGCGCTGGCCTGCGACGGCGACATTGTGGCTATTGTTTCGCCCCGACATTGTGGCCATAGTTTAGCCCCGACATTGTGGCTATTGTTTAGCCCCGACATTGTGGCTATTGTTTCGCCCCGACATTGTGGCCATAGGTTAGCCCCGACATTGTGGCTATTGTTTAGCCCCGACATTGTGGCTATTGTTTCGCCCCGACATTGTGGCCATAGGTTAGCCCCGACATTGTGGCTATTGTTTAGCCCCGACATTGTGGCTATTGTTTCGCCCCGACATTGTGGCCATAGGTTATCCCCGACATTGTGGCTATTGTTTAGCCCCGACATTGTGGCTATTGTTTCGCCCCGACATTGTGGCCATAGGTTAGCCCCGACATTGTGGCTATTGTTTAGCCCCGACATTGTGGCTATTGTTTCGCCCCGACATTGTGGCCATAGGTTAGCCCCGACATTGTGGCTATTGTTTAGCCCCGACATTGTGGCTATTGTTTCGCCCCGACATTGTGGCCATAGGTTAGCCCCGACATTGTGGCTATTGTTTAGCCCCGACATTGTGGCTATTGTTTCGCCCCGACATTGTGGCCATAGTTTAGCCCCGACATTGCGGCTATTGTTTAGCCCCGAAATTGTGGCTATTGTTTCGCCCCGACATTGTGGCCATAGGTTAGCCCCGACATTGTGGCTATTGTTTAGCCCCGACATTGTGGCTATTGTTTCGCCCCGACATTGTGGCCATAGGTTAGCCCCGACATTGTGGCTTTTGTTTAGCCCCGACATTGTGGCTATTGTTTCGCCCCGAGATCGTGACTATTGTTTTGCCCCGACATTGTGGCGAACCCCGCGCGCGCGCCTCGATAATGCGGCTTGTTCTACGCTCCGATACGCTTGCGATCTGGTTAGAGTGGATGGGCTACAAAGTAACAAAAAAAAAAAAATAAACAATGGAACAAGAAGACCAGGCTGCGGTGAACAGAGATGCCCAGACCGGAGAGAACCTGGCTGACGAGGACGTTCAGCTGTCAGGAGAGGCCGTGTTAGAGAATTTTCCATTGCCCGGCCCCTCTACTCAGTGACGTCACAACCGGTGCGCAATCGCAAACCCCGCCAGACAACAGCTCGCCTCGACCGCCACTCTTTGCTACGGGTTCGTGCGCAACGGACGTGCGATTGGTGTCCTATAGATAATTAACCATTCCGTGTTCTAATTGATTTCAGTTCGGTAAATCGTATATAGGTTGTTTCGGTTGTTATTTTTTTAAAAATTACCCTTACTTTTAAATTGTTAAGACTATATAAATCGAGTACTCTATTTAGCCTATTATAAATAAATGGTCCTAGAAATGAAAAATATCTATGTATAAAAGCATATTTTGTAAAGGTATTTGACTGGCAGACTATATCTCTCCGCCTTTTGTTAGTGATATTAGTATCATATGAAAGATTGCAATGTTGCTTTAATAATGTGTGCATAATGAAAAGCTGGCGGACAGTCAACACTTTGCATGATTCATATACGAGACGCGTAGGATAGTAAAAGGGTTGAGAATGTGATATTTTTAAGATTGCGCGCTGGGCTCTTTCTAAGGGTAGTAGGCTGGTTTTTGGTGCTCCACCCCAAGTAATAATGCAGTATTGTAACACAGACTGACAAAGGGCGAAGTAAACTTGTTTGATAATATTCTCGTCAGCTATAGACCTAAGTTTTTTAAATACAAACATCAACTTACGCACTCTGTTTACCAGATTCTCTATATGTGGTCGAAATGAAAGTGTTTCGTCAATGATAACACCGAGATATTTTATATGACTGGACTTTAGAATAATGGGACAATCGCAAGTGTTGACTGGTAGGTTATTATTACATTGATGTGCATATATTTGTGGATAAAACTGATTAATATGAGATTTTCGCAAGGTAAAATGGAGATATTTTGTTTTTTCAGCATTTAATGTTAGTAAATTAGAACGAAGCCAGGTATGTACAGCATTAAAACCTAGTTGTGCGTTATGAAACAACTCTGTGCTAGTTTGTGCGCTAAATACTAAGGCTGTGTCATCCGCGTAAGATATTATCTTGCCGTGCTTTAACTCGATATTTAGGAGGTCATTTATGTATACTAAGAATAGAGTCGATCCGAGTACGCTGCCTTGTGGAATTCCGTAGGATGTATTGTTTTGATAATGGCTACTAATGTTTCCGATTCTGACACATTGACAGCGCTCACTTAGGTAGTTTTCAAAAAGATTCAGTTGGGCACCCCTAATGCCCAAAGCTTCTAATTTGCGCAAAAGTATGGGAATCGAAATTGTGTCAAAAGCTTTAGCCATATCGAGGAAAATTCCCAAAGTTTGCTCTCCTTGGCAAAGTTGTTTAGTTAAAAAGTCTGATAGCTCATGTACCGCATCTGCAGAAGATAATTTATTTCTGAAACCAAACTGACAAGAGGAAAGTAGTTTGAATTTTTCCAAATAGTCGACTAACCTTTTATTGATTATTTTTTCAAAGATTTTTGATATAGAAGGCAGTATCGATATCGGTCTGTAGTTTGTAATGAGATCCCTGTTCCCTGACTTATAGATAGGTATGACTACCGCTTTTTTAAATATCTAGGAAAAACGCCTTTTAACATACAATTATTGAATATATATGTTAGAGGTCTGACAAATATATGCTGAAATCTCTTAAGGATTCTGTTGCTTATACCATCCCATCCAACTGCACTATTGTCTTTTAAACGGGAAATTATCTGACTTATTTCATGTTCGTCTGTATCCATCATGCCAAAGGTGTTTATTTGACGTGTTGTTTTTAAATGCGCCGACTGATAACTATTAGAGTTTTGTCGTGTTAATTGCTCAGACAGATTTTTTCCAACGTTTACAAAAAAGTCGTTGGTATAGTTAACAGACAAAAGTGGAGAAGCCTTACTTAACAATAAATTCGACATTGGGTCTGATAGCTTTGCTGTGTAAGTCAACTTTTTTATTTGACTCCATAATAACCTAGAATTGTTACCTGCTCTGCGCAACTCGTTTTTATCATGGTTATCTTTTAATTTTCTTAATAAGTTATTACAGTAATTTCTATATCTTTTGTAGGTAATCTGCAGGATCAAGTTAGCTGGATAACGTTTTGACTTTTGATGTAATTTATCCCTGTGTCTTATGCATTTCACAAGACCAGGTGTAATCCACGGTTTTAAATTAGAGTATTTTTTATTGATTGGTATTGAGATGGTATTATTTTTTAACACGCGCTGAATCGTATTAATTAAGAATGTAATAGATTCATCAGGGTCAGCAGTTTCATAAACTGGACTAAAGTCAATTCCGCACATGTCGTGATCAAGATGAGTCATGTTTGTTTTCAGTCTAACGCGATTATTATTTTGCTTAGGCAGCTCTAAATTTAAGGAAAGTAAAACAGCAAGATGATCAGTGATTGACGAGTTAGTCACAAGTGTATTACATGCTGATATGCATTTTACCATCATGTGATCTAGGCACGATCCGCTTTGATGAGTAGGTAAAGTGTGAGCGGGTAAAAGGCCGAAGTATGAGCATAGATTAAGATAATCATGCGTCCCTGCATCGGGAATATCAGCTTTAATATTTATGTTGAGGTCACCAGTTAATATTATATTTTTGTAATTTGACAAGGTTTGCAAGATTTGATTTAGTGAGCTGAGAAAAGAATTTAGGGTTCTCTGTGCTGGGGATCTATAAATAGCAATTATGGCTGTGCTTTGAATAGTCTTTATAATTAAACAACTACTGTCTTGAAGGTCGGGTTCTTCCACTGTGACTTGTAATGACTGCTTGGCATAAACGACTACCCCATCACTCTGGTTATTATTTTTTGTACTAAAATATATATCGTAGCCTGGCAATTTCGGCAGAAGGCCAAGCCGTTTTAGTAACCAGCATTCTGTCAGAACCATAAGCTCACAATCAAACCGAAGTCTATGCAGAAAAACATTAAAATAATCGAAATTCTTGTATATACTTCGTATGTTTTGGGTTAGTAATGTGATTGAGTTTCGATAAACGGAGAGATACTTTCGACAATCTTCAACCTCGCATAATTTAGACTGCGATACAGATATACTATCAATTTCATTAATTAAATTTAAATCCATTAAACTAAATTACAGAGCTCTAAGATAACAGTAAAGCGGTGACGCTCTTAGGCGCCCTCATAATTAATCGAGTTAATGTACCTTAATTCCGCATTTTTTTTCGCAGGGCATTCCGCATCTCCAGTCTTGTGATCACATGGTTTTTTGAAACGTAAACACGTTGCGCATTTCGGGGATTCGCCTTTTTTAGAACATTCCTGTATGGAATGTCCCTCTTGTCCGCAATGGCTGCATATTGAGGTTAAGGACTTACATGTTTTAGCTGCATGACCGTATTGCTGGCATTTAAAACACCTAGACACAAGTGTGAAATCTCTTATAGGACAAGACGTCCAGTTGATAAACACTCTCTCTTGAGAGATAAGAGCTGTTCTAATGTCTGCTGTAACTTCTAGAATGTAATTGCAGCTGTGAGCATCTTTTTTTCCTGATTTGTGGCTAAGTTTAATAGAGGTCATAAATGTTTTGGCTGTCATGGTAGATAATTTATCGGCTAAATTTTGCTCAAAGATGCATTTAAGGACCTCATTATCCGCCATGGAAGTTGGAACTCCAAGAATTATGATACGGGGATTTCTTTTAGTTGGTTCGCCGACAGTAAGACCTGATGATGAGAGCTGTGAATTTTTTAACTTTTCTACATCCTCCTTGGTCTGCGTGCTAATAATAACTCCGCCATTCCTGGTTTTTCTGAGCCCTCGTACCTTAAGTTTCATTAATTCTGGATCAATAATTTTCTGGACCAGGGTTTTCGTGTCGTCGCTCGTTTTCGTGACATCAGACGGGTAAATGGCTACGGAATTAAGAGGGCTCGGGCGCACAAAGTTGTTCACTCCCTTCTTCACTATTCCCGCAAAGGACTTATCTTCAGATTCTTGCTTGATGCTGGACTCTTTGATCGCATTTTTTATTTCCAAAAGACTCATAGCAAGGTCCTGTTTTTCTTTAAAGGTCTGGAGAGAGCTGTGTGTCTGGATGGCTTTTAGCTTCAAAGACTGATAATGCGTAGCCATTTGCGAAGCGCCATGGCCCACCTTTCGACACAGATTGCTTATTCTGAGTTTTTGGTCTGAATTAAGCTTTCCATCAGCGGATATTTGGCAAATTTCGTTCAAGAGGACTTCAATAGAACTCTTCCATCTTTGTAACTCAGCAGTTGATACTAGTTCTAGAGCATCTTGAGTTTCATCCTTTTGATCCTGATGAATAGGCGTTGACGGGGGCGAGCGTTGAGTGATCCGACTCCGGTTAAAGGGGCTGTCCTCAGCCATAATAATAGTAAATTTTTACTTCATGTAGTAAGCATAATAGTTTATTCAATATAACGCTTAGTCACTTGTTCTTTGTATAAGGAGGTCACTAGATTTAATTATTGATTTACGCAATTGTTTTTATCTGAGGCACGTCTGTACACTTCGAGATGCAAACTGATAGTCCAAATAGGGGAATGGCGAATCTTAATAATCATTTAGATCTCAAAAAAGGAATGGCGAATCTTAATAATCATTTAGATTCGCCATTCCTTTTAAGCAATATTTCATTTAGATGTCCTAGACTAAGTTCTAGAAGTAATAACGTTTTTCATGTTCCAATCACAAGAACAAGATATGTTAGAAATATGTTTCTCATCCGCGCATGCCAAGCTTATAATGAATTTTACCAAGATGTTGATATTTTTGGCTTAAGCTTGCAGAGATTTAGAAACAACATTCATGATGTCTCAAAGCAACTTAATATTTATGATAGTTAAATTTTGTTTAAGCTAAGTGTAAAATTGTTATTTAAGATTACTTTAAAGTGGCTTAGATATTGTGCCTATCTTTGTTAGTATGTTTAATTGGATTTTAGAGTAGTTTTTATTTGTTTATAACTAATGTAGAAGCAATGTTTAAACGCTTGTTTATAACTGTTGGTACTTGTATTTTGCTCGAGCCGTTTAATTGTACTAGCTTTTCTGTGAACACTTTACTGGTTTTTGTGTAATTATCTGTGTAGTAACTATATTTGTCACTTTTAACTGTTTGTGTTCCAAATAAAATAAAATAAAATAAAATAAAATAAAATAAAATCATGTCATGGCGTCTTGAATGACGTCACGCCGTGCAAAACACAGCTGTTTTAGTATCGGAATATTCGGTATTGTGAAGTTATTTTAATAAAAAATGGATTCATCGTATTACAAGTACTGCATAGTGCCCCAGTGTACAAGCACAAGTATAAAAACACCAAAAAAATTATTTATATACGTGCCAAACAATCAGCAGATACGTAAAAAGTGGCTGACACTCGCGAGAAGGAATGATGCCCATTCTTTTTCGCACTTCCACAAGACACTTGGGAATGACATTTTGACTTTGACGTTTCGCACGGCGTGACGTAACACTTTTTAATTGGTGTTTGCTGTCACGTGACTTATGGCTTATTTTGTGCAATTTTATTTTATAAAAATATAAATAATCAAAAGTTATTATTTTATAAAACTTTGTTTTTTCATAATTAAATGATCATCTTAATAGTTATGCAACCTAATGCATCAGATTTGTTCATAGTGGATACAAGCCTATTCTATAAGAAAGTGCGTGGGGGCAAGAAGCGTGAATCATGTTTATGGCGTAATCAAATCCTAATATTATAAATCGGAAATTGAGTTAGTTTGTTCCGCTTTCACGCCAAAACTACTGAACCGATTGCTTTGAAATTTTGCAGGCGTAAAGATAAAAGTCCGGATTAAATAATAGGTTATTTTTTATCCCGGAAAATCGACAGATCCTTCGGAATGCGCAATGAAGGCTTCGCTTAGAAACTACTGCACAGTTTTCATGCGGTTTTCATCAATAGATAGAGTGATTCTTGAGCAAGGTTTAGCGGTATTTTTTATCTCGGAAAAACGGATAAACCACGAGAAGCGCGATTAAACCTTCACGCCATAAACCGACTTCCGCGCATATGTAGCCGTGAGCAAAAGCTATGTCCCTTAACCCTCTATAGACCCAATCCCGAAATCCACGCGAGCGAACTCGCGGGCAGAAAGCTAGTATAATATAAACATACAATAAATAGATACAGAAGATGACATATATACTTATAACGGGTTACAACATTCAACTAATTCAGGCAGAAGAATTCAACTCTTGCAATAAACCGACGGGAATTCAAAGCCAACTCAACAGGAACTGCGTTTGATCTGGGGATAAACTAGCGACCAACTCCTGGAGGACCATTCATTCTTTGTATCGGAAATAAATTTAACTTGTACGGAGCGTTATTGGAGCTTAAAGCATCGCTCGTCCGAACTTGTGGCCGAGTAGAACAAGCCCTAAGTCTTGCTCAACTAAAACAAAACTAGAAACGCCCGATCGAGCGGGTAGATACGAATAAATGTCGTGCGGCGCCACATGTATGCGATTAAAATGAACACTCTTGTCAAAATCAAAAATTTATGTTTTTTAAGCTGACATATGGACAAAAATACAAAACATAACATAAGAATGAAATAAAAAAACATTCTTCTAGTAGGATTTTTACAATAACTTTTGTAAAAGATGCTACGCCATTGTTTCTCAAATTTACGGCCTTGATTTTGTGCTGGAAAGAACCAGCAAGAAAATAAGCAAAGATTATTTTTTTCTCCCTTTTTTTTCAGCTATCCTCAGATAAATAGTCTAAACCCAACTTCCTTTACAGTTCAAACAAATTACATTATAACTATTAAAGCTACATTTTCATTATGTTATGTTACTACAGTCAAAATAATTGGCAGCGTAACCATTGAGTCATTAAAATTAAACCCAAGCATTGTTATCATTTAAATAATCCTTAACAGTATAATTCCTTTTTTTATAACAGTATTTTTGACAATTGATTTGAAACTGTCAAATCAATTGTCAAAAATACTGAAAAAAGGCAAATCGGTAACACTTTATGGAACCTAATAAGGTCAAAATACTATTTTTTTTTATAAGTCTTTGTTAAATGGCGTGACCAATACGTCCACACCGAGAGGTAAGAACCAACCCTAACTATCTTATAGCGATTAAGCCTCACTAAATCCACGCTGACCCATACAGATTTAATTTTCTTTGCATACAAATTGATTCATGTTTTCCTTCGCCAGAAATGGAGCGTCTAAAAATATACATATGAATTTAGAATTAGCAGAACATATAGATACAAGACTGTATCGACCCCGAACCCCCGAACCCCCGAACGTCGCCGCATCGTCCTATTCATAAACCAGAGTAAAGACCAGTGCCAGTGTTATTCAGATGTATAATATTGATAACTAGCTTTCTGCCCGCGTCGTCGCCTGCGTGGGTTTCGGGATTGGGTCTATAGAAGGTTAAGGGTCATAGCTTTTGCCCACGGCTACATATGCGTGGAAGTCGGTATATGGCACGAAGGTTTTATCGCGTTTCCCGTGGGACTATATGTTTTTCTGCGATAAAAAATACCGCAAAGCCTTGCTCAAGAATCACTCCATCTATTGATGAAAACCGCATGAAAATCTGTGCAGTAGTTTTTGAACGAAGCCTTTATTGCGCATCCCGTGGGATTTGTCGATTTTTCCGGGATAAAAAGTAGCCTATGTTACTCGGGGTTAATGTAGCTTTCAAAAGGTGAAAGAATTTTTGAAATCGGTCCAGTAGTTTCGGAGCCTATTCATTACAAACAAACAAACAAACAAATCTTTCCTCTTTATAATATTAGTATAGATAATATAAGCTATGTATAATTATTGTAACGTTTCATTAAATCCATTCAGTATTTTTAAAGTAAAAGAGTACCTAACAGACATCCATCCATACAAAGTTTCGCGTTTTAAAATATTTGTAGGGATTTGAAAAAAAAACATGTCGCGTCGCATCTCTGTGGCGCACCCGGTCGCCTGGGTTTAACTTTATAGCAGCTATTTCTTCTTGGAGCACACAACAGCGACACATGCATTCCGCCTCAGCAATTAGGTACGACGCATACAACCGCAATTGTCGCTTTGACTATTTTATGGGAGCTTTACGCTTAGAACCTTAGGAAATTGGTCATTCTCAGAGTTTTTTTTTACCGTTTGATAATTGTAATATACTATACTTATGTGTTAGAGCGAGATGGAAAACGACCATTCACGTACACGCTAGCGGCCTGTATCGGCCTAATGTCATAAACGAAACGAATCTCCCATATTTTTATTAAATGACACGTTTTAATTTGAAGCTGAATGAAAAATGTACGTTAAATTATTTTATAGGCGTAAATTATTGTTTCATGTGCATCTAGAAAATTATCCATTTTTCGTGTAAATTCGATTGAATGATTTATATGTCGAAATAAAACTTTTTTAGAACTCGATCGAAAATATTATGCACGAATGGATATATCATAACGACACTTATTATTATACTAACTTTCTGCCCTCGGCTTCGCCCGCGTGGATTTTGGGATTGGGTCTATAGAAGGTCATAGTTTTGCCCACGGCTACATATACGCGGAAGTCGGTTTATGGCGCGAAGGTTTTATCGCGCTTCCCGTGGGACTATCCGTTTTTCCGAGATAAAAAATACCCCCAAACCTTGCTCAAGAATCACTCTATCTATTGATCACACATGAAAATCTGTGCAGTAGTTTCCGAACGAAGCCTTTATTGCGCATCCCGTGGGACCTGTCGATTTTTCCGGGATGAAAAGTACTTTATAGTCCGGATTAAATAGACTTTTATCTTTACGTCTGCAAAATTTCAAAGCAATCGATTCAGTAGTTACGGCGTGAAAGCGGAACAAACAAACAAACTCACTTTCCGATTCATAATATTAGTAAGGATAATCTGATGCTCGCCCCGGCTTCGCACGGGCATTAAACAAATATTTCAAAAATTGTAATTTTTACATACACACACACACATACTCCCATACATACTTTCTCGTTTTTACTTGGGGTCACTAAAATGAACGCCTGCATCGCTTATTATTATTATGGTGCCATTTAACCGAACGGCGTGAGCGGCGAACACGCGACATTTTGTTTTTTTTTTTTTAAATATATATAAATATTTGTTACACTTACACCAATTAGCCTAGCCCAAACTAAGCTCTTTAAGGCTTGTGCTATGGGATCTAGGGCAACGGATAGACATACATATATTATACATATATAAATAATTTTTATTGAAACATATATCAACAACCATGACTAAGGTACAAATGCTCGCATTCATCACACAAACATCTGCCCCCACCGGGATTCGAACCCGGCACCTCAGAGATGGCGACACCTTGAAACCGGTGTATTATCCACTCGACTATGGAGGTCGTCAAATTTATTTTAGTTATTTTCCAAATAACTTACATTTTTAAACTTGTGACATCTTTCGAATGGACTGTCCAAATTGTATAATTCTAAAAATTGTATCATGGTATTGAAGCGAGACTTAAATATAAAGTCTATTCGTTTATTTTGACAAGGATTAATTCCAAAGTATAAATAAAAGAGCTTTTATAGCGGTGGCATTTATATATTATTATATTACAAGCTTTTATTTACTTTCACCTGTCCCGTTGTCTGTCGTTCTGTAATCAAATCTTGCAACTTAAATTTGATCCACTTCCCGGTTTCCGATTGAGCTGAAATTTGGTATACACGTTTAGTTCGGATGACAATGCATGATTAACTGTGTGACGTCATTCTAAATCAACATGGCGGCGTATCCAATATGGCGGACCAATTATTTTTAATGCACTCCTACAATATGGGTATCAAATAAAAAGGCTTGCCAAGAATAACTAGAAAAATAATGTGACGTCATTCTAAATCCAACATAGCGGCGTATCCAATATGGCGGACCAATTATTTTTAATGCACTCCTACAATATGGGTATCAAATAAAAGGGCTTGCCAAGAATAACTAGAAAAAAATAATGTTACATCAGTCTTAATCCAATACGGCGGAACACCAAAAATGGCGGACAATTTTCTTTTATTCGTTCCTACAATATGGATATCAAACAAATGAAAGGGCTTGTTCTCAGCAAGCCTGTAGAGGTACTAAAGATGTTAAAAATAAAATTAAAGAAAAAAACCTTTTTAAAAACAAGCTTTTATTATTTGTTTATAAAATGAACTAAAAAGTTAAAAATAAAATGAACTAAAAAGTTAAAAATAAATTATTAACACTAAAACTTTTCACCATACATAATTATTCAATCTCGTCCCCCTCTTTATCATAGTCCCCATTTATAAATAAAAGCGTGTTACATTGTGATAGCTTGAGGAAAATGTTGTGTTGTATTAAATTTATATATATTTTCTGCAAAATATACATATATAAATATATATAAATATAAATGTATTATATTTATATATATTTATATATGTATATTTTGCAGAAAATAGTAAACGCTTTATCTATCTATCTATCTGTACAGAAGAAGTCGCGGGTACCAACTAGTATCATTAGCCTATGTGGTATTTTGATGTACAATCTATATTACTACAAAGTTTCAGTAAAATACATTTTGTAATTTTTACGTGAATGAGTAACAACCATTCATCCACACTTACTAACAGAATAAAAGGCTTGATTTAGTATTATTATTAAACTTAGTTGTTAGCGAAAGACAAATAAGTGATGTTTAATTCCATTCCACAAGGCGCGCTCACACAAACGCATTACCACATTGTTTCCAGATAACATTTGTAAATAGATTCACGTGGATTTACGCGGTGCCAGGGGATGGCCGTAGGCATGGGGCTGTCGACGTATCGACTCCTTGGAATATACGGTCGTGTTTCCTTTCAAAGTATCGTATATGATTGCGGCGCTTCTCATAATAGGAATAAGGAAGGATTATTCTCATAAGGAAAAACACAAGCACGTCGAATAAACTTACTAGCTGTATTCGGATTCAAGATTTGCTAACTCAAAGCTAAGTATAGACCGGCGTTCATCGCTAGTCACAGAAAGAATGCGAATGCTCTTGTAACTTGCCAACACGCGTTCAGTCACTCATTTGACTCGACTCGTTCTCAACCACGTGACGTCCCGGTGTCACTAAGAACATACTCGTTTAATTAAATTAACTTATTAATTAAAAGTAAAAATTTATTTTTTGTTATCGCTGAGGAAAATGCATTGAATTGCCTACCCTGCATTCCGGGAAATACACTAAAAACCTCAGCGATGCCCCTCCACTGACGCCTGCCGCGGGCGCTCGATCGACGGCGCGTCCGACATCGCCGCCAGACGCGCCGAGGAGAACTGCCCGCGGAGTGACAGGGCTGTGGGAACCTGTGAGGATACTACCACGACCCCATCGGCGTCGGCTCACCAGAAGCGAGCCGCTCACTCGCCTCCCCGTTGGACTGGGTTAATGTTGATGTTTTCCTTCACCAGAAACGGAGCGTTGGATAAATATACATATGAATCTCGAAATAGAAAAACACAAAGGTACAAGGCAGTATCCACCCCGAACCCATTGAACCCCCAAATCGTCCTATTCGTAAACCAGATAGTATGTACTAGTGCCAGAAACACAGCGTTTTCGCCACTAATCCATATATCGTTGATATGATACAGGATAGGTGATAGAACGGAACCCTGTGGCACACCGACATTACATTAACTGTGTCTCGTTAAAATGACACAATTCTGACAGTCGTGACAGGAATAATATGTCGCCATAAAATAGGGAAGGCAGAAATCACAAAATTCCACTTGTTATGATCCAAACATACTTCCTTAGCTTCAAATCGCCTGAAAATCCCGCATACTCTGTCCTGCACCTACTTCTATCAGGACCTCAAGGAAGATGATGCCATTAGACGCCTCATTGTTATTCCCGGCATGGCGACGGATCAAGAGGTAGCGGACTATAATAAAAAAATGGCGATCAGAGAGCAAATTTGCGGGCCATCTAGGTGCAACAATGTGCGATCATCTCGAAACCTGTACAAAATCATTCTCCAAACCTAGAGCTGAGTTTGGCGGCGGTCTGTCCTTGTCATACTCTATACAAAATGACAGGGGGGGACTGTTGTCGGATTGGTTTTTGGGTTTAGAGAATCACGCTAGAATCGACACCATTGCAGGGTTAATTTAATTATGTTAGGATAGCTTATTATTATTAGATTAATTAATTTTATTGTATAAAGTATTGAAATTAAGTGTATTGTTAAATGGTTGTATGTAGGTATAAATTAGGATAGTTATTAGATAAGTAAGTGCTGCGCAACTCACGTTAATGTTAAGTCACGGAATAGTATTATAAGATAATATGACGCTGTACGTACAGTACGTAGCAGATCCAAACGAGGACAGTTTAAAAAAGGCACGGACTACGAGTCCATGGAGTAGACATATATAAAAAAAAATCGCCTGAAAAATTAAAATCAATGGAGTCACAAGAGCAGATGCTCGAAGGATGGAAGTGTAATAATGTCTTAACCCCGATGGCGTCTCGATCGCTGTTGCAGACATACCTCTCTACATCCTTAACCGATCACACTAATGTTGCTCTCTTCGCACCAATATTGGTCTGCTTTTAGGGCCAATTCAGTAAGCGGCGTGTCACCACCTGCCATGTTTAAGTCAATTAGGAGGCTTTGAAAAGTAAGGCGACTGATTCTCATTACCACCAACACCGAAATGCAATAAAATAAACGTTTTGACCTGTAATGACCATAGTTTCTGTGCATCTAACTAGGTATAGTTTTAGCTGTATTTTTCATGGTGCTATTTTTCATAGATTAGACCCAGTTGGAACACTCCACACACACTTTCATTAAATTTCGCTTAAATCCACGCCTTAAGGATCGTGTCTTATAAAGACACTTGATATCAAGCGACTTAATAACAGTGAACGCTGTAGTGAAATTATCGATAAGACTATTCCACAACACTTCGAAATGATCGCGCGCTAACACCCGCGGAAATGAAACAATCGACGTGGCTTACGTACCGCAAGCGTCAGCGCCGACGGAACAGAATGGAACAGAAAGAAACGTCGCGGGTGGAAACGCATTCAATAATTGTGGTCGTGGGCGCGGAAGCCGCAAGGAGCGAGAAGAACCGACAGTAGGTTCTTTTATAACTGTTGCTATTGACGAACATAGAGATCGATTTTCTCTTAGCTAACCTTCAATTTAATCATTGAACTATGAATCATTGAAAGTTCAATATAATATTTTTACAATCTCTGAAAATAGTAAGTTCCCAGGCATATCCATACTATTGATGTTATAAAAATCGCAAGTACATAAAATTAAACTACCTATTCCGAGCACTAATGATAATAATAAGATTAAAAGACGATTAGTTAAATCAAAACGTGTGGGCCTGATGTGATTGAACTGAACATAAAGAGTGGTTATCCATTCTAAAGAGCATAATCGTTTCAACTGTTGTTGTATCTTTATGTTCGATTCAAATATTTCTAACAGTTAACTCGAGCAGATTAATATTTTGAACCAATTATTTGTAGGGTCAAAATAGTTACGTTTAATAATAGACATAGACATAGACATAGACATAACTTTATTTGCAACCTTGACACAAAATATACACCTAACATTATTAAAAATACGTAAGTAACATTGTGCCCTAGTAGCAAACAGGTCTCGGCTCAGCGTTGTGCTTCACATAGCGCGAAGCGCTGATATTCTGCCGAAACCCTTTGAGAGGGTAAGTGAACCAGAAAGCAGACACACAGAGAGAAACAGACAAACCTAAGCATACATATTACATTAATAAATAAAGCGCAATACGTGAATGTAGACAGATAATATTAATATATATATACACACATACATACATATACACATACATACATATACACATACATACATATACATATATTACACATACAGATACATATTTCCCAATTAGCCATCAGCATACAAATAGTAATATTTTAACAAATCTCATTGTTAAGTTGACAACTTCGAGATGATTATTTTAACTATATTATGTGTTAGATCGATCGATAGTCATCTTTCGTGTTAATATTAACCAAGTTCTTAGCTGGAGTCTGTAGGTGAATTAGATAGAATAATATTTTACACATTTGATAAGAAACAGATAAGAAACAACATTGAATAAGTACCTTGTTGAAACTATTAGATGCATTTGTTAGATCAGGAATTTTCGTAGTAAAGTTTGTGTGTTTGTAAATTGTAAGGGGTAATCTCGGGATCTACTGAACCGATTTTAAAAATTCTTTCACCAATAGAAAGCCACATTATTGCGGAGTGTCATCATCATCATCATCATCGATTTTTAAAAATTCTTTCACCAATAGAAAGCCACATTATTGTTGAGTGTCATCATCATTATCATCATGATCATCATTATCATCATGATCATCATCATCATCATCATCATCTTCATCATCATCATCATCAGCGGACGGCGCGCGATGGCTTAGGGTTTAATTCAGTTCGCTTTCGTGCTCGCTTCGGAGATTATTAATATTATGCCCAACGAAGTGGGCGCGGGTCAGCTAGTATTGAATAAAACCTTAATTGCTTTAGCTAAGTAACAATAGTAAGAATAATCAATATAATCTTATTTGAAGTACCAAACATCTTTTCCGGTTCGTATGGAATCAAGATGCTTGATCGAATCTTGTTAGGAACAATTTTTTTTTTAGTGTTGCATAAGATAAAGTCCCTTACGACAGTGAGAATTTTCGTGAGTGACAGATTAATGAGGTTTTTTATCTCTCAGAAGAGAGAAGCTGATAATCGTCACAAACAAACCGTGCTCATGATACCACCGCAACGGCAACTGTCACGATAGTTATGTCGGACTTCATGCCGGCCAGAACGGTCTGACGCGAGCGCTAATCATCGAGCAGCATCGCGCCCTGACGATGTCATGGGAACTCTTGCGGACGACCACCACGATCCCGCCGGCGTTTGGTGACTAGCTCCCACTCCGCGCCGTCACAAGGGCGACCGCCGGACATCTCCCGCTATCCACTGACCCAAAATGGATCCCCTGGACGACAACTACATACATACATACACTCACGCCTTTTTTCCCACGGGGGTAGGCAGAGATTACGTCCTTCCACTTGCTACGGTCCTTACATATCTCTTTCGCTTCATCTACTTTCATAACATTCCTCATACATGCTCGACGATTGCGGGTACTTCTGACCTGGCCTTTTTTGAGGACACTTTCGATTTGTTCGAAATATGTTCAAGGTCTTCCTCGTCCCGTGTCTCCACTCACTCCAGCTTCATAAATCATTTTGGTCAGTCTACTTTCATCCATCCGTTCCACATGCCCAAACCACCCAAGCATCCCTTTCTCTATTCTTGTCACGATATCCTCTTTCAAACCACATTTCTTTCAAACGACAACTACCCTCTCTTAAAAAGAAGGGGGGCTCCGCCGTCCGCCACTGGCCGCTAGAAGCGGCCCGCCAGGTTGGACCCGGCCATCCCACGCCCCCCCTCTCGGGGAGCCCTCTGTCAGAATTAGCCGTCAAAAGACGTTGCCCAGGGTGCACCGCGAGGAGGTTATCTGACATCGCACCCCAGAACGGTCTGACCAACCGACTAAACTCAGCCTTAGCCATATAGGCCCTACGACTTAAATGGATAGATTAATGAGTTGTGGCAGTCTATTTAAAGATGGCGTCGCGTTTCTACTTACATTCACGCCACATTTCACATCTAATCATATGTATGTAATTAATATTAATTAGTTGAATATTGTTTATTTATATGTTTATATATTTAATTTAATTTGTTTTTTTAACATAAAAATAAAACAAATTGTTTGCTGTTTATGATGTATGTATATATGTGTGTGTGTGTGAGTATGTGTGTGTGTGTGTTTTGCAATAATTAAAAACTCTACTTGTTTATGTTTACGGAATAAAATGTATGTTTTAAGCATTAAAAAAATTAAAAATAAATCCTTCAGAATTTCTTGTTTGTTCTCTAGAAGGCTCACCACATGTCCGAATAGGTATGAACTTTTTTCCTTTTCCGTATCTGTGTTCAAGATTATGTAGCTTTTAAGCTCTGTGTGTCTTTAGATTTTATATTTGTTTGACGTCAACAAGTGCCTAAAAGACTTGTATTGAATAATAGTACATTACGATATCAGTGCGTTATTAATGATGGTTATAGCATGCGAGGCGGAATTTCAGCCCGAGCCGTATATCGTACGACGTTTTTTAACACATTTGCGAGGAAACAGAAAAAAAAAACATTTTAATAAACTCAATCTGTGAATGCACACTGTTGCTTTCCCGCCATTTTCTATATAATCTATAACTACTCGCCGCGTTCCAAATTTGAATAGCAACAGCGCGCCAAATGGCAAAAAATACTGTTATGGAATTTGTATGGCCTATAACTTAACTATTTGCTTTGGTAACACACGCGTTTTTTATTACCCGCTTTACATATTTAAAACCGGTGGAATTACATCCGCTTTACGAGCAAAGGTGTTAAAAGGATCATTTTGATTTCTGACATTAAGTTTTGATTCGACTCAATTCAAATCAACATAATTTTAAATAAGAAAAACGTCATCTATTTGTCTATTAAGTCAACAGTTTTATTTTTTTTATGATTCACGATGAAAAATCATCCATTGTCAAAGGTAACCTACTGACGCTACGAACCAAACACTTAATAACTGGGTGAACGCGCAAAAGGGAATCGTTCACTCTCGTGAGCGCGATTCGAACGCGCGAGAACCTTATCTATGGCGCCAGCGTCGTAATATCGCCGCAATAGTCAAATGAAAGGGGAAGTAAATGTATTCAAATATCTGCTCCGCGGAACGGAAACATCAAATAATATGTTTTATTTTGCCTATATTGCAATAAAGGCAATCGTAGCCGTCGGAGCCTGCGAAAGTATCGATAAATTGTTATGTTTCCGTATTTATTTATTAGATTAATCAACGATTGTTGTATTTCACATATGGTATGTGTCGGCTCCCTTTTTTTTTTTTTTTGTTCCCCTGAGGAAAATGCATTAAATTGCATACTCCGGCTGTGGCGAGCCGGCGGTTATGTGGGGCTCTCCTCCCCAGAAGGGGGAGGTCTACCCACTAAAAACCTCAGGGATGGCCTTCCTCAGGCGTGTAGGGAGCCCCCGGGAACATAAAGCCACTTCCGGGAACCCCCAGCCACCGCTCCCCTGCCTAGAGGGGAGCCCTCCTCGGGGGAAGCTACTACCTCCCCCGGTCTCCTCCACCGACGACGCCCCCCGGCCACGGAAGGGGCGTGGTCCATCCCGGGTCGCCGTAGCAGTCACGACTTCCTCGCGCCCGCCGGCGACCCGCGGCGGCGCCGCAGCTGTGCTACCGAGCCCGGCGCCGCCTTCTTCGAGCGGGATCGGCCATCTCCCGACCCCGCTCGGCGGCCTCCTTCTGGAGCATCACTGCTTCACAGAAGGAGGCCACAGCCCTCCAACCTCCCTCGTCCGCCAGCATTGCCGCAATCAATGCCGGCGGAGACAGATCTCGTCCGATCTCTGCGACCAAGACTCGGATGTGTCGGCTCCCTACATATACCATATGTGAAATAAGCGGTAATTTTTGTTTTTTATTAGACCGATTTGATTAAAAAATTCTTGACTGATTGGCACAATCATTGTTTCGTCAAAACAAACTTCATATGATTTTGAAAGTGCAACAGTTCTTCTTTGTTGTTCCATTGCTAACTACGCTTAACTCACGCTTGACCTTGCATTAGGCCGTATATCAAATCAAAATCAAATCAAATCAAAATAATATTTATTCAACATAGACCTTTACAGGCACTTATTGACGTCAACAAACAAAACAAAAAAAAAAAGCTTAAATAAAAAAAGAAACAAAAACCTTGTCCGTACGTACGAATAAGGAAAAAAAAAAGAAAAAATATTGACTCGACACCTGTTCGAAAATTGGGAGAGCCTTCTCGAGAAGAACAGGCAAGAAACTCTGAAGGTCTATTTTTTTATCTCCTCTTTTCAATGTTAATAATTATAATAATATAATATAAAAATACAATATAGTATAAGATACAATCATACCTAATACGATTACAGTCGTATGTATGTTTACATACACATATAAAATAATAAAATATTATAAATAATGTTGTTACCAAACATGGCTCTATGAATAGTGTCCCTATTCCCAAATAGTGTGATCATTAAGATAGTCACTTACTTTATAATAACCTTTACTCATGAGTGTCTTTTTGATATGGATTTTAAATTTATATAAAGGCAAATCAATGACACCTTGCGGAAGTTTGTTAAACATAGATATACATTTCCCCGGGATGGAGTCCGCCGCCTGTACGAGGGCGTCGTGCGATCCGTGGCCATGTATGGGGCTCCCGTGTGGTCGCAAGACTGCGCGAGGTCCCCCCGCTGCAGAGCTCTGCTACGGAGCCTGCAGCGGATAATGGCCATACGGATCGTACGAGGCTACCGTACAATCTCGTACGAGGCGGCGACAGTTCTGGGACGCTCCCCCCATTCGACATCCTGGCCGACATGTACGCGGCGACGTATGCGTCGCGGCGTGTCGACTGGGGGGGCGATGGGGGGAGCGCCCTGGAACCCGCGCACGAAGTGCCTAAGCGGGAGTGGCACCGACGGATTGTGGCGGCCTGGCGTGCGCAGCTCGAATTACGGATCTGCGCGCGCCAGCGGGCCGTCGGTGCCGTACTCCCGCACCTCGAGGCTTGGCTCAACGGGAAGGAGGAGGTCACCTACCGATTGACTCAGATACTCACCGGGCACGGCTGCTTCGGTGAGTATCTGTGTCGAATAGGACGGGAGGGATCGACACATTGTCACCACTGCGCATCCGACCTCGACTCGGCCCAGCACACGCTGGCGGAGTGCCCCGCGTGGGCCTCCGAGCGCCGAGTCTTGGTCGCAGAGATCGGGCGAGATCTGTCTCCGCCGGCATTGATTGCGGCAATGCTGGCGGACGAGGGAGGTTGGAGGGCTGTGGCCTCCTTCTGTGAAGCAGTAATGCTCCAGAAGGAGGCCGCCGAGCGGGGTCGGGAGATGGCCGATCCCGCTCGAAGGAGGCGGCGCCGGGCTCGGTAGCACAGCTGCGGCGCCGCCGCGGGTCGCCGGCGGGCGCGAGGAAGTCGCGACCGCTACGGCGACCCGGGATGGACCACGCCCCTTCCGTGGCCGGGGGGCGTCGTCGGTGGAGGGGACCGGGGGAGGTGGTAGCTTCCCCCGAGGAGGGCTCCCCTCTAGAGAGGGGAGCGGAGGCTGGGGGTTCCCGGAAGTGGCCTTTGTGTGCCCGGGGGCTCCCTACATGCCTGAGGAAGGCCATCCCTGAGGTTTTTAGTGGGTAGGCCTCCCCCTTCTGGGGAGGAGAGCCCCACATAACCCCGGCTCGCCACAGCCGGGGTATGCAATTTAATGCATTTTCCTCAGGGGAACAAAAAAAAAAAAAAAAAAAAAAAAAAAAAAAAAAAAAAAAAAAAAAAAAAAGATATACATTTCCCAAGAACGAACAGCTAGTTTTATGGAGTCTGAACATTGGAACGGCAAGTTTGTTTTTGTTTCTAGTATTCACATTATGAATGACTGTACGCTGTGCACTCTTCGCGCTCTATCTCAAAAACGGTTGGTCGTATGAAAAAAAGTTTAAACAAAAGTTGTAGATAATTTCATAGCCTACAACTTTTATAATAAGTGCAAATCTCATTTAAGCAATAGGAAGCCAGATTCGCGAAAAACCTATTTTTGTGACCTTTTACCTTGAATATCTTAAGACGCGGACACGATAGCAATTGTGACTTTTGAGACAACATTTAGAATGACAAAACAAAGGTTCATACCAATTTACAGCTTTTTACCTTTCATTCCGAGGTTGACCCCTTTTTTACCTAATATGACTGGACTAAAACTCCAAGGCAGACTCAATACAAACGCAATTTTATTATAATCTTGACACTGTTAAGCGCTAGAGTCTCTTAAGAATAATCCCCGAAAGTGATAAAGCAATCTATTTATAGGTTCGTAGTCAAATACAATTCACATTTATTTCTAGAAGTTAAGTTTAAATGAGTATAACATGCAACAGTTATTGTAAATAACTACAATTGTAATTTATAAACAATTTTAACGCTATTTTAAAAATAATGTAAAGTTATACTTTCAACGGAAGTGAATGAAAACACTAAAAGCAATAAAGATTAAAAAAACACGATAAACTGTAACAGTCAAACAGAGAATAATGAAATATTCTAACATTATTTGTAAATAACATTTAGCAATTAAACGAACTTACCTTGAGTGAAGTTCTATTATAATTGTATGAACTGCATACATATATGTCACGCCTTGTTCCCAATGGGGTAGGCAGAGACCACCTCTCTCCACTTGCTACGATCCTGCCACACTTCTCTTGCTTCCTTCACTTTCATGGGCGTCTTCATGCATGCTCGTCGGTTGCACAGTCTCGAAATTATAATATTTATTCGTGTAGTAATGACAGATACGAAACAGGAAGCGTCTTAAGATATTCAAGGTCAAAGGTCACAAAAATAGGTTTCTCGCGAATATCTGGCTCTGTCAATTACAGATACGTCACAGGAAGCTGATTGGTGGACAGCGACCGGAAAACCTGTTTTTTTAAATTTTCAAACATGATATTAACTCTGGAGATTCACGAATCTGACCACGATTCATCAAACCACGGTTTGAGGCAGCAAGATTGCGAATACTACACGAGTAAATATTATCATGAAGAGACTGTGCAGTATATAATATTTTTGTTATTTTTTCATATAACTTTGTATGCAACGACGATGACAGCAAGGCGTTTGAAATTAATTAGTAGTATATTATTCTGTAGTAATTAATACTCACTGGCTAATTTCGTAGTAAAACCTAACTAAGAATAGAAGATTCTCACATTGTTAGAAGCGTCTATAATGTATGTATGTATGTAATATATACTCCCTAGTCGAGTAGTTAGTATACCGGTTTCAAGGTATCGCTATTTTTGAATTCCCGGTGTACCCCAGCTACGGGACAAATGACCTTAATGATGAATAATGATTCATCGTCACTCCATTCGTTTTCAAAGCTCTCATTTCCACTGCATTAATATTGCTTTCATCCTTCTTTTGCCACACCCTTTTCCCTTTTGCGTAGGGACCAGCATGCCTCCATGCACAGCTACGCTGCTACAGGTGCTACGCCCTTCACAAGACTACATGGGGAAACTCTACATATAAAGAAGTTGCGTTCAAGTCACAGAAAAGATGTATTAGAGCCATGTTTGGACTGCAAACTACGGACTCTTGTAGACCATTTTATACTAAATATAACATCTTAACGCTTCCATCATTATACATCCTAGAAGTGGCACTATTTGTCCGCAATAACTTACATCTATTCTCGACATTATCGGATAAGGTACATAGATCCCGACGCAAAGGAGATAAAATTATAGTCCCATTGGTAAAAAAATCATTATTAGTAAAAAGTATCATGTGCATGGCTCCAAAAATATATAATAAGATTCCTGAAATATATAAAACTGAAAATAGAAATACATTTCGTGCCAAAGTAAAAAAGTTGTTGATAGATAAATGTTATTATAGTGTGCAAGATTTTCTATATGATAAATTATAAAATCTATCAACTATTAATCAAGATCTTTATTAATATTCAATTTAACTTTAATTATAATTTTATTTAAGTTAGTTTTCCTATTGTATTGACATGATTATGATTTTGTAATTTATACTAGCTAATAAATTTCTCCAAATTTGACATATATGTATAAAATGCAGATTAGGTTATTAGAAATTATTAATAAATCTGACATCGTTATTTAATTATGTAATTCAATTAAAATTAAGTGCATATACCTAATTAGATATTATTATTAAATTTGACATCGATCTTAAGTTAAGTAATTGACATTCTGTATATTAATTGACATTAGTACCTAATTGACATTCTCATTTATCTCGAAATTAATTTTGTAACTCATGAAAACAATATTTGCATGCTGACATATGTAAAACATGATGAACTTTACCTATATTATTATAACAACCAATATATATTCTCCAAATGTATATGCGCTCATGTTTAGCAAATAAAAATCTGAATCTGAATCTGAACTACAAGGTCTAGTAGCATGTTTCTAGTACAAACTAAAAAGAACAAGCAAGAAAGCAATACTTTTCTCTCTGTTTTTTTACAGCGTTATCAATTAGAAGGTGGTCTCAGATAAATAGTCTGAACCTAACTTCCTTAACAAGTTCAAACAAGTTCACATAATATCTACAAAAACTAGAAGCATTTTAAGCTAGACCTTTTATACTCTTTGATTGACGATACGCAATGAAACCTATATTTCTTACACTGACACCAATTAGCCTTACCCAAAGTAAGCTCTGTAAGGCTTGTGTTATGTTCTAGGGCAACGGTTAGACATGTACATAGACGAGTATTACACGTATATAACATTTTTTGATAAAAATATATATTAACAAACATGACTAAGGTATTGTTACGAGCTCGGGTCAGTAAATCAAACGGCGGTCTACCAAAACACTGGACTTTTATTAATTAGCACACTAACAGTCACTAATCACTTCACTGAAAGCACTGAAAGTCGCTTCTTAGTTCTCCAATATCACTTCTTAGATGTTTTCGCACTGTATCGCAAAACAATACTCTCCTACCGGCGGCCGGACACAGCCTTATATAGTCCCCTAAGGCACTTGCCACTCTTGCCAGAACATTCGCGGACACACTCGAATGTGTAGTTCAATACATAAGCGCGTAGGAATGACGTCGCGCGTTCGAGACATTTCGAGTATAACTGTCTCTTCCTTGTGCTACCCTTGTCACGCAATACTCGAATATTCCCGTACTATCTTTCTCGAATATTCTGAGTTTGTCTATCTCTTTCTAATGATGTTTTCTCATTCTAATACTTCTCGAATGTTCCAACTATATCTGTCTCTTTCTACTATTGCTATCTCTTTCACGCCTATTGAAATTTATGTCCTTTTACTGAAGTAGGCTTAATGGCTCATAAGGGGTCCTGAAAACGCCTGAAAACGGGTTTTCAGGTTATTGCGGCGTTGGATAGAGGGTAGCCTGAAACGTACTGAAAACATGTTTCAGGCGCCTGAAAACTACTGTAACTTGGGTGTAATTTAGATTTTTTAGTATGTGAAAGAGCTACTTCTGAAACGGCCTGAAACGACGTTTCAGCCTGCTGAAAACGTTTCTAAGTCACAGAAAATCACTTTTGAAGTTTTACTAAGCCACCGGCGTAACAGTATAAATGCTTGCACTCGTCACATAAACGTCTGCCCCCACCGGGATTTTTATTCTGTGCGGTGGGTGTAGCCATCATCATCATCTCAGCCTATCGCCGTCTACTGCTGGATATAGGGCTCTCCAGTCAATTTCCAGCGCGACCGGTCCATTGCCACCTGCATCCAACGAGACCCAGCGATTTTCACTAGGTCGTCGGTCCATCTGGTAGGTAGCCGTACCACACTGCGCTTGGTGGTACGTGGTCTCCACTGAAGAACCTTTTTGCCCCATTGACCATCCAATAAAGTGGTGGTATAATATTAATGATACTCGTAGGAGTAATAATTTTTGTAGAAGCCAATTACTAGACCACTCGGCACTAATCGAACCACTATCTCGCAAACGCACTGACGAGCTATTAAAGCTTAACAGGAGTAACTTGAGCGTGATGGTTAGGGCTTTGACCGGTCACTGCAAGTTGAATAGACACCTCTACAACATGAAACTTAAGGACACTGACACATGCAGAGTCTGCGAACAAGAGCGTGAAACACCATTACACCTCTTGTGCTACTGTGAACCGCTGATTCACAAAAGAAACAGACACCTGGGGAAACACATCCTTGACCCAGATGAAATAAAAACAATCCGAACTGGGAACATCCTATCTTTCTTGGTCAGTGCCCAGTTAAGGGAGCTACTGTAGGGCCTACATGGAACCTACATAGGAGGCTGGTCACAATAGATCTTAATAGCTCGCAGTGATGTATCAGCCCCGACTTACATGAAATAATAATAATAATACTAGACCACTGCGCTAAGCGTGTCGTCTAATTGATTGATAACTGACTGATGATGTCCGATTGATTTGATTACTTGACAAAGTACAACAAGTACCATCAAACCAGTTCATTTCACAGAACCAATTACTTGGCGCATATTAAAGCGCGAGCAACAACTTTCTGGGGTAGTGCGGATTGATCAAATAGCAAGTTCCCTCATTTGGCCGCAAGTATTTCTGTGTATCGGCCAGCAGATCGCGGTCCTGTACAAACAGTACTCAGAGCAGGGCTGACACTTTGGCAAGCAAGTTAAATTCCTTATCTTCCGATCCAAAATTGGTAAATACAACTCGATAAGCTTGACCCATTACAAAATTTGGCGATCAGGAGACCTATTTTTGAATTACGAATGCGACTTCGAAATCACCGCTGACTAAATAGTCAGCGGTGACTTTGAGGTCACGGATTCCTAAACATCCAATTTTTGAAAGTCGATCGCAGAGCTGCCAACATAGATAAAGTACACACATAAATGTAAGAGTTCGGTTCCACGCAGAATGTAGTCGCTATATATATTGTATATATAGGCTGAAAAATCAAACAAAACACAGATAACATTTCCACAAGTATGACTTACGAGTGGGTGAGGGCACTCGTAATGAAATCACATCCGTGACTAAGTCATATTCACATAAGTGATATTCAAAAATACGAATTATTGAAAATCGGTGATTATTAGTCACATCGGTGATTTCGAAGTCGCATTCGTAATTCAAAAATAGGTCTCCAGGTCCATATTTGGTCTTCACTTAAATGGCTTACGATTCGACAGAGACGCACTCCATGTTCTTAGCTTCTTTTATAAAATGTTTAACAATCCTAAGTATCCCAACTACCTTCGTTCCCGTTCAACAATTCATGATACAAAATCTAAAATTTATTCTTTAAACAGCATTGTCACAATCACTTTTAGGCGGTGGTAATAAAGAAATTCTTAAGCTGTTAATCTCATATTTAATTAAAAAACTTATTTCTTACTTTTTAGTACTTGACTGTTTATTTTCTATGTAAATCATAATTCAAATTACATTGTGCTAAGTTAACCATTTTTTCGTTTTTGATTTTTTAATTTTGAAGTCGGTTTTTTTTTTGTTAAAAATTAGTTTATTTTACGAGTTTTAGAGATAGAGTCACAGTTGTGAGTTTCGACAGTTCCTCTCGATTTCCTGGGATGCCATGATCAGATCCTGGTCTCATGGTACTTTCTCATAACAAAAGAAATGTTTAGTGAACCTGTACTTCTCTTCATAAAAGCTACGAAGAGGAGTATAAATCCATATATCAATGTTGAAAGAACTATTTCCTAACTCCTAGTAATTGAAGACTTACACCCTCCATCATCAGCTCAATAGCATAACATTATGATTGCCAGAAGCAAATGCCAATATAACATTAGAAAATATGTAAAACGCGGTACATGAGCCTATAAAATTTGACGGTTTCACTCGATTTCTCCAAGATCCCATCATCAGAACCTGATATCCTCATCATAGTACCATTCCGGGTGAATCTTCTTTCTAACTAAAAAAAAAATCAAAATCCGTTCAAAAATGGCGATGTTATCAGCGAACAAACATATATATATATATATATATATATATATATATATATATATATATATACCTATATATATAACAGTCGAATTGAGAACACTCCTTTTTTTGAAGTCGGTTAAAAACTAAGAGGTTTTTTTTATTATATAGCCTACTGCTACTGTCCTCTAACATATAGGTCTTTAGTATTTATCAGTCTTTAGTATTTCTATCCTTCTATGCCAGTTCTCACTTTTATATTTTTCTGTCATGCTACATACTTTTCTTTCTTACATTCCAGTTCTCTTTGTCATTCCTCTATTATCTATTTATGCTTTAATATTTGTACTCTTCCATGCCAATTGTCACTTTTATGCTTTCTTGTCATGCTACATACTTTTCTTTCTTACATTTCAGTTCTCTTTGTCATTCCTCTATTCTCTATCTAATCTATTTTATTTGTATTTTGGGAGGTGAGGTTGAAAAAAAAGTAAGAGATTTGACATTAACTGTATTGACAGTTAATGTCAAGTTAATGAACTATTTGGATGAGTTTTATCCACTGTACAATATTTAAAGCAGTTAAAAAGGCATATTGTACTAACTCCCCATTATATCCCAAATTTCCTGAACAAACTCACTATATCTTCTATGAAATATAATGTTTTAAAAAATTGTAGAGATGATTCATGAATGGCAGCCCTGGTGCTAATCCGTGCCCGAGGGCGGTCTCTGTTTGTCTTCGACCGCCGACTTTCAGCCTAAGAGCCTTCAAGGAACGCGGCACGTATCGCTCCTGGCCTAACTTTCAATAGTCGTGGAGTTAATGTTTCATAAAAATAGACGCTTGGACGCCGAATCCAAGTAAAATGCCTATTAATATTATAAAACCGAAAATTTGTATGAAAAAACTACTAAAAGGATTTGAATAGGGAATTAATCTCTTTTTTGAAAGGAATCTTAATTCATCCTTGCGTGTCAATAAACCATATACTAAAAATATAAAAATTTTATACACTCGTTAAGTACTATAAAAATTGCATTAAAATTTAATATTTTCAAATTTCGCGCGTAGTTAGACGAAGGCGCCGCACGAGTTGTTATTCTGTAGCGATGACGTCAATACGGCATGTAAATAATAAACAAAGCTCTATGTTTGATGCTATGTATTTACTATATTAATAATTAAAAAATGAGTGATTATCTTTTATATATAAACAACTAATAAAGGAATAATAATAAAAGAGTAATACTGACATCGATGTTTTAATACTCCGTAACTCGACAGAACAAAAGTCGGGATTTGCAGCAAAGAATTTTCCGACCATTAATGCATTTATTTTTGATAAATTCGTGCTATCTCCTTTTACAAAACTGCTTTCCATAGTGCGATTTCAAGTTAACTTACGTTTTATAACGTTCTCTTACATAAAAAAGCAACCTACAAACTTCTTTTTGTTGTTTATTGTTTTGCGGCTTTATACGTACTATGATTCATAATGACATTGACACGCATAAGTTTACAGTACCTTATGACGTCACGACATGGCGGCCTATGTTTCGTTCTTGTTTTACGTATAGATTAAAAAAGTTAATACTTTGAAACTAATTTTTATATTATTTTTGTTATTTTATGTACTTAAACATGATGGTTCCGACTATTTAATGCATACGCTATCATAGTTATATGATTTTAGATCTTTTGAGGGGGAAGTACCCTATTAAACTTTACATTAATTTAACTTATACATCAGATTAACACAAAGGCTTCAACTTATATAGATATACGCCACGCAAATATAAGCTAAGCTAATATACGCTAATCCTGCGCAGACGAAGTCGTGGGCAGCAGCTAGTAATCATATGAAGAGGCATCTGAATAGGAAATTGATCGATTTACTCTCCGAAGCGGAGCAATCGTTAACTGCAGGAGATAGGCACTAGACGAAACACACGAAACGATGGAATAAAATAGACCCGCTTAAAGATTACTATCCAGAGTCATAGCTTCACTTGCTTCTCTTTCCAATGACGGTAGGCAGAGATCCAAACATACCTCCCTAGCTTCCTCCACTTTCATTAATAATTTCATGCACGCTCGTCGGTCACGGGTACTCTTGACCTGACCTTCCTTCAGGATATCCCCTATTTAGTCCAAGTATGTTTTTCTAGGTCGTCCGCTACCAACTGGCCTATTCATATTTGCCTGATAAATCTCCTTCGTCCATACTGTCTACGTGTCCAAACATCTAAGCATTCCCTCCGCATTCATTCACACCTCACAATTCCCATATCACACTATTTTGAAATTAATCCTTATCGAAATTAATCCCAAATGTATCTTCAGTGTAATATATACAAATCTGTGTATATATCTATCCATCCAACTAACTTCTACCGCGAATCATAGGTTAATTTCAGATAAAATATTAGTCAATTGTAATTATAAATAAATTCTAATTGTTAAACTTTATATGTAATCAAATGTATGTACGCTCTTGTATGGAATACTGCTCGCACCTCTGGAATGGTTCAACCCGCTACCAGCTTGAAGCCTTGGAAGCCTAGACGCGTCAAAAGACTAATAAATGACGAGGTATTAACAACCAAAACTCTCAAGACCTCGAACATCGCCGCCAAGTCGCGTGTCTGTACGGTTTCTACAGATTTTTATTTTAATTTAGAACCACTGTCACTTCGCCGTAAACAATATGACATTGTACTTTTGTATGACATCCTATCAGGGAAAATAGACAGCCCTGAACTATTAGAAAACATTAAAATATGTGTAGGTACCTTCCCGTCGATCTATGTAGACATACTCCACTCTTCCACGTTCCCCACTCGCACACGAGGTACGCTAAAAACTCTGTCTTAAGCCGAGCTACCCTAGCTTATAACAGCCAAAATTCTGAATTAGACCTTTTTTATTTATCTCGAAATATTTTAAAAAATAAAATAAAACAATATCACCTTGAAACTATAAGTAAGTCAGCCTTAGTCATGAAATACGAAGATGAAAGCATACACACAAAACAAGCACATAAGACACAATCACACACACACACACACACAGAAAAACATACATATGCACACCTAGAAAATAACTTTATTTTGTAATTAATTAATATATAGGAACCGACTTATATAGTATTGTAGTATGAAATGTAGTTCTCTTTAAGTCATTATTGTTATCTAAATTTCTAATCCGTTTTTGGCCTTACTATGTATAAAAATATTTGTGACATATATTTATTGTAACGCTGTTGGATTACTGAAATAAATAAATAAAAATAAATTACATTTCAGGGAGTGTGCTCAGGAATTACCTGAATTGATTTCGCGTGCACCCTTCCACCATCGGACAACGAGACGCGACCAGGGATTCCATCCGTATGTGGTCGACATTCCACCTCTGCGTACCTCTCGCCAAGAAATGGAATTCCCTACCTGCGTCTTAGTTCCCCGATACTTATAATATACAGATTTTCAAGGCAACAGTAAATAGACACTATTTGAGTTTGCATGGCACCTTATGCAACATCTTCGATTAGCATCAAGTGAGATCGTTGTCAAACGCACTCAAATTTGTAATAAAGAAAATGTAAGTAAGCTATAGCTTCAAAAAGAGGGAAACATCCATGCGCCAAAAAAAGCAATGTTGATCAGAAATATACCAGTATGTGAAGCTGGTTCTAGTATGTGTTAGTCAGTGACCGAGTCCCTTGCTGACAGTAGCATCGAGCTACGAAGCTACGGCCGAGACCGCTGGCGATCTCTCCTCCTAATGCGTACAATTTATTCACACCCGCGTTGTAAGACTACGGACACTGTGTTGTTGCAAATGAGTCCTTCCAGACATATAAATATAGTTTTTTTTAGTTTTTCTGATAAGTAACATATTTAATTAATCTGTCATTGGAATGCGGAATATTTCAAGATAAACATAAACACTCAATAATAAAACAATTATATAAAAAGAGGTATAAAAAGGATATTAATAATTATAGACCAGTTGCATTATTATCAATATTTTTCAAATAGTTTGAAAGGGTGTCAAAGGGAAATTTCATTTATTAATAAGAATAATACAATAGTGGCAAACTAGTTTGGCTTCCAAAAGGGGAAAAATACTACACAAGCTATTTTTCAATTAGTATCTGAAGTTTTGCGAAGCAGCAATGAACAGAAACATACATCAGTGTTATTTCACGATTTGTCAAGTGCGTTTGATATGGTTGATTATAGTTGTCCTTTATATAAACTGGAAGCCAGTGAAATTAGAGGACCGGCATTAAGTTGACTGGAAACTTATTTAACAAATCAAACACAAAATGTAGAAATAGCTTGTATTGACTCTGGAGCTGTAAATGTGAGTTACGGATCGGAGTATAAGTCGAGGTGTTTCACAGAGTAGTGTGTTGGGACCTCTTCTCTTTTCACTCTTTTGAAATAATTTTCCAAATTGTACAAAGCAAAGAATGATACTATTTGCAGATGATGTTTCAGTGATTATTGTAAGTGATAAAAATGCTACACTGGAAGATCACAAACATGATATTATTAATACATTGACATCGATTAATAATTGGATTGAAAATAATTGTTGCAACTTCGCTTTTATAATCACAGTAGCCTCTGCCTAACGGCGTGTCTATAAGACTACTCGCCTGATTTCCGGCTTCTTTTAAGATATCCTCCCAAATCTCTTAACCACATCCCCGTACACGCAACAAAAGTCCCTAGTGCTATCTCTTAAGGTCGCCTTCTACACGACGCGGACCGGTCATTTCTCTCGGAAAATTGGAAAGGCCGTGTATTTAGGCTGCGAATAAGAGTTCAGCGTAATATAACGTTTTACGCGTTGAATATTCGTGATTATTAAGTGTGATAGTGGTCGGATATCGCTGGAAATGGCCTCTGGCGATCTGGTGACTGAATCATGGCCTTTCGACAAAAATATTCAGTACTTATTTAGAAATATCACTGTGTCTTTCATAATGAAATATTCTGCTTATATTATGGATGCAAAGTCTGAAATAAACATGATTATTATTATAATTATCGCTTATATCATGCGTCTTTATAAAATTTCATTTATTATCCTTTATCTTCTTTAATTTCCTTTATAAGGCGTGCGCGAGGATACAGATCCAACGCGTAGAGACCACTTAAGCAAAATTTAAGGAAAGTGTGCATGGAGTGTACTAACTGGGTGTAATCTCTATCTGCACCATGAAAAATGCAGCTAAAGACTATACCCAGTTTGATGCTTGTAGACTATTGCATTTCGATATTGGTGGTAATGAAATCTGGGCTATGGAAGACTCCAGTCACCGGCCTTGCCAAAATCTAAATTCCTAATTGATTTATATATGGCAGGTTGTGACTCACCGCTCACTTAAAGCTCAGCCCCCCAAAAAAGTAGGCCAATATTGGTGCGAAGAGAGCAACATTGGTGTGAACGGCTAAGGGTGTAGAGATGTGTGTCTGCTCTTGCGACTCCACTCTGTCCGGCTGGTTAAGGCAAGACAGAAGTGGGTGGTTAGCCGGTCAATAAAGATATATATTTAACTTACATGGCTATCAAACCATGATTAAGGTAATATTTTGTAGGCAACCAATTAGTTGAAAACACATGAACATTAAATTGTTTCATTATTTTTAATTCTATAATATTTTGCAGTGACGTTTGGACACATTGAAAAATTTGCTCTGCAAAAGGAAAATGTTGATTTTCCCCTCCAAAGCTCACAATCTTTGAAAACGTAAGCAATTACTCGTATTTTCATTCCGCACTGTTGACGCTGCTACGAAATAGCCTTCACGCTACGACACCTGCAGAGTGCTACGAGCTGCGGTCTACGGACTTTATGGAATCCTTTTCAATAATAATTTACACGCACGGAATGCCACCCAAATTAAAAGGCAGCTTTGATATTAAAACCATGCTTTTTTGTAATTTAAAATACAATCTCGTGCTAACATACAATGAGTTATAACTACCTATTCATATAACTTACCTCAAACAAAAAAATTGGTTGTCTGTAGAACTCCGTCTACTGCCGATATTTGAACGTGACAACGTCTATTACATGGTATTTTTTTCTGGGTGCAATGAAATTATTTAAAATAAAGTAATGTATAACATTTATATTTTTATTACGTTGCCGTGTGGCGTCGGATCGGCCGTTACGCCGTTTCCGAGTATGCCTTCGGGCGCTCTATGGGTGGGGGTAAAGCAGGCGTGGACTCCGTGTGGCGTCAGATTCGGCCGTTACGGTGTTTTCGAGAATGACTCCACGCCGTACCAATTTAATAGACGTTGTCACGTCAATAAAGTAATGTATAATATTTATATTTTTATTTAATAGTTTGTTTAAATGTTCTGCTTCTGAAGTTATACATAAATTAATTATTATGAGTAATGTGCGTGGCTCCGTATGGCGTCAGATTCGGCCGTTACGGTGTTTTCGAGAATGACTCCACGCCGTACCAATTTAATAGACGTTGTCACGTCAAAAAATTAAAGATAACAGTTTTTGCGATTGAAGGGCCATCTGTCCTTACTAGAAAATAGAGCTCTGATCTCTCAGAAAACTTGTTACAAATACTTGGAAACCTCATATACGATGCCTCTCACACGCTGTTGGTATTACCCAACTTCATCTCCTAGAACATGGTAATACACTGATTTAGATGTTGCTCGGTCTTTGAATATTACTTAGGTCTAAAGCCAAATCAAAGCTTTTTTCAACATAAGACTTCGAAAACACTTATTAACTTACTACGTGAATACTGCGTGTTCGGAAATTAGTAGAACCTTCTAGTGAATTCTCTTTTCATAAACAGTGTGAGACTTTATAAAGTGCAAAAACTAAAAGGAGATTGATACGATAATTTTGTCGAAAAAACAAAAGGGAAAAGAAATTGATGCCATAGTTTTGATATTTTTGCAATCTTGTGTTGATAAAATAGTAGTGGTAGGGTTAAAAAATTTGGACGATTCAAAATAGCTTTCTATAAAGTCATATTTAAATAAAGTTAATTTTGATTTTGACTTTATACTAAGTTGATCTCATATATCTATTTTTGATCATAACCTTAATTTGTTTTAACAATGCTCCTGAGTACTATATTCAGGAGCTTTTTGTTATATTTCCAAAAAACCATAACAGTTTTGACAGACAAATCCCATCTGATGGAAAGTCGTCTATTTTAAATCTCCAACCCCTATAAAAGATACTGTTTAAAACGTGGCCTGTTTTAAAACCCAATATTATAAATACGAAAGTAACTCTGTCTGTCTGTCTGTCCAACGTGCTTTCACGCGAAAATTACTAAACGAATTTGAAATGAAATTTAGTATACAGATAATTAAAGGTCTAAGAAAGTAAATATACTAATTCGATCGGTGATGGTTGTAAGTGGTTAATTAGGGCATGAACATTTTTATGGAAAGTAAGTCATTTATAAAGTTATAAAGTTTTTTTTTTAAAACTAAAAACTTTACCTTAAACTAGTAAAAATAGAAAATAAGTTTTTGTATGAATAGGCTCAGAAACCACGGGAACTATTTTAATGAAAGTTGATATAGGGATAGATTGATTCAGAAGAATTGCATAGAGATTTTTTTTACCACGGGAAAACATTTTTTCCTGAGGTAAAATCAGATTAGAAAAGTCGGTCAGCTTTTGATGCAATTCGTCTACTGCTGTCTCTGTTCTTCTGTTGCATAATCACAGCTCAGTCGCTTATTATAAAACAAAAGTCACAAAAATCATTTTACTCTTGTTAATACATCGTATCTGCTTCCTTTTTGAGTAAGCGACCGTCCAACTAACGAGTTGAGTACAACTTACGACGAGTGTAGATGCTTAGTTCAGATCGCTTTTACACCGACCGACACGATTCCAAAATCAAAAATCTAAATCTAAATCAAAAATTTATTCTTCAAATAGGATTTTATTTTACTTTTGAATGTCAAAGATGCTACGTCATTTTCTTTCACTTTTCTTTCCATTTTCTTTCCCTCCTCAAACATATACAACGACATGACGGCGCGCTCATTTTGCGTCGACTCCTTTTTGACCCGACCCTAACGACCCCGGAACGGTCACCGGGGTCGCTAGCAGGCAAGGCGTCGAACCTTCCGTTCGTGCGCCTTCCACAAACACACTCACGGTAAAGCTGAACATTTTATTCGTATTATTATTTGTGTAAGTCGGGGCTGATATGCATCACTGCGACCTATTAAGATCTATTGTGACCAGCCTCCTATGTAGGTTCTATGTAGGCCCTATAGTAGCGCCCTAAACTGGGCACTGATCAAGAATGATAGGATGTTCCCAGTTCGATTTGTTTTTATTTTTTATTTCATCTGGGTCAAGGATGTGTTTCCCCAGGTGTCTGTTTCTTTTGTGAATCAGCGGTTCACAGTAGCACAAGAGGTATATTGTTTCACGCTCTTGTTCGCAGAATCTGCATGTGTCAGTGTCCTTAAGTTTCATGTTGTAAAGGTGTCTATTCAACTTGCAGTGACCGGTCAAAGCCCTAACCATCGTGATTTATTATATATAATAAGTCACTACATAATATAAAACAAAGTTGCTTTCTCTGCCCCTATATCCCTATATATGCTTAAATCTTTAAAACTACGCAATGGATTTTGATACGGATTTCTTTAACACAGTGAAATGATTGTCTTACACCATATAAGTTATGCCATATTAAGAGAATAGTTTATTGTATATAAAACCATCCATTAAATAGTGAAGAAATACTATTATTTTTGAGGTTTCCAATGTGATGTCGTTAATAATAAATAATTTATAAGCATGTTTTCAGTTTTTTAACTAATATTTATTACATACAATGGTTACAGTTTTCTGAGTGTTTTCAGTATCAACATTGCATCTATGCGAAGCCGGGACAGGTTGCTAGTTATTAATAAATAGCCACCATCTTGAAAGTCGTCAGTTTATAATTACATTTTATGAAGTGATGGATTTTTTTTTTATATTAGAGCAGGCAAACGAGCCAACGGGTCACCTGATGGTAAGTGATCACCGCCGCCCATAGCACAAACAACACCAGAGGTATCATCAGCGCGTTGCCGGCCTTTCATGAATGTATACGCCTCTTTTTTTGAAGCTTCCCATGTCGCAACTGTTCGGAAATACCGCGGCCGAAAGTTGGTTCCATAACTTTGTCGTTCGCGGGAAAAACGTACGCGAAAACCGCACTGTCGAGGACAGCCAACCATTAAGATGGTGGGGATGGAAAGCAAGTCGCCTCCGTGACGCACGATACAGGAAATCGGTCGGCGACAGTATCCCAAACAACTCGTCAGAGCACTCCCCATGGTATATGCGGCAGAGAACACAAAGAGACGCGACATCTCTCCGCAGCGCATTGGCGCTGTGAGAATGAGAGAATGAGTCCATACGACCACAGAGCACCGGGTCGTCGACAATTCGAACCGCTCTTCGCTGGATACGGTCAAATGGAAGGAGCTGGTACTGAGGAGCTCCGGCCCAGAGGTGAGAGCAGTATTCCATATGTGGCCTGACCTGTGCCTTGTAAAGTTGTAGGTGGTGGTCGGCGTGAAATACTGTCTCGCCCTGCTTAGCACTCCAGCTTTTTTGAGGCTAATTTAGCCTTGCCTTCCAGATGACAGCGAAACTGAACATCGCTCGATATGTCAACGCCCAGGATTCCGCCCAGGATACCGCAATTATGCAGTAAATCATTGATATGCAGAAGAAACAAAGTGGGAGACAGCACGCATCCTGCGGGACACCAGCGTTCACGGGCTGGAGTTAGGAGCATGAGCCATCAACTACGACTCTAATGCTACACCCAGAAAAAAAACTGGTGACCCAAGTGCAGAATTTCCCAGATAGTCCGTACTCTGGAAGTTTGCTAGTAGAGCCCTATGCCACACTCGAGCTACGCTAGGAGCAGGCGGTTTGTGATGGATTCCATTACTTTAGAGAGGATAGAGGTGATAGCTATTGACCTATAATTGGACGGGTCGGAGCGTTCACCTTTTTTAGGGATCGGGTGTACTAGGGCTGTCTTCCAGGACTTCGGGACGACGCCAGTGGTATAGAGAGGCGAAAAAGGCGCGTGAGTACCGGTGCCAACTCAGGAGCGCAAACCTTTAGCACGATTGGTGGAATGCCGTCTTGTGGTGGACGGTGGAATTATTAGATTAAAAACTAATATTACCATTCTCTAGCAAATATAGATAAGATAAGAAGATATATTTCCTTCTTTAATATTTTTTTAATAACATCATATATAAATCGTATGGTGTAAACACAAATATAGTTGGCAAAGATGGCTGCGCGATACCGCAACTACTATCAGATGCCTAGTCCATTGGGGTCACGACTTCACAGTAATTGTTTCGTGTTGCCACAGTTCTACTTTCTCCACCGACCAACACGAGCTGCTCGAGACATAATTGGAAAGATTTGTTTAACTGTACAATAGTTTTGTTACTGTTTTACTAACTGCCTCAGGTGATGGGGAAGTAGATCAAAGAGTCGAGCAAAAGATAAGCACAGGATGGATGAAGCCGGCAGGTGATGGGAACTACCTTGGACACCCGTACCCGTAAAGCTGAAGGACAAAATTTATAAATCAGTAATTGGACCTCGTTATGTATAGATCGCAATATTGGCCCTGTTGTGTAATATCAATTTATAATAAGTGTGTGGACTGTATATTTTATGAGTTCAATCCTGCCTCAGGTGACCAATAAGAGAAACCACTAACCTGTCCAGCACCCTCGAGATGGATCAAGCTTCGAACCTTGACCTCTGAGCACGCACGGCGTATTAGGCTGGTATGATGGTTAAAATGTTCAGTTTTGGGCAGAACTTCTTTTGTGCACGGCACTAAGATGATCGACACTTCAATTAGGGCCACAGGAACGTCCAGGAACCTTAATTTAACACCACGAAGAAGCACGACAAAACGTTTGTTCTTGCGTCTGCGGCGAGTCGATCCGAACTAACTTAGGCGCGCCGCTGGTGTTGCTAGCGTTGAACCAAACACGATAATGCATAGAAAAATTAGCGGTCTCAGGGTTTATTAACCACCGAAAGGCAAGGATTGAACAGGCCCCTTAAGCGGATGGATGAACAAAGATGAACAAAGATGTGTGGTGTGATAAGAAAGGATAGAGTGAGGAATGAATATCTCACTAGCCGTCATTAGGACATTAGGTAGATCACATCCGTCGAGCCGCCTTATCGGTCTGGAGTAATGATGGATAGAAGTGTCTTTGTTGAGATTGGTTCAATTTTTTTTTTTATATGCTAGGCGCGGCAGATGACCTCCTCCCGCCTGATGTTAAGCGGTGAAAGAGGCCCAAATGAGATGACAGATAGGATAGTGACTTTACTCCACTCTCCTACCTGCCCTATCCCTGCCGGCCCAAAAGATGCCTTTTCACGCCTCTTTTGAAGGAACCCATGTTGTAGGATGTAGGAAACACATACGCAGGCAGAGAATTCCAAGTGCGGGAAGTACGGCAGAAGAAGGAATCTTGGAATTTCTTAGTGCGGTGTGGAATGGGGGACGTAGTGTACGGATGGCTCCGAAGACCCTTACGTGTGTTTCTATAAAGGAAAGGAGAGGGAGGGATAAGGCTAAAGAGTTCTTCAGAGCAGAGCAATTGTATCCGGATCAGTAGAAAGATTCGAATCAGTAAAATGCTTCATTTGCATCACCTGTATCAGTAATCATCATTTGTATCAGTTACTCTGGACCGATTTAATCGGGTTGAAATTGTACAATCAAATTTATTTATTATTGTTTGGAAGACCGACAGCACATAAAACATAATATATATTTTTTTTCTTTTATAAAACAGTTGGCCAATAATGGGTCTTCACGTATGGAAACATACATTGAAATAAGATTAGGTGTGAACAATTACTATTAAATATTCAAGATCCGAACTAATCATCTTAAAAATCCTCACTAAGTACACGCCTCACTGTCGCCAAGCTACAATTATATATATCAATGTTTTTACATTTACACAAATCATTTAAAGTTTTACTAGCTCGCAACAAGAAAGAGTTTTGGCGATAGTTCGAAGCGGCCACTGAGATGTAAAGGGGGGTATAGTGCCTGGTAGACCTAGTTGGTACGTTGAATTTCAATTTTGATAACAATTCAGGAGAGTCAATTTTTCCTTGTAGAATTTTCAAAAGATATATTACATCTGCTACTTCCCGTCTTTTGACTAAAGAAAGCAGGTGAAAATTGAGTGTGTGTACAAACAAACTGAAATTGTCAATCGTGTAAGCGTCGCGTGTCGAATGAAACCGAGATGCAATTGAGCGAAAGATTCATTTGAAGCGATGTTATAGATTTGAATCAGTGAATCGTTTGGAAGAAACGACTCACTGAGTCGTTTCTGTAAAGATTGATACATCTTCAGTCTGGAGTCCAACATAACCCGTGTGATAATTGGTTGCTATAGTAGCCATGGGGTCACAGCCTCTCCTCTTCTGCATGGTATGGTCTCTCTTTCGTGGTATGGTCACTAAGATCCCTTCTTAGTGACCATACCACGAAAGTTCATGAAGAAGAGATCATGTTACTAGGAACGTTATGGTCATGAAACTGGATAGACGTGTGAGAAGAGGTGTGAATGATAATATGTTGAAGATGAGTGAGTGTCAAAATGGCGAGTAATAAAGAAGAGTGAAAGAGAAGACATGATGCGCCGACCTCAAATAAAATTGGGAAGAGGGCAAGAGAAAAAAGACTATCGACTCTTTAACAACCTGAATGACGAAACAGAAGCCTATATCATAATTTAAAAATGTACAAGAATAAAAAAGACCCGACCTCAATCTGAGGGATTGGAAAACAAAATTAATATAACTCTGTTCAGTAGAAACATTGGAACTGAGGCAATTATGTTTTAAAATGAAGATTCTGCCTTGGATTACTCGTGTCTCTCAGTAGTTTTCTTCTCAAGATTCTTTCTTACCACATTTAAATGAAAGTAATTCTCGTTACTACCGCACTCTTCACAGGTTGAACTGTGAATCTTCGCATATGTGCGAATTTGCTCAAAAGATGTGATGTGAGCTAATTCTGACGCAGATAACTCACGCCTACCATTTTTTTTTAAAGAATCAAGTTATTCAGGGCGTTTGACTATCAGCTGTCTTTTACCATATTCCCTTAGTTGAGGACTCTCACTAAGAATATTCTGTCCATATCATAGTTAACCTAAACTTATAATCAATCTGTAGGGAGGTCAATTCTGTACATGAAATATATTTCAAAAATAACTATCGGGTGGTGGTTATCGATACTGATGCCAAAAATGCAATCAGACAAATTTTTATCTGTCTTTATAACCGTTATAGAAACACAAACTACTCGACAGATTTTAACAAAACCTGGTACAATTATTTTTTCACTTCAGTAGCTCAAACATGAAGGTTTTGCTGCTTAAAATCAGTGAGTAAAATCGATTTTTACTCACTAGTGAGACAAAGCTAACCACAGATTATAGTAACCTATGTATAGGTTCACTCCTCAATCCACCATTGACACGTCTTATAACTTAGCAGACTCAAGAAGTGAAATAAATAAAACTATTAGACTGCCGAATAAAACTGTAACATTTAATCTACAGAATTGTAATAACTTTACGTTTAACTTTTAATTTGTTGTATAATTTTGAATTTAAATAAATGAGTTATTTTACAATATACTCGGTCCTGTGTCTTATTTTATTTCCAAAGTAGGTATGATATTTGTTTTCGCTGCTGAAGTGAAAAGTTATGTGTGTCACACGAGAGCAAAGTTGTTTGCATCTCGTGCCTTTGAATCCCTCGACACGCTCAGGATTACTCTAGAATCACTCGCTTCGCTCGTGATTCAAACAGAATCCTTCGCTTGCTCGGGACTCAAATCAGCACGCGCAGCAAACATCAACTTTGCTCACTTGTTGCACAAATAACTATTCTTACTCCTGAGCTGGTTGTAGTATACTTTTCATCACGCAACAATCAGGTTAAGGAAACACACATGAACTTTCGAGTAACTGCTTTCAGTTACTAATTACTAAACAATCCCCCACCCCGAGATGAGCAACCCTCATCTCGCTAGTCTACCGGTAGACGGGACAGGGTTGCCACCGCACGGCGCATCACAGAGTCGCCGATCGGGACCTCTGCGAACCGAGGTACACCGTCAGAGCCTGGATAAAGCTTCAAAATGCGTCCTCTACGCCAACGTAGAGGAGAAAGATTTGAATCCTTAATCAGGACAAGATCCCCTACCCGTGCAGGAGCCGTTTTATCTGTCCATTTCAGCCGCTGCTGCAACATGTGCAGATAAAACGGCTCCTGCACGGGTAGGGGATCTTGTCCTGATTAAGGATTCAAATCTTTCTCCTCTACGTTGGCGTAGAGGACGCATTTTGAAGCTTTATTCCAGGCTCTGACGGTGTACCTCGGTTCGCAGAGGTCCGATCGGAGTAGTGTTTAGGACTTATGAGTTTCGGACCGCGGAAAAGGAAATTTAAAAAAGTAATAAAAAAAAAAGATTATGACATTACGTTTTCGGTACTTGACTGTCACTTCGGATTTTTTCACGGCATTTTTATTGAGTTATATATTTACGGCGGATTAATAATTGATCATTTACATTTACATTTGGAAGTGTATCATAGTGTATTTAAATATACCATTGGACTAATATTTGCATATTGTCTTGAAGACGGGATTGGATTGGAAAAGTGGTCGGCCACGCGTTCTCCTATTTTTATACTACAAGTATTGTAATATATGATATATATTTATAACCACATACGGTAGGGCACATTAGTACACACAAAACACAGTTCAAGCAAAGCCAGAACTACGGACCGGTAAGCAATATTATTATATAATTAAATAATATAAGCAAATAACGGGCGTTCGGGAAAACGCAACATTTTTTGGTAGCAGAGCGTGGTTTACTTTTCGGTTACGGACCTGTTATTTTGTAAATTCTTTGATTTGTACTTATATGCGTAACAAATATATTTGACATCGGTGTCAAACGGGTTTACATTAAATTTAATTTGGGGTTATATTAGGTATTGATTTTTCTGTTTGTTTTGTATTTACTTTAATTATTAAAATGTCGGACGGTTACAACGAAATTCGTCGCATATTACAATGGTTGGTAAGCGCATTTTCTCTGGTGAGTAGACCAGACAGGGTTGAGGCCTTGAAAGAGCGGGCTTCAAATGCGAACAGATACATGGCGGACCTGGATCAAGCTTTACAAATGTGTTATGATAGGACTGACATGAATCCAGACAATGAAACTTTGCAGGCAAGGTTGATTCAAGCTCAGGCTGACTACAAGCAATGCTTAGAATATTATGACAGCATTATTCAGGCGGTAAGGGTCACGGTCACGGTTAAGGGTCAGTCAAGTAGTAATGCCTCAATTTATACTAGATTGCCGGATTTAAATTTGCCCAAGTATTCTGGTGGGTATGAAACTTGGATGTCATTTATTAACATTTTTGATTCTTTGGTACATTGTCGGATGGATATATCACTCTCACAAAAATTAAGTTATCTGTTGAGTTGTCTATCGGGAGACGCTCACCAGGTTATTTCACATTTAACCATAACAGATAACAATTATGAGACTGCAAGGGCGCTATTGATGGGCAGATATCAAAATATTAGGTTAATTGCGGATGCCCATGTGGCAAAGATATTAAATTTGCCTTATTTAAGGAATATCATGTTTATAAGGGATGATTTTTTAAATCCATTAAAGGTGGCCTATAATTGTTTGGAGAAATTAAATTTACCAGTAACGGAGTGGTCATTCTTGTTGCTCCATATTGTATTGAATAAGTTACCCTCTGATTTAAAATTAAGATTTGAACAAAAATATGGAAGCGGAGATGAGGCAAGCCCGTTGCCTAAATTTATTGACCTTTTGACCTTCTTGGAGGAAGAAGCACGGATTGTTGACAATGTAGGCTCACCTCCTGCAACGGCTACCTCAGGGCCATCTGGGAGGCCTGTGTCCAGTCAGGGAAGACCTGTATTCAGTCAGGGTAGGATTAGGCCACCCACTCGGGGGACTAGGGTAGGTATGGCTACATCGGACCATACTATTAATAATAGGTTGCAATCCAAGCGGGTTGGTTGCACCTTTTGTGGCATCATAGGCCATTTTATATCTAAATGCCAACATTTTATAAATTGTTCCCCTCAACAGCGGAGGCGTTTTGTGCAAAATCACAAGTTATGTTATTTTTGTTTAGGGGATCATCTTGTTAATAGTTGTGCAGTGGCACGGCCATGTATTCATTGTAACGGCAAACATCACGGGATGTTATGCCTGAATAGGAATGGTGGAGTTAGGCCTGCAGCGGGACGGATTGGTTCTCCTTCAGGAGGGGGTCAAAGCGGACAAGTACGGACTTCACCTCCTCATTCTGGACGAGCGTCGCCTCGACGGGTGGACGTGCGCGCGACACCTCCATATACGGGTGGGGGTGGCTTTAGGCCTACTTCACAGGCATCTCCACATACGGGTGGGGGAGGCACCGGGCCTATGGTACAAGCACCCTATGCAGCGGGCATAGGGCATATTCAAGCGGACGAATCTCGTGACGTCACTGCGGAACAGTATGCGTCTGCGGCTTCGTATGCAGCGAGAGCGAGGGGTTTCTCACCACCACTCGCGGAACGGCCGCGATTGAGGAACACGCCGCCATCTTTCGGTCATCCGGTTGGTTACCGGACACCGGATGCCAGTTGGCACCTGACTCGGGCACCATTGGGGCGCTCGAGACCCCCTACATATAACCCTCTGGCGCTGTCGGCAGCCCAGGTTTTTAATCGGGTGAATGCTTCATTTCATAGTGACGTTCAAGAATAGGTAGTCGCCGCCGCCTCGCCAAATGCAACCTTTTTAAATACTATTTTATTGCCTACCGTTGCGGTAAGGATTTGTGATATTAACGGTTTTTATGTTAGAGCACGGGCTCTAGCGGACACGGGTTCGCAAGGTTGCATGATAACAGTTAATTTGGCGAGACGGTTAGGCCTATACATATTTAATAATAATATTTCGGTTCGTGGCATAGGTGATTTGCTCGTGTCACATGTTTATGGTCAATGTACCTTTAACATTGTTGGAGAATCGGTCTCTCAACCTGTTATTACAGTTACAGCACTAGTGTTGCATGATATTTTAGGAGAACATCCACAGGTGGAATTACCTTCGGAAATTTTGAACTCGGCTTCTCACCTGTCTTTGGCTGACAGAAAATTTTTAAATATTGGAAAAATTGATTTGTTGCTTGGTACTGATGTGCTTGGTCAATTATTGTGCACCGGACGCACTATAAATTTAAATAATAATGGCTTGGTTGCTATACCATCGCACTACGGATATATGATTATGGGCCCAGCATATGATACGGTTTCTGATACGGTTTTTACGGGCGTTTCTCTTTCGGATTTAGTACAGCGTTTTTGGGAGACAGAAGAGGTACCCACGGTTTCACGGAAGGACCCGCTCGACGAAGAATGCGAGCGCCATTTTATCGAAAATGTTTATCGGTTACCGAACGGTCGTTTCGTTACTCGGTTGCCCTTTGTGAGCATTCGCAAACCGCTGGGGCAGTCCTACCTCACTGCTGAGAAACGCCTGCTCTCTATGGAACGTCGCATGAAGCGAGATACAGAGTTTCGCGACAAATACATTGAGTTCATGCGGGAATATGTACAATTAGGTCACATGTCCCTGGCACGGAGGACTACTCATCGAGAAGAACACTATTTCATACCACATCACGCGGTTTTTAAATCGGATAGCGGTAAGATACGGGTCGTGTTTGACGGTCGGCCCCTTCCTCTAACGGTGTTTCATTGAACCAAATCCTGCACTCGGGTGCTAAACTACATAAAGATATTTCGGATCTTATTTCGGCCTTTCGTAGACACCAGGTGGTCTTCGCGACGGATATACGCATGATGTTCCGGCAAACGGTGATTGATGAGGCTGATAGACGGTATCAGCTGATTCTTTGGCGCGAGGACCGTCTCACCCATTACGCGTCTACGAACTGAACACAAACACGTACGGTTTGAAATCTAGCCCCTGGATGGCTATGCGGTGCTTGTTGGAACTCGCTCAACGGGAACGCGTTCGATTCCCTCGTGCGGCGGACGTCTTAGAGTCGGAAATTTTTGTCGATGACGTTATCACGGGTGGATCTTCGGAACAGGAGGCTTTAATTTTACGTAACGAGCTCATAGCGTTATTGGCAACGGCTGGCTATGAACTACGGAAATGGATTTCGAACAGTCCACGTCTCTTAGAAGGACTACCAGCGGATCACGTTCAAGATCCATTGTTATTTGAGAATCCGGACTCTCCTCGTTCAACATCGGTTTTAGGTGTTCAGTATTTACCGGTTCCTGACATCTTTTCCTTTCGGGTTTTAACAATAACGGAAAAGATATGGACTAAGCGGCTAGTCCTGTCTACGGTTGCTCGTATCTATGATCCTAACGGGTGGATCGCTCCTATAATATTTTGGGCTAAATGTTTTCTACAACGGTTATGGTTGGCTGAGCTTAAGTGGGATGAGACCCTACCTACTGAACTCTTAACGGACTGGCTCGCATTTATTGATCAGTTACCCACTATCGGAAGGGTTGTTATACCTCGTAAAATACTTCCACCGGGGAAGTATCATGCGTCACTTCACGGTTTCTGTGACGCCTCGGAATCGGGTTTCGCGGCAGTCGTATATCTTCGGACGATACAGCCAGATGGTTCAGTAGCGTTACATCTAATCACGGTGAAGAGCAAGGTGGCTCCTATACGCAACCGCCAAACCATACCCAAATTGGAGCTCTCGGGAGCTGCGTTACTTACTCGGTTATTGAATCATGTTTGTGATACACTCGGGAAGCACATTAACATAGGCAACGTTTATGCGTGGACTGACAGCCAAATTGTTTTGGCGTGGCTCCAGACCTCGGTACATAGGCTGGAAACATTTGTTGCGAATCGGGTTTCGCAAATTCAAAACTCGTCAGTGAATCTGAATTGGCGGCACGTACCCGGCGAGTTGAACCCCGCCGACGGCCTCTCGCGGCTGTTATGCCTCCTCGTTGGTGAGTCATAACCTTTGGTGGGGACCTGCTTGGTTGACGGCACCGGAGTCGTCATGGCCCCCTACGGTTTTAATCGGATCGGATCCGCTGCCCTGTGTGCGTGTCATGGCTGTGGAGAAAGAAATCGTCACAAACCCTCTTTTACTGCGGTTTAGCTCTCTTAATAAATTACTGGCCGTTACGGGATGGATGCGTCGGTTTATAACGAATACTCGCAAACCGGTTGTAAGAAATACATCTTTGTTTCTGACGGCAGGCGAACGGCGTGCTGCTCTCATGTTTTGGGTACGACGGGTACAATCGGAACGGTTTTCTGACGAGCTTAAATCGTTACGGACGACGGGTCGGTTAAAGGGTGCCGTACAGAAACTTAACTTATTCATTGATGGCGAGGGATTACTTCGTGTTGGCGGACGGCTGCGCAACTCGAAGCTGCCGTATTCGGCTAGGCATCCCCTTTTGCTGCCCAAGGACGGACCCTTGACGCAGTTGATAGTAAGTGATCGGCACATTACTAACTCGCATGCAGGTTGTACGGCACTGCTTGCTATTCTTCAGCGGGAATTTTGGATACTATCGGCGCGACGGTGCGTCCGATCGGTTATATTTAAGTGTATACCTTGCTATCGGTTAAAGGCTAACACCATGCAGCCTATGATGGGTGACCTACCTAGCGATCGGGTTAGTGTCACCAGACCTTTTCACGGTGTCGGTACGGATTTCGCTGGTCCTTTTATTGTCAGGGCTTCTCACTTGCGGACCTCTAAGACTTACAAAGTTTATTTATGTGTATTTGTTTGTCTGTCAACGAAGGCAGTACATTTAGAAATAGTATCTTCGCTTAGTACGGAAGCGTTTATCGCGGCGTTCGGACGTTTTGTTTCACGGAGGGGGTTACCGAGTTTGGTACGGTCGGACTGCGGCACAAATTATCAGGGTGCTGACAGGTATCTTAAGGAGGTCCATGATTTTTTAACGAAACATAGTACGGACTTGGGACAAGCAATGGCTACTCAGGGCATTACGTGGAAGTTTGATCCTCCTGGATGTCCTCATTGGGGAGGCATCTTTGAGGCTGTCGTGAAGGTGGCTAAGACACATTTGAGACGTGTTATTGGGGAAACGGTTCTTACGTTCGAGGAACTTACTACGGTCTTTTACAGAGTGGAAGCAACTTTAAATTCACGGCCTTTATGCCCACTCTCTTCGGATCCCAACGATATGGAGTTTTTGACACCGGGTCATTTCCTCATCGGCCAGCCCCTTGCAGCTCTCCCTGAGTATCCCTTTGAGAATGTACCACTGAGTCGACTTTCTCGCTTTCAAATGCTGCAACAGATGTCACAAAATTTTAATAAACGGTTTTATTCGGAGTATAATTAATATAAGCAAAAAAATGTTGCGTTTTCCCGAACGCCCGTTATTTGCTTATATTATTTAATTATATAATAATTTGCTTACCGGTCCGTAGTTCTGGCTTTGCTTGAACTGTGTTTTGTGTGTACTAATGTGCCCTACCGTATGTGGTTATAAATATATATCATATATTACAATACTTGTAGTATAAAAATGGAGAACGCGTGGCCGACCACTTTTCCAATCCAATCCCGTCTTCAAGACAATATGCAAATATTAGTCCAATGGTATATTTAAATACACTATGATACACTTCCAAATGTAAATGTAAATGATCAATTATTAATCCGCCGTAAATATAACTCAATAAAAATGCCGTGAAAAAATCCGAAGTGACAGTCAAGTACCCGAAAACGTAATGTCATAATCTTTTTTTTTTATTACTTTTTTAAATTTCCTTTTCCGCGGTCCGAAACTCATAAGTCCTAAACAACCTCATTTGGACAAAATTTCCGCAAGTTAGCCCCACGAGCGCTTGTGGAAATAATGGTGACTTATATCATTTCGACGACTTTGCCTGTTGTGTCCTGCTGAGCATATGAGGTCAGGTAGGTCAGGTATAGCGATGATAAATAAAAGTTTGACTCACTGGACACAAACTTGTATATTCTTCAAAACACTTAATCACTAGATACATATAAAAACACAGTATTTTATTATAGTTCCCCGGACACATGGCGGTCGAATCGCGCGAGCGCACCCCGCCATGTGCCCAGTATGGGCCCAGAGAAACTCTTTTTTTTTTATTGCTAAAGTTGACAAACAAGCAGGCTGCCCACCTGATGGTAAGTGGTAACAGTCGCCTATAGTACATGTGGTTCCACGAGATTCGCAGCAAATTCTGCAAACCTCATAAGAACCACAGTGTACGTTGCCAACTGTGACATAAGATGTAAAGTCACAGTACCCAGTAATTTCACTGCTAGCATACCCTTCACGCCGGAACACAGCAAAGCGAACCCTGCTGTTTGGCGGCGGAAATAGGTAAGACGGAGGTACCCATGCAGACGACCCTGGTACAGAGTCTACCTCCTAGAAACTCGGGGGGGTTTTAGTGGGTAGGCCGGTCCTCTTGACCGGAGAGCCCCACACACGGCCGCGTCTTGCCAGCGCGGTGTCAGGGTGCACAAGGTCGCATTTCCCCCCCTCAAAAAAAAAGTATTTATATAGTTAGGAACAAGGAAAACCAATATTTATATTTAATTTTACAAAACTGTCTAGGGTTGGCTGGAAGAAATCTCTCTGAGAAATAAGTCCGCCTTTGGACAAATTACTTAATACCTCCCAATATATATATTTTTATTTTTATTGTAATATTATTTAATTGTGTACAATAAGTGAGTTTAGACTCAAGATATAGGCTTTTGTCTAGTTTGAGTCCCGCTGTTACCTGATTTAATTCTTCTGCAGTATTGATATAGTTGTGAAACGTGTTAGGCCATATAACTCAGTATTTATTAATAAAACAGTATTATTATCGTTCATGTATTTATACAGGGTTTTATAGGATTTACACCAGATACGCGATCCAAAGCCAAACGTATAAGGGATTAAATGGAATAAGTCGAGGTGAGTGTTGACGAACTTAGAAACTTACCGTTAATACGGCATGTATTGAGAATGACGGCTTTTTGAATCAAGGTAAGTGTATGGGCGGGTACTGTTGGGTAGACGACAATTTTTTAAATTCTATATATAATAAGAGTATTCTTTTAAGTGAGAAATATTGTAGAACTAACAGTACACCTGCACCTATTACTTTTGAAGATACATCGACATGCTTGCGGCGCTGTCGCGGGTCGCTCAAAGACGCGCCATAGGTACTAAAAGCACTACAATTGTGACGTCATAACTCAGTAAACTCGTCAAATTTGTATGAGCGTATAAAACAAATTTTAAAATAACTTTGTTATTTGTACGTTTATAGGTATACTTTCTATATAAAAAATGTTACATTTAATGTGAGAATGATATAAATGTGTTCGTTTCATTAGAATTGCGTAAATAATAATTGCTATTACAATATAAATTAATAATAAGACTGAAATTTCTGTATTGACATACTTTCATTAGATATAAATTGCTCAAATCAGATAATTATAGTATAAAAACGGCCATAATCAGTTGTAGTCGTCTACCCTATTGTATCTACGCTTTGTTTAAGTGAGTTAAGTATAACTCCGGTTGAAGACAGATCTATGGGGATTATGTGAACAGCTTGAACCTTCCTCTGTGTTTTTATTTCGATGACTAAATCCTGATACTTACTTAATTAAAAAAAAATCAGCTATGGTAGACCGCAGGTTGTGCGTGTTGGGGATGACAATATCAACGAGATATTATCATTTTTGTAGCTTAAATCACGGGTCTTTATAAGACACGGTCCTTTATAAGGCGTACGCGGGGATACAGATCCAACGCGTAGAGGCCATTTAAGCAAAATTTAATGAAAGTGTGCGTGGAGTGTACTAACTGGGTCTAATCTCTATCTGCACCATGAAAAGTACAGCCAAAGACTATACCCAGTTGGATGCACAGAAACTATTGTCATTAGTGGTCAAAACGTTTGTGGCCTATTGCATTTCGATATAGGTGGTAATGAAAACCGGGCTATGGAAGAGACTCCGGTCACCTGCCTTCTCAAAATCTCCTAAAAAAATTATAAAAAATAAAATTATTTATTGCTAGTTTATGGTATCCGTAACTGACGTAAAAGTCAATCGTACGTTCTATTAATCTTTCACAGTAAGCTTTCACAGTTGAAAGCTTCAAATAGAGCACTGACCGTTGACTTACAAACAATTCTATACCTCGCGACATTTCACAGGCTCTGAGTGGTTATCATGACTAAATCGAATCCGTGATTTGCTGCACATTGCTGTGTCGAGACTCTGTAACGCTGACCAACGTGATGTAATTGCCCATTGTACAGTATACTAGTGAAATTCATTGGTTAAGAAATGACTCCTCTGAGTGGCATGACTCAAAAGCGATCCGGTGTAATCCCAAACGGACACACTTTAGCTGCTCCATTCGCAGACTTCGTTTGTTGACGAGTTGTATCCACGATATCAGTGAAATGTCGAGGGCTGCCACACAGGACTTTTAAAGGGTTATTGACGCTTAACGCTATTATTTATTAATATTATTGTTGTCGCTTATTTCACGTGGTTTTATAAATCTTTCTTACCGTGGGAGAGCCATGCTTCGGCACGAATTGGGCCGGCTCGACCGGAGTGATACCACGGCCTCACAGAAAACCGGCGTAAAATAGCGCTTGCGCTGTGTTTCGCCGAGTGAGTGAGGGTACCGGAGGCCCAACCCCCTTATTCCCCTCTATTCCCTTATTCCCCCTATTCCCTTTTAAAAGGCCGGCAACGCATCTGTGACTCCTCTGGTGTTGCGGGTGTCCATGGGCAACGGTTATCGCTTATCATCAGGTGATCCGTTTGCTCGTTTGCTGCCCTATGCAATAAAAAAAAAAAAAAATCACGGTCCTTTATAAGGCGTGCGCGGGGATACAGATCCAACGCGTAGAGGCCATTTAAGCGTTTAATGAAAGTGTGCGTGGAGTACCAACTGGATCTAATCTCTATCTGTACCATGAAAAATACATCTGAAGACTACAACGAGTTAGATGCACAGAAACTATTGTCATTAGTGGCCAAAAAGCCTGTGGACTATTGCATTTCGATTTCGGTGGCAATGAGAACCGGACTATGGAAGAGACTCCGGTCACCTGCCTTCTCAAAGCCACCTAATTGATTTTAAATATGGCAGGTGGTGACTCGCCGCTTACAAAATGGGCCCCCCAAAAAAGCAGACCAATATTGGTGCGAAGAGAGCAACATTAGTGTGAACGGCTAAGGGTGTAGAGAGGTGTGTCTGCGACAGCGATCGAGACGCCGTCGGCGTTATGACATTATTACACTTCCACCCTTCGAGCATCTGCTCTTGCGACTCCATTCTATCCGGCAAGACAAGACAGAAGCGGGTGGCATACGCCCCCCTGAAGCACATACTCGTAAGTACCCTCGGTGCCGCAACTCACCGACAGCTCGCCACAAGCTGCCCTGAGGGAGACTGACTGCACTGATGGGGCAGTTATGGCAGTCAGGGGGCATTAAATGCCCCACCAGCAGGCAATGGGGCCGTTACTTCCCTATTATTATTAATTATTATTCGTGTACATTGGTCTTGATTAAAAAGTTTGGTATTGCCGCTTATATCACTCGTCTTTATAAGACACGGTCCTTTATAAGGCGTGCGCGGGGATGCAGATCCAACGCGTAGAGGACATTTAAGCGAAATTTAATGCAAGTGTGCGAACATTTCCGTTATACATGAATTCTGTGTAGCTTTAACCATTAAGGTTGTGCACGCGACGGAAGCTTTAAAAATAGATTAACTTCTCCCGTTTCCCCAACATTTCCCTTCACTGCTCTATTCTTATTGATTGTAGCGTGATGAAAAGTATACTATAACCAGCTCAGAAGTATGAAAAATAATTGTACCAAGTTTCGTTAAAATCCTTCGAGTAGATTTTGTTTTCTGTAATAGTTATACAGACAGACAAAAATTTTACTGATTGTATTTTTGGCATATTTTGGAAATATATTTCATGTAGAAAAGTGACCTCTCTACAGATTTATTATTTCACGAGTTGGGCACCAAACAGTAAGGCTACATATAACATTATACAAGTGTATATAATTTTGGATGCAAGTGAGGTTTTAAACTACCAGCCCTACGTTCCAGCAACGATGGACGGGAATTAATAACGAAATAACTGCCCTGCCGGAGCAGTCCCGTTTCACTGTCACTTGGTGAACCTTGGTCCCCTCTGAGACGTGCGAGTGAATTCATCTCACTGGTTGGACCTATTGATATAACTTTGATATTAATATTCGTAATCATCGCATGAAAACGATAATGTAAACTTAAAAATACAACTTTGTAAAAGGTAGTCGAAAACAAATTTAGGTCGATGTCGGTTGCTAGGTATATTTTAGAGAACAGTAATTATACCTATACTAGCTGACCCGTGCCCACGTCGTTGGGTATAATATTCCCGAAGCGAGCACGAACGCGAACCGAATTCAACCCGAAGCCATCGCGCGCCGTCCGCTGCTTTGGCCTTCACACTTAAGACGATGAGTTTACTTATTTTCATATAGATTCATAAGTGTTTCGTAGCCAAATTGCAAAAAACGGAACCCTTATAGATTCATCATGTCTGTCTGTCCGTCCGTATGTCACAGCCAATTTTTTCTGAAACTATCAGAGCTATGCTGTTGAAACTTGGTACGTAGGTGTATTCTGTGAACCGCCTTAAGATTTTGATGCAAAACTAAAAAAATAATAATAAATATTGGGGCCTCCCCATACTTAGAACTGAAACTCATTTTTTTTTTCTACAAACACATACGTGTGAGATATCTATGCATAGTTCTTCAAAAATGATATCGAGCTTTCTAATTTTTTTTTCTAAACCGAATAGTTTGCGTGACAGACGCTTCCAAAGTGGAAAAATGTTGATCCGACACTCACTTGGCCGGTTTTGGTAATACATGACTAATAAATATGACCTAATGATTTAAATTATTTTATTAACATTAAAAATAAAATTATCTATACTAATATTAAAAATAAAACTACTTTTTGTAACTTAAATATGAAAGTTAGACATACGTTATCGTTGACTTTTTGTAGGCATTTTCAAGCTCCACGTCTTTTCTCTAGAACTCAAAAATATATCTTTCATAGTTAAGGCAGCAAGTAAGAAACACTTTCATTAGATCGTTTTTCTTCGTCTCCGATTTACTTTGCAAAACGGACTACCACGTAAAAGCCTTTTTATTTTTCGGTTTTTTATATAACCTATGACACTCAGCAATAATGTAGCTTTCTATTGGTGAAAGAATTTTTAAAATCGGTTCAGTAAATCCTGAGATTACCGCTTACAATTTAGCAAACACACAAACTTTACTTCTTTATAATATTAGTACAGATTCTGTCATCACAGCTCATACACGTCCCCACCGAGGGGCTGGAGCCTACCCTGACTACGTTAGGGCGATTAGGCCTTAGTCAATCACGCTGGCCCAGTGCGGGTTGGTTGACTACGTACACCTTTGAATCACTTCGCAAATGTACGCAGGTTTCCTCGCGATGTTTTCCTTCACCGTAGGAGCGTCGGATAAATGTACATAGAAATTCGGACCGAAAAACACATTGGTACACGGTGGGGTGGGGAAAAACCTGTGCCGAGACCACAGCGCCACGACGCTCACACATTATGTATAGAGAAATTATAACAAAATATTTGCCTATAGAATTCGTACCAAATTCAATGTATTCAATAATTAATTCAATATCTTGCATTTTATTTTGCAACATAACATCGTTAACAGTACCTTTTTTTTTTTTTTTTATTCCCCTGAGGAAAATGCATTTAAATTGCATACCCCGACTGTGGCGAGCCGGGGTTATGTGGGGCTCTCCTCCCCAGAAGGGGGAGGCCTACCCACTAAAAAAACCTCAGGGATGGCCTTCCTCAGGCATAGGGAGCCCCCGGGAACACCAAGCCACCTCCGGGAACCCCCAGCCTCCACTCCCCTGCCTAGAGGGGAGCCCTCCTCGGGGGAGGCTACCACCTCCCCGGTCTCCTCCACCGACGACGCCCCCGGCCACGGAAGGGGCGTGGTCCATCCCGGGTTGCCGCAGCAGTCGCGACTTCCTCGCGCTCGCCGACGACCCGCGGCGGATCGTTAACAGTACCTATAATAACATTTTTACGTAAGATATTATTCTTCACAAAATATTTGAATTTGTTAAAAGGCAAATCGATAACACTTTATGAAACTTTATTTTAAAAGGATATGCAATTCTCAATAAAGGAGCTTCTAGTTTTTTGTAGTCTGTACTTTACAACAACCAGCTTATTTTTTAGTAATTACTAGCGACCCGCCCCGACTTCGCACGGGTGCAATTGCAATGCAGATACTAAATACTCTACAAAAAAACTGTGAACGTTGGATACAATCGTTTTGCAATTGAAGCGGAAAAAAATTAATTATTTACATCACATTAGAAACCTCAAAAATAACAGTACTTTTTACTATTTAATTGATGTTATTACACATATAAACCTTACTCTACAATCACTCTATGTATTAAATAAACCGCATCAAAATCCGTTGTGTAATTTTAAAGATTTAAGCATACATATTAGGGACTAGCTGACCCGCGCCCACTTCGTTGGGCATAATATTAATGATCCCCGAAGCGAGCACGAAAGCGAACTGAATTAAACCCGAAGCCATCGCGCGCCGTCCGCTGATGATGATGATGATGATGATGATGATTGATGGTGATGATGTTGATGATGATGATGATGACACTCAACAATAATGTGGCTTTCTATTGGTGAAAGAATTTTTAAAAAACGATGATGATGATGATGACACTCAACAATAATGTGGCTTTCTATTGGTGAAAGAATTTTTAAAATCGATGATGATGATGATGATGATTGATGACACTCCGCAATAATGTGGCTTTCTATTGGTGAAAGAATTTTTAAAATCGATGATGATGATGATGATGATGATGATGATGATGACACTCAACAATAATGTGGCTTTCTATTGGTGAAAGAATTTTTAAAATCGATGATGATGATGATGATGATGATGACACTCCGCAATAATGTGGCTTTCTATTGGTGAAAGAATTTTTAAAATCGATGATGATGATGATGATGATGATGATGATGATGACACTCAACAATAATGTGGCTTTCTATTGGTGAAAGAATTTTTAAAATCGATGATGATGATGATGATGATGATGACACTCCGCAATAATGTGGCTTTCTATTGGTGAAAGAATTTTTAAAATCGATGATGATGATGATGATGACACTCCGCAATAATGTGGCTTTCTATTGTGAAAGAATTTTTAAAATCGATGATGATGATGATGATGATGACACTCAACAATAATGTGGCTTTCTATTGGTGAAATAATTTTTAAAATCGATGATGATGATGTTTCAGTAGATCCCGAGATTACCCCTTACAATTTAACAAATATACAAATATACAAACACACAAACTTTACTTCTTTATAATATTAGTATAGTATAGAATATAGGGACAGAGAAAACGATTTTGTTTTATAATATGTCGTAATAAAACATAAATAAAGAATTCTGCATACTATACAACAGGATTTATTGCGGAGACGTATTTAATAAACCGTTCAACCCTTACCTCCCAGATCTAATAACAACACGGAGGGACGAATTTAAAAGATCAGCGTTTAATAAAACAGACATCAGACCGACACAACTATAACTTAGTGAAGCTAAGACAAATTTGTCACGCGTTGCACCGACAGATATGACACGTCGTTAACGCCGCAATACACGATAAAAAAACCCACATCGTAAAGCGACCCGGGACAATCTTGCGTCGCACTCAAGCCGAGGCCACGTCTGCGAGAGCGAGCGAGACAGTCGTAAGCGAATAAGGGATAATTTACACGCTCTCATCTTATTACACGGTAATGAAGGCTGTTATCTAAATGAAGGCTGCAAATAGCAACTGGAAGATACTCGTGGTGTTAATATCGCTGGAAATCATATATGTTCTGGGGTTGTTTTTTATTTATTTATTTAGGACAACCAACAAGTCTTACACTAATAAAATCTTAAAAATAGGTTCTAATGTATTCTACTAAGTCAAATTCAAATTCAAATTCATTTATTCAGTCTAGGCTGTTACAAGCACTTGTGAAAGTCGAAAAGCTACGCCATCAGTTCGCAAATCTATGGCGGGAGACCTTGTACTGAGAAGAACCGGCAAGAAACTCAGCAAAGGCTGTTTTTTTTTTCGCCCTGTATTAAATAGATACAGAGTCGTCAATTTGGAAAATGACTTCAATATGGGAAATTCATGAAGTCACTTTCCATTACATAATATAGGAAATACAATTAATAAAGATATAATTTGAAAACATGCCTATATTAGGAATGCCGTGTCATACAGTTATAAAAGAATATATTAAAGTTAAATTCAAATTATAATAAATACGAGTAGTACCCAGTATAGCAAAGAGCAGACTCATCTCCGCTGGCAGCACCCGTTCACGAGCATGACGCATGAACCAGCCATCGCTTCGCTCAACCATGTTTTAGGGAACGCAACGACCCGCCTTACACGACACTGCCGAAGAGATTTTAATGGGAGTATGACTACCCCTAAGCCACAAAAGGATACAAATTACCAAAAGCAGGTACCCGTGTACATTATCACAACTTGACTACAGTTTTCAAGACCTGATCGAACCAATGTTTGAAATAAAAGGATTTTAGTAGACACTTTTTTAAAGTCTTTAGTGTTCCGCAATACAAAACTTTTTTTTTTTTGAGGGGGGGAAATGCGACCTTGTGCACCCTGACACCGCGCTGGCAAGGCGCGGCCGTGTGTGGGGCTCTCCGGTCAAGAGGACCGGCCTACCCACTAAAACCCCCCCGAGTTCTCTGGGCCCATACGGGGCACATGGCGGGGTGCGCTCTTGCGATTCGACCGCCATCCGCAATACAAAACCTAATATATTAAAGCATCAATCTGAATTTATGTGTTTTATCTGTGTTTAAATAATACAGTAAAATTTGTAAGAAAAACTACGCTATTGCAAGGAGAATCAACGTAATTTTGCTGAATAATAAATGCTTTAAGACTGACTTAATTTACAGAAAAGAAATTCAACCAATGATAAAATTACTGAATAAGTAAATAAAAATTGACAGAGGATAATTCTAAAGGCATGTGTACACTCATAGACTATATGGCTATATGGCTATAGAGGCTAAACTAGCTTCGAAGAAGCTTGGTGTGCTCAATAGATCGAGGCGGTATTTCACACCGGCCCACCGTCTGCAACTTTATAAGGCACAGGTCCGGCCTCATATGGAATACTGTTCTCATCTTTGGGCAGGGGCGCCCCAATACCAGCTACTCCCTCTAGACCGGATTCAACGGAGAGCGATTCGCATCGTCGACCACCAGGAAACTTCAAGTCGGCTTGACCCTTTGGCATTGCGTAGAGATGTAGCTTCTCTCTGCATACTCTATCGCATTTACTACGGAGAGTGCTCGGAGGAATTGTTTGGACTGATCCCTGCTGCTACATTCCGACATCGTTCCACGCGAACAAACCTTCTATCCTCACCATCTCAATACTTGGCAGTCCACCACTGTCGCGTTTCTCTAGAAATTTTCTGCCTCGCACAGCTAAACTGTGGAATGAATTGTCGCCTGCAGTGTTTCCGAACCGCTACGATATCCAAACTTTCAAGGAAAGAGCGTACTTCCATTTAAAAGGCCGGCAACGCGCTTGTGACTCCTCTGGTGTTGCGGGCGTTCATGGGCGGCGGTAATTGCTTACAATCGGGTGATCCGTCTGCTCGTCTGCCCCCTATCACATAAAAAAAAATATATATATATATAACAGCGAAGTGAAGACGCCACTAAATCCGCACCTCTGCTGAGGTGCGACCGTCCTTATCACGTCAAGCCATAGGGTCAATAAGACCAACGGCTTAGGCTGAGTTTAGTAGGTAGGTCTGTCGGGTTGAGCCGCCTCGATTCGCCAGGAGTCCGATATAATCAGCGTGACACTTGCCGTTGCGGTGTCCATGAGGATTCTCAGCCCGAAGACGCCGAGCTCGGGGGCGCTCGGATAGATTCGATTTTTTTCCCACGGGGGATGGTAGTGAATCCTCATAGGGGGCGCGCCTCCACAGTGGTCGCTATGACAACCCCCTGGTGCTTGGACGACCTCGCAGCGGATACCACCCGCAACCGGTCTACGGCGGATGCTTATGTTGGACTCTAGCAGAAGGCCAGCCAACTAAACACTACCTACAGCCTTTGGTCGGGCAGAAGGCCGGGGCCCCTATCGGCTTGAACTAACGCTCCCGCCCTCCAGAACGGGGGGGATAGATTCGGTTGTCGTCGCTCAAACGCTACATAGACTACACAGCACAAGTGGCGCCATCAAAGGAGAATGCCCAAATTTGCCCCACTGGTCCCAAAGCTATAACAAAATGTAAATAAATATAAAAATAAAATTACGAATTTTAGTTGGCATTTATTTCGCAAATAGGCGTGCGAGAGAAAAACAATAAAATAAAGTGTTTCTTAGAAACGGAAATGGCAATATTACATTAATACGAAACCGGTAATATGGCCAAAAGTCAAAATGACGCATTAAATTAATTAAAATTCTATTATTAAACGGCACATAATGTAAGTTACTGAAAATCAATGAAAAGGCTAAAAATACTGTAATTCAAACTAAATAAACAAGCTTTCTTATTTCATTAAGTATATTTAACAAACTTATTTTTACTTTGCACATGTGCTATGTAAAAAATAAGTTCTCTTTTTTACACTATTTTGTAAGCTGCTAAAAATACACGAAAATGCTGAATACTGTGATTCCAACTAAGTATATTATACAAACCTTTTTTTTTATCAAAAAATATTTTATGTCAAACAAAATGCATATCGTCGTCTTAAAACTTTGCTAATAAATATTAGTAGGCGCTCATTTTATTTGTCTAATATCTTTATTTCCGCACGAAGTTTCGACTTATATCTGCTTCATTTAAAAATCTATGCTAATAACGCACACATTCAACAAACCTCATTAATGGGCATACATATGCATGTGACTGGGGCACAGCTCTTTATAATTGGAGCATTGTCCTTTTCTGAGCGATAACACATTGCAATGTGTTATTTAGTAACAGTTTATTTTGTTAAACCAGTTTTTAAAATCACACTGAGAATTGTGCTTAATCTACAAACTTTAATCTATAGCCAAAGGGTTCTATTTTCAAATATTGTTACTTTTTAAATATTATGTAAGTATGTGGCCAATTCTCTACTACGAAAATGCTATAATTAATGATATTAAAATGATTACTATGATTTAAAGGCCCGCCATTACCATCATCTCATCAATTGGTGATGATTTTGAGGAGCAAATTGGCAATACGTATTCATTGAGCAATAAAAATACGTCGAAGCGATTTGACAGCTCGCGTTAGCCCGCCATTTTGCAATAAATATCGCCTGCTTAGATAGGCAAAGGTATCGGCCGTAACGCCAGTAACGGCGCGCTCAAAGAAACTCCCCTTCAGAGACAAATGTGGCTAAGATACCGTCTATTGATTTGTGCAAACGGTCTTTATGGCCACTTAGCCTTATCTGTGGATGCGTGAGGATACAAATTTTTCACTGTTTAATGTTTATCTAGTAGTTCAATTGAGTGAGCGATGTGTGTCCTCGAATGATTGCGAATGAAACAACATTGGGTCATCATCATCAACTAGGCATCTACTCTATGTTGAAGTGATTAGGACCTTAGTCCGATGCAGATTAATTATTATACGCAATCATTGAGATGTGAACAGGGCCCCCGTAAGGGCTAATGGCGCCTGTGTGCAAAAAAGGATTTTGGCGCCCCTTAAGCCATTTTGAATCATGTTTTTTATTTATTTTTTTGAGGGTAGGTAGGTAGATGCTTGAAATAAAGCAAAAAACTGAACTTTAGAAGTCATATTTATTTGTAGACTGAAATATCAAAATGAAACAAACAAAATAAAATCATAACAAAATAAATTAAAATAAATTTTTGTTCACAGTCATTTTAAAGCATTTACTTAACTAATGGGTAAAGGGTACAGACACGTTGTTAAATACTAGAAAATAACCGAAAACTAAAATCACATTTTTTTCATCACATTTAGAAATATTGCCTAATATCTACATATATATAAGTACTACTTTCAACTTATACTTAGATATTTTTAAAAATATGCAGATACTGATAACAAATACCTAGGTAACTTCGTTATAAAATCAAAAATGCTAGCTAGGTACAATAGAAAAATAAAAAATAGCTATTACTGTAGTAACGATATTTTCCGAGACTTTGCTGTTGCAAATTCATTAATTACATCGCTAAAATTTATACCATCAAAAATTTCTTCTTCAATTGCTAATATTACTAGCCCAGACAGTCTTTCTTGAAGCGTTGTCGACCTTAAATAATTTTTAATAATTTTTTACTTTGAAAAAGATCGCTCGCCAGAAGCTACAGATACAGGCAATGTCAGAAGAATTCTTAGTGAAATGCTTACGTTTGGAAGGGTGGAGATTAAATTGTTTTCAAATATATATTGTAAAATACTTAAGGGGTCAATAACATCAGGTAATGAAAACAACTTTAACGCTTTAATTTCATTAAACAAATCATTGGAGTCTATATCCTTATTATCCCGATCTGTCAGTCGTTCTTCAAGAACAGTTTTTTTTGCAAATTTTTTTAGACCCTGGCTTTTGGCGCCCGTGTGCATTGCACACTTTGCACATATGGTAGCGTGGGCCCTGGATGTAAATATGCAATTCTACATGCTTGAAGCGTTACAATTCTCTCATGCTTGAAGTCATACCATGCTGATAGATTGCGGATTTGACTTCTGTCTCTTTTTGTTTGTGACGTTATCCAATAGATGGCAGCACAGTGAGCCACGTGGCGGAACACAGTAACACATTTGTTTTAAGAGGTGTAATGATTAGATATGACTTGGTTGGCGACAGATATGACTGTTATTGGCGAAGCGAAAGCCATCAGACGACCTCCATAGTCGAGTGGATAGTACACCGGTTTCAAGGTGTCGCCATCTCTGAGGTCCTGGGTTCGAATCCCGGTGGGGGCAGATGTTTGTGTGATGAATGCGAGCATTTGTACCTTAGTCATGGTTGTTGATATATATTTCAATAAAATTTATTTATATATGTATAATATATGTATGTCTATCCGTTACCCTAGATCCCATAGCACAAGCCTTACAGAGCTAACCTTGGGCTAGGCTAATTGGTGTAAGTGTAACAAATATTTACATTTTTTATTTACATTTACATCAGAAAAACCTGGAGCGAAATCGAATGCGAAGCTCAAGACCGTTCAGGATGCAGACTCACTGTGGACGCCCTCTGCCCCAACTAGGGGACAAAAGACCTTGTGGGCGTATGGCGGTAGCATCGCGAAAGCGCACCCCTTACGCGCCCCGATATGGGCTGGAAGGACACCGGGGGTTTTTTGTGGGTAGGCCGGTCCTCTACCGGGGAGCCCCATACACGGCTGCGCCTAGCCAGCGCGCGGTGACAAGGTGCATTTGCATAAGGAGCATTTTCCCCCCGCAAAAAAAACCAAGGGGGGGAGCAAAAGGCGAAGAAAGTATAATTTAGTTTACTATATTACGTATGCCAATACTGCAACCAACAACGTTACCCACAGATTAAAAAACAAAAATAGTGCGCTAGACTTGACCTTGGCACCACACATACTCACACTCATACCATATAATCTTATATATAAAAAAGAATCGCATAATGTGTTGGTAAGCGCATAATTCAACAACGCTTGGACCAATTTGGCCAATTCTTTTTTAAAATATTCGTTGAAGTTCAAGGATGGTTTTTAAGGGAAAAATTCTAATGATTATCGGAAAAAACTCTAAAAACAGCCCTTTTATTTTCCCATGAAAACGTTTTCTAACTAAAACGTACATTCGAATTGAGCTTTATTGTTATTGTATAAAGTTCATATTGCAAGCACTCACTGTTGTCTAAGCAATGAAGGTGTGTTCCTAACATCAAAGAGTCAATTTGCGCTTTATTAACGCTACATATAGTTGAAATTCAATCATATCTATCGTAGTTAGTGTGCGTGCGTGCGTTGGAGCACAGAATACATCGTTGGAGGATTTAATGTCACGTTCCAAAATTGAATAGCCACAAAATGTAATAGGTCATTAGACTTTTTTGCGATTTTGGTTGGCTATGCGACATTATCTATAAAATAATTAGGAACAAAAAACTGCCACTGTACAAATCTTTTTGACAGGACGAAGTCTGTCGGGTCCGCTAGTATATTAATATATTAATCAACATACTCGTATAAATAAAAAATGAAGTTATAAATCTGCTTTACCCTCAGCAGAGCTGTACAAAATACAAATAAATACAAAACATTACACTAAAGTTGGCAATATTGCAGCTCACAACGCTTTCCACGTGTTACTCAATTAACAATAACAAAAACACAGTCGCAAGCAGCTGAATAACACTGACAGTTAAAAAATAAATTTATATTGTTTTACAAAGTGGAACACAAAATAAAATAAAACTATATACTACTTAAACAACTAAAATAACACATAAAATTAATAAAGGGATCATCAACCCTGCAGCTCTTTGAAGATAGACTTTTTAAAACTAATAATTAACTACTAATTAATACACTTAATAATAATAAAATGCAGTAGAAATGAGAGCTTTGCGGAGTATGGCAGGAGTAAAACTGAGTGACAGATTGTATAATGAAGTGATTAGAAAGAGGATATCGTGACAAGAACAGAAAAAGGGATGCTTGGGTGGTTTGGGCATGTGGAACGGATGGATGAAAGTAGACTGACCAAAATGATTTATGAAGCTGGACTGAGTGGAGATACGGGACGAGGAAGACCTAGGCGAACATATTTCGAACAAATCGAAAGTGTCCTCAAAAAAGGCCAGGTCAGAAGTACCCGCAATCGTCGAGCATGTATGAGGAATGTTATGAAAGTCGATGAAGCGAAAGAGATATTATGTAAAGACCGTAGCAAGTGGAAAGACGTAATCTCTGCCTACCCCCGTGGGAAAAAGGCGTAAGTGTATGTATGTATGTATGTAAGAGAGCAACATTGATGTGAACGGCTAAGAGTGTAGAGAGGTGTGTCTGCAACAGAGATCGAGACGCCGTCGGCGTTAGGACATTATTACACTTCCACCCTTTGATCTGCTCTTGCGACTTCACTTTATCCAGCCGGCTAATGCTAGACAGGGGCGGGTGGGATACTTATTATTATTATTAATTTATTTATGTTATACACTGATCTCCTATGCCTTGGCCACGACATGAGGGTGTCAATTTACAAATAGATGTAGCTCGTTAGAGTGGGACACCGGATACCTAGCACAAGGCCAGCAGACTCTGATATATATGCGTGCGTGAGACGCCGATGGCTAGCGAAGGCTGCAGACGTGCAGGCTTTAAGACCAGTTCGAGCTGTGAACAACTTGCAAAAAAACAATACATTGGTTGACATGACATTGTTATTCAAAGAATTTTCTATTGAACCAAATATTAGGATCTTATCTCCCGTAAGGAGGTACTTTGATTGATATAACTTCATTGCACGAAAAGTTATTAATATTTGTGTACCAATATGTCAATGATATTTTTTACCAAGTGTAACGTTTATACTATTAGAACATTATGGAAATTTCTCGGAACTTGCAATTATATGTAAAGTTTTAATCTTCTAACGTCTATATTATTAGAATGTTCTAGAATTTTCTTAGGTCTTGCAATTATAAGTAAATTGTTATCTTTTAACGCAAATCTGCCCATCTGCTAGTTTTCAAGCTACGCTCATGCAATCTACGCATCTGAATTTCTATAATAAATCGTGTCATGCATGTACAGAGTTCAAGTATGGGAATATTGAACACCTCTAGATAGTCGGCACGGATTGCCCTAAGAAAGTGCTCGCTACACCCAACTTGTATGTAGGATACACTGGGGGTACTCCCCCACAGCACTGCCTAACGGCAGTAATATAATAAATGGTTGAATACCTGCCAACTCGCCGCTGCACACCTGCCAACCTGTTGCTGGGTGTCTACCAGCCTGCTGCGGAATACCGGCCAGCCTGCCGCTGAATACCTGCCTGCCTGCTGCTGTATACTGCCAGCCTACCGATACTTGGTCTACCTAGATCCTGGTACCGCCTTCCTTTCTTTCCCCTTCTCTACTATTTTATTATTGTTATTTAGTAATTTTAATTTATTTTTTAAGTTTGGGCCGTGCTGTCATAATAATTATTTTAATATATTAGTCTCTTGTTTTTATCTTTTTCTTATCCTTATCCTATTTTGCTCCGTAGCCTTCCGCTAGGTGACACAAGTTAATCAATAAAAAAAAAATAAATTGACATTAAAATAACTGTAGTTGTCGAGCAAAGAATTTAATTCCGTAAATTTTTAAGCGTTACAAAAAATTATTTCTCAGTTTACGAGCACCATGTGAAAAAAGAATGTATTACAGAAAAGTGACCCTGTATTAAAAAAAAATGCGGATTTAGTGCTGTTTCATATCAAGGTGCAAATTCATTGAAAACAATAATAATATTCATAACTTTTCGTGCAATGAAGTTATGACCATGCTGGAGAATGATTTTTTGTGGGGAATTACCTCCTTTATGTCCCCGATTTTGTTTGACCCACGACTTTTGGCCACCTGTATATAAATGAGGGCATAGGCTAAACAGGGTATGGAAGTTTGTATGGAACTTCGCCTTTTTTGCAACTAGAATAATGAAACGTTCCTCCTTTAGATTTTATGTCTTTCGTGTAAATATGGTTGTCTTATAACCTAAATTCATTTCATTTCTTTACATGTCCAAACAAGTTCCCATTATATGTATAAATACTGTAGTTTCAAACAAAACATTTTGCAACGTAACTATTGAGTTTGTAATGTATTTTTATTTATTTTTATGTAATAGTAGGATTTTTACAAATAAATACTAAAAGTTTAGAGTACAAGATCTTTATTCCACAGGGAATTCAAACAGAATTCAATTCACTAATGTTTACTTTGCAACAATACTTTATACAAATAAATCACTAGAAATAGAAGTACAAAATCTTCATTTCACATGGAATTTAAACAAAATTCAATTCACTAATGTTTAATATGCAACAATATTTTATACAAATAAATCACTAGAAATATAAGTACAAAATCTTCATTTCACATGGAGTTTAAACAAAATTTAATTCACTAAGGTTTACTATGCAACAATATTTTATACAAATAAATCACTAGAAATATAAGTACAAAATCTTCATTTCACATGGAATTTAAACAAAATTCAATTCACAAATGTTTACTATGCAACAATATTTTTATACCAATAAATCACTAGAAGTATGAGTGCAAAATCTTTATTTCACATGGAGTTTAAACAAAATTCAATTCACTAACGTTTACTAGGCAACAATATTACTGTCAATTCTATCAATTCATATACATAGAATGACTTAAAAATATAAAAGAACTTAAATTAATATAGGTACAGGCAGGGTTTATAGGTCCGTTTGATCGATATTGGTTTTAAGTTGAAATTTATAATGTAAAAGATTAAAAGACGGTATTCCGAGGATAAAAAGAAATCAGTATTCCGGTAGTCCTTCAGGAGTCCTTCAGGAACTGGTCCAGGCAACTGGTAACCGTGGTTAGATGGCCGTGTTTGGGTTAGTTTACTCTCTGTCCTTGGCTTACCAAGTCGCCGTCTTCAATTAGGATTTAAGGTAGATCAGCGGTCTATTTAAGGCAGCTGGGTCACTTGAAAGTCCCTGGGTGACGAGGGTTAATGTTCAGCCCAAATATAGTTCCCTGAAGATGACATGAATCATTTCAAATAACAACTCTCTTGGCATTTACTTTACTATTTATTAACTTTCAAAAGCGAAGAGTGTGATGTAGAAAATGAAAACAAACATGAAGATACAATTGATTCTAGAATATTACAAGATTTGATCTGGTTAAAATATTAATTTGTTTTATTTAAATCCCCATGTATGTAACGGTTATGAGAGGTAGTTAATGGATTTAATTGCATAAATATTGGTTTCCCACCAGGCATACTATGATGATTAATCAATATTTTATTGTAAAAGACCAAATTTGTTATATCAATTTACCACAGTTATTTTCTCTACCCACACTCAACGGATATTCAGGAAATGTTCTAGAACGATATTTTAGGTATATATGAATCTCAGTTAAAAACTCTAAATATATAATAAAAGAAAGAATTATGAAAATTAGGTACCTTTCTTTCGGGATGATTGTCTTTTTTGTTCAAATTTTTATTCGGTGAAAGCAGATCTATTTCGTCAGTCTATATATAGACTCCTTCTCTTTTGTAGTAGAGCTCGGTCTCAACAGCCGAATACAGTATTTTCAATTATTTAAATTAGAACAGTGAATAGCTTAAAATTTGTTACTTATTGATCGCAGCTATTGATCCAAAACCAAATATCGCTAATCACTGCCACAGACTAGTGTGTATCTTTTTTTTTATTAAGTTTTTAATTTTTTAGTTAGGCAAAGGACACAATCTATGCTAGCCCGAGCAATCTAGCCTGACTATGTTAATCTGTAGAAGGATTAATATTTCTTTATTAGTCCTCACAGCTAGGTCTAGTTTACAGACTCAATTGCCACAGACAAACATTTGCCTGAGGAATAATAAAAATAAGGTTAAACGACTACACTTATGATGATCAATTGCGATTTAACTTTTCATTGACATAACACTATTCTTTTAAACTACTAATTGTGACATTATAATATTTTAATATTTTTTAGGGGGAGTGTGTGGGATTACTGATTAAAATACTATCTTTGTAGACGACGCTTGGCTAGACTTGGTTGCTTAATTTGCGCCATAGATAATGGTGTTAGGATCATGATTAGCGGTCCACTCTATGGAACTGTCCATGTCATCTATTAAAATTGTCAATGTCAAAGTAACAATTCGACGTAAACATAACCAATGCGAGATACAATTGTAAAAGTGATTTTAATCAATATGAATAAAAAAATGTCTTTAATAGTACTTAAAATCAGTGAGAAAAACAGTGTTACATTAAAATTTAACTTAAACATAGTTATCATTTAATCCTTAAGATAAAAAAGGCTATTATAATTTTTTCATTAAAGTATTTTTGACTATTGATTTAAAGGAGAATGCCCAAATTTGCCCCACTGGTCCCAAAGCTATAACAAAATGTAAATAAATATAAAAATAAAATTACGAATTTTAGTGGCATTTATTTCGCAAATAGGCGTGCGAGAGAAAAACAATAAAATAAAGTGTTTCTTAGAAACGGAAATGGCAATATTACATAAATACGAAACCGAATAATATGGCCAAAAGTCAAAATGACGCATTAAATTAATTAAAATTCTATAATTAAACGGCACATAATGTAAGTTACTGAAAATCAATGAAAAGGCTAAAAATACTGTAATTCAAACTAAATAAACAAGCTTTCTTATTTCATTAAGTATATTTAACAAACTTATTTTTACATTGCACATGTGCTATGTAAAAATAAGTTCTCTTTTTTACACTATGGTGTAAGCTGCTAAAAATACACGAAAATGCTGAATACTGTGATTCCAACTAAGTATATTATACAAACTTTTTTTTTTATCATAAATTATTTTATGTCAAACAAAATGTATATCGTCGTCTTACAACTTTTAATATCTTTATTTCCGCACGAAGTTTCGACTTATATCTGCTTCATTTAAAAATCTATGCTAATAACGCACACATTAAAAAAATCTCATTAATGGGCATGCATATGCATCTGACTGGGGCACAGCTCTTTATAATTTGGGCATTGTCCTTTGTGAAACGCTATGCATTTCCCCAAAAAGGATCCGCAAATTTTTTGCAGTATGTAAGTTGAAACGGCAAGCTTATTTTTATTTATCGTTAGGTTAAGAATTTAACTCTTAAAGTTATACAAAGTGTCTGTGATAGATAGAGCTTTTGTTTCTTACTTGTTTCTTAAAGCTCTCGTGTCTTGTACCCAACGTAAGCTATCATTCCAGCCGGACACGTGACACGTGACACGTTCGACAAACACAATGACTATCAAACCGACAATATCAACAGCTAAGTATTATTAATTAATTTATTACGTTAATTTGACAATTAGCTCGTCATCATCACAGTCCCTATACGCCCCTACGAAAGGGCACGGGCTAACCTTAAAGTATGTTAGGTCGATTAGACCTTAAAATCAAATAATCAAAATCAAAATTAACTATATTGAAATATGACTTTATAGAAAGCTCTTTTGAATCGTCCTGGCCTAGTGCGAATCGGTTGATTCCACACATTTTTGAATTTATTTGCTGGTGTATCACACAAACATCTGCCCCCACTGGGACTCAAACCCGAGATCTCAGAGATGACCACAAATTTAAACCAGTACTAACCTCGCTAATGGAAGTCGTCAATTTATAAAAATACTAGCTTTTTAGTCTATAGAGGGTTAAGGGTCATAGCTTTTGACCACGGCTACATATGCGTGGAAGTCGATTTATGGCGCGAAGATTTTATCGCGCTTCCCGTGGGACTATCCGTTTTTCCGAGATAAAAAATACCGCAAAACCTTGCTCAAGAATCACTCTATCTATTGATGAAAACCGCATGAAAATCTGTGGAGTAGTTTTTGAGCGAAGCCTTTATTGCGCATCCCGTGGGATCTGTCGACTTTTCCGGGATAAAAAGTACCCTATTATTTAATCCGGACTTTTATCTTTACGTCTGCAAAATTTCAAAGCAATCGGTTCAGTAGTTACGGCCTGAAAGCGGAACAAACAAACAAACTCACTTTCCGATTTATAACATTAGTAAGGATTTCACGACGCCATCTTGGATCGATAATGTAGTCATAACATTACAGAGCTTAACAGAGCTGAGAGCGATAACCTTAGCTAGTTTCACGGGTCAATGATTAAATTCAGTAATTAATCAGTTACTTAGATGCCTATATGTATATATAATTATTTGAGGAGACACCGCCCTCAAATATTAAAATTGAAAGTTTAATTAATAGATTTTTGCAAAATGTTAATTCTTAATATATATTGGACGGATTGTCTATGATAAAACTTTTTAATTTGACGTTTACTTGTCAGTCACGTTAATAAAAATAAAATAACTTGTCATAAAATGGTTTGCATTTATTGGATTCAGCAGTTTGTTGAAGCGATAATAATGCGTTTTATATGCATTTAATAGTATTTATACGAAATTACAGATACAAGTAATAATAATAATATTAGTTAAATAATAATAACGATTTTCGTTATTAATAAATAATATTTTAGTCGATTCTAATACATTAATTAATGGGATTAGATAACCGGTTTTCCTGTAAACTCCCACGTTTTATTTGCGTTGTAAATGGAATAAATTATTTTTATTAGAAATATCTCTTCTAAACTGTTACCACATAGAATAAAGTTAAAATACAGATGACGATGATAGAATGGATGCTAGAAATAATTTTAATTCTCACTCATCACCAAAACAGGTGCAGTGTAGCTACCATAAGTTTACATTCGTTTGCAAGCGATATCGTTAGCGTACATTTTTGTGTGAAAACTTTGTACAGCGCCCCTAGCGGCGAGCAATTGTACTATTCTTTCATTTATTTGTGATTTGGAGCAAATAAACATTATTATTATTATATTATTTGTCTTTAATAGTAAGAGTTCTCGCCAGATGTATACATTTTTCTTTTTCATGCACATATACGCGTTATGTAGATGAAGCGAAAGAGATATGTAAGGACCGTAGCAAGTGGAAGGACGTAATCTCTGCCTACCCCCGTGGGAAAAAGGCGTGAGTGTATGTATGTATGTATGTATGTATACGCGTTATTTAGCTGTTTGTGAAGTCAATAGAATAGATATAGAATATTATTAATAATGAATATTATTATTAATAATAAACTAATCTGTGACGGCGGTGGTATTCTGGTCAGGCCTTAGTGTGTTAAAAAACACAAGTGTAATAACATTTACAACAAATTATAATATATGTATATGTATATTATAATATACGTATTATAAAAACGAAAAAATAATTTAAAAAAATTTACTGTAAGTACAATACAATTTAATTAAACTTATCTATATTATTATGACAGTGAGATTAGTACAATAAGTGCCTGTAAAAGCTACTTTCTACCGTGGGAGAGCCATGCTTCAGCACGAATTGGGCCGTCTCAAATCCTGAAATGTATGTTAAAACCCAAAGTATGTACATTCTACAAGAACCAATCAGACTGAAATAGATTAGTCACACCTTGTCAAGAAAGGCGCGTTTGGCTCTGCATGGAGGTATGCTGGCCCCTGCGTTTAAGTATGGGAGGAATTGCTGGGTTTGGCAAAAGAAGGATGAAAGCAAGATAATGCAGCGAATTGCTGGAACAGCTATGAAGGATAATTTGCGAAATAGTGTGATAAGGGAAATGTGCAGTGTGAGTCACAAAAATCGAGAAGGGAATGCTTAAATGACTTGAACACGAAGAAAGGATGGACAGACGACTGATGAAAGTAACTTATATGGCAAATATACGGACCAGTTGGGAGGGGACCGAATTGGTGATATACAGAAAGAAGGTCAGATCAAGTGCCCGTAGAGTAGTTGACGAGTGTGCATAAAAGTATTATTACCGTGGGAGAGCCATACTTCGGGAGGAATTGGGCCGTCTCGACCGGAGTGATACCACGGCCTCACAGAAAACCGGCGTAAAATAGCGCTTGCGCTGTGTTTCGCCGAGTAAGTGAGGGTACCAGAGGCCTAACCCCCCTTCACCCCTTATTCCCTTTTAAAATGCCGGCAACGCATCTGTGACTCATCTGGTGCTGCTATCGCTTACCATCAGGTGATCTATTTGCTCGTTTGCTGCCCTATCCCATAAAAAAAAGCTGTAACGGCGACGTCAGGCAACCTCCTCGTGGGGCACCCTGGGCAACGTCTTTTGACGGCTAATAGTCTGACAGAGGGCCCTCCGAGAGAGGGGGCGTGGGAAGGACAGGTCCAACCTGGAGGGCCGCTTCTACGCGGACGGGCTACGCCCCCCCATATTCATTATGAGGGGGTAGCTGTCGCTCAATATGGGTCGGAGGATGGCCGGATGTATCCGGCAGCCACCTTCATGTAGTATGATGCGGTTGACTTGTCGCCATACGCCGACGGGATCGTGCTAGTTGTCTGCAAAGGTTCCCATGGCCTCGCCAGGGCGCGATGCTGCTCTCCTTCGGGATGACACGCTTGCGCCCAGGCGTTGTGGGGGGATTTCTTAGGATTTAGTGGGTAGGCTTCTGGGAATAAGAGCCCTATATAACCACCGGCTTTCAAGGTATGCATTTTGCAAGGTATGCAAGGTATATAATTTCATGCATTTTCCTTAGCGTAACAAAAAAAAGTTAATCCTACTACTATTATAAAGGCGAAAGTTTGTAAGTATGGATGTTTGTTACTCTTTCACGTAAAAACTACTGAATGGATTTGAATGAAACTTTAACCACAATATAGCTTATACATCAGAATAACACATAGGCTACAATTTTTGAGGTTTCTGATGTGAGGTCGTAAAAAAAACTCATTTTTTGCGCTTACATTGCAAACGCTGGCTGAATCCTACAAGATAGATCAAAACAATTTACTACAGTATTGTACAACTTAAAAAGGTCTACAAAAAAGTCCGTGATGGTATATGTTTATCTCTTAGGAATAACCCACAATAACCATTGGGACGAACCTGAAGTCCACGAACTTTTGCCCGCGAACGAAGTCGCGGGCAAAAGCTAGTGTTGAATAAGGATTAGTTTGTTTTGATTTGAATGATTAAAAAATGCGACAATTCCGCATACTTTAAAACCGAACAGCTTATCGGGGCGTGTGATCAGCACGGAGCAACACTTCCTGAGGGTGGAGCCGACGAGATTACGATGCACTGACCAACCCTCGATTCTTATCTAGTCTAATGGAGTGCAACAAATTACAGTATAAAGATACATACTAGTTAGTGCCCGTGTCTTCCTCTGCGCAAACTAACTGACTGACTCCACAACTTTATGAAAAGGTATAAAGGTGGATAATGTAACCAGGCATTCTCTACCTTATATGTCTATATATGTCGTATATATACGAGTATGTATAACTCGTGGTGTCGCAACTCGCCGACAGTTACCCTTTTTTTTTTTTTGTTTCCCTGAGGAAAATGCATTAAATTGCATACCCCGGCTGTGGCGAGCCGGCGGTTATGTGGGGCTCTCCTCCCCAGAAGGGGGAGGCCTACCCACTAAAAACCTCAGGGATGGCCTTCCTCAGGCATGTAGGGAGCCCCCGGGAACACAAAGGCCACTTCCGGGAACCCCAGCCTCCGCTCCCCTCTCTAGAGGGGAGCCCTCCTCAGGGGAGGCTACCACCTCCCCCGGTCCCCTCCACCGACGACGCCCCCCGGCCACGGAAGGGGCGTGGTCCATCCCGGGTCGCCGTAGTGGTCGCGACTTCCTCGCGCCCGCCGGCGATCCGCGGCGGCGCCGCAGCTGTGTTACCGAGCCCGGCGCCGCCTCCTTCGAGCGGGATCGGCCATCTCCCGACCCCGCTCGGCGGTCTCCTTCTGGAGCATCACTGCTTCACAGAAGGAGGCCACAGCCCTCCAACCTCCCTCGTCCGCCAGCATTGCCGCAATCAATGCCGGCGGAGACAGATCTCGCCCGATCTCTGCGACCAAGACTCGGCGCTCGGAGGCCCACGCGGGGCACTCCGCCAGCGTGTGCTGGGCCGAGTCATGGTCGGATGCGCAATGGTGGCAATGTGTCGATCCCTCCCGTCCTAGGCCGACAGTTACCCTAAAGGAAATTGACTGCACTGATGGGCTATTTTCTTGTCCTACAAGTGCCCTATCAGCAATGGGGTCGTCACTTCCCTATTATTGAAACTAAACATTTAATATTGATTAATGTGAATATTTCTCGCACACTCGATTTTATGAATATCCTGTTAAAATAAGAAATGTCTCGTGCCAAAGTAAGCAATAAAGTGGCTACGCTACTCGTAGTCTACAGGCAGCCTTAATGAAGCCTGCGATAGTTTTTTTCCGCTAAATAATATTCCAGGCGCCGCGGCTCATTGCCTCGCCTCTTCATCAGAGACGCTATTCTTATGCGGCGTCCGGACTGTGTCGTCATACGTTTCTGAGTGCCGTACCGTCATTCAAAATCAAAGGTTTTTACAATTACTTTTGGCCGTGAAATATACTACGCCATTCACAAGCCCACGGCGGCAGACCTGGTACTGGAACGAACCAGCAAGGGCTATTATTTTTCTCCCTGTAATTTTACAGAATCGTCAATTACAAGCTGGCCCCAGATAAACAGTTCACGTTATAAGAATAAAAGCTCCCGTCAACACCGCCTTCAGCGAGCCAAATCGGCACCAGTCAATATCGGCAGAGGATACGTAGACCGCGACATGTCCTTAGCGATCCCCCTAATAAACGCAGGACCTTCTAGACCTGCAAGCGGCGGCGTCTGAGCCGTCACCTCCCTCGTCATCCCCAAATCGGCAGCCTTCTGCTTAGCCACGTGTAGGTTCCCATCAATATAGGTCGGAGCCACTTTGGTATACCGTGCCTATTCTAGCGCATATGCCCTCTCCATGAGGTGCGGCTCTCTGTCACGTCAAGCCAGTAGAGTCATGAGGACCAAAGGCTTAGGCTGAGTTTAGTCGGTAGATCTGTCGGGTCGAGCCGCCTCTATTCGCCACAGTCCGACATAATCACCGCAGCACTTGCCGTTGCGGTGATATCCATGAGGATTCTCGGCCTCCTCTCCTGAGGAAAAAAAAGTATAACATTTATTGTTATCATTTATTTATTTATTTATTTTTAAAGGTAAATCAACAGTTGTTAATCTTCAAAATACAACTTAAATAAACTTCATTAAACTAATAACAGATTTACACATATATACATAACTTTTGAATGGTTAAAATAACAACACGTCGTGCTTCACAAAACACATAGAATAGCAAAAAGAAATACAAATATTTTTTCTTTCTAGAATGTTATAACAACAAAATTAGTTTCCGTCTTACTGAATACAAGTGGCTGATATAGGTGTTACTCTAGTAGGTTCATCAAAGACATTAACTAAATTGAATGATTTAAATAGATTTAAATATCTGCTAGACAGCTGTGACATGTCTAATATATTTATATTAAAATCTCCACACACAATTACTTTTTTATTTTTCTTACAAATTATTCTCAGCACTTCCTCCATAGCAGACTCAAACTCTTGGTAGTTCCCTGAGGGGGGCCGGTAAACACAGATAATAATTATTTTTTCAAGTTCCACACATGATAATTCTATTGTTCGTTCAATGGAATAAGATGCCAAGTCTTTACGTTCCTTACATTTTAGGGAATTGTATAAAATTATCAAAGATCCATCTCTAATAGCTGTATTTCTGGTAAATGAACTCACAACTCTGTAATTATCAAAATTTATCAATGGTAACTGAGAGCTATTTAACCAATGCTCTGTATCACATAATATGTCAAGGCTTTCATAATTAAGAAACAAACTAATTTCTAAATCTTTGCCAGACATGCCCTGTATATTCTGATGAGCAAAATTTAAGCAATTGGACCTATCTTTTGTCTTTGGATAGCAAGATGTTTTATCTTTTGTCTTATTAGTTAATTTAAACAATTGATATTATTAGTTATATTTGGAACCAATTCCAAAGACGTTCTTAATCTAATTTTATTGTCCTGCTCAATAGAAGCAGATGTACTAGCCAAAGTTTTGGCTATATGTGTAAAATAATATAATAGCGATAAAGCTATTTGTCTCTTATAATAAGAAGTAAGATAATAATTATCTTTTGTCATATACAATTTAAATATTAATTTATTAATATCAATTAAATGTATTTTTTGATAGTTGTACTGAGACATCGTACTCAATGTTAAATTCAACTTATATCTAATATTATTCTCTTCATAAGACAGGCTTTTGCTATAAGGTAATGTAAACATTACTATTTTATTTACATTAAGACAGCATAATGTGTCATAGTAAGAAACCAAGTCCTTTTTATTTAAATTTCTTCTATTACCAAATAGAATTATTAATTTGTGTTTATATCAATCTGAAGAGTATTTAACTTTTTCATTTATTGGTGCATTGTAACACCTGGCATGCAATAGTTAATTGTATCCCTAATAAATTCACTCTGCAGCAACCAACCCAAATCTTTGCCAATTTCATCACAAATAATTACATATTTTAGATGGTTTGGCTGCTCAGGTGATTTACTACTGATTGTCCTGTCTAAGGAAACAGACTGAGAAGTCTGATATTCTCCTACTGAGCGATTTTCATTAAAACTACAGTTTGGTGACAAAGATTTACGCCCGGTTCCTATAATCAACGGATCGTCATAATATAAAAGCTACTACCCGTTTTTATTTAACTGACTACGAGTCGTAAACACTGTTCCACAATTCATTTTTTATACCAGCTACCAACGAACGTCCGTTGATTAGTAAAATACCGAGCCCTCTTTACTCACAGATATACGTTTCGTTATAAGCAAAGGAACTAAAGTTATCACAAAATTGGTGTGTCTACGAGAGTGAGTGTCAGACATACATTTTAAGGCCAGAATGTATTCAGCTATCTGTTTTTTGAGTTATTATAATTTTCTGTCATTTTTGTTAATGGCTGTTGAAGATTTTTTAACCTACTATTTAATGAATTTATACTTTGTTCATATGTAAATCTATTTTCTTTAATTATCGAATTTAAAATATCTAATTTTTCCAATAACTGGGTGCGTTCTTTAATGAAGTTGACAGTTTTGTATTAAGTTTTTTCTTTATTTATCAGTTTCCTAGTTTTTAAAATATACTTTCTGACTTTCTGACATATATTTTTTTTAATCTATTTGGAACATTTAAGTAATCCTTAAGGATCCATAAGGATTTTTAATCCTTAACTGTATGTACTGTATAACCTTTTTTCAGTTTATTGCTAAAGGGCGATGTTCTGACAGCATTGTATGATTCATGGTTGTTAGAATATATTTATCTATGTATTTAATCCCATTGCCATCCATTTATCAATCGAAGGATCCCATTGCATCTATGAATCTGTTATGCCCAAGAATTTCGTGAATTCGATTTATGATATTCGATTATATGAATTCGACAATTTCACTAATTATTGTCACAACTGCATTTTAAACATTTAGTTTTGTTAGAATTAGCGACACATTATTCGAGATGAACCGGTGTAATAATTTGAAAGTGTACACTTCCTTTATCATCCTAAAATATTAATGACTAGCGGAACCGAAAGACTTCGTCGCCCTGTCAAAAAGATTTGTAAAGTGTCAGTTTTTTGTTCTTACTTATTTTATAGTCGAGGCAAAAAATTCTCCTGTACAGAACCGTCACCCTGGTGATAGGGCGTTGTGAATAAAAAATAATTAATTGCAAAAAATGTCCAAATAAACTAATACGTTTTGTGACTATTCAATTTTGGAACATAACATTAAATCCTCCAACGATGTATTCTGTGCTCCAACGCACACACGCACACTGTTTTGATAGATATGATCGAATTTCAACTTTATATAGCGTTAATTAAGCGCAAATTGGCTCTTTGATGTTAGGAACATACCTACATTGCTTAGACAACAGCGAGTGTTTGCAATATGAACTTTATAAAATAACATTAAAGCTCAAATTGACTGTACGTTTTAGTTAGAAAACTTTTGTATGGGAAAAAAGGGCTGTTTTAGGGGTTTTCCTGCTAATTATTTGATTTTTCCTTGCCGTAAAAACTATCCTTGAACTTCAACGAACATTTAAAAAAAAGAATTGGCCAAATTGGTCCATGCGTTGTTGAGTTATGCGCTTACTAACACATTTTGCGATTTATTTTTATATATAAGACTAGTTTAAAAACTAGATATAAGATGAAATGGGTCCATGGGGTCCAAGCGCTCGGTCCCTTTTTAAGGATTTGGCGAAGAGACTCGCCGAGGTGACGGGTGATCAAAGGGCTGGCAGTTATCTCGGTCAGCGTATTAGCCTCGCCATCCAACGGGGAAATGCTGCCAGCCTTTTTGGCACCATCCCTGACGGCAGCACTGGAGGTGAAGTTATTTTTATTTTGTATATTTTATTTGTAGTAATTTTTAGTCGTTAAGTGGTTTTAAGCTTAGAATATACTCTATTAATAGTTTATTTAATTTATTTTTTTAGATTTAATTAACACTTAATATATTATTATACATAGTTATTAACAAATTTATAAATAAATTTCAGGTTGTTATTATCTAAATAATATGTCTATAGTCTTCTGTAGCAATAATATTGAAATATAATGTCAATATAACAAAGATGAAATTATATAAGATTATCACTATTATTTATATAAGATTTATCATCTGCAAACAGTACTGTATCACACAAGTCGCTGGTGAAGTATGGAAGATCATTTGTATGAATCAAATAAAATAATGGTCCCAATATTGTGTCTGTACGTTTTTATCTTATATGAATATGTATGTGTGTATGTATTAGATAGTACATTTATTATAGCTTTCATCTTTAGTCCGCATTTTGGACTTGGAGTTATATTATGAAATAAAAGTGAACTGATGAAATGAACTGCTTTCAGCTACTTTCATAGTGTTATGTCCTATGGACTGCTGCTATGGGGATCAGCGGCTAACATTGAAAGTATTTTCCTTTTACAAAAAAGAGCGATTCGTGCTATTTACTGTTTACGGGCTAGAGAATCCCTAAAAGAATTGTTCAAAGAAATTAATATTTTAACTTTAGCTAGTCAATATATATATGATTATTTAGTTTTTGTATATAGAAACTATAATAAATTCAATAAAAACAGTGATCTACATAATGTGAATACTAGAAACAAAAATAAACTTGCCGTTCCAATGTTCAGATTCCATAAAACTAGCTGTTCGTTCTTGGGGAAATGTATATCTATGTTTAACAAACTTCCGCAAGGTGTCATTGATTTGCCTTTATATAAATTTAAAAACCATATCAAAAAGACACTCATGAGTAAAGGTTATTATAAAGTAAGTGACTATCTTAATGATCACACTATTTGGGAATAGGGATACTGTTCATAGAGCCATGTTTGGTAACAACATTATTTATAATATTGTATTATTTTTATATGTGTATGTAAACATACATACGACTGTAATCGTATTAGGTATGATTGTATGTTATACTATATTGTATTTTTATATTATATTATTATAATTATTAACATTGAAAAGAGGAGAAAAAAAATAGACCTGTTTCTTGCCTGTTCTTCTCGAGAAGGCTCTCCCAATTTCCGAACAGGTGTCGAGTCAATATATTTTTTCTTTTTTTTTTCCTTATTTGTACGTACGGACAAGGTGTTTGTTTTTTTTTTTATTTAAGCTTTTTTTTTGTTTTGTTTGTTGACGTCAATAAGTGCCTGTAAAGGTCTATGTTGAATAAATATTATTTTGATTTGGTTTGATTTGATTTGATTATCCCAACTAATATTATAAATGCGAAAGTGTGTTTGTTTGTTTGTTTGTTTGTTTGTTACCTCTTCACGCTTAAACTACTGGACCGATTTCAAAAATTCTTTCACCTTTGGAAAGCTACATTCTCCCCGAGTAACATAGGCTACTTTTTATCCCGGAAAAATCGACAGATCCCACGGGATGCGCAATAAAGGCTTCGCTCAAAAACTACTGCACAGATTTTTATGCGGTTTTCATCAATAGATAGAGTGATTCTTGAGGAGTTTTGCGGCATTTTTTATCTCGGAAAAACGGATAGTCCCACGGGAAGCGCGATAAAATCTTCGCACCATAAACCGACTTCCGCGTGTATGTAGCCGTGGGCAAAAGCTATGACCCTTAACCCTCTATACACCCAATCCCGAAATCCACGCGGGCGAAGCCGCGGGCAGAAAGCTAGTTATGAAATAAAAGTGAACTGATGAAATGAACTGCTTGAAACCGATTTGTTCATACATTTATCGCGATCTAGGCACGTGATTCGATGAAAATTATTCATCTTCTCAACGTGACAGAGCTCTGAATGTTTGTCCTCGTATAATTTTTAACGAACTTACTTTTATAGTGAAGCTTCTTTCAAAACAAATAACTAGCTCTTTGTAACAAACAAGCCTGCATTTTCTTTTAATTTCCGAGCAAAGGGATCGGAAGCGTGGAGCTGCAGCTGCAGCATTCCACGACTACAGAATAACGTTGTTTTCTTAAACTAATCAATTCTTAGCCGTTTCTTCCGCGGAAATTTAATTAAAAACAATGGCGCTGCTGTTTCATTATATTTGGAGCACGCGGAGGTAGTGCGGCGGTCGTTATCTATGTCGAAACATTGCAATTCTATTAATTAATTTCTCGTCAGCATTGTACATGGCCCCCTATTGTAACCCCTAACATGACTACAACTGTATCCAGATGACTATTTTTATTATATAATTATCAAAGTTGAGCAATTTCCATCTCTTGAAATAATTTCTTATCAATATTGTTTTTAGATTTCCTAAACATGCTTAAGTATTTTTTAGATAATACTAACTAAACGAATACACTTCTAGCCTTGTCACACTAAATGTAACATTATTTAATGTGGAAAGTATATGCATTAACGTACAAATAAGAAAGTTATTGGACGAATTATGACGTCAGGGTTGCAGTGTATTTAGTATGGAGATTTGAGCGACTTGCGACAGCGCCGCAAACATCGTCATATCCTCAAAAGTAATAATCGCAGATACAGGTCTCAAGATGTCGCCATCTCGAAGGTCCCGGGTTCGAGTCCCTCTTTGGGCAGATGTTTGTGTGATGAATGCGAGCATTTGTACCTTAGTTGATTGTAAATATATATTTCTATCAAAAATATTTATATATGTATGTCTATTCGAATAATTATCGGAAAAACGTTTTCTAACTAAAACGTACAGTCAATTTGAGCTTTATTGTTATTGTATAAAGTTCATATTGCAAGCACTGTAGGTGTGTTCCTAACATCAAAGAGTCAATTTGCTCTTTATTAACGCTACATGAAGTTGAAATTCAATCATATCTATCAAAACAGCGTGCGTGTGTGCGTTGGAGCACAGAATACATCGTCGGAGGATTTAATGTCACGTTTCAAAATTGAATAGTAATAGTTGAATCCCACCGAAAACATTCTGTAAAAAACTAGCCAAGTCTCGATGGAGCTGCTAGTTTATCTCTAAAAAGTAATGAAATATAACAAAGTCGTGCCAAGACTAAGGTTTCTTATTGCGATTTCGTTATTATTATAGTTAATGTTGTGTGACTTTGCCTTTTTAGTCTCTTTGTGTTATCCTATGATTGTGATACGTTTTGTAAATAAATATTATATCTATCATATTTATCACTTCTATTCTATACAAAGGAACAGTCTCAGTACAGCTCAAGCTATAAACACAAAGCCTACATGCATATTATAATAACATTTCACAAAAAAAGTTTAAATGTTATAGCGTGGGAATATAAACATTCGCCATTTTTAAATTTACTCGAATATAATGTCCGATATTTAGTTACAGCCGATTTAAAAACTAACAATTTTATTCCTGTAACATTTTACAGGACAAAGCATCCCCGACGCGTGGGGATGACGGGGGTGAGGGGTGGTCGAACCGAGGGATGAAACGTGTCGTTCATGTTCTCTACGCTAGATATTGCTATATTATTTTAACACCGATTGAATTCATTAAACTATCGAATTCACTAGAATAAAGTGCGTCGAAATTTTTACACGACTCATTGTCAGCGATTTTAATTTAAACATTAAATCGAAACGATGTAATATTTTCGGAAAACTTTTATCCAATATTTTCGGGTAAAATTCTTACAAACTTAAAATTTTCTTCCCATTGGGGCAGGCAGTGATTGCAGCTTTCCACTTATATTAAACTGGCCGGTGTCCGCGACTTTGAGCAGAATAAGTATTTCGAGTAGCTTATATAAGCTTTGTGTAGCTTACATTGAATATTATTATCAAATTTATTTATGCAGTAAAGTTCGCTAGATAAATAAATATATAAAAACTATGAAGTACCTACATGTCACAGTTTATATGGCAATTTGGAGAGCGGCAATCGACTCCAAATTTTCGATAGTATTGTTCTCCTTGTTCGCCTAGGTCTTCCTCGTCCCGTATCTCCACTCACTCCAGCTTCATAAATCATTTTGGTCAGTCTACTTTCATCCATCGTTCCACATGCCCAAACCACCCAAGCATCGCTTTCTCTATTCTTGTCACGATATCCTCTTTCAAACCACATTTCTTTCTAATTACTTCATTATACAACATATTTCGAACAAATCGAAAGTGTCCTCAAAAAAGGCCAGGTCAGAAGTACCCGCAATCGTCGAGCATGTATGAGGAATGTTATGAAAGTAGATGAAGCGAAAGAGATATGTAAAGACCGTAGCAAGTGAAAAGACGTAACCTCTGCCTACCCCCATGGGAAAAAGGCGTGAGTGTATGTTTGTATGTATGTTCTCCTTGACGAGCTGATCACAAATATATAAGATTTGGAAAAAGGTATGTATGTAAATACACACCTACCATAAAAATATAGATTGATTGATCAATATAATTTTGTGTTTTTTTGTCATATGTGTAGAAATATTGATACCAAAACAAAACGCGTAGGTCTATCATTTTGTTTTGTAAGCGGTTTCTAAGCGCTGGCGCTAGGGCGTACTCGGCCCTTCGGAACAGTCCTCGGATGAACAAGAAAAGGGCGGACTGACTAGCGAGCACCTACGCTTCGGTATACGGTCCATTGCTGGCTAGCGAAGGGTTTCTGTTACTCGGCTGCTTACAAGCGAACCGCCAACGAAACTACGTAAACCAAAAAATCGTAATTAATTCAGACAGTCAGGCAGCTTTACTAGCAATAAACAATATCACACTTAAATCAAAGCTAGTAAAAGACTGTGTGAAAAAACTCAATGACCTGGCAGAAAAGAACAAGATCACTCTCAAATGGGTGCCAAGTCATAGAGTAACATAGGCTAGGAGTACTTTTATCCCGGAAAAATCGACAGATCCCACGGGATGCGCAATAAAGGCTTCGCTCAAAAACTACTGCACAGATTTTCATGCGCTTTTCATCAATAGATAGAGTGATTCTTGAGCAAGGTTAAACCTTCGCGCCATTAATCGACTTCTGCGCATATGTAGCCGTGGGCAAAAGCTATGACCCTTAACCCTCTATAGACCCGATCCCAAAATCAACGCGGGCAGAAAGCTAGTATCAAATAAATGTCAGTAAAACGCAACACGTGCGTCTTGGCTGACGAATAATAGCAGACTGAACTCACGTCATAGATACCGCAGACCTCGTCCCTTCGTCATAGATACCGAACCCCACACCCAGGACCTTCTGTATGACAATCCCTTAGTTCAGCATCGCCATGACTAGATTCCCTCATGATAAGGCCGGCGCCACTTTGGCTTTCCGCGCCTCCTCAAGCGCTTAGGCCTGCTTTTATGGGCCTGCGCTGCATCGCCTCCTCTCCTGAGGGTCGCCCTCATCGCACGCTGGTCAGACCGTTCTGGCCGGTATAGAGACTCCATACCGGCCATAATGGGTTTCGTGCTCCTCGTGAGGATCTCAGCCTCTCTCCTGAGAAAAAAATACAGACTGAACAAGACGCCAATGTGTGTACACGGTTTGAGAAGAACGCCAAAACATTTTGAAGTGTTGAAAGTGGCATTATTCGGTTGGCCGGCCGGTCGAGTAATCAACTTCTACGCAACGGGTCGCCGGTTCAATTCCCGCACGGGATAGATATTTTAAGTTAACGTCGCATTTTCCCGCTAGGAGGCTCTGAAGTCTGAATTAGAAAATCGTGGTTTTCGGCAGAATCAGCAGATTTTTGGATTTTTTTTTCTTCTTGACGAGCTGATACAGAATATTCAACGTTTAGAAAAAGTTAACGACGCATTTTCCCGCTAGGGGGCTCTGAAGTCTGAATTGGAAAATCGTGGTTTTCAGCAGAATCAGCTTTTTCTAGAAATTGAATATTCTGATTTAGCTCGTCAAGAAGAACAACATATCCAAAATTTTGACCTGGGTCCCGAAAACCAGTTGGCCATATAAACAGTATCATCTAATTTGTTCCGAGGGGCTATCGCACTAATAAATCGCAAGCGAAACGCAACCGAACCGTTCGGCTTAACCAATCCGAACGCCACAATATCACGTCATCTGTTCGATGACGTGATATTCTAGCTCTCGGATTGGTTGAGTGGAAAGATTTGGTTTCGTTTCAGCTGCGATTTGTTAGTGCGATTGCCCCCCCGGTCTGGGTGTTTGTGCATGTGAGATTTCTACGTTTGTGACTGCACAGGATAGGATAAATATCGTAACGTGGGGTAAAGTTTATAAAAAAAAAACTACCAACATTCAAATACTACAAATTGGCTCGTGTCGGTTCAGTTCGTTCTCTGTCGTTCTCTGCTACGGAGATGTAGTCCGAATGTGGTGTGGAACTATATGGCATTACTTTTAATGTCATAACACGCAATGTACCTATACTATCAACTCTGTCCTTATACTGGAGTGCCATAACACGCTCCAAGCCATTGCAGACACAAACCGGGTAACCCTGCAGTGGATAAAAGGACACAGTGACTCACTCGGAAACGACGCGGCAGATGAGTTGGCAAAAAGGGGCACCAACACGAAAGTGTATGGACCAGAACCCCTAATGCCCATTCCACAGGCAGAAGTTAAAACCTGGCTGCGCAACAGAACAGAGGAACTACACCTAAAAGAATGGATAGCCAAGGAGGGGTGCAAGCGAACGAAGGAAGCATTCCCGGTACCTTCCAAGAAGCTTGCCCGTTCCCTTATCAAACTAACGAGAGACAAGATTCGAAAGGTCATAGCTACCATAACTGGACATTGCCTTTTAAACAAACACCTGTACACAATTGGTATAACAGACAGCCCCTTGTGCAGAGGGTGCATGGAGGCCGAGTAAACGCCACAGCATGTTCTTATGGAATGTGCAAGTGTGGCCGACCAACGGGAGAAACTTCTCCATTCCCCGACGTCCCTGCCAGAAGCATGCAGCAGCCCACGGAGGCTGTTGGCGTTCTGGGAGGAACTGGGATGGATGGAGTAGGATGGAGGCAGACGCAGGAGCCTTCTCCTATGCGCACAATGGCCCAATCATGAGGCTAAGTGCGATGGAGCCCAGCTAAACTAACTAACACGCAATGTATTGCGAACACGCCGCGTTGACTCAAGTATATTTTTACTGCCCGCCCTTCAGCACCGGCGGAATAAGGGATAATAATAGGTCAGTACAATTAGTGGGAATATAGGACTGCATGCTATATAAGTGAACTGGTGAACCGCCCCGGCTCCACACAGATGCAATGCTGACACTAAATACACTGCAGAAAAACTGGGAACGTTGTATATAATCGTTTGCAATGTACGCGGAAAAATATAACTATTTACGACATCACATTAGAAACCCCAAAAATAACAGTATTTCTCCACTATTTAATGGATGTTATTATAATTATAAACCTTCGCCTTCGATCACTCTATCTATTCAAAACCGCATCAAAATCCGTTGCGTAGTTTTAAAGTTTAGTTTTAGACTTCATTATATTCTACGTAGTGATAGCTAGGTTCTGTTGATAAACAAGAAATATATATTAACAACCATGACTAATACATCACCCACCGAAACTCGAACCCGGGACCTTAGAAATAGCGACACCTTGAAACCAGTCTACTAACCACTTGGAGGGGAAGTACTCTTAATACTGTAGATAGAAAGTTTTACTTAAAGGAAACATTCCTTTATTTTTGAAAAGAAATAAAACTGCATTCAAAGATTTTTGAAAATTCACTTACCCCACCCGGTAATCGAACCGACTAAAATCTGCAAAAGTTTCACCCTGTCTTTTTATTGCACCGATCGGTAGGGTCAATTATAAGGATCAAATAGCTCTAACAAACTTCATAAATTAAATGAAAGGAAAACAATAACAATATGTACAAAAAATGATACACTAACTATTTAATTGTTCGAAATGTGCCCCATTTTCTTGAATACACAAATTTATTCTTCGTACGATTTCATTGCTGGTAGCCTTTAAAAGTGTGTTGTGGTGAATATTATTGATAATATTTTGTACTTCCACTCTCAATTCGTTGACATTAGCATACGATTTAATGTAAATTTGATCTTTTACATAGCCCCACGAAAAAAATCTAAAGGGGTGAGATCTGGTGATCTTGCAGGCCATCTGATTGTGCCGTTTGTACCCATCCATGTATTAAAATGGTTATTAATCCAGGCAGTAGTGATTCTGCTGTTATGGGCTGGAGCACCATCTTGCTGTAGAATTATTTGGTTTCGCTCTTCATCGGGCAAACCATTTAACTCATTTCTTAAAAAATCCAATATTTCTAAATACTTTACAGTGTTTAAAATAATTTTCAAACTTTAATTTCGAAAAGTTAGCAGCATCCTACCTAAATAATATTGGTATTAATTTAAAAAGAACCTGTCTTGATCCTTTTATTGGACATATAAAGTAGGTGTTAATTAGAAAAAAAAAGTAACAGTAAGAAATTACATATTTGTAATTTCTTACTGTTACTTTTTTTACACAATTTTAATAAAAACAAATATGCCATAAAATAAATAATAAAATGTGTTGCCAGAATCACATCTTCCCCTTCTCAGTCCGATTGAGCACAATGACTTTTTGAGGAACGCTTCTCCGTTCCTCAATGGCAGCATCCTGAAGTCCCTGTAGCGTAGCTGGGACGGGATCTCGTGCTCGAGTTCGCCGTGTTAGATCGTTCCGGAGTTGCTCAATCGGGTTAAGGACTTTTTGCTGGCCACTGCATTACAGGAATTCCAACCTTTTCAAAGATTTTTTTCTTTTTTCCTCAGTAGAGGAAGGCTGAGAATCCTCACAAGGAGCACGAAACGTGCCCAGGATACCCCCGCAACGGCAAGTGTCACGGAGGTTATGTCGGACTCCACGAGACCAGAGCGATCTGACCACGTGACCTGCCGACTAAACTCAACCTGAGCCTAGAACTTAGGCTCAAGTTGAGTAGAACCATATAAGCAAATCGTGAGGGCTTCTCTTCAAGGTGTGCAGTATGGCAACGGGCGCTGTCATGTATCAAAAGGAATTCTTCTCTAAGAAAATCCGCGTATAGGACCACATGTGATTCCAGAAACTCCAGTATGTGTCGGTTAGCAGTCAGGATCCTTGCCCCCGAGATTTTCTACTCTAGTACACGCACACAAGTTCTATTTTCCCGTATAATGACTAGAGATCGGATAATCGGATGCATATTTACCTAAAGTTAGTTTAAAGTATGGAAGCGGCTTTTTATTGTTTTGTTAAATAAAATTTTTCACCATTTCTGTTTTTTTATTCAATTATTTAATTGATTATTGTTTTAGTCAAACTAGCTCACTACTTTCTAAACACTCTTCATGTAATAAATCGTACATTCATAAATCGCACGGGGAACTGAAACTAAACTTCATGTAAATACGTATGCATAGTTGTATAAATGAACCCGGAGTCTCGGTCTTTTGAAAATAAATACCACGTGCTAATTTAGTAATTTTTAAACAATATCACTACGTTAAATTTGCAGTCCCGTATTTTCCCGGGATTTTTATTTAACAAAATGTATTTTAAAAAGCCGCTTCCATAATTTGTGAGCCGAAAATTAACTTTAGGTAAATATGCATCCGATTATCCGATCTCTAATAATGACACACCGGTTTCTTCCATGCAAATGGTCCAAAAGCGTTTCGAACAAGAGAGTTGAAAATCCATGTTCAGTACTCCAGTGGGAATATATGCCGCCATTTTGTAATATGTGGTGATTTATTCCATTTTAAAAACATAGATCCTCATTTAGATCATCGACTACGATGAGGCGACTTTATATATTTATATGTTATACTAAATGTTATAATGTAACTTATCCCAACTAATATTATAAATGCGAAAGTAACTCTGTCTGTCTGTCTGTTTCGCTTTCCCGTTTAAACCTCGCAGCCGATTTTGATAAAATTTGGTACAGACAATCTTTAGACCCTGAGACAAAACATAGGCTACTTTAATTTCGAAGAAAAAGGGATGAAGGGGTTGTAATAGAGGTTCAAAATTTTTATAGGATTTCTTAATTCTAAAAGATAAAACCATGAAACTTTATATTTAAGCACTTGATAAGAAATCATTTAACATTTGTTTTAGCAATTTTAAATTTCGACCAGCTAGGGGGTGAAACTAGGGTTGAAAGTTAGTTTGCAAGTTCGTCAAATATCACGTCATAAGAAACAAAAAAAATCGGGTGGGGCTGTGCCGGGGCACACGGCCGTTGGTTTTAACGTGAAACGTCTATGTTAGAAAAAACAAGATTGACGGTGTTTTAAGAATTTTAATAAAAAAATTCAATGTCACAACAGCGAGCTGACTATAGAAGTGAAATATTCACACCATATTTTTGTTTCTAAGACTAATAGTTTTTTAATTATTAAGGTACGATGATATAGACCTTTTCGTTACGGTCCACTTTTTAAACCGGCACCCGTATGTTTCGGCGCGATTTTAAAGACGTTTCACGTCAAAAATCGTTTGTTCTAGCATTTTGAAATTTTTACCAGTGTGGGGATGAAATAGGGGTTGAATTGAAGATAAGACCATGAATCTTGGTACCTTAGACATAAGGGACCAGACCAGCGGAAGCTAGTAAAGTTATATTTGTTATTTATATTGTTCCAAAGACAAATCAAGCAATCAGACCAGCGGAAGTGGAACAACCAGCGGCACCACGTCACATCCCGTCACAATTAATGGAGCCTACCGGATATTAAATTAATTCGCTTTTTATGTGAAATGGACGGGAACAGGAAATTCAGTAAACATTGTTTTGCATACAATGAATTTATTGCTTTCGAATTATCAAAAATCAATCGGAATAATTACTGATACTCTCAGATTGACCTCGACCTCCATAGTCGAGTGGATAGTACACCGCTTTCAAGATGTCGCTATCTCTGAGGTCCCGGGTTCGAATCCCGGTGGGGGCAGATGTATGTGTGATGAATGCGGGCATTTGTACCTTTAGTCATGGTTGTTGATGTATATCTCTTTAAAAAATATTGTTATATGTATAATATATGTATGTCTATCCGTTACCCTAGATCCCATAGCACAAGCCTTACAGAGCTTACTCTGGGCTAGGCTAATTGGTGTGAGTGTAAGAAATATATACTACCTCCGTTCAAAAATGATTTTTATTTTTTATTTATTCATTTCATTTTACAAAATCCACAGCTCTTAAATAAAACTATTAACCTAAGAATACAATACATACAGCCAAAAACGGATTTTCATTATTTAAGTAAGCATTCTTAATGCAGTTGACTAACCTCAAGAAATATTAAAAAAGATACTTATATTACAATTTATGACCTATTCTATAGAAACAAAAACTAAGAATTAAAATTACACATGACACTAAAAATAAAAACCCATTAGCAGATGGGGTTATGACTGTTTATGTGTGTGTGTGTGTGTGTGAAAGAGTGTATGTGTGTGCATATGAGTGCATGTGCCATATACAACACAAATAATATGTAATAATCTAATAATGATTGTCTCATTTGAAACATTTTGTCAACTTAACAATATAAGCTGTCAATTTGACATTTGTGTATGAACCGTACGCAGAGTAGAAGCATAGAATAATTTTTGATAAGTAAAAATTCAGTTTATAATAATTTCACCAATAACCATCAGTGTCTGAAATTGGTATATAAGGTATAAGGTCAAACGGGCTGGTTTCCGCAACTCGACGTCTAAGCGCCTATTTTGCGTGTGTGGGAATGATGTTGCTATTCTCGCCAGCTTAGCTCGTCCAGAAATTTCAATAGGTTTTTTAACTTACCGAAAACCTCCGGCAGTGAGCTCGGCTGTCCGAGATGTCTTACCCGGTAGTCCACCACACCTGGACACTCCATGATCACATGTGCGGCCGTTTCTTCTGCCTCCAAGCATGCTCTGCACATGGGGCTGTCAGTGAAACCTAGGTTGAAGAGGTGTTTGTTAAAAGGTCCGTGGCCAGTTATTGCCGCGGTTATCTGATTGAGTTGTTTCCTGTTTAGTTTAAGAATGTTCTTTGACAGTTTTGTGTTTATTTCATGCAGCCTTTGTTTGCTTGCAATCTTCAGTGTTTCTCCAGGTCTCGCTATGGAGCTGCTTAGTTTTGTTTCATTCCTGATCCTCTTCGAGCTAACTCGTCCGCTTTGTCGTTGCCGCACGAGTTGCTGTGACCTTTTATCCATTGTAGGGTGATGAGGTTATCCCTCCCTGCCATCATCAAGACGTGGTGGCATTCGTGGATTAATGTAGAGTAGCATTGGTTGTTTGACAGTGATTGTAATACAGATTTACTGTCCGTTAGGATTCTTATGTGTTGTCCTTTTATGTTCCTTCTCAGTATTTCTTTGGCGGCGGTCTGAAATTGGTAATTTTTGACGCTATACAAAAATAAGCCGCTGCTATTTTCTACGCGGTCCAAATAGCCTTAAATTTAAGTAACGAGAAGAGAAATGCCATTTTGCAAACACTTCTAGTGCGATCTAACAATAACTACCAACTAGCACATATTGGGAAAGAAGCATTGCGCAGAAAGAATCAACTTCCAGAAACATTAACATGTAATTTGGAAGCAATTGAAACTGCTCGCAATGTATTACGAGATATTTAAAATAATATAAGAACACAGTTTGCAATGAAATATTTACTTCATAAATAAAAAAGTTGTCTAAGCGAAATTGAAACTAACGAGACAATCTTTTTTGAACGGAGGTAGTATTTTTTTTTTTTATAATTCTAGTGTTTGCTTTTTTACAAGCTTTTATTTACTTTCACCTGTCCCGTTGTCTGTCTGTAATCAAATCTTGGAACTTAAATTTGATCCACTTTCCGGTTTCTGATTGAGCTGAAATTTGGTATACACATTTAGTTCGGATGACAATGCATGATTAACTGTGTGACGTCATTCTAAATGCAACATGACGGCGTATCCAATATGGCGGACCAATTATTTTTAATGCACTCCTACAATATGGGTATCAAATAAAAGGGCTTGCCAAGAATAACTAGAAAAAAAATGTGACGTCATTCTAAATCCAACATGGCGGCGTATCCAATATGGCGGACCTATTATTTTTAATGCACTCCTACAATATGGGTATCAAATAAAAGGGCTTGCCAAGAATAACTAGAAAAAAATAATGTTACGTCGCTCTTAATCCAATACGGCGGAACACCAAAAATGGCGGATAATTTTCTTTTATTCGTTCCTATAATATGGGTATCAATTGAAAGGGCTTGTTCTCAGCAAGCCTGTAGAGGTACTAAAAAGTTAAAAATAAAATTAAAGAAAAAAAAAACCTTTTTAAAAACAAGCTTTTATTATTGTTTATAAAATGAATTAAAAAGTTAAAAATAAAATGAACTAAAAAGTTAAAAATAAATTATTAACACTAAAACTTTTCACCATACATAAATTATTCAATCTAGTCCCCCCTGTTTATCATAGTCCCCATTTATAAAAAAAGCGTGTTACATTTAATACAACACAACATTTTCCTCAAGCTATCACAATGTAACACGCTTTTATTTATAAATGGGGGATAAAGAGGGGGGACGAGATTGAATAATTATGTATAGTGAAAAGTTTTAGTGTTAATAATTTATTTTTAACTTTTTAGTTCATTTTATAAACAAATAATAAAAGCTTGTTTTTAAAAAGGTTTTTTTTTCTTTAATTTTATTGTGCTTGCTCCTGAGAGTGCGTTATAAATCGTAGCCTATGTGTTATTCTGATGTACAAGCTATGTTATTGTGAAGTTTCATTAAAATACATTCAGTAGTTATTACATGAAAGAGCAACAAACATCCATACACATAAATTTTCGCGATCATAATATTAGTAGAGAAGTACAAGCAACTTACATGTATAACAGTTAACCCGGCGTGAGTGAGGTTGGGTATGTCATACCCGAAAAGTTTCTAAACGCAGATATTTTAATGTTACTGTTGCATGCAAGTCCTGCTGTTTCAGTAGCTGGAGGTAAAGATGCAAGGGGTGAGGTACAGTATCGAGCTTAGTGTTGCGCCGGCGGCGACGGCAAATACACATGCGTACCCGCGGCTGGGGTATGGAATTGTGTTGATTTGTAGGTGTAATTTTGGTGCTCTATTACATGACTTTTCAGTTCCTTTTTTATTTATAATAATTAAAAGACACTATTGTTATATTGATTTACCAAAGTTAGAATTTTGTTAGATTTTTATGGCAAAAGAAATTAATTGCCTTAATTTGTATTTTTCGAAAATAATTTAGATATTTTGTTATTTCAATAAAAATAATGCTGCTTAACTTAATGTTGGTATTTTATTTACTTATCTTGTTGAATAGTTACTATTTTTAATATATCTTAAGCATTAATGCTAATTACACAATAATAGTATCAAAAATTTTACATCAAAATTTTGGGTATATCATACCCACATCATAGCTGGTGTAACAATTTCTCACCTCATTCACGCCGGGTTAACAGTTTTTATAAAAGTTGTTCATATAACTATTTACAATCACCTGTCGGTTTGTGAAAACATTGAACACTTAACTCTGCCGTGTGCGCCGAAGTCCGTAAGTCAAACACATTAGAAGGCAATGCGTCACCTGTGGGATCATCTCTCCCGCAAATAGGGTCCTAAGCCGGCTTAGCTCTGTTCGCCGGGATAGCATCGCTTCCCAAATGCACCGCCGGTACAATGGGGAAGATTCACAGGTTTGGATATTAAGGTCCGCCCCAACTAGTCACCTGTAACTTCAGAGTTTAACTGCAGATTTATCGTAGTTTCTCCCCACTACGAAACATTTAAACATTGATTACGGACACCTGCAATATGAACTGCCGACATTGCAAATTCCTCGCTGTTTGGGAAAAGCGTCATCGAGATCAACGCGCCGGTTGCAACATGCGGACCCTGCAACTTTGAATAATATATAAGACTAGCTTTTGCCCGCGACTTCGTCCGCGTGGAATAGTGACTTCCGGCAGATTTTTGGTTAACCAACAACATATTTATATTTATATTTGAATAAAGATTAATATTATTATGTTGATACAACTTAAACAAATTATTTCGACCAAATTTGGTACCATAAAAACGGTCATTGTGACTAAACCTTAAAAGATAGACATATGCCGTCGCGGACTTTTTTTTAGATCATGTATAGAGGAATAATTCTTTCATACATATTTTTTGTGTATCTTGAACCGTTTTCGCAGCGCACGCAAAGAAAGCCTTCAAAAATGAATAATTTTCCCCGTTTTTTACACATTTACCGCTCTGTCTTTGCTCCTATTGGTCATAGCGTAATGTTATTTAGCCTATAGCCTTCCTCGATAAATGGACTATCCAACAAAAAAAGAATTATTCAAATCGCACCAGTAGTTTCGGAGATTAGCGCGTTCAAACAAACAAACTCTTCAGCTTTATATATTAAAGTATAGATATAGATTAATTTTCCATTAACAAATGTCTTCATATTCACACTTCGAATAGAAAGCAATAGGCTAATTAATTGTAACCGCGCACGCCGTGGTGATGTCTCTCCGTCTGGGGGACTGTCCAGGGGTTCTCGGACAGTCCCTGCCTTGCCGTTGGCTCGACCAGACCTAGGTCGAGCCGGCCCCTATCTGTGTCGAATAGGACGGGAGGGATCGACACATTGCCACCACTGCGCATCCGACCTCGACTCGGCCCAGCACACGCTGGCGGAGTGCCCCGCGTGGGCCTCCGAGCGCCGAGTCTTGGTCGCAGAGATCGGGCGAGATCTGTCTCCGCCGGCATTGATTGCGGCAATGCTGGCGGACGAGGTTGGAGGGCTGTGGCCTCCTTCTGTGAAGCAGTGATGCTCCAGAAGGAGGCCGCCGTGCGGGGTCGGGAGATGGCCGATCCCGCTCGAAGGAGGCGGCTCCGGGCTCGGTAGCACAGCTGCGGCGCTGCCGCGGGTTGCCGGCGAGCGCGAGGAAATCGTGCCCGCGGATACGGCGACCCGGGACCACGCCCCTTCCGTGGCCGAGGGGCGTCGTCGGTGGAGGAGACCGGGTGAGGTAGTGTAGCCTCCCCCGAGGAGGGCTCCCGACAGGGAGCGGAGGCTGGGGGTTCCCGGAAGTAGCTTGGTGTTCCCGGGGGCTCCCTACATACCTGAGAAAGGCCATCCCTGCGGTTTTTAGTGGGTAGGCCTCCCCCTTCTGGGGAGGAGAGCCCCACATAACCACCAGCTCGCCACAGCCGGGGTATGCAACTTAATGCATTTTCCTCAGGGGAACAAAAAAAAAAAAGGCCGATCCTGTCTGTTTGTCGGCGCCTAGCCAGCGCGGTGTCACACAAAAAGAAGGTCATTTAATTGTAATTTAAATGTAATTCTTTATTAATTAAATTAGTACAAACAATTTTGTTTATTTTCGACCTTCGGTCTACAGTAAACGTAATCAATCAATACAGAGTATAAAACAAAGTCGCTTTCGCTGTATGTCCGTATGTATGCTTAGATCTTTAAAACTACGCAACGGATTTTGACGCGGTTTTTTTTAATAGATAGAGTGATTCTTAAGGAAGATTTGTATGTATAATAAATGCATAATATAGTAGAGAAACACTGATAAATTTAAAGGTTTCTAATGTGATGTCGTAAATAAGCACGTTTTTTTGCGCTTATACTGCAAACGCTGGCTGAACCCTACGAGATAGACCAAAATAATGTACTACAGTATTGTACAAGTTACAAAAATCCACAAAAAAGTCCGCAATGGTATATGTCTATCTCTTAGGGCTAACCCACCATAACCATTTTTTCACTGCACCCGTGCGAAGCCGGGGCGGGTCGCTAGTAATAAATATTTCTTACATTTACACAAATTAGCCTAGCCCAAAGTAAACTCTATGCGGCTTGTGTTATGGGATCTAGGGTAACAGATAGACATACATATATTACACATATATAAATATTTTTGATAGTAATGTATATTTTAACAACCATGACTAAGGTGCGAGCAGTCATCACGCAAACATCTGCCCCCACAGAGATTCGAACCCGGGACCTCAGAGATGGGAGACTCCTTGAAACCGGTGTACTCGACTATGGAGGTCGTCATTGACAAATGAATGACAATTGATGACAAATAACAATTTATTGTACCAAAGTTACCATGGTGTTAGCCATGAATTTTCTTTTCTGATAGGCTCTCCCAATCGAAAAATCTCTGATGAACCTTTATTGTACTCCCCCTACCCTCAGAAAATTAGTATTCAAGGTATCGCCATCTCTGAGGTCCCGAATTCAAATCCCGGTGGAGGCAGATGTTTGTGTGATGCCTTTGTACCTTAGTCATAATTATGAATATATATGTCGGAGATTGAGTCGGATTAGGCTGAATTCCTTCTTCTGCGTCCGCCATTTTGCACGTGGTGTTATTGATTGAGTCAGTGCGCACGTCTGTCGCGGTCGAGCTTCTACACACCAATGAGAGCGTTCTAAGTCTAAACGTCACACCTTATGCTTTTGACACATCAGGTGGACGTGACGTCACGAGAACGCCATCTCGAATCACATGCTCGAACTACTGACTCAAGGAGATTTCGATAGATGTCGCTGTCTGTCTACAGGGAGACAGCTTTATCGAAGTTGTAAGTGTACTTACCAAATGCGCCAAGAGATGGCGCTATAATCTGTCGCGTCTCCTTCACGAACTCCGACATATATATATTTCTATCAAATATATGTATGTCTATCCGTTACCCTAGATCCCATAACACAAGCCATCAGAGCTTACTTTGGGCTGTGCTAAGATGTGTGAGGGTAAGGAATATTTATTAAAAGATAAATTAAGAGTTATACCTAATAGAACGCTACGATAGTTTGCAATCAACTGACTTTATTTTTTCTTAATTCATAATAAGTACACATCCAAACATCATCAGCCATACAGCCAAATATGCTTAACTATCCCCTGTCATATTCGTTAAAAGAATTCCTTTTTCAAAATATAGCGGAAAAATAACGGTTTCTTTTGCAGAGAAATTATTGGATAATAATTTTTGAACTTGCAAAATAGCAGTGACGTTTAGAGAAATGAACTCTGTAACGTTTACATGCTGCATTCGAAATTTTAAAGCGCCACGTTCCCCGGGAAGCCCTACATAAATATATCGGTCGGAGCACAGCAAACAGATCGCGGTGACTAAACAACTTTACGTGTCTGCGGCGCCAGTACGTGGGATCTGTGAACCCCGCCTCCTATCCTGTAACAATCGCCCGCTGAACGAAACCAATTCACGTCCACCACCGCTTTGTAAAGAGAAAGTAGCCCCACTCTTGTATTGGTGCAGCAATGCTACTGAATATGATCATGCTAAAATTACACAATACGGAGACGATTAGTTTTATGAACTACTAGCTGTGCTCACGACTTCATCCGCGTGGAATCTTAATTGTAGCTAGCATTTTTAATGACTGAGAGCTTCGAATTGCTAAGCTATCAGGAGTTGCGCGTGTTATTGTGAGTCAACCATGAAAAATAGACAGTATATGCTGTCGTGGGTTATTTTTTATATAATTTTAAGGAGAACATTTTCGTCATACTTGATTTCTGTGTAGCTTTAACCATTAAGGTTGCACGCGCGACGGAAGCTTAAAAGAGAAAAAATCGGATGGGGCTGTGCCGGGGCACACGGCCGTTGGTTTTAACGTGAAACGTCCATGTTAGGGAATCGCATTTAAAGTAAAAGATTGAAATAAAAATACTCCATGTCACAACAGCGAGCTGACTATATAAGTGAAATATTCACACCACATTTTTGTTTCCAAGACTAATAGTTTTTTAATTATTAAGGTACGATGATATAGACCTTTTCGTTACGGTCCACTTTTTAAACCTGGTACCCGTATGTTTCGGCGCGATTTTAAAGACGTTTCACGTCAAAAAATGGAGTAACTTCTCCCGTTTTCCCAACATCTCTATTCACTGCTCTGCTCCTATTGATTGTAGCGTGATGAAAAATATACTATAACCAGCTCGAGAGTATCAGAGCTGTCCTCCCCAGAAGGGGGAGGCCTACCCACTAAAAACCTCAGCGATGAACGTCCTCAGGCGTTCGAAATGGCCTGATTCTTGGCCATAAGGGCGTACAGCTTAGATGAAAGGAATTTCAGATCCGTTGCCGGCCTTTAAATGTTAACGGTTCGGAAATACCGCTGGCGATAATTTATATACTCGTAATATTTTGGTTTGTTGGAAAGCTTATGGAAAATCACACTGACATGGACGGACTTTCTGAAGATTTGATAGTTGAATTCTACTGCGTATCTATCAATTAACAATGGGTATTTGTCAGGGAAAAATCTAAATATATAAAAGAAGAAACTGACTGACTGACATATCAACGCACAGCCCAAACCGCTGGTCCTAGAGATTACAAATTTGGCACGTAGGTTGCTTATAAGGTGTAGGGGTGCACTAAGGAAGGATTTTTCAAAATTCATCCCTTAAGGGGGTGAAATGGGGGTCCAAAGTTTGTATGGAGAAACAAGATTTGTTTGAATATTTTATTCGAAACTTCGCAGGAGTACTCTTAACAATAAATGAGTAAACACGTCTTTCAGGATTTTTGAAAATTCAACCCCTAAAAGGGGGAAATGGGGTGTCAAAGTCTGAAAATCGACAATGGGTATTGTTTCTATGGTTTATCGGGTCGCTGATTACGAAAACAACAATGATTTTAAAATCCAACGTGGCGGACGTGAAATAACATCTCCCCTGTCGGGGTGAAATGGGGTTGAAATGTCTAACTATCAATATGGGTATCGTTTTTATGGTTTTTTGGGACGTTCATTACGAAAATGGCATCGATTTTAAGATTGAATATTGTGGACATGAACATTTCTTGATATATCAAAGAAGAAACTGACTGATTGACTGACTGACTTATCAACGCACAACCCTAGCTGCTGGTTCTAGAGATTTCGAATTTGGCGCGTAGGTTTCTCATAAGATCTACGGGTGTACTAAGGATGGATTTTTCAAAATTCATCCTTTAAGGGGGTGAAATGGGGGTCACACTGAGAAGCCCCTTTATGTAGACGGTTGAAAAATACGATTAGTACGCGGGCGAAGCCGCGGGCACAAGCTAGTTATATATATAAACAATGTGCTGGGCTCTGTTATAGTTGTTTGTTAAATGTCACATCAAACTGTTACCGCGTTTTCACTACACCTTCGGAGAACCGTAGGTCGACATAGGCATTACCCATTGAGTTCTTCTCTTCTCTTCAAAATTCTCACTGGCACAGTTCAAGTACACTCACAATAAATAGGAATAAAAATATAAAGGCGCGGGTCGCGTATAAGTCGGTCTGTTATCGCCGCGTCTCAAATGGGTGCCAGGTCATTCTGGAATAACCGGCAATGAGAAAGCCGATGAACTAGCCAGGGCTGGGGCTCAAGGAATACAGTTCGGCCCAGAGCCTATCTGTGGTATCTCAAAGAACCAGGCCATGCAATACCTGAAAACTCGCCTTCTTAACGAGGCGAAAGCAGACTGGCACAGTACGTCCGGGATGACACACTCAAAAGCACTAATCGAACCATACTCTCGCAAACGCACTGACGAGCTATTAAAGCTTAACAGGAGTAACTTGAGCGTGATGGTTAGGGCTTTGACCGGTCACTGCAAGTTGAATAGACACCTCCACAACATGAAACTTAAGGACACTGACACATGCAGAGTCTGCGAACAAGAGCGTGAAACACCAATACACCTCTTGTGCTACTGTGAACCGCTGATTCACAAAAGAAACAGACACCTGGGGAAACACATCCTTGACCCAGATGAAATAAAAACAATCCGAACTGTTAACATCCTATCTTTCTTGGTCAGTGCCCAGTTAAGGGAGCTACTGTAGGACCTACATGGAACCTACATAGGAGGCTGGTCACAATAGATCTTAATAGGTCGCAGTGATGCACATCAGCCCCGACTTACATGAAATAATAATAATATCGCCGCGTCAGTCCAGCCACAACGTTGCAAAACGCTAACAGGTAAAACAGGTTTTTGGCGTAAATGGTGACTATCAACCATATTGCAGTTCTAATTTCCAACACCCATCTCTTCCCTTATAACAATCTCATCCCTGCCACAAAACAATACATTCCGGGAACACAATTAAAGATGTTCTATTTGCCGCTTCCATTACGATTCGTCTCCAGCCTTTGTTTACCCTTAATTTATGTTGTTCCGCGAAACAGCGTGACGTTATATTTGCTTAATTGATAATTGCTGCCCCAACATCTGTGTTTCTTTGTCCAACTAAACGTATTTAACCGTCAAACGACAGATAACACGTGCAGCGTTATGAAATGTCTGCTGTCTATTGCGTTTTAATCACTCGCCACATAGGTAGATGTACAGTTTACAGATAGATAAATAGATTATGGTAGTTCCATTCACACACATACATTGCAAATCAAACAAGTGCACAGTTGTACAGTCATACAGATGCTGCGTTATGAAATATCTGCTGTCTATTGCGTTTTAATCACTCGCCACACAGGTAGATGTACAGTTTACAGATAGATAAATAGATTATGGTAGTTCCATTCACACACATACATTGCAAATCAAACAAGTGCACAGTTGTACAGTCATACAGGTGCTGCGTTATGAAATGTCTGCTGTCTATTGCGTTTTAATCACTCGCCACACAGGTAGATGTACAGTTTACAGATAGATAAATAGATTATGGTAGTTCAATTCACACACATACATTGCAAATCAAACAAGTGCACAGTTGTACAGTCATACAGGTGCTGCGTTATGAAATGTCTGCTGTCTATTGCGTTTTAATCACTCGCCACACAGGTAGATGTACAGTTTACAGATAGATAAATAGATTATGGTAGTTCCATTCACACACATACATTGCAAATCAAACAAGTGCACAGTTGTACAGTCATACAGGTGCTGCGTTATGAAATGTCTGCTGTCTATTGCGTTTTAATCACTCGCCACACAGGTAGATGTACAGTTTACAGATAGATAAATAGATTATGGTAGTTCCATTCACACACATACATTGCAAATCAAACAAGTGCACAGTTGTACAGTCATACAGGTGCTGCGTTATGAAATGTCTGCTGTCTATTGCGTTTTAATCACTCGCCACACAGGTAGATGTACAGTTTACAGATAGATAAATAGATTATGGTAGTTCCATTCACACACATACATTGCAAATCAAACAAGTGCACAGTTGTACAGTCATACAGGTGCTGCGTTATGAAATATCTGCTGTCTATTGCGTTTTAATCACTCGCCACACAGGTAGATGTACAGTTTACAGATAGATAAATAGATTATGGTAGTTCCATTCACACACATACATTGCAAATCAAACAAGTGCACAGTTGTACAGTCATACAGGTGCTGCGTTATGAAATGTCTGCTGTCTATTGCGTTTTAATCACTCGCCACACAGGTAGATGTACAGTTTACAGATAGATAAATAGATTATGGTAGTTCCATTCATACACATACATTGCAAATTCAAAATTAAATAAAAAAAAAATCAAAAATGTTTATTGATTTATCCACATTTACATAATTTTGGGTTGGGACTACCTATTGAGCATTATTATATGCTTGTCGGGAACCCCCGCTCCTTCGTAACTAATATTAATATGAAATGTGGTAGAACAGATCACAATCCTTAAGGAATCCTAAATGTGTGTCGTGTGTGTGTTGTGTATATGTGTTTGTGTGTTTGATGTAGCTATGTTTTAATGTCTATTTCATGTTCACATTTACTACCATTTGCTATGTCGCAGGTCCGGCCCCATATACTACGGCAGGAGTACTGCTGCCATCTCTGGGCGGGAGCACCTATGTACCAGCTTGGGCCCCTAGACTCGGTTCAAAAGCGCGCTGTGAGACTCGTCGACGATCCCGTACTCACAGGCGGTATCGAGCCTCTAAGTCTTAGGAGAGACATTGCCTCCTTGTGTGTTCTACCGCCTGTATAATGGGTTGTGTTCTGAAGAATTGTTTGACATGATGCCCACGGCCACTTTCTATCATCGCACCGCCCGCCATCGACAGAGAGTTCATGCCCTTACACTGGAGCCTAAATGGTCCCGCACAGTGCGGTTCCAAAGGAATTTCCTCCCGCGTACACTTCGTTTGTGGAATGAGCTCCCTGCCGAGGTTTTCCCGCAGGGCTACAGTATGGGGTTCTTCAAAAGGGGAGTAAATAGGTTTTTGAAGGGTCGGCAAGTGACACCCCTGGTGTTGCAAGTGTCCATAGGCTACGGTAACCGCTCACCACAGGCGTGCCGTAGGCCTGTTTGCCACCATCGTGGTATAAATATATATATATATATATATATATTATTATATAAGAACACCTGGAATCAACTCCGCTGTGACCAACCTGAGGTTCTACAAACTACATGCTGATTTGCAGAGGCCAGGCCCGGCCGCCCAAGAACGCTATTTCCAGCCTTTGAGCTCTCTGCTTATGAGCTGGTATTTCGAAATCACTACAAAGCACGCAGTAACAGTCGCGCTGTGGTTTGTGAAACATTTGTAGTAATAGTATTTTGTTATTTGTTTGTCACACAAAACAGAATACAATCGATTATTCATAGATATTTCTCATTCAACATAGCAGACCAGACTATATTCCTATGTATGTGCGATGTCAGATAACCTCCTCGTGGTGCAGCCGAGGCAACGTCTTTTGACGGCTAAAATAGTCTGACAGAGAGGCATGGCGGGCCGCTTCTAGCGGGCAATGGGCGAAGCCACCCTTCTTCTTTAAGAGGGCTGGTTGTCGTCCAGGGACCCATTTTGGGTCGGTTTAATGGCCGGAAGTATCCGGCGACCACCATTGTGGTGGCCTGGAGTGGGCACTTGTCGTCATACGCCGACGAGGTCGTGGTATGGAATGTTTGCAACTATGTTTACTAACAACAAAATCGATTCTCGATTGACGAATTATTAATTTTAAACATGTGACTAAATTAATATATAAGCAACGAGATTTTAAACTTTATAACAAAAAAATTATTTGTTTCTCTGAATGTGAACTTGTGTATAGCACAAAATATTCGAACATTCCTTTTGAACGAGTTCAAAAGAAATGCTCGAATATTTTGCGGTTGCTGTGAATTTGAGAACTTCTTTTTTCTTTCAAAATAGGTACTTTGGATGCAAATAGAGCTCGACTGATTGATGTGGATGCCGGAAACAGAGGCTCTTGGCTGAACATATGAATGAAATAAAAATATTATGGCGTATAATAATAGCCAGAAAATTTTTCATTTATTCGATTAGACTTTATAAATATCTTTCGAATCCATACGTTTCCAATGTTCTCATAACGTAATTCTCCTTTGTAATTAGTTCGACGTACGGACTGATATATTATTCTCTATCCAAACGACACATTTTCTGCTGCTTTTCCTGATATGTAGAGCTAATCCGTTCGAGTGAGTCACCACAAGCACTCTCCTCTGTATAATATCTGCAGCGGCTCTACATTTAATGTTAGACCACGTATTTTATATGATCGGCTTGAATTTTTTTACAGTTTTTATATTTATTTATACATCCTTTAGACCAGCAGGTATAAAAGTTAATATTTGTCTGTATATTCAAAAAATATCTGGATCCTAAATAAAAAGGAACAAAGTTGATCTATTCTGATACGGCTTATTATAAATAAGAATAAAAATGTTCCGTGTTTGAAATTCAAAATATTCTTAAAAATTAACAAGAAAGAAAGAAAAATATGTTACAAAAACACGATATTTTTGTAACTTATTTACTTAAAGGTTTGTTTGTAGAGGTTCGTTTAAAGTATAACATTCTACAACACACTTCCAGAAAGTGCTCTTGCTTCACTTTATAATAAACTAGCTTTTGCCCGCGACTTCGTTCGCGTGGACTTCAGGTTCGTCCCGTCTAGTCTAGTAATAAGTAAGAAATACGGTAACTAAGCACTGCAGAGCCCTAATCATAGGCCTATAGGTAGCTACTGCAGTATGCTCCTATAAACTACATTTAACGATCTTTTTCCTTCAGCATAAACATGCAGATTCTTCGCTTTGGAAACACGTGAGCAAGCCACATAGAGCTGACCGTTGCAATGTAAGCGCAAAAAATGTGTTTTTTTACGACCTCACATTAGAAACCTCAAAAATTGTAGCCTATGTGTTATTCTGATGTATAACCTATATTGTGGTAAAGTTTCATTCAAATCCATTCAGTAGTTTTTACGTGAAAGAGTAACCAACATCCATACATCCATACTTACAAACTTTCGCCTTTATAATAGTAGTAGGATTTAAAGCACTTTTTAAAATACTCTAATGAAAAATGGTATTACAAGGACAATGATTATTTAAATAACAAAAATGTTTGTATTGAATTTTTATGATACACTAGCCGGTCCCCGCGACTTCATCTGCGCGGGTATTACGAGTAGCTTATATTATCGTGGCGTAGAAAAGAACTAACTTTATGGCATTAAAATTACCACATAATTCTATGTGACATTCCAATGTGTAACTCTAGCGGTTTTGACAGCGCACACAAACCTCGAAAATAGTAGATTTTTTCCTACTTACTTAATACTTATCCTTCCTCCCGTAGCCTGTGTGTTATTCTGATGTATAATATTGTTACGCCGGTGGCTTAGTAAAACTTCAAAAATGATTTTCTGTGACTTAGAAACGTTTTCAGCAGGCTGAAACGTCGTTTCAGGCCGTTTCAGAAGTAGCCCTTTCACATACTAAAAAAATCTAAATTACACCCACATTACAGTAGTTTTCAGGCACCTGAAACATGTTTTCAGTACGTTTCAGGCTACCGCTAGGCTTTTTAGGACCCCTTATGAGCCATTAAGCCTACTTCAGTAAAAGGACATAAATTTCAATAGGAGTGAAAGAGATAGCAATAGTAGAAAGAGACAGATATAGTTGGAACATTCGAGAAGTATTAGAATGAGAAAACATCATTAGAAAGAGATAGACAAACTCAGAATATTCGAGAAAGATAGTACGGGAATATTCGAGTATTGTGTGACAGGATAGCACAAGGAAGAGACAGTTATACTCGAAACGTCTCGAACGCGCGACGTCATTCCTACGCGCTTATGTATGGGACTACACATTCGAGTGTGTCCGCGAATGTTCTGACAAGAGTGGCAAGTGCCTTAGGGGACTATATAAGGCTGTGTCCGGCCGCCGGGAAGAGAGTATTGTTTTGCGATACAGTGCGAAAACATCTAAGAAGTGATATTGGAGAACTAAGAAGTGACTTTCAGTGCTTTCAGTGAAGTGATTAGTGACTGTTAGTGTGCCAATTAATTAAAGTCCGTATTAAAGTGTTTTGGTAGACCGCCGTTTGATTTACTGACCCCAGCTCGTAACAATATATACATCAGAATAACGTAATATTTTATTGTAATGTAAGATTTTTTTTTGTATAAGTTTCACGTGACCATCCTAACATATTTACAAACTTCCACGTTCATTATATTAGTTAGGATAATTTAATGATTATCACATAGTATAAAACAAAGTCGCTTTCTGTCCCTATATGTATGCTTAAATCTCTAAAACTAAACCGCACGCAGTCGTCGCCATATCAAGGCACACCAGCACATGTGTCTACCATACGGGACGCTGGACGGGACCATAATATCATGCGGGAGCACGCAGGCGTGCTCGGCGCACACGCGCCCACTGCCGCAGCGACCTCGACTCTACATGCAATTCCAGCGTGCAGTGTGTTAATGTTGAACAGCGAGTTGTTAGTGGTCAGTGTAATAGTGTTAGTGAAGATGCTATAAACCCTCAAGGGCATAGTGTAAATGAAATTAGCCATAAAATGCCCAGTGTTAGTGAAAAAGTGCGACATAATTCGCGGGTTGAAACGGCATCGTCGTCCGTACCAAACTTTCGTGCACATTTTAGTTAATCTAGTTAACCTTATATTGTTTTTTCACCTTGTAAATCGCCTCACCATCCATGTTCACTTAAATAACACTTTACATAAGCAATAGTCATATAGTACAATAAGTCACTACTAACTTCACCACCTCATCATCATTTAATCTCGCGCGGGAGCATGTACGATCTTGTAAAGATCAGTGTCTAAGCATTCGCCAACCAAACCAATCGCACATAGGCATTCATACCATTAAATTTACCAGTTAATTCACCATAACTTGTAACCATAGTTTTAGAGTATTTTATAGGCTTAGATAAAGTGTAGTGATATAATAAACTATATACATATACTGTTCAAGTGACTTTTTATCTACAGTCGGGTCAATTTAATAGGCCACATTTGACATTTCATTAAAATTCCTCAACTAACCTTGTAATGGCGGACATAAAATATTCAATATTTTTTTAGTTTGGAAATGCACAAATGACCGTTGTTACAATGTTGCGTTCAGTGAAGTCTATACGTAAGTGATGTCCCTCAAAAAATCGAATGAATGCAATGATTACTTGTGAAGGCATTATTCACCATGAATTAATAGTCAGTCAGTTAGTTTATTGTATTATTTTTGTATGTAAACATACATACGACTGTAATCGTATTAGGTATGATTGTATCTTATACTATATTGTATTATATTATTGTAATTATTAACATTGTAAAGAGGAGATAAAAAATAGACCTTCAGAGTTTCTTGCCTGTTCTTCTCGAGAAGGCTCTCCCAATTTCCGAACAGGTGTCGAGTCAATTTTTTTATTTTTTTTCCTTATTCGTACGTACGGACAAGGTTTTTGTTTTCTTTTTTTAAGCTTTGTTTTTTTGTTTTGTCTGTTGACGTCAATAAGTGCCTGTAAAGGTCTATGTTGAATAAAGATTATTTTGATTTTGATTTTGATTTTTTTTGAGTCAAATTTTTATTAAAATAAAACATGTTATTCTTTTGTTTTATAATAAAAAAATCAATAATAACTTCTTTAACAGAGAAATAATTGGTATTAAAAAATTTTAAGGCAATTAAACTCGTAAAATATATTAATACAGTACCTATAAAAAAGAGCGTATTCACATTTAAAAGGCCGGCAACACGTCTGTTGTTGCGGGCAGCGATAATCACTTACTATCAAGTAATCCATTTGCTCGTTTGCCTATTACAGTTATTGTGGAAAAGTACTTTTTTTATAAGACAGGGATCTTATAAAAAAAGTACTTTTCCATAATAACTGTATTCGATTCACATATGTTTGAAGTAAATATCGATTTTTTCACCATAATCGGAGTGTTTAAACAGGTCACCTCACTATGAACAAATGTCAAATGTGGCCTATTAAATTGACCCGACTGTACAAAGGTGTACTTTCCCGTACAGTGCTGATGATGCCATAGTACGTACGATTAATATCCGAAGCACAGGCGACGACTCCGTGCGACATTATTAATTACAACTTGAAAATGGCACTAAAAAATCGGGACGAAAAAGTCAAAAAGCAACTCCTCCAGAGACAGACGTGGAGCGACCACAAGTTGCACAGGAGGAGGTCTGCGAAACTCGTCCCACAAGCACATCTTCTAGGACACTACAAGCCCTCAGTCGGGCTTTACTCAAATAACATCTAATGAGTAGAATGGCAAATTGTACATAAATATAAAAATAATAATTTTAAAAATTTATGGCAGGAACAGCTGTAACAAACAATAATAATAATAAGATAAAATAGGAAAAAAAAATGTTAAGAAATAGTCAAAATATTTGGAAACATTAAGAAATAGTAAAAATTGTAAAATAAAATAACATTATTGTACTTGTGAAAAAATTGTAATCATAAATAATATATATATGTATAATAACAATAATGATAACAAATTGAAAATAATAAAAAATAAATATGTAGGAACTTGACCCGCTTTCGGGTGACCCTCCATAATTTTCCTCAACTGCGATCACTATATAACTTGGGTAGATCGGGCAAGGAGGCAATGATTACGCTAGGTTGTAGTAAGAATGAGACTCAAAACTGCTTGATATGATGTAATTATCCCAACTAATATTATAAATGCGAAAGTGTGTTTGTTTGTTTGTTTGTTTGTTTGTTACCTCTTCACGCTTAAACTACTGGACCGATTTCAAAAATTCTTTCACCTTTGGAAAGCTACATTCTCCCCGAGTAACATAGGCTACTTTTTATCCCGGAAAAATCGACAGATCCCACGGGATGCGCAATAAAGGCTTCGCTCAAAAACTACTGCACAGATTTTTATGCGGTTTTCATCAATAGATAGAGTGATTCTTGAGGAGTTTTGCGGCATTTTTTATCTCGGAAAAACGGATAGTCCCACGGGAAGCGCGATAAAATCTTCGCACCATAAACCGACTTCCGCGTATATGTAGCCGTGGGCAAAAGCTATGACCCTTAACCCTCTATACACCCAATCCCGAAATCCACGCGGGCGAAGCCGCGGGCAGAAAGCTAGTTAACTATAAAACAGATGTAGAAAAATTAATGTTTTGACAGATGATGTGTCGCAGGTCGAGTCCCAGACCGCAAAGACGATAGCTTCCTGCCGCTGCACCGATGACGTCTTGATGTATTGATGATTTGCAGCGTAGGATTAAGCAGGAACTTTTGTAGCCTGAACATGTTCCCCCCCCCTCGAAAGCTTCAGTATTTCGAGAAGTCGTTTCTGATGCGACTAAGGAGCAGATGTTGTGTGTAGCTCTGCGCACAATGCCTTTGGATGTGGAGATATCTGCGACTCTGCACGTTCCATCGGATCCAGGATAATGCTTATGAATGCGTCCCATACGCCATTTCAAAGGAGGTAGATTAGCTTCTTTGATTACCACTAAATCGCCTTCTTGGAATCCTCTTTGCTGGATTCGCCATTTCGTACGTTGTTGCAATTCATTGAGATACTCCTTCCGCCAACGTTCCCAAAAATGCTGGCGCATCTTCTCCAGAAGTTTGTATCTGTCCAGTCGATTCAGGTTCACCTCCAGCAGGTTCTCACTAGGCAGAGATGTAAGTGATTTGCCGATCAGGAAGTGCGCAGGAGTCAATGGAGTTAGGTCTGTAGGGTCTGAGGAAAGAGGGGTTATTGGTCTGGAATTGAGGATGGCTTCAATTTGCTTAAATAAAGTTGACAACTCCTCAAAAGTTAGATGTTTGTCACCTAAAATCCTAACTAAGTGGTGTTTTACGGATTTGACACCTGCCTCCCATAATCCTCCGAAGTGGGGAGAGTAGGCCGGGGAAAATTTAAATTCAATTCCTTCGTTGGATGCGAAACCAGTTATGTTTTCACTGTTAGATTTTAAAAATCTCGTTATTTCGTTATTGGCGCCGACAAAATTCGCACCATTATCACAATATAATTGCATAGGTTTACCTCTGCAAGAAATAAATCGACGTAAACATAAAATGAAAATATCACTCGACAGGTCGCTGGCTAATTCTAGATGTAAAGCTTTAGTGCTAAAACAAATAAAGAGGCATAGATAGCATTTGCTTATTTTGCAACCACGTCCTTTGCGATCGGTAATGTAGAATGGCCCAGCGAAATCCACGCCACTGAAATGAAAGGGAAGATTTGGAATCACCCTGCTAGATGGTAAATTGCCCATAATAGGATTGAATGATTTTGATTTCATCAATCTACATGTTTTGCATTTATTTATTGTAGACCGTGCTAGTATTCTACCTCGTAAAGGCCAAAATCTATTGCGTACGCTACTTAATAAAAGTTGAGGGCCGCAATGAAGTAGTTTTGTATGTTGATGTGCAAACAGTAATTTGGTGAAATTGTGATTATTATCTAATAGAACCGGATGCTTCGTTTCATAAGGTTCATCTGAATTTTGCAAACGACCTCCCACAGAAATGATGCCATTGCTGTTGAGAAAAGGAGTAAGAGATAGAATTCGAGATTTTGTAGGTAAGCATTGTTTATTTTTCATAATTTTAATTTCATGTGAGAAGCATTCACTCTGGTGCTGTTTAATTAAAATTACTAACGCATTCTCTAGTTCACTAGGACCTAAAGGACCTGTAAGTTTAATTTTTTTGTTTTTTACATTGTGTATGAATCGCAAGATGTATGCAGTGGATCTATGAAGTCTTGTGAAGCTCGAATGTCTATCAAAATTCACAATACTACAGACATCCGCGGAAGGTATTTTGTTTGTGCATTGTAGTGCAAATAATTGATTTGTATTGTCGTTATTAAACTTTTCATTTTTTCTTTCAGGTAGTTCCAGAATGTTTCGCGATCCTATGTTTTGAGGCCAGGCACATGGGTCCTCATTCAAAAAAAATGGACCCTCCCACCAAAGTCGAGCAGAATGAATAGATTTTGGACTTACTCCTCGAGATGCTAAATCTGCTGGATTTTTATCTCCAGGAACATGTCTCCAAACACCGTGTGTGGTAAGCTCCTGTATCTCACTAACGCGATTTGAAACAAAGGTCTTTAGATCGCATGAGCTAGACGATAGCCACCCCAAGACCACAGTTGAGTCGGTCCAATAGAACACTGATCCAATTTTGCAACGCAAAGCCTTTAAAACCTTGGCACTTAAGCGTGCTGAAAGCAATGCGCCGCATAGCTCGAGTCGTGGAATGGTTGCCGCCTTCACTGGAGCGACTTTAGTCTTGGAGCACAGAAGCCTGACTAAGACCTGACCAGAACTATCAATGGATCTGAGATAAATAGCTGCGGCATAAGCCACTTGAGACGCGTCAGAAAATGAATGCAATTCAATTTCCACACAACGAGGAAGAAGGACATGTCTCGGTATTTGAATTTCTAAAATAGAATCTAAATTATTTGCAAAATTTTTCCATTCTCTCTGTAATGCCTCATTTACTGGATCATCCCAGTTAAGTTTCAACAACCAAAGCCTTTGTAGAATTATTTTTGGAATTATTGTGCATGGACTAAGTAACCCTAAGGGGTCAAAAAGTTTAGCAGAGTTGGACAAAATGGTTCGTTTGGTTATTGGTTGATTTTGTTCCATATCGACCGAAAATTGTAGATTATCCATTGAGGGATTCCACTTAAGACCCAATACAGTTGATTGTAATGATAAATCTAAATTCTTTGTCTGGGACATGTCTGTTGCCTTTATAAAGACGCCTGTCGCATTTGTTCGCCATTTGCGTAAAGGAAGACATGCCGAATCAAGTATAGACGTCACAGAACGAATTATATTACGCAATTCATCCTCTGTTTCGGCCCCTGACAGAAAGTCATCAAGATAAAAATCATTTTTAAGTAATTGGGACAATATAGGATCACATTCTTTTGACAACTGTACTAAACATCTCGTACTAATAAAAGGGCGCTGATGCAGTCCCGTAGGTTACGGTGTTTAACTGAAATGTTTTGATACAGTCTTTTGAGTTATCACGCCACAAAATCAGTTGCAAATGACGTTGTTTTGGATCGACCAGCACTTGGCGATACATTTTTTCTATGTCAGCCGACACTACAAAGCTATGTTGCCTGTATCGCAATAAAATTGAAAATAAATCATCCTGCACTACTGGACCGATGTGCTGAATATCGTTAAATGACACACCAGTAGTGGTTTTTGAAGACGCGTCAAAGACAACACGAAGCTTTGTAGTTTCGCTAGCCTCTCGCACTACGCCATGATGAGGAAGGTAACAACCAAATACTGGACGTGAAATTTCTGTCATATGCCCTAGGTGCTCGTACTCATTAATAAAATCGTGATATTGTTGTTTTAATTGTGGATTTTTATTAAGTTTTCTTTCTAATTGTAATAATCTTTTTTCAGCTATGCCGTAAGAGTCACCCAAAGACTTTTCGGAATCTTTCAGTGGAATTTGAACACAAAAACGACCATCATATTCTCGACTGGTTGTGGAAGAAAATAATTTTTCGCAATAATTGTCAGTATTATCTTTTATAATAGATGGTATCTCCTCGAGCTCCCAGAATCTACTTAATTGTTGACTAATTTCCTTTGAAAAATTACAATGAATTTTTTTATTGTTTGTGTTGAAGTGACATTCCGTAGTGGAACCTGCCACTATCCACCCCAATTCCGTTTCTTGCAGAATAGGCCCTTGTGGCCCTAAAGTCATTTTACCGGGTTTCAAAAGCTCCCAAAATATATGTGCACCTAACAGAATATCAATGTCCGAGGACTGGTAAAAACTCGGGTCGGCAAGTTTGACATAACTTTCTAGGAATCCCTAAATCCTGTATACGCACAGTAACTTGTGGCAGCTTGTCTGTGATTTGAGGTAATATAAAACAATTTACTATTACGTTAATCGAATTATGAATTGATTGAAGCTTTAATTGACAATGTTCTGTTACCTGTAAAACAGAATTTCCTAAGCCTGAAACACATAAATAGCGATTTTCGTTTCGTAGAGAACCAATTTTTTTTCTGAGCTTTATCGCTAATGAATGAAGACTGGCTTCCGCAGTCCAATAAAGCTCTGAGAGTAAAAGTTTGATTGTTATTATTTATATTAACTAATGCCGTAGAGAGGAGTACTTGACCAGTGGAGGTGGCAGACATTGTCACAGAACTGGAGCTCGATGGAGATGCATCTATGGCAGAGTTAGGTAGTATGCTTTCATTGGTACTTGTACTTTTATTATTGTCATGATTTGCCTGTGATGACTGCAACGAATTTTGTTTATGTATCAATGTATTATGTTTTTTATAGCAAATTTTGCAGCCTCCCAGTCTACAAAAGTAAGCCTGGTGGCCACTTCGAAAACAATTAATGCACAGTTTCAAAGAGGTTAGTTTAGAAATGCGCTCATTAATAGGCATTGACTTAAATATAGTACACTCATATAATTTATGGTCTTGTTTACAGATGGGACAAGGTCTAACTGGAGATGATGTACTGACACCGGAGCCAACAAAAGATTTCACATTAGGAAGACTATGCCGCTTTTCAAATTTATTGTTTGAAATCTTGCTCGCATTTACAGTTTCCAACACAGTAGCTCGTTGACGAAGAAAACAATAAAAATCTTCTAATGTGGGAGAATCCTTATTATTTCTATACCTACTCCTCCCATGTTCTCGACGTCACACAGTCCAACTTCCCAGAGGCAATATAAATAATAAGCGTGTCCCATTTGTCAGTCGGTTCGCCTAATGAATTTAATGCATTTAAGTTCTTAGATAAGACATCTATTAGATTACGAATTCCGCTGTGGGATTCCTTGGTAAGTTGTTCGATTGAAAACAAACATTTTATGTGTTCATTGATTAAAAGACGCTTATTATCATACCGATCGCAAAGTAAGGTCCACGCAATAGCATAATTATCAGACGACACTGAAACAGAATTAATCACCGAAGCAGCCGGACCTTCCAGATATGACTTAAGGTAATGAAATTTACCAATATTATCAATATTTTCATTCTGATGTATCAAAGACATATACATGTCTCGAAAAGTCAACCATTGTTGTGGATTTCCATTGAAAGGAGCAATTTTTAAAGGTGGTAATTTAATATTTTTACACTTAGAACTTACATTAGATAAAGATTCCACTTTATGCTGCTTTTCAAAGAATTCTAACAAAGATTGTGCTTGGGCTATCAAATTAAAAAAGCTATTTTCTGTGGTTTCGCGTTCTTGCATTTGCTTAGTGGTATCTTCATCCAACATTTCGATCTGTGATTGAATTTCCTCAAAGCTGCACGACATATCGCGCACTTTGCTGCAACGTAAACGAAGTTCATTTAATGTAACTGCAGAGGTTTCTTTGTAGTTTAACAAAGGTGATAAATATTTCTCAAATAATGTTAATCGAGACCTAATGTGTCCCCTTTGTTTAATAAGATCCTTAAGGTTACTCATTTTGTCAGCGAAACAACGATACGATAGGTACTTAAGAACAATATTTTCAAACTATTAAAGTGAATGACAATATGTACGTTACGTTGAATCCGGGATCGGCGATAACAAACTCGTTTCGCAGCCAGCTGATCGGTACCGGTAGCACTTGTGCTTCTTTGAATGCGCGGTTCGTCGCAACAATAACCAGCAGAACACCACAATAATTTCTTGTATGTACTACCGTTACGCACCTGAAATTATTCAGTAATCGTATTTAAAACATTGTTTTGACATCAAGAAACCTTTTTATTTGTTTGGTAATGGAAAATGAATTTACAACACTGAAAAACAGTAATATTTTTTTGATATTACAAACACACTTAGAAATACACTAGTTATAATTATTTAAAATAAGTGGATGTTTGTGCTTTAATGTTCAACAAAACACCGTTCTAAGCAATTAAATATAAAAACAAAGATATATTTTAAGAAAGATGCAAGTCATAAATTTTTATTTTGCTTTCGGGTGGTTTTGTGCACTCTAAGAAAAAATAACTTTATTTAAGCAAATAGAAGCGGAAGGAATAAATAAAGTTATAGGAATGTTCACGCACTTCCCTCGGAATGATGGCTGCAGTTATATACTGGCGAGTTCCTGAAGGATAATCCGTCTTCTAATCTGGATGTCACTCTGCAGATCAGGATTCGATGAAAAGTATTTCTTCCAACACGTCGGGGTCACCAAATGATTACACTGGGTTGTAGTAAGAATGAGACTCAAAACTGCTTGATATGATGTAATTATTAACTATAAAACAGATGTAGAAAAATTAATGTTTTGACAGATGATGTGTCGCAGGTCGAGTCCCAGACCGCAAAGACGATAGCTTCCTGCCGCTGCATCGATGACGTCTTGATGTATTGATGATTTGCAGCGTAGGATTAAGCAGGAACTTTTGTAGCCGGAACAGGCAATATTTAATAAAAATAACGTTTTTAATGTAAGCTTACAAAAATGTAATAACTAATTATAAGAATCAACTTAAAAAATCACTTAAGATTAAATTGATAATTTTCGATTGAAAATTGACGTCCACCGAACACGTGGATGCGTGCGCGATCTATCACAGCGAACGTTAAAACTCAAAACTTGTCAAGATGGCCGCCCCTCCAGTGTTCGGTGTCCTGTCGGAGTCGGCCCGTAATGTTGGTTTGTAACATAGCAATACGATGCTCTGTTTCAATCGGAAATTATCGGTATCGATTATCGAGTAGTAGAATAGACGAGTCAAAAATCTTAATGCGCCGTCAAATAAATAACTAGCTTAAACAATTAGCAATAAATTCTACTGTAATCAAGTAATATGTAAGATTTCTAAATGATAATAAATCTTAGTATTTAAGCACACAAATGTAAATACTAATCATAGATACTAATTAAACATTGTTAGTCTTAAGGAATAGTTAGAAGATATAGATGGGGCTATGACTGTGGGGGGCAAGACCATCCGTCCCCATAAAACGGAGAACAATACCTTTCTCCTGATCGACAAATGATATGTTACTTGTGGAATAAATAATATATAAGGAAATGTAAAAAAAAGACTAACACAAACAAAAAAGAGTGCGGACCAAAGAGTCCGCAGAAAACCAAAAAGAGCTAAAAAAAACGCAACGGATTTTGATACGGTTTTTTAATAAACAGAGTGATTGAACAGCAAGGTTTGTATGTATAATGACATCCATTAAATTGTGGAGAAATACTGTTATTTTTGAGGTTTCTAATGTGATGTCCTAAATAGTTATATTTATTCCGCTTACAGTGCAAACGATTACATACAACGTTCACAGTTTTTCTGTAATGTCTTTAGTATCAGCGTTGCATCCGTGCGAAGCCGGGGCGGGTCGCTAGTAAAATAAATAATTAATTGTTTTACCATGTATATGTTTATCCAATTACGTTGATGTAAATGTACAGAATTAGTAAAGTTATGTATAGAATATATATAATATGTTTTGATATGTATGTTTAAAAAAATGATATAAAGGATTCAATTATTTAAAAGGAGATAACTTTTTCTTGTATGGAGAATAGGCCCACTATAAAATGTAACGTTTATTAATGAGACATACGTTAAACAATTTCTTACTAACCCTAGATATTATATAAGGAACATTAGCTTGTTTTTATCTAACGGGAATATTGAGAAATCAATTAAAACATGAAGATTAAATAACCTAAAAATTGTTAGTAGTTAGTAGCTTTATTTTGATTTGTATTCAAATTGCTTTTTACATAAATGCTATTTAACACTTTTTTATTCTTGAAAAATACAATCTTCTTTGGCCACTACCAAACGCTCGAAATCGTATTATTTTTTTGCATTCTAAATACTGGATACGAGAAAGAAAACGAAATCAAGCCGTTGGAAACGTAAACACAGAATTCGGTTGAAAACAAACCGACGTCAATTGGATGTCAGTGTAGGTACCATTCTGTCGCTGTCAAAAATGATGACGCGTTCCGTTTCACGACGATACTGGACTGACGAACTAATAGTTAAAATAATCTAAAATAGTATTAAAATAATTATTGAGAGTGCAATACTTTTAAATAAAATAAAAAAGAAATAATACACTATTCTTTATCTATTATTATATTTATATATGTATTAAAACATCTTTCATTTTGATTTAAAAAACGTTAGTCAGGTAAAGGACCTGAAATGTCAAAAGTCATTACTAAGTTTAATTAATTGATTTTATCATTCCCGTTTCATTTTTACTCATAATATCGTGCAATTGCTTTTAATAATACATTGATATTTTAGAGTTCAGTAATATCAATAAACGTTGCCGTTTTCTAGTGGGCCCAAAAAAAATTATGGTTTTTCTCCAACTTGGGACTAACACTATTTTAACTCGAGTCTTGCAACGTGGCAACACTATTATTCTTTGAGTATGTAAAATCAGCCTAAATCTCCAGCGGTCCATCAGTAAAATGTCCTAATGGACAGCTCTCGCTCGGATATTTATTCCTGTAGTTAATTATTTGAGTGCCCCCACATCCCCCACCCTACGGGCAGATATTAAAATTTCTCATCAAGGAATGTCTCACATCAATGTCTGATCCATCTGCCGGCACCTTTGTTATTTCCCTAATATTTTAGTGAGGCTTTTTCGCTATAACATTCATTGTTGTAAAAATTAAGGTGTTCGTTATAAATATAATATACGTAGATATTTTGTATGTTTCTGGATTTTCTAATGGTATGACTTAAATAACTTTTTTTATCTCCAACTAGCTTATACAACTCTGGGGATCAGCAAGTCACTTTAACATTGAAAGTATTTTCCTCTTGCAAAAAAGAGCGATTCGTGCTATTGACTGTTTACGGGCTAGAGAATCCCTAAAAGAATTGTTCAAAGAAATTAATATTTTAACTTTAGCTAGTCAATATATATATGATAATTTAGTTTTTGTATATAGAAACTATAATAAATTCAATAAAACAGTGATCTACATAATGTGAATACTAGAAACAAAAATAAACTTGCCGTTCCAATGTTCAGACTCCATAAAACTAGCTATTCGTCCTTGGGGAAATGTATCTCTATGTTTAACAAACTTCCGCAAGGTGTCATTGATTTGCCTTTATATAAATTTAAAATCCATATCAAAAAGACACTCATGAGTAAAGGTTATTATAAAGTAAGTGACTATCTAAATGATCACAGTATTTGGGAATAGGGACACTATTCATAGAGCCATGTTTGGTAACAACATTATTTATAATATTGTATTATTTTATATGTGTATGTAAACATACATACGACTGTAATCGTATTAGGTATGATTGTATCTTATACTATATTGTATTTTTATATTATATTATTATAATTATTAACATTGAAAAGAGGAGATAAAAAATAGACCTTCAGAGTTTCTTGCCTGTTCTTCTCGAGAAGGCTCTCCCAATTTCCGAACAGGTGTCGAGTCAATATATTTTTTCTTTTTTTATTTAAGCTTTTTTTTTGTTTTGTTTGTTGACGTCAATAAGTGCCTGTAAAGGTCTATGTTGAATAAATATTATTTTGATTTTGATTTTTGACTCAAATGTAGAAATCCTCCAGCGCTACCAAAACAAAGTACTGAAGATCATCAGCAACGCCCCATGGTTAATAAGGAACACGGAGGTGCATGATTATCTAGACATCCCGACGGTCAAGGAGGAAATAGGGCGGTCCACTGAATCTTATAAGCGGAGACTGGAACATCACAGCAATCCCTTGGCTATGAAACTTATGGTTTTTTTTTTCCTCAGGAGAGCAGGCTGAGAATCCTCATGGATACCAACGCAACAGGCAAGCAGGGATGCGTTGATTATGTCGGACTCCTGGTGAATCGAGGCGGCTCGACCCAACAGATCTACCGACTAAACTCAGGCTGAGCCTTTGGTCCTAGAGACCCTACTGGCTTATATTGACGAGAGCCGCACCTCAGGAGAGGCACGGATAGCGCTGCCCCATGGAGAGGGCATAGGCGCTAGAAGAGGCACGGTTCACCAAAGTGGGACCGGCCTATATTGACAGAGAACCTACTCGTGGCTAAGCAGAAGGCTGCCGATTAGGGGTGACAAGGGAGGCGACGGCTCAGACGCCGCCGCTACAGGTCTGGAAGGTCCTGCATTTATTGGTTAAGGGAGTCGCTAAGGATACGTTCCGATCCACACATCCTCTGCCGAATATTAATTGTTAACGAAACTTATGGATACAAATGACTGCCTTTATAGGCTAAAAAGAACGCGATTAGCTTCAATATGAGTGAAGGGACGTAAATAGGAGACGGCACATCCCTGGATGTGCACTCTCAAATCTGACTAAATAAAAGTCACATCAATCTGATTAAAGCCGTAAGGGCTGATTGCAGATAGAAAAAAAAATCTCCAACTAGCTTCTAGTCAAAAATCAAAATAACTTTATAGAAAGCTCTTTTATATCGTGGAGCGTGCAGTCCGACATAACCTCCATGACACTTGCCGTTGCGGGGGTATCCCGGGCACGTCTCGTGCTCTTTTGGATAAAAAAAAATCTGGCTATATCTAATTTCATCTAATCTAAATATATCATATCAATACTCATACAATATAACTATACTAAAAAAAACTAGACTAACTCAAAATTAAAAAAAAATAAGGTGAAAAAAGTTCTTTAAAAGCAAGCTTTTATTTAAATGCGCTAAAAAGAAAAGAGTAAACTTTTTTTTTTTTTTTTTTTTTTTTTTATAGCTTAGGGCAGCAAACGAGCAAACGGATCACCTGGTGGTAAGCAATAACCGTTGCCCATGGACACCCGCAACACCAGTGGAGTCACAGATGCGTTGCCGGCCTTTTAAAAGGGAATAAGAGGAATAAGGGGAATAAGGGGAATAAACGGGAATAAGGGGGGTTGGGCCTCCGGTACCCTCACTCACTCGGCGAAACACAGCGCAAGCGCTATTTTACGCCGGTTTTCTGTGAGGCCGTGGTATCATCACTCCGGTCGAGCCGGCCCAATTCGTGCCGAAGCATGGCTCTCCCACGGTAATACTTTTTAAACTGTTAACTTCTAACGTCATTTCAGATTTAACACATTTGACACAATTTTATATATCACTAGCTTGTGCCCGCGGCTTCGCCCGCGTACTAATCGTATTTTTCAACCGTCTACATAAAGGGGTTTCGACAGGGGAGATGTTATTTCACGTCCGCCACGTTGGATTTTAAAATCATTGTTGTTTTCGTAATCAGCGACCCGATAAACCATAGAAACAATACCCATTGTCGATTTTCAGACTTTGACACCCCATTTCCCCCTTTTAGGGGTTGAATTTTCAAAAATCCTGAAAGACGTATTTACTCATTTATTGTTAGGAGTACTCCTGCGAAGTTTCGAATAAAATATTCAAACAAATCTTGTTTCTCCATACAAACTTTGGACCCCCATTTCACCCCCTTAAGGGATGAATTTTGAAAAATCCTTCCTTAGTGCACCTCTACCTTATAAGGAACCTACGTGCCAAATTTGTAATCTCTAGGACCAGCGGTTTGGGCTGTGCGTTGATATGTCAGTCAGTCAGTTTCTTCTTTTATATATTTAGATTGAAGCTTGTCGCGAGATTTAAGTACTCGTATTTACTTTCTTAGTTTTAAAATTTTAATAAGCAGCAAGTCTGTTTATTAATAATTTCTGTTTATTAAGCTTAACACTAAAATCAATAAAATATATATTTAAAGTGGCTCCGACAGATACAAGTTTTGCAACAGCGGTCGTGTGATCGGCTACTACGTATCGGGTCGCGGGTTCGATTCCTGTAAGGCACGGATATTTTGTATAACCTATAAAAATATGTGTGTGTGTGTGAGAGATTCTGTGTTTGTGAGTGGCGACACTGTACAAAATTTTTAGTGCGGGACGATTTTATTTAACGTAATACCTAATTACTTTGAAAATTAATAGTTAAAATAAATTTAAAAAGTAATTAAACTCGACGAAGAACCACGTTGCCCCAGTAAATACATAATTGAAATATATTCAGTAAATGATATGAGCTTTATAGAACAGAATATAACTTTATATATATATGCATACCTATACATTGACCTAATTAAAAATATGCACATACATTGAAAACTTACAACTAATTGTATAAACGGCGAGGTATCGCTTAAAGCAAACTCTTCCAAGTAACCTTAGGATGGAGATGATTTAAAATAAATAACATCGGATGTATAATGTTATATAATAGTATATCATTTATATAAACGAAGTACATTAAGCAATATTTATATAAATACATACGCTACTTAAAAAATACGTAAATAAATACTTTTTTAATGTGGCTTCTTTGTATATGTCGAATTATATCCACGACGCAATGAAGAATAAGAAAGCAATAGTTATTTGCCGCTAGCGTCTGTCTCAATAGCTTACAATCAAAATGGTCGCCATTTATTGTCATTAAGGTAAGAGTGTTAACAATCGCTTCAATCGAATGAAAGAAACGATTTGTCAATTGGCGTCATTGTCAAAACGTTGCCAATCGCAATTGAACGTTTCGGGGACCCGTTTGGTTAATTCAATTAATATTATATTCGATAATGTATATATTAAAAAATATAGATGACTTAGCTAGTCAATTGCAAATGACTATAAAAGCAAAAGGGAACTTTGTTTCCGCGAAAATGCTATTTGGACCGCTTCAGAAAAAATTCAAAATCAATTTAGAAAAAATAAATTCTTTTCTTTTTTACGGTTATATGTAAATTTTATCCATCGTAACACTTAATAATTTGACATTAGAAGGATATAAATAAAACAACCGAGTTAATTAATTAGCACGAGCGCCCAGAGCTGGCGTTCTGAAGCAACTGCCAGTACTCTGTGCAACTGACTTTATTATCCCAGTAAGTTCAAGTGTTTGTGTGCTACGGCGTAGCTACATCTTTATCAAAAAGCCAAGAACAATACATAATTACGACCTCTGTAGTCCAGTAATCTGGACACTTCGAGTACAGTACAGGTTCGAGTCCCGGTGTGGGAGATGTTTGTGTTGAACCTTAGTCATGATTCTTAATATATATTTCGACTAAAAATATTTATATATGCATAATATATGTATGTCTATCCGTTACCCTAGATCCCATAGCACAAGCCTTACAGAGCTTACTTTGGGCTAGGCTTATTGGTGTGAGTGTAAGAAACATTTATTTATTTTAAAATAATTTGAAAGTAGTCTGGCATTAATATTTTTTTCTAATTATTTTAGTACAAGCTTCCGCCCGCGGCTTCGCCCGCGTGAATTTAGTTTTTGTCAATCCTGGTCCCTTATGTCTAAGAGACTCTTACTTACGTGATGTTTGACGAACTAGCATACTAACTTTCAACCCTTATTTCAACCCCTAGCTGGTCGAAATTACAAAAATGCTAGAACAAATGTTCAATGATTTCTTTTCATGTGCTTAAATATAAAGTTTCATGATTTATCTTTTATAATTAATAAATCCCATACAAACTTTCAACCACTATTTCAACCACTTCATCCCTTTTTTTCTAAATAAAAAGTAGCACAATGTTATTTAAAAAATTACAATGTTATTTATTATAAATTTAATTTTCAAATGTCATCTTACTATAAAGTACCTAAATTACGATGTTACAATATCAATAAATTTATTTAATGTGATTATACAATGTCAGTCTTAAATAATATTACCTATGCTATCTACCGTTTGCTGCCCTATCCCAAAAAAAAAAACGCTGTGTGGAACTTAAGTTGCAATTTCAAACGAACGATTCAATAACAGATTCCCTCGAACATTACATTCAAAGTAAAATGTAGCTAACTTTGTAACTTCCCCGAAGCGTGCGTGGTCAGACCTTCAGTGAGCACGCGGCCACATAAATCCTCGGTCGTAACACGTGCGCAATCTTTGTGGAACTTTTAATAAAGTGGAATTAAAAGTCGCGACGGTCGCAAAGGCCCCGTCGCTTTCGGTTCCCGGGCACTCCAGGCACACCTATATCGCGCTCCTCGTGAAGAAATGGCAGCGGGCAGTGACTTTCAAACATCTTACACAAATAATATATTGTCAGTTTTTATATATTAAATGAAACCTTTTTGATTGTATCAAATCCAACCATATAATATATAACCAATAACCTTTTTTACAAGCTTTTATTTACTTTCACCTGTCCCGTTGTCTGTCGTTCTGTAATCAAATCTTACAACTTAAATTTGATCCACTTCCCGCTTTCCGATTGAGCTGAAATTTGGTATACACGTTTAGTTCGGATGACAATGCATAATAAACTGTGTGACGTCATTCTAAATCCAACATGGCGCCGTATCCAATATCGCGGACCAATTATTTTTAATGCACTCCTACAATATGGGTATCAAATAAAAGGGCTTGCCAAGAATAACTAGAAAAATAATGTGACGTCATTCTAAATCCAACATGGCGGCGTATCCAATATGGCGGACCAATTATTTTTAATGCACTCCTACAATATGGGTATCAAATAAAAGGGCTTGCCAAGAATAACTAGAAAAAAATAATGTGACGTCATTCTAAATCCAACATGGTGGCGTATCCAATATGGCGGACCAATTATTTTTAATGCACTCCTACAATATGCACTACTACACTCTTAATCCAATACGGCGGAACACCAAAAATGGCGGATAATTTTCTTTTATTCGTTCCTACAATATGGGTATCAAATGAAAGGGCTTGTTCTCAGCAAGCCTGTAGAGGTACTAAAAAGTTAAAAATAAAATTAAAGAAAAAAAAAACCTTTTTAAAAACAAGTTTTGATTATTTGATTATAAATTGAACTAAAAAGTTAAAAATAAAATGAACTAAAAAGTTAAAAATAAATTATTAACACTAAAACTTTTCAGCATACATAATTATTCAATCTTGTCCCCCCTCTTTATCATAGTCCCCATTTATAAATAAAAGCGTGTTACATTGTGATAGCTTGAGGAAAACGTTGTGTTGTATTAAATAACTTTTAGTATTAAGTATTAAGTAACTTTTTTTTTATATTTTAAATGAAACTTTTTTAATTGTATCAAATCCAGCTATAAAATATGTATGTAATAGAATTTGGTAAATAATACAAAACACCACACGGGCGTATATTTTTCTGAAACACTATAAATTTGATTAAAAAATACACGTGATTTTGGATGGAGGGGAGTCTTAAATCTCGCCACATGTAACTAAAGGGAAAGGGGTGGTTAAAAATGCTAAATAAAAACGTCTGTGTTTTTGATTGAAATAAAAACAAGATTGACGGTGTTTTAAGTATTTAAAAAAAAAACTTAATATCACAACAGCGAGCTGACGATATAAGTGTAATGACGACCGCCATAATCGAGTGGATAGTACACCGGTTTCAAGGTGTCGCCATCTCTGAGGTCCCGGGTTCGAATCCCGGTGGGGGCAGATGTTTGTGTGATGAATGCGAGCAGTTGTACCTTAGTCATGGTTGTTGATATATATTTCAATAAAAAATATTTATATATGTATAATATATGTATGTCTATCCGTTGCCCTAGATCCCGTAGCACAAGCCTTACAGAGCTTAGTTTGGGCTAGGCTAATTGGTGTAAGTGTAACAAATATAAAAAAAAGTGTAAATATTCACACCACATTTTTGTTTCTAAGACTGTAATGATTGTTTAATTATTAAGGTACGATGATATAGACCTTTTCGTTACGGTCCTTTTTTTTTTTTTTCTTTTTTTTTGTTTCCCTGAGGAAAATGCATAAAATTGCATACCCCGGCTGTGGCGAGCCGGCGGTTATGTGGGGCTCTCCTCCCCAGAAGGGGGAGGCCTACCCACTAAAAACCTCAGGGATGGCCTTCCTCAGGCATGTAGGGAGCCCCCGGGAACATCAAGCAACTTCCAGAAACCCCCAGCCTCCGCTCCCCTGCCTAGAGGGGAGCCCTTCTCGGGGGAGGCTACACTACCTCCCCCGGTCTCCTCCACCGACGACGCCCCCCGGCCACGGAAGGGGCGTGGTCCATCCCGGGTCGCCGAAGCAGTCGCGATATCCTCGCGGTCCACTTTTTAAACCTGGTGCCCGTATGTTTCGGCGAGATTTTAAAGACGTTTCACGTCAAAAGATCACGCGATTAATACGACGACCCCTCAATTGAATGAGGCCCAGTGAGACAGTTTGAGAGCCGCTGGCCACACCGCGAGAAGTCGTTAGAGCGACTCGCGAAGCGTGAACGAGCCACGCTCACGGGTCTCATATAGGTCACGACAGGCTGCATCATGTGTATTTATTTATTTATTACACTTACACATTTAACTGGAGTGTAACTGTTTCCAAATTACAAAAAAATATAATTTTATTTGGCAAAATATTTTTCCACCGCAGAAATTGTGTTTTTATTTCTTCTCCGCCTCTCTGATGTTTAGACGCCAATTTTATTTTTAAACGTCGCCCCACATTTTTGGTTTCCGTTGCCGAATGGCAAAAAACGGAACCCTTATGGATTCGTCATGTCTGTCCGTCCGTAACTATAAGAGCTATACTGTGAAAACTTGCTAAGTAGGTGTATTCAGTCATCATCATTTTCATTTCAGCCAATAGACGCCCACTGTTGGACATAGGCCTCCCCCAAGGATCTCCACGCAGATCGGTCCTGCGCTGCAAGCGTCCAGCGCCTTCCCGCGATCTTCATCAAATCGTCGGTCCACCTTGTGGGAGGCCTACCAACGTTGCGGTGTCCAGCATATGCCTGCCACTCCAGGACCTTTCCGCCCCAACGGCCGTCAGTCCTGCGAGCAATGTGCCCCGCCCATTGCCACTTAAGGTTCGCAATTCTTCGGGCTATGTCGGTGACCCTGGTTCTTCTGCGGATTTCATCATTTCAAATTCGATCACGCAGAGAAACTCCGGGTGTATTGAAAAAAAAAAATGTAAAAAATGTTTGGGGTTCCCCGTACTTAGAACTGAAACTCAATGTTTTTTTATATAGTTCAGATTTGCTTAGATAGATAGACTCAATAATTTAGATTTACTTAACTCGGAAGTAAATTAATATAAATTTGCTATTAGTTTATTGTTGATTTACTTTCATTAAAGATGTATGTGATTTTAATTCTTTTTTATTAATTTAGTTCTGTTTCCTAAAACGAACTATATTTATTTAACAATGAGATAAGATTTAAAAAGAAAAAAATAAGTTATGAAATTAGATAATTTTACATCAAATTAAAAAATCAAAATCAAAATAATATTTATTCAACATAGACCTTTACAGGCACTTATTGACGTCAACAAACAAAACAAAAAAAAAAAGCTTAAATAATAAAAAAAAATCAAAAACCTTGTCCGTATCTTTTTTGTTACCCGATTTGAAAAGTGGTATTAATTTACTATATTTCATTAGATCAGGAAAGATACCTCATCAATACAAGAATTAAAAATTTGTGCTAACAATGGGGCTAATTCATCGATGACAGATTGAATTATGTGAGTTGATATACCCCAGAGATCTTCAGTTTTCTTCTTGTTAAGTAAACGGAATGTTTTCTTAATTGAAGAAGCATCAATATGGCTAAATTTGAATGATTCACTGCACCTATTCACACTTGACTCGAGGGGTGATGGCTAAACTAGGAGATGAGTTAAGATTACTGGTAGTTATAGCAGGAATTTGAGAAAAATAATCAACAAATGCATTCGCAACTGCATCGTCCGACTTGATAGTCTTATTATTAATTTCTAAAGAGAAAGAGTTCCCAGAGCTTCTACTTTTTCCCGTTACATCGTTTACATCTCTACACAGTATAAAACAAAGTCGCTTTCTCTGTTCCTATATCCCTACCTATGTCCCTAAATCTTTTAAACTACGCAACGGATTTTGAAGCGGTTTTGTTTTTAACAGACAGAGTAATTAAAGAGGAAGGTTTATATGTATAATAACATCCATTAAATAGCGAAGAAATACTGTTATTTGAGGTTTCTAATGTGACGACGTAAATGATTACATTTTTTCCGCGCTCATTGCAAACGCAGGCTGAACCCTACGAGATTACTGGATGTTAGATGCGAAGCCGGGGCGTGTCGCTAGTATAACATAAGTCGTGGTACAATGCACACAGACACAGCTCGCTAGTGCGCGCTAAACGAATGACATTCAAAAGCTTGGAGTGCGTCGAGGCTGCTGGGGTTAAAGCATGAGGGTTACCTCTAAATACATTCAAAGGCATTATCCATTACGCTGCAATAACTAAGTGAGATCGAGCTAGTACATTTTTTATATTACTTCAAGAGGGCGAACTCCAGTCACCTTACGATGAATAATAATAACATTTTTTTTGTAGATTCTCTCTTCACTGATGATTAGAGATCGAATAATCGGATGCATATTTACCTAAAAAAGTATGGAAACGGCTTTTTTATTTTTAATTGATTATTGTTTTAGTCAAACTAGCTCACTACTTTCGTATAACACTCTTCATGTAATAAATCGTACATTCATAAATCGCACGGGGAACTGAAACTAAGCTTCATGTAAATACGTATGCATAGTTGTATAAATGAACCCGGAGTCTCGGTCTTTTGAAAATAAATACCACGTGCTAATTTAGTAATTTTCAAACAATATCACTACGTTAAATTTGCAGTCCCGTATTTTCCCGGGATTTTTATTTAATAAAATGTATTTTAAAAAGCCGCTTCCATAATTTGTGAGCCAAAAATTAACTTTAGGTAAATATGCATCCGATTATCCGATCTCTACTGATGATTCAATAGAATTGAGAATCCCCAAAGAACACGTGATAAAACCAATAGATACAAAAAAAATGGATAGTAATGAATGGTTGACACTATTATTCATTAATTTGTCTCATAATCCACAACTGTTTTTATCAGATATTCCCGGAGGAAAATATTTTTTTCTCGTGGTAAAAATTCTCACACTATACCTATATCAACTTCTGTTAATAGTTCATTAGTTTCTATGCCCTATTTTTTTACAAGTTTGTGAATCTCGTATTTATTTATATCTAATCAAAGGCCTACAAAATAATTTTCACACTTAACTTAGCTAATTATAAATATTATTCAATGTTCATACATACATTTATCTAAGATATCAAATCCTTGCAGAAACTTTTTCCTAATAAATGCTCACGTTTTTTCTCTGGCTCTAAGCGAGCTCTTTACCAAATTCCTTTTATATCAGTTCAGTCGTGTTTTATATATTGTGTGATATGGATAGTAGCCCTTTTAACCGAAGCGGTTTGATTCGTCGCACCCCGCCACCGACGCCTTCAAGACCACCACCTCAGCCTGATTCAGGAAAAGATGATCTCCCGGAGGCGGTACCAACTCCCGAGATACAACAATGGATGACCAGCATAGAGCAATGTTTAAATGATGTTTGTGCCATTTCTTGCGAAGGAAAACTTAATTCGGAACAAAGAAATAGAATACATAACCTTTGCCGTAATGTGAGCCACGGGACCTCCCAATTAGCTGTCCAATACCAAGCTCTCAAGCTTAAGTCTGTTCAAACGCATATGACACTTCAGGCCCTAAAAGAGAAACATAATTTATCCCTGCAACTCCAGGAACTCAAACAGAGTATCGAGACTTCTACAATACCGACCAAAGACTCTTGTTCATTCGCAGAGATGGTAAAAAAAGGTCCTAACAATCATATCCGTCCTTCTGGTTTTAAATCCGTAGCTATCTTCCCTGCGGATAAATCGATATCCAGCGAAGAAACCAAGTCTATGGTACAGAAAATTATATGCCCAGAACAATTAAAATTGCACGTGACCGGTTTACGAAAAACCAAAAATGGAGGTGTAATTATCAGCACTGAGACCAAGGACGACGTTGAAAAATTAAAACAATCCACACAGCTGAGGTCTTCTGGTTTTACAGTTGATGAACCGTACAAACGAAAGCCCAGAATTATTGTACTCGGTGTACCCTCTGATATGCAGGAGACAGAAGTCTTCAACTCAATTTTCCACCAAAACTTGGCCAGCAAGATACAAGATATATCGCTTGAAAATTTTTTGAACTCTATTAAACTGAGCCATAAATCGGGTAAAAAAGATAGCAAGACCTGTAACTACATAATTGATGTAACAGCCAATATACGCAAGATCCTAATATCCCAGGATAGACTATTTATAAACTGGTCTTCTTGCCCTGTTAGAGACTACACTTTGGTGACAAGGTGTTTCAAGTGCCAACAATATGGTCATGCAGCAAAGACATGCCGGGAAGAAACGGAAACCTGCAGTCACTGTGGAGACACAGGTCATGGTGTACAGGTTTGTCCGAAAAAAGAAGGTCCATCACGATGTGCCACATGCTTCCGTTTTAAAAAGCCCTGTGAACATAAAACTGGCGACAGTGAATGCCCTGCCAGGAAAATCGCAGAAAAAAGGTACATTAATTCTATAGACTATGAAGGCGCCTAAGAGCGCCAATAATTATTAATTTATTAGTACTTTTTTTTTGTGTTTTTATTTTTTCTAGTTTTATAATATGTCTGTTAGTATTATGTCTGAATTGGATAATTTCTCTGTATCTGAGTCAAAAAGTTGTGACGTTGAGGCATGCAAACAATATCTTTCTCACATTACTAATCCACTAACTATATTAACGCAAAATATACGTAGTATTTTTAAGAATTACGATAGTTTGGGTATTTTTTTGCAAAGATTAAATGTTGATTGTGATGTAATCATTTTAACGGAATGCTGGCTGAGTAAAAGTTGTAATTTGCCGCTAATGCCGGGTTATAAGTTATACAATAGTAGTACCAATTATAACCAAAATGATGGGCTAGTAGTTTATACCAGGGATAATCTGAACGTATCGGTAGAAGAACCTACTATGTCAAATTGTAATCGGATGCTAATTAAAATTGGATTCGACATCGCAATATTAGCAATATATAGGCCACCGTCATTTACTAACATAAATATTTTTACAGAATCGCTAGACAACACATTACGGAACCTTTCAAGTTTTAAAAACATAATTTTGACAGGTGACCTAAATATTAATATTCTTCCGTCTAACAACGATACTGCTGCTCATGAGTACTTAAACTTATGTTCATTTCATGGTTTGCTTCCGGCACATTTGCTTCCAACTCATCAAAGTGGTTCCTGCTTGGATCATATAATGTTAAAAACCAATTTTCCTTCGATCACTCTTGTCACCATTTCATCAATAACAGACCATAAAAGTGTACTACTAACCTTAAAATGTAAATTATTTGATAAGACTCGCAAGCATTTATACAAAACTAATATCAATTATAAAAAACTAGAGCATGACTTACGCAGCATTAATCTTGACCTAGTGTACAATTGTGATGACGCGGATGTTTGTATGTCGTACTTGATAAACAACGTACAACAAGCTGTAATAAAGAATACGATGCAGTTTCGAATAAGTAATAGGAACTATAACATCAAGCCTTGGATCACGCCGGGACTCATACGTTGTATGAAAAACCGAGACAAGCTTCATATGAAAGCTAAATTGGATCCACTCAACTCTGTACTGCAAAGGTCATACAAAAGGTACCGAAATTTCTGTAATGATCTTTTGAAAAAAGTTAAATCTAATTACGACAAATGTGAATTAGAAAACGCAGGTACGAACAGTAAAAGGATATGGAAATACATTAAGGACATTACGTGTTTATCGCAGCAGCGTGAGTCATCCTCTAATTTACTATTAAAACTTACGTCTCAGCAATCTTCGGTCGATAGTGCTAACGACTTTTTCGTTAATATAGGAAAATCTCTAGCAGAAAGTATTCAAAATCGTTCTCTCCCTACGCCGCGGAATAACCAGATCTCTTCATTTAATACGTTGGAGTCTTTTGTGCTATTGAATACCGACGAGGCTGAGGTTGAACATATAATCATTGGTTTGAAGGACAATTCTGCGGTAGGTTGGGATAACATATCTAATAAGATTCTAAAACAGTTTAAACACATCTTGTTAGCCCCACTCACATTCATTTTACAAAAGTGCTTGGCGGACGGAGTATTCCCTAAGTGTCTGAAAAAGGCTATTGTTGTCCCAGTGTACAAATCAGGTAGCAAAGATCAAATCTCAAACTACAGGCCTATTTCTATTCTGCCAGCTATTTCTAAGATATTAGAAAAAATTATTAATAAAAGGCTCGTAGATTACTTAGATAAAAACTCAATGATATCGAAAAATCAGTTTGGATTTAGATCAAAACTATCAACTTCAGATGCAGTGCATCACCTCACTAATTATTTAGTCCAGGAATTGGATAAGGGCAACCGGACGTTAGGAATATTCCTTGACCTTGCAAAGGCTTTTGATACGATTTCTGTACCTATCCTGTTACAAAAAATAGAATCATTAGGTATTAGAGGCACTCAACTGAAATTGTTTAAAAGTTACTTAAACGGTCGTACTCAATGTGTGAAAATTAATAATGCTATCAGTACTGATATTAATAATACTCCCTTTGGTATTCCTCAAGGAAGTATTTTAGGCCCGACGTTATTTTTAATTTATGTGAATGACCTCTGTTCTTTAAGTATATGTTCTGGAAAAATCATATCGTACGCTGATGACACTGTTTTACTTTTCTCTGCAAACTCAGAGGAGAATGTATTTAAGCATGCGCAGCAAGGTTTCAATATTGTTAATAATTGGCTTCATCAACATTTACTAACGTTGAATGTTGATAAAACTAAATACATAAATTTTTGTTTCCGCAAACCTAAGACCTTGTCAATTACTCCGGCTCTTTATGCTCACTACTGCAAGAAAGAAAGCGACAAGTGTAAGTGTCCATTAATTAATAACACTGATAAACAAAAATACTTGGGCATTATCATTGACGACCGCCTTTCATTTAAGTACCATATTGATGCTTTATGTAGTCGAATTCGCAAATTAATATTTGTTTTTAAGAAACTTCGGTATATAACAAATTTTAAACTAGTTAGACAGATTTACCTTTCACTGTGTCAATCAATAATTACCTACTGCATAACCTCATGGGGTGGGACCGCAAAAACATATATTCTATTGGTTGAGAGAGCACAAAGGGCCGTGTTAAAAGTATCCACGTCTCGTTCATTTCTTTTTCCCACGCACCTCCTATATAAGGATTATAAAGTCTTAACTGTGAGACAACTATTTATAATGAATACAGTCCTTAAACAGCACTCAACACTTCCCTTTAGCACCGAATATTCTAACAAAAGACGAAGGGATATTGTTTGCGCTCAAAGTATGGGAATTAAGCATACTTTCTTGGCCAGATTTTATGTATTCCTGGGACCATTTCTATATAATAGATTAAACGCCAAGCTATGTATGTTTAATTGTACCTATCATAAAACTAAAATACTTCTTCAAGAAGCACTTCAAGTTATGTCGTATGACGATACAGAGAAACTATTACTAGTTACCAAATAATTTGTATTTTTATTTATATGTTTATCTTTCTTACTTTGTTTAAATTTAGCTATTAATCAAATATAATATACATTTTGCATTTGATTTATGTGTCCATATTTTTATTTTGTAATTACAAGCCTGAGATACAGGTTAATCCTAGTTCAGGTATGTTCACAGTTATTATAATACGTGTATACATATAATTTAAGATAAAATGTATCATTGACTATAAGAGTGTTTATTAAATAAATATTATTATTATTATTAGTAGTTTTGGCGTCGTGAGCGGCGGCGTGCATTAGGAGAGGCCTATGTCCAACAGTGGACGAATGTAGGCTGATGATGATGATGAGTTTTTGCGTGAAATTGCAAAAAACAATCACTTTCGCATTTATCATATTAGTACGTTCATTATTAGGGCAAGCTGTAACCTAACCGAAGAGAATCTAGATAATAAGTAAATCTAGATAAGTAAGTGCTGCGCAACTCACGTTAATGTTAAGTCACGGAATAGTATTATAAGATAATATGACGCTGTACGTACAGTACGTAGCAGATCCAAACGAGGACAGTTTAAAAAAGGCACGGACTACGAGTCCGTGGAGTAGACATATATATATATAAAAAAAACCCAACCGAAGAGCGAAGCGAAGTAACTTGTAAAAACCACAAGATTTCAACTTGTAAAAACAACAAATTCTATTGAAATCCTGTCGCGGTAAAGGCTTTCCTAATACACACGAAATGTCTTGGCACTTGTAGAAATTCCATTTTAGAATTAGAGTTTATACGTGAAATTTTCGACCTCATAACATGAATGAATCTCGCTTCCTCACTATTTATGTGATTTCAAACTGTTTCTAGGGTTGGCTGGAAGAGATCTCATTTTTGTTTTTTTAAGTAAATTTTTCCTCCGTATCTTACCGGATTGCTTTTATCCTCACTTATGACTATTGACTAATGTCAATTCTATAACGAGATGCGCAGCACTTTACTTATATAAATAAAAAATCGCCATTTTTTACGGAAATTAGTCATGTTTCCATAAACAATCTACGTTTTAACAAACCCCACAGCCAAACACCCACAATCAACATAATAAAATTACAATAAATAAGTTCCTTAATTCTACAAAACCGATCACCAGGGTCATTCGGTATGTTGTGTCTAAACGACTTCGCAATTCTGGAGTTTAGTCGCCATTTTGTTTGTTTAGAAGTGATCTCTTCTAATGATAAGCTTGCCTTTATATATCCTTTTGTGACTTGATTTTTATATGTTATTCATATATTATTATATTTATTTATGTATTGTTATATAATACACAGCATGGAAGCTTAAATATTGCATGGCAGCCGTAACATCAAAGCGCCGTAGCGGCTCGTAGCACGCTACGACGTGGCGTTGTAGCAGACACGTCTCCCATTGGAAGGACGCCAACGAATTTCTTATGGTAATGTTATACGCGACCCCGGTAACTTGCGCCATACTTAGTGGAATTGCATCTGGCTTTTGCCTGTTCCCTAACCTAATGTCCATTTATATTTATTTTTCGATTATCGATTTACTGTAAAAGTACTTGTTTTACTTTACAATGCGCGTATGTATTTTTTGCTGTATTGAATCACAACAAAGTCGCTATCCGCCGCCCTATGTATGCTTAGATCTTTAAAACTACGCAACGGATTTTGATGTGGTTTTTTTAATAGATAGTGTAATTCTTAAAGATGGTTTATAATGTATAACACATGCATAATATAGTAGAGAAACACGGGTTTTTTTTTTTTGTTTTTTTTTTGTTCCCCTGAGGAAAATGCATTAAATTGCATACCCCGGCTGTGGCGAGCCGGCGGTTATGTGGGGCTCTCCTCCCCAGAAAGGGGAGGCCTACCCACTAAAAACCTCAGGGATGGCCTTCCTCAGGCATGTAGGGAGCCCCCGGGAACATCAAGCCACTTCCGGGGACCCCCAGCCTCTGCTCCCCTGCCTAGAGGGGAGCCCTCCTCAGGGGAGGCTACACTACCTCCCCCGGTCTCCTCCACTGACGACGCCCCCCGGCCACGGAAGGGGCGTGGTCCATCCCGGGTCGCCGTAGCAGTCGCGACTTCCTCGCGCCCGCCGGCGACCCGCGGCGGCGCCGCAGCTGTGCTACCGAGCCCGGCGGCGCCGCCTTCTTCGAGCGGGATCGGCCACCTCCCGACCCCGCTCGGCGGCCTCCTTCTGGAGCATCACTGCTTCACAGAAGGAGCCACAGCCGTCCAACCTCCCTCGTCCGATCCAACAGATCTCGCCCGACCTCTGCGACCAAGCCTCGGCGCTCGGAGGCCCACGCGGGGCACTCCGCCAGCGTGTGCTGGGCCGAGTCGAGGTCGGATGCGCAGTGGTGACAATGTGTCGATCCCTCCCGTCCTATTCGACACAGATACTCACCGAAGCAGCCGTGCCCGGTGAGTATCTGAAATTTAGGGGTTCCTAATGTGATGTCGTAAATAATTACATTTTTTCCGCTTACATTGCAAATGATTATATACAACGTTTTTCTGTAGTGTATTTAGTGTCAGCATTGCACCCGTGCGAAGCCGGGGCGGGTCGCTAGTATTTGATAAGAACACTTCTATTTAACTATTAAATACAGCTTGCATTGTTTATATTAGTCAAATTTAGTTAATCATATGTGGCCCTTCCTATAGACGGATTGATCTGAATGGAATTCCATCTAACGTTGTAACACAAAAAAATAAAAATTATAATAGCCTTCTCTATATATTATGAAATAGTTCTTGTCGTCAGCCAATCATTCACCGAGCCTAGAGCCAGCTTGCTTTTCCGCTAAACTTTTTATGTTTCTTCTGTATAATATGTACTTCATGTAATATGTATGAATGTGTATGTTGCAGCAAATAAACTCCTTTTCTATCAAACGTAGAAATCACGAGATAACTTAGATGGTAAATATCGTCAAAGAAGGATGTTGCAAATGATTTCTGGGTATCAAAAGTGATCAGTAGACACATCGTCGTTTCACCACCCCGGTATCAGATGATCAGAATCAAGCATCAACATGATTACAAAAACCTCAAAAGAGTTTGCAAACACTACAATAAATACGTCCTTTTTCCGCTCTGGAGAAGAGAGGCTGTTCCTCATGGTTACCACCGCAAACAAGTGCCAATGATTATATCAGAATCCAAACCGACCGAGGTTGCTCGACCAGAATGACCTCTCGATTAAATTCAGCCTGAACCTTGACTGTAACGACCCTACCGCTGTTGTTCAAATCGACACGTAAACAGTAACGGCCGCAGAAATTTAATATCTATTCGCTATCATCGCGCCGAATGGAAAAAGTTCAGTTGCTCTTATTCAAAATTTTGAACAACTATATTGATCCTCCCTTCCTTTTAAGTAACATTTGTTTGAGGCGTCCTCGATTAAATTCGCGTCATCCTTTGGCATTCAGCGTGCCAGTAGTATCCACAAATTATGCTAGTAACGCCTTTTTACTGCGTACGTGCCGTAAGTATAATAAATATTTTGAAAGTGTTGACTTATTTTGTTGTAGGATAGGAGCGTATAAAAAGGCAGTGAAGGATATTGCTGGCCGTTGAACGTAAAAAAAAAGAACAATTTCCTTTTGTTTTTGTGTCAACATTAGTCCTTTTTTTATATAAATACTAGCTTTTGCCCGCGACTTCGTTCGCGTGGACTTCAGGTTCGTCCCGTCTAGTCTAGTAATAAGTAAGAAATACGGTAACTAAGCACTGCAGAGCCCTAATCATAGGCCTATAGGTAGCTACTGCAGTATGCTCCTATAAACAGACACAACAGACAATTTGCAATGTAAGCGCAAAAAATGTGTTTTTTTTACGACCTTACATTAGAAACCTCAAAAATTGTAGCCTATGTGTTATTCTGATGTATAAGCTATATTGTGGTAAAGTTTCATTCAAATCCATTCAGTAGTTTTTACGTGAAAGAGTAACAAACATCCATACATCCATACTTACAAACTTTCGCCTTTATAATAGTAGTAGGATTATTATAACATTTTTTTTTATTATATAATATTTTTGTATTTGTGAGCACTGTTGCAATAATGTAATATTATCAGTGAAAACTTAATTGGTATAATAATTAATTTTATAAATTACACATGTTAATCATTAGTACACACTGTTTGTTTCCCCAATAAATAAATATTAATATCTATACCGAATTTAATATTTAAAATAGTTAGATTTATAATTTGTGTATATGTGAGTTCGTATAGTATGAAAATGCTTGTATCGTACACTTCAAATCTCGTCGCTTATATGTAGATTTTGTCCCATTGCCTAAAATTATTAATCCCTTGATTGACTCTCTTTTATCTTCAGTAAACAATAATCAAAATCAAAATTAACTTTATTCAAATATGACTTTATAGAAAGCTCTTTTGAATCGTCCAAATTTTTTTTCCCTACCACCCATTCAGTACTTATTTTTTAGCTTATAAGGAGAATGGGCGCAAGAAACTTATCAGCTTTGTCAAAAGTAATAACAACATTTACAATAAATGCATATGCGTTTACAATATATACGGGAAAATAAATATTGACACTTTAGAATGTAATATCTTCAAATCAACACCAAGCATTGGCATCATTTAAATAATCATTGACTTTGTAATAGCCCTTACTTATTACCTTGAACTTATGAAAAGGCAATTCAGCTACACTATGTGGAATCTTGTTATAAAAATTTACACATTTGTCCATAAAAGAACCTCTAGTTTTTAATATCGAACCTAGGGCGCGTAGCGGTTTTGCAAACGTTTTCTCGCTACAAGTGCTTAAAATATTACCTCCTTTTACAATCCAATTGTCAATACAATGATGTCTCAAACGAGACATTAGATATATTTGGAGACAGTCACACAAAATTTAAAAAGAGCGCGATCAACGTACTATTTAAGTCGTGACTAATATATTGAATGTTTATGTTCTCTCATTATTAAATTTAAGTCTTATATTGCCATATGTGTACTGCTCTAGTTATGCATCGTGCAAGTTGTACACACATAACTAGAAATATAATCTGGTCTGCTATATTCTATAAGACAAATCTATAATCGATTGTATTCTGTTTTGTGTGTCAAATCAATACATAGTATAAAACAAAGTCGCTTTCGCTGTATGTCCGTATGTATGCTTAGATCTTTAAAACTACGCAACGGATTTTGACGCGGTTTTTTTTAATAGATAGAGTGATTCTTAAGGAAGGTTTGTATGTATAATAAATGCATAATATAGTAGAGAAACACTGATAAATTTAAAGGTTTCTAATGTGATGTCGTAAATAAGCACGTTTTTTTGCGCTTATATTGCAAACGCTGGCTGAACCCTACGAGATAGACCAAAATAATGTACTACAGTATTGTACAACTTACAAAAATCCACAAAAAAGTCCGCGATGGTATATGTCTATCTCTTAGGGATAACCCACCATAACCATTTTTTCACTGCACCCGTGCGAAGCCGGGGCGGGTCGCTAGTAAATAAATAAATAAGTAAATTTATGTATTTATTTGTAAATTGTGAAAACACTTGTAATACAATTTACGCTTGTAAAACTATATATTATTATATAATAGCAGACGGTATAGATGTAGTCTTATTGTTATCCCCACATAACATGTCAAAGCGTCGACATTGTAAATCGAATGCGCCCACCAAAATTTCATCGGACACTCGCCCATACCACGGCACCGGAAATATTGTACAAAATCGTCCCGCAAATTGGTAATACATTTTACAGAGAGCCTTCACTTTGCGATTCGCTAGTCAATAAAGCATTGCACGCTTTACATTGAAGCTTCAATGCTAGAGCTGGCTTACTCGACTGAATATTAGCTTACATGGTTAGCAAACAAAACTAAGATTCCGATCTGTGTTGATTCGGCGTTGGTTAGCGAGACTCGAAATCTCGGCAGGCGGGCTCCGAGCACGCCCGATCTGGTCAAGATACAATTTTTAAACTTGATTCAGCACTTTTCTCAGGGAGCGGCTTACCTAACATGCTGTGTAGAGTTCGCTGCTGAAAAATATAAATGTCATTCATTTTATTCTCCGAATGTACTTTTGATATGAAACAAATGGACGAAAATAGCATCTCTCAAAACGTTCTCAATTTGTATACAAAACGAGTTATAGCGAGCTTAAGCGATATAGTGGTTAAAATTATCCTAAACTAGCGGACCCGACAGACTTCGTCCTGTCAAAAAGATTTGTACAGTGGCAGTTTTTTGTTCCTAATTATTTTATAGATAATGTCGCATAGCCAACCAAATCGCAAAAAAAGTCTAAATGACCTATTACATTTTGTGGCTATTCAATTTTGGAACGTGACATTAAATCCTCCAACGATGTATTCTGTGCTCCAACGCACGCACGCACACTGTTTTGATAGATATGATTGAATTTCAACTATATGTAGCGTTAATAAAGCGCAAATTGACTCTTTGATGTTAGGAACACACCTTCATTGCTTAGACAACAGTGAGTGCTTGCAATATGAACTTTATACAATAACAATAAAGCTCAATTCGACTGTACGTTTTAGTTAGAAAACGTTTGCATGGGAAAATAAAAGGGCTGTTTTTAGGGTATTTCCGATAATTATTCGAATTTTCCTCATTGTAAAAACCCTCCTTGAACTTCAACGAACATTAACAAAAAAGAATTGGCCCAATTGGTCCAGGCGTTGTTGAGTTATGAGCTTACCAACACATTTTGCGATTCATTTTTATATATAAGATTAATCACGAAGTACTGGGTTCGACTCCCAATAAAGGAAGATGTTTTATTTATTTATCAAGGGATAACAAAATTACAAGTTACAATATACTTAATCTAAAAACGTAAAACGTGGATTAAAATAGTACACACAACTTAACCCCAAGGACACACACACAGACGCTACATACACTAACACACACACACACACACATTAAACATATACTGTTATAAGCACAACATACACATCCACCCATTTCGATCCAAAATAATATATTAAAATATAAAAATAATATATGAAATAAAATCAAAACATTTTAAATAATACTTATTACGAGTACTAAGTTTTGCTCGACAACTTCTGGGTTCGCTTTTGTAAATACTACAATGTTACCGAAGTTTGTAGCGAAAATAACATATCTAACAGCTATTCTGTACTACTGTGTTAGCTGCGTTATCACTGTTACCTAAGTTACCACTATGTTACCAAAGTTTGTAACCAATAAAACATTGTTAACAGCTGCTGTGTTCCACTACGATACCTAAGTTACTACTATGTTACCAAAGTTTGTAATCAATAAAACGTTATTAACAACCGTGTTCCACCACGACACCTAAGTTACCACTATGTTACCAAAGATTGTGACCAATAAAACATAATTAACAGTTGTTGTGTTCCACTACGATACCTACGTTACCACTATGTTCTGTTTCATGGACCGCCAAATTTTTGTTTCGCTGACGTAGACCTCTTGCAGATTGTCATTGACCTCTATGGGTTGATAATCACTGACATAGACAAAGACAACACCATACAATGGACATGGAGCAAAATTCTTTATTAAGCAAGCAAAAGTCACTTATATATGTATACAGTAAGAATTATATAACATGTGTTGGCATAATGAGGTCAAGTTAGATAATATTTTATTACTTTTGTCACGATTGTAATTACTATAATAAATAATTCATTAAATTAGCAATGAGGAACATTTTATATTTTTAGAAGTGTATTCTTTATTTACTAACTCATTGGTTCAATTATAAAAAAGATGTCCTATTTGATTTGTTAAAAAACCTCATTCGTTGTTGTAATTTAAAAAGTTGGTATTTTGACACATGCGGGACGGGAGAAAAAAACATGGAGGCGCTGGTCATTCCGTGTGAGTTGTTCGAATTGTAATAACTTGGCAGAAACTTAATAAAATATCTGTTTATTTAAATAACTAAGAGTTTTACTTTAAGTTACCACTTCTGAGCTTTTCACATGTCAATTAATATTTCTTTAAATCAATCTCGAATGTATGAAGAAAACAATAAATTTTCACAAAGCTTTTTAGTTTTATAATTCTTTGTTGTCAGACCCATAGTCTCGTCTTTTCAGATACATAGAACAAATTAAAAAAAGGCGATAGCACAAGACGTTTACATCACATAAAATTTACGTCACTTCAGAGTCTAGATTGCAGAATTAACTAATTGTACTTAAGTACGCTAAGCCTTTGTGGTCGGTCCAAACAGCCCTTTCAATAAATTAGATTTAGCAGAAATCATTAATACAATTAGTGCGAGTGCGAGCTGTCCGCTAAGCTGGGCGGGCGCCAGGCGCCGGCGCCATTACACCACACTCCAGTTTACATGTCATTATGCATTCGATTCTCCACAGTGGTCTGTGCGAAAGGAATCGTCAAGCCCCGAGTCGATTCTGCCATGTATCAGTGTTTTTTGTATTTCATATTGTTACGCCGGTGGCTTAGTAAAACTTCAAAAGTGATTTTCTGTGACTTAGAAACGTTTTCAGCAGGCTGAAACGTCGTTTCAGGCCGTTTCAGAAGTAGCTCTTTCACATACTAAAAAATCTAAATTACACCCAAGTTACAGTAGTTTTCAGGCGTGTTCTCAGTACGTTTCAGGCTACCCTCTATCCAATGCCGCAATAACCTGAAAACCCGTTTTCAGGCGTTTTCAGGACCCCTTATGAGCCATTAAGCCTACTTCAGTAAAAGGACATAAATTTCAATAGGAGTGAAAGAGATAGCAATAGTAGAAAGAGACAGAGATAGTTAGAACATTCAAGAAGTATTAGAATGAGAAAACATCATTAGAAAGAGATAGACAAACACAGAATATTCGAGAAAGATAGTACGGGAATATTCGAGTATTGTGTATCGAGAATATTCGAGTATCGAGACAGTTATACTCGAAACGTCTCGAACGCGCGACGTATTGGACTACACATTCGAGTGTGTCCGCGAATGTTCTGGCAAGAGTGGCAAGTATCTTAGGGGACTATATAAGGCTGTGTCCGGCCGCCGGGAAGAGTATTGTTTTGCGATACAGTGCGAAACATCTAAGAAGTGATATTGGAGAACTAAGAAGCGACTTTCAGTGCTTTCAGTGAAGTGATTAGTGACTGTTAGTGTGGTAATTAATAAAAGTTCAGTATTTTGGTAGACCGCCGTTTGATTTACTGACCCCAGCTCGTAACAATATATACATTTATTTGACGCTCCTGTGATAAAGGAAAACGTCATGAGAAGAAATCAAAATCATACATTTAACTATCACGTTTGCACGTCAAGGGTGCTACGCCATTGATTCACAAGTTGCAGCGGGAGACTCTTTTTTCCTGAGGAGAGGAAGGCTGAGAATTTTCACAGGGAGCACGAAACGTGCCCAGGACACCCCCGCAACGGCAAGTGACGCAGAGGTTATGTGGAACTGTACGCGGCCAGAGCGGTCTGACCACGTGACCTGCCGACTAAACTCCTCGTTTTCATTTCATGGACCCACAATTTTTTTTGGTGAAGTAGACCTCTTGTAGTTTGTCATAGACCCCTAGGGGTCCATATCTCCCGGGTGCAGAGGGAGGCTCTGAACCGGTGGGGCGAGGTACTCGCCTTCCCAGCTGCCGGCCACTGGACGATCGAAGCCGTTCGTCCGGTGTTGGAGGAGTGGGTTGGGCGCCGGCAGGGCAGCCTCTCATTCCGCATGTTGCAGGTACTGACCGGACATGGTTGTTTTGGTCACTACCTGCACCGGGTCGCACGTCGGGAGGAAACGCCGCGGTGTCACCACTGCGGCGCTCCCGACGACACGTCCCCGGCAACAACAGCGCAGCGACCTGATCGCTGCGCTAGGAAGCAGCGACCTCTCGCTGCCGAGTGAGGTCGTGGCCATACTCCGCGGCGAGGTGGAATGTCATCTCGCAGAAGGAGGCAGCGGAGAGGGAGCCGGAGGAGGACGTCGAGGCCGCTCCTCTCCGCCGCAGACGGATAGGTAGGAGAAGGCGGGCACACGCAAGAGCGGTGCTCGCCTAATGACTCTACCGCGAGGCTGCGTGCGCGTCTCGCTACCGCGCACGCCGTGGTGATGTCTCTCCGTCTGGGGGACTGTCCAGGGGTTCTCGGACAGTCCCTCCCTTGGCGTTGGCTCGATCAGACCACTCATAGCTCAGACCACTCTAAGGGTAGTCATACTCTCATTAAAATCTCTTCGGCAGTGTCGTGTGAGGCGGGTTGTTACGTTCCCTAAAACATGGTTGAGCGAAGCGATGGCTGGTTCATGCGTCATGCTCGTGAACGGGTGCTGCCAGCGGAGATGAGTCTGCTCTTTGCTATACTGGGTACTATTTATTATAATTTTAATTTGACTTTAATATATTCTTTTAAAACTGTATGACACGGCATTCCTAATATAGGCATGTTTTCAAAATAAATTTTTATCAATTATATTATGTAATGGAAAGTGACTTCATGAATATTGAATATCGAAAATATTGAAGTCATTTTCCAAATTGACGACTCTGTATCTATTTAATACAGGGAAAAAAAACAGCCCTTGCCGAGTTTCTTGCCGGTTCTTCTCAGTACAAGGTCTCCTGCCGAAGATTTGCGAACCGATGGCGTAGCTTTTCGACATTCACAAGTGCTTGTAACAGCCCAGACTAAATAAATGATTTTGAATTTGAATTCGACGTGGTGATGTCTCTCCGTCTGGGGGACTGTCCAGGGGTTCTCGGACAGTCCCTCCCTTGGCGTTGGCTCGATCAGACCTAGGTCGAGCCGGCCCCAGAGAACATGGTGGTAGAATCGTGCAAGCGCACCCCGCCATGTGCCCCGCATGGGCCTAGAGAACTCAGGGGGGTTTTAGTGGGTAGGTCCTGTTGACCGGAGAGCCCCACACACGGCCGCGCCTAGCCAGCGCGGTGTCATGGTGCAAAAGGTGCATTTCCCCTCTTAAAATAAAAAAAGGGGGTCCATATCCATCACTGATCACTGAATCACTCAACTAAGCATTCCTTTGTCCAAATATCTTGTGTAAAAATTCCATGTATAATGTAAACGACTCTACTGTCTATTAGAAGATGAGCATCCAGAAGTGAGCGGCTAGTCTCGATGCCAAAGCGGAATCTCTAACAATTAGTGAATGAGAACGCCGCAGTCGGGTGACCGCGGCCATTGTAATGCCTGCGCGGTGGCGCCGAGGGACACGAGCATACAACGCATGGAATGGAGCTACGAATTAATAAGATCTTAACGTAACTCTTTACTGTATACATTAAATACACAAAAAAATAACAAGTGTACAAAAAGCTTGCTTATTGCTTTAATACAACACAACATTTTCCTCAAGCTATCACAATGTAACACGCTTTTATTTATAAATGGGGACTATGATAAAGAGGGGGGACGAGATTGAATAATTATGTATGGTGAAAAGTTTTAGTGTTAAAATTAAATAAATTTGTACAATATGGAATTATTTTTTCCTAGACGAAGACGCTTATTTGTCGTTAAAGGTTACAATCAAGTTACAAAGTGTTATACTTCTTTTTAGAGTTAATTTATTTTTAACTTTTCAGTTCATTTTATAAACAAATAATAAAAGCTTGTTTTTAAAAAGGTTTTTTTTCTTTAATTTTATTTTTAACTTTTTAGTACCTCTACAGGCTTGCTGCGAACAAGCCCTTTCATTTGATTCGTTCCTACAATATAGGTAATATTGTAGGAACGAACGAAAATTATCCGCCATTTTTGGTATTCCGCCGTATTGGATTAAGAGTGACGTAACATTATTTTTTTCTAGTTATTCTTGGCAAACCCTTTTATTTGATATACCCATATTGTAGGAGTGCATTAAAAATAATTGGTCCGCCATATTGGATACGCCGCCATGTTGGATTTAGAATGACGTCACATTATTTTTCTAGTTATTCTTGGCAAGCCCTTTTATTGATGATTTTAATGCACTCCTACAATATGTAGGAGTGCATTAAAAATAATTGGTCCGCCATATTGGATACGCCGCCATGTTGGATTTAGAATGACGACACACAGTTAATCATGCATTGTCATCCGAACTAAACGTGTATACCAAATGTCAGCTCAATCGGAAACCGGGAAGTGGATCAAATTTAAGTTGCAAGATTTGATTACAGACAGACAACGGGACAGGTGAAAGTAAATAAAAGCTTGTAAAAAAACAATAAACTGTAACAGTCAAACAAAAAATAATAAAATATTTATACATTAGTTGTAAATGTAAAAAAGTTCAGGAATGCTCACAGTTATATAATACGTGTATACATATAAGTTGAGCTGAAAAAATGTAATATTGACTATAGAAGTTATTAAATAAATATTATTATTAATTATTATTTTTAAATAACATAAGTAGTTCAAAATGAATTCATTGTTGTTATTTTTAAAACTTTGCATGATTGTTTGACTGTATCAAAGAAAGGATGCAAATATAGGATATACGAGTAGGTTATTACTTTTATTCGTAATATTAACATATTATATACGCCATAATTACTTATAAAATTAATTAAAAATTACAACAAATGCATCGTGGAATATTAATAACTGGTTGCGCCAGTTTTGAGATTCTAATATTTTTAAATAATTAAATACTCGTCGTGTTAATTGGTATACAAAGCCTATCCTAGGTATCTGGATAGTAGTCTACGCTTGTGTGTACCTAACAATAACGGCACATACTGTTTTGTGTCGCTCCGCGCGCCATCTGGATGAAGAACGCAGCGCATAAGAAACATCTAGATTATCTAAAAAATCGTTCAACTGACCGGGGTGTTCGGCGATTGTCGTGTTTGCCGCTGTCTAGCACTGAGACATTGTGTGCTCAAAATATTTAATAATCTGCTATAATTTCGACACCACAATAATCCCAGGATAATATCTTCAAGAATTTTGTGTCCGTGCATAAAAAGGAAAGCAGTGTGGGATTGCTTCTGGAGACTAGCAGGGTGAATGTACATTTGTTAATACGACGAGGTTTTTGTGTCGGTTGCACAATGGTAAAATTTTGTTGATAGGCCAGCCCTGTGTCCTACTCTGACTATCGAAGGAATTGCTACACCAATAACACTAACAATTGCGGCACTTGGTTAGTACTCGTAGCAACCAGCCCTCCGCAGGTAGGTAGGTAGGGTTCGAATCAAGACCACGAAGTAGGAGGTACTAAATTTATTTAGCCCAAAATATTGAAGTGGCCGCTTCACGTCCCGACTGTAAGTCCGGAATTCTAAAAGAGTGACCCTGGCCTGATGTCACGGTGATAGATGGTAGGCCGCTGTAGTCCAGGTCGATATTCCCTCCAACCAGCGTTGGTGAACTTTTTTTTAATCCTCTTATCCAATCTTGTTCGGATTGTAGTATTAATTAGTATAGTTAAATTCCTGGAATACAGATAGCACGGTGTTAGCAGATTATTCGCGGCCAGTCACCACGCATAGATCAAAGGTCACAGTGTCACAGTAAAAGGAACGAAAAGGCAAGCGTTAAATGAAGCTAATACGTAGCATAGAAACACCTTACAATAAACACTTCCAATAAACATGTAAAACTTACCCCAGCGGGAATTTATAACTGTGATAGAAAAGAATTTGTGAATATTGAATTTAATATACAGATTTTAAATTAATATGCCACCGTCGTCAGGTGATAGTTTAGTACGCGACTGCGCGCTGAGCGTCGGTAACACGAGAACCAGTTTGTCCGTTCGCCTAATACTCCGATAGATTTTTAGGAATGCGTGAGCGCAAAACACCGCGTATCCTTGCGGCCACGCGTACTTGATGTTCCGTAGAATAATATTGTATGTAATTGGAATGTAAGTATATAGTTTTAATATTTAATAGATTTTTAATTAGTTGTGTAGTTTAGTTTAATTAAATTTTAAATATTTATTTTTTTAATGTAAGTTTAGATAAGTGTTACTTTTATTTAAATGTATTTATCAATAAGCAAGAAGCTATTATTTTAATATAGTTTAAGTACGACGCTACACAATATTTAAGAATTAGGTATTTGAAATTTAGTAGCGTGCAATGCCATAGATGGCGCTGCCAGTTGAAAACGGAAACAACATCGTTTTGTTGCGCCACTATAACTTAAAACTATTACTAATTCATATTTCATTGTTTTATCAATAAAAATCTAATGAAATTGCGCCCATATATACGATCAGACAGCCCTGGTTGCTACGTACTCGTATATTGATTGTAGTGTTTCCTTCGTTGATATCTCATTAATATGATTATCCTCAAATCCTTTTTTTGCATAAAAAAAATAGCCTGTATCCTTTTTCAGTCTCAAAACTATATGAACCAAATTTCATTTAAGTCAGTTCAATTGTTTTGGCGTGATATCGTGACAGAGAGAACAGTTAAAGTCTTTTTAATTCACTGGAGTAAACTGACAGATGCTAATGTCACATTGTAAAATTACGCTGCCATATTTATCGTACTAGTGAGGTGACCTGCAAATATAATTGGATAAATTGAATAAATCGATAAGGACTTCACTCTTCGTTGTTATTCAGATCACTCACACAAAGTCAGTAACAACGTTTATTAAAAAAAAGTACTCAATTAATTATAATATAGGTACATGAATTCTAACAGATACAAAAAATGAAATTCACTCACTTGCTAGCGTTCCCGAACTATGCGTTCATTTAATCAGTAAATCAATTTTTTGAGCTGTAATTATTCGAACATTTGGAAGTACTTTAATTATTGCAATCTTTTTTAAAGAAAAATACAGATTTAACCACTGTGTAATAGTAGTTATTGTATTTCATTTTAGACAAAACATAATTCTGTAAATTATTTATCGTTGTAATGGATATAACCACGACATTTTTACGTCAAGTTTTTTTTTTTTATTTATTGCTGGTTATTACTGGTTACTGGTAATAAAAATCTATCCATTGAATATTTTTCTTTCATCTATTATTTCATATATATAATTCGAGTAATTACGCCATTTCACCTATTTCCATAAAGGTACCATGCTAATATTATTACATCGATTAAACAAAATTGGATTAAGATTTCTTAATAAAGTAAATAAAATGAGTAATGTGATTTGAGGACGAAATGAAATTAAATGAATGAGTTTGATTTCACTATTCTAGTCACGACACTATTTTCTGTTCATCATAAAGTGGTAACACCGTAAACGTCAGTTTACTCCAGTGAATTAATGATTAGACTTTAGTTTCGCATATCGCTCTTCCAGCGATGGTAAATCTGAGACACGCAAGACGTCATCAGAACGTCGCGCGGCCGGCGGCTGGCTAGTCACAATGGATCTTAAGCACGGGACGTTTTAATAATGCGCCAATGTCACAAGAAATACCAGACAATCAAAAAAGGAAGACCATAAAATGGCTAAAAGGAAACACGAACAAATATTTATATTCGCACCGAGCTGTGGTACTGTGGTGCAGCGTCGGTGGTCTACGAATCGGACGATTCGAGAGCTCGGACTCGGCCATATTCTAATGTTTATTTCGTTTTGCGAATTTCATATGTACATTTATCTGACGCTCTTACGATGAAGCAAATCATGGTGAGGCAACCTGCATACACCTGCAAAAAATTCAAAGGTATATGTCGTTGCCTAAGGCCTAATCGGTCTAACATAGTTTGGGTAGGCTCGTACCCCTCGGTGGGATATGGCTGTGATGATGGGGTGCAAAAGAGTTAACAATTCATCAAACGATCTGCTCATTCATACGAGTAAATCACTGGTATTCTGCGTCCCTGAGGTTTAAATAGATTTTGGCATTTTGATACCTCTATTTGATGCCAAACCGACTCTTGAGAAGAAATCATGAATGATATGAATGTGTTAGAAAAGTAACATTTACATAGATTCAATAAAGTTAAATCTTTACATATAGATACTTTATTATTTTTTTGTAAGATTTTAAACAGAAACCACAGTCATTGTAATTATCTTTTACTAAAAATTGAATCTACCACCAGCTCGGAATGCTGACTTCCCCGAAAAGAGCTGGCGAGAAACTCGGGGTTGCTCTTTTCGAAAAGCTACAAAAATATCAATGGTAAAATTATTTATATAAAGAAATACAAAACAACGTGTTATAATATGGCAGTTTAAGAATTAAGTACTAAGAACAACTGATAAGCTTTTTAACAAGATAGAAACAAAATATTTCAATAAAATTACTTAACTCTCAGCGTAGCGTCTCACTGGGTCTCACCAATAACAGCACGGCCAACTTGTTTGTAAGGTCTTCAAAGACGAAATGCGTAAGACGCAATAGCTATATTACTCGTACCGAGAGTTGATAACGAAAGAATCCTGCTGGTGTTTTTTTTTCCCTCAGGAGAATCTTCACAAGAAGCACGAAACGTGCCAAGGATACCCCCGCAACGGCCAGTGTCACGGAGGTTATGTCGGACTCCACGAGACCAGAGCGGTCCAGCCACGTGACCTAACCTGACTAAACTCAGCCTGTGCCTAAGTTCTAAGAGCCATATAGGCAAATCGTGAGAGCGACGTGCTGCTGGTGCCAAATCGTGGCCTTTTATAGCAAATCAAAATGGCGGGAACTTGTGTTATTAATGTGACCAGACACGGGCTTTTATCTTTACAATGAATAAGTAAACTCATAAATTTCCTGTTGTAAACCTTTAAAAAATGTCACAACTTTATTTAGAAAATACAATCCTTATTTTAAAATGTAAATATTATAATATGAAAATACAGCCACGTGCTTCCATGCGGCGACTGACTGGCATCTACATAAAAGCACATGTTTAATATATCAACCTAAATTATTATACAATTAATTTTATGGATTCAACAATTCCATGTGTTTTAGGTATTAATCTAATACTTAAAATTAGAAATAAATCATCCATTAGGATTATCCATAAAGGAGATGTCCTCTTATTACAAGGAGGTTGGTTTTTTGTGATCAGCGTTAACTAACAAACACCAAACTACATTAAATTGAAAGCCGAAAAAATATGATGTATGAAACAAATAAAAGAAATATTTTTACCACCCCCAATTATTTTTAAATAAATAAAACATGTTTATAAGAAATATTTCATATGGCAACACCTTAATGATGTTTTTATTAATCTGTGACTACCGGTATCTTACTCTATGTCACAGATTAATATACTATTGCTGGTCTGATCATAATCATAAAATCAAAACTATGACATTGACAGCAGGTGTCTGACTTGTCAGTTGATTTTTTATTAATATTTTTTTCTGGCTCTAGATAACATACATTAAGTAACATAGCAGTCCCTATATTTTGTTAGTTAAAAACTTCTCAAAATTAGAAATATTCGGTTCATTTAAGCAATTATGTATGTATTTAGATTTTTAAAAGGCTTGTTGATAATTTTTTTTAAGCAATGTGTAATTATTACATTAAAGATATTTCATTTTTTATTATACTAGAATACGAATTATTAAAAATCGGGGGTCTTGAAAATGACTTACGGCGATTACTTTCTTTTAGAGCCTTCTATCCAAATATACCAAATTTACCCGAGTTAGTTACTATAAACCAATATGGGACATCTTCTTTATGCAAATGAAATATACAATACACATTTCGATACATTTCAATAAATTGAATATCCCATAATTTTTTAAAATAACTCGAATCTATCAAATGCATATGCTTATACCAATAAAAATAGCCTTGCTGTTCCAACGTCCAGGCTGCAACTAGAAGTACTTTTTTGGGGAAATGCTTTTACAACATAGTTCCGATTTCCCTTTTCTCAGATTTAAATCTATTGTCAAAAATACTCTTATGATAAAAGGTTGTTTATACTGTTAAAGATTACTCAAATTATAACAATGCTTGACTTTTATAAACTAGCGAGTTCGAAGCATGCCTCTAAATTAATCGGCCAGTACCAAGACCACGGCTGCAAAATAACATAACCTATTAAGAGGATGAAATATAAAGCTAGACTGAGAAGTCTAAATATAAAAGAGCTTACAATAATCCACCTTAAAGATTGACAATAAAAATCATATGTCATTGCAATTCCTATGAGTGAATTTTGCAACAGTGTTATAACATGAGAAATAAACATTTCGCTCACTTTGTTTTACGATTTGTACGAACTGAGGCGATAAGGCGTTAATTTGATTCCGTCACAAATTCTAGCGTTGGCTATTTTGTAAGCCACGCAGACTCCACCTAAGGTTTCTATATATGACACATGTGACCGAACACAATGATATCAACTCTCACGGCGAATTCCTCTTACTGGCCATTAAAAACTTAAATACGTGCAAATATTTACATCAAGCAATTACTTTGAATACCCAAAACAGAAAATGTTAACTACAGTAGTATTTATTTTGTCATCCAAAGGAATCTTGGCATTTAATTGTAAGTATGTACGTAAACATCATTTGGTATTTATTGTATTTTTATTGACTGAACTGGAAAGAAATCTGTTCAGAAAGAACAATAGTATGACCATCAATCTGTAAAGCTTCCTTAAGAAAAATATTTTTTCTCAACATCTATAACTAGACTTCTAAAGTGTGGTGTCTCACAGGGCTCTGCACTTGCCCCTTTGGTTTTCTTCATTATATATATATGCTCGTATGCTTATTTCTAAGCTGTATAGACATCTGAATAGTGATGCACCATATTCTGAGCGAAATGTACAAAATACATAAATAAATAAATAACGTCGTTACTAATGTTGTGGTTGGGATTCAGGGAAAGATGACTGGGCGAGTACATGAGGCAAAGAATCTAAAAATGTCATATTTTGAGCAACAGCCTAAAGATATCACAATACTAATGAAATGAATAATTTACAGCGACGTATAAATGTATCCATGTCAAAAAAAATACAAGCTCTAAATCCAATAATGCAATTATTCATCGACTTTGTAAAATGCGTTCCTTAACAAAAGTTCTTTGTCAATATTAGCATGACTTAATAAGCGCCCAGGGAGACGATTATAAAGACAAGGCACCATCTAGAATACAATTTTACCATATTGAACTGTTTGACTCTAAAGTCTATATTCAGTGTATTTATAAACTTCCTGCTATGCAGTTCCGGAGACCACTATGAAGCCGTCGACGAAACTGGTTAATAAACTGAGGCGCCAGCTCATGGAGAACAACTACGAGTACATGCCGTCGTCAGACGAATCAACCTTCCCCGGCAACGACACCACGGCGGATAACTTAGACAATTACGACGAAGCTTTCTTCCAAGATTCCGGCGAAACTACTATGTTCCACAATGAGTCCACGACAATCCGTCAAAATAACAAATCACCATCCCTCATCAACGAAAAGAAGAGTAACGACAAAAAGAAAGGCTTTCACAAGAAATCCGAATTTAACGGTATCGCAAAAGCCTTCCTTAATGCTGATGTGATTCACCAACCAACCCCAAACGATATACGATCACGAGACATATCAGAACTGGATATATTCAAAGAACTTAACCCTCAATCTAGCAGGTGGGTGACGTGAAACATCAAGTGAATTAAGAACCCGAGTTTGACATTCAGTTAACACTAGTCTTCATTTTATCAAAGACCTTAAAAAAGGTTTTATAAAATATTTTATACAACAAAATCCTTAAACAAAAAGGTCAAAATCAAAGATATAATTATGGGAAGTTCTCTGATTAAGTGTTTTCTTGGATTTGATAAACTCATTTGCCAAATTGTTCAAATTACTACTTTATTCGTCTTGCATTTAATATTACTCAGAAATTAAAATCATTTCGATGAATTGTTATTGTAAAGTTGATATTAATTGATTTTTAATGTTGATAAAAATATTTGACCTTCCACATTTCTTGTCTGTTCTTCTTGTAACGCTCTCCCAATTTCATAAACTGGTGGTAGAGTCAACTTATATTTTACACTTATAACGAATACCATTCTAAACTCTATATTATGATCTATACTCTATATATTATCTATACTCACCACCATTCTAAATATTTGAATAAATTATTACAATGATGAACATTTACGCCAGCGTTTGGTATTCACGTCAAGTTATGAAATCTACCTTCAGTTAACATGTTACCATCCATTTTGTTCTTCCTCAGAGCTTAACTCGAAGAAACCCTCATGTTCTAGGCAAAAATTCTTAAACTTATCGCCCCTAAGGAGTAATAAGTTTTACACGTTCAAAGTTTGAAGGAAACTGTGTCATTTAAATAGGTTTTGTGAAAATTCGTGTGAAGTTTTTGAGAAAGAACCAAGTCCTAATTTTTACATACACTTTAAATTTCTCCTAACTCATTTTTCTTTAGAAAAACATATTTAAAGCATTTAAGCATTTCTAATTAACACAATTATGTGTTAGTGTGAAGCATCTTAACCCGTCTTCTATCTAGATACACTAACTATATGGCGCTTCACGAGTACATATTAAATACTAGTATAAAGATCGTGCAGTTGATAAAACAAATCAGGACTCAACATCTCTCCAAATCGGTTGCATTTGAAATGATTACCAATACGGAGTGCAAATACATGAGAACTATGAATAAGCTCTCTTCTTTTATCAACAACCCTAACTCCGATTTACCTTAGCAGCTATATTAAATTTGTACCCACAAAATATTTCTTTGTTCTGCCTCTAACGGTCAGATGCTACGCCATTGGTTCACAAGTCTACAGCGGAAAACCGGAAGGAACCAGCAAGGGCAATTATTTTAGTCTCTGTATTTTTTGGCTTCAGATAAATAGTCTGATCCCAACTTCCTTAGTCTAAACCTAACTACAGATTCAAACAAATTCACATTATATATATAACTAGCTGTGCCAGCGACTTCGTCCGCATGGAATAGTTATTTTGAGCATCATATTTATTTTTGCAAACAACCACCTCAGCTGTTACCCGATCTTGACAACGCGACATATCCAAATTTGATCACCATAAAAACGATTTTAGTGAGTTAACATTAAAACATAGACATATACTGTCGCGGACATTTTTTTAGATCATTTTAAGAGGAATAATTCTTTCATACATATTTTTTTGGTATCTAGAACCGTTTTCGCAGCGCACGCAACGGAAGCCCTCAAAGATGAATAATTTTCACCGTCTTTTCCACATTTTCCAGTATTTCTTCGCTCCTATTAGTCGCAGCGTGATGTTATGTAGCCTAAAGCCTTCCTCAACCAATGGGCTATTCAATAAAAAATAAATTTTCAATTCGAACCAGGAGTTCTAGAGATTAGCGCGTTGAAACAAACAAACTTCAGCTTTATAATAATAGTATAGATTATTGTGAGTCCACCATAAAAGATAGACATATGCTGTTGCGGGACGTTTTTTAGACAATTTTATGTAGAATATTTCCGTCATACATGATTTTTATGTGACTATAACCATTAAGGCTACACACGCGACGGAAGCTAAAATAATGGAGTTACTTCTCCCGTTTTCCCAAAATTTCCCTTCACTACTCTGCTCCTATTGATTGTAGCGTAATGGAAAGTATTCTATAACCTGCCCAGGCCAGGCCCAATAATTATTCTTCATACTGAAGAATAATTATACCAAGTTTCGTTAAAATCCGTCCAGTAGTTTTTGTTTCTATAAGGAACATACAGACAGACAGACAGACAAAAATTTTACTGATTGCATTTTTGGCATCAGTATCGATCCCTAATCACCCCCTGATAGTTATTTTGAAAATATATTTCATGTACAGAATTGACCCCTCTACAGATTTATTATAAGTATAGAAGATGACTATTATTTGATTATGTTATCTATACTATTAGTATATACATACATACATACATACATACATACACACATACATACATATAAAGAAGTAAAGTTTGTGTGTTTGTAAATTGTAAGGCGTAATCTCGGGATCTACTGAACCGATTTTAAAAATTATTTCACCAATAGAAAGCCACATTATTGCGGAGTGTCATCATCATCATCATCATCATCATCATCGATTTTAAAAATTCTTTCACCAATAGAAAGCCACATTATTGTTGAGTGTCATCATCATCATCATCGATTTTAAAAATTCTTTCACCAATAGAAAGCCACATTATTGCGGAGTGTCGTCATCATCATCATCATCATCATCATCATCATCATCATCATCATCGATTTTAAAAATTCTTTCACCAATAGAAAGCCACATTATTGTTGAGTTTCATCATCATCATCATCATCGATTTTAAAAATTCTTTCACCAATAGAAAGCCACATTATTGCGGAGTGTCATCATCATCATCATCATCGATTTTAAAAATTCTTTCACCAATAGAAAGCCACATTATTGTTGAGTGTCATCATCATCATCATCATCATCGATTTTAAAAATTCTTTCACCAATAGAAAGCCACATTATTGCGGAGTGTCATCATCATCATCATCATCATCATCGATTTTAAAAATTCTTTCACCAATAGAAAGCCACATTATTGTTGAGTGTCATCATCATCATCATCATCATCATCAGCGGACGGCGCGCGATGGCTTCGGGTTTAATTCAGTTCGCTTTCGTGCTCGCTTCGGGGATTATTAATATTATGCCCAACGAAGTGGGCGCGGGTCAGCTAGTTCATAATAATTGGCAACGTAACTTCTGGGTCATTAAAATTAAACCCAAGCATTGTCATCATTCAAATAATCCTTAACGGTATAATAAACTTTTTTCATAACAGTATTTTAACAAGTAACTTAAACTTGTGAAAAGGCAAATCGGAACACTTTGTGGAACTTTGTTGTAAAATAAAGTATATCAATACCTTCTTTTCATCCAGTCATTTGTTCTTTCCATTGTAAAATATTGTTTATTTTTATATATTGGACTAATAATTATTGTCGACATTATTGATATCATGTGTTATTGTCCTTATGATACAATTTCCGTTCCTCGTGTACCACATTTATTGATTTTAGAAAAGATCCTTTCAATATATTGTTACATGATTACTTTACACTTAATAAACGGAGATATCCTCTTATTACAAGGAGGTTGGTTTTTTGTGATCAGCGTTAACTAACAAACACCAAACTACATTAAATTGAAAGCCGAAAAAATATGAAGTATGAAACAAATAAAAGAAATATTTTTACCACCCCCAATTATTTTTAAATAAATAAAACATGTTTTTAAGAAATATTTCATTATGGCAACACCTTAATGATGTTTTTATTATCTGTGACTACCGGTATCTTACTCTATGTTTGATATTTTCCGTTGAGTTATAACATTGACAGCAGGTGCCTGACTTGTCAGTTGATTTTTTATTAATATTTTTTTCTGGCTCTAGATAACATACATTAAGTAACATAGCAGTCCCTATATTTTGTTAGTTAAAAACTTTTCAAAATTAGAAATATTCGGTTCATTAAAGCAATTATGTATGTATTTAGATTTTCAAAAGGCTTTTTGATATTTTTTTTAAGCAATTTGTAATAATTGCATTAAAGATATTTCATTTTTTATTATACTAGAATACGGATTATTAAAAATCGGGGGTCTTGAAAATAACATGACTTACGGCGATTACTTTCTTTTAGAGCCTTCTATCCAAATATATCAAATTTACCCGAGTTAGTTACTATAAACCAATATGGGACATCTCCTTTGTTATTATTCCTTGAATCTTAGTTTAATAATGCCTTATATCTTTTTTATTCCTTATTAGTAATGTATCAATTTAATCAATTGTTTTGGCCAGATTTCATGAAAAGAAATCTTCGCTGGGTGATAATGAAATAAACGACGACACAAAATTTGACGGCGACAAAGAATCAAAGGTGTCTGGTAATCGTATGCTGCACTACCCGGACGATAAGAAGACCAGGGCCAAGGATAACGCCGATAAAAAAATATACCCAGAGAATGTGGCTAATGCAAATAACACGAAAGCTACCTACAAAATCATTAAGGTAAGTTGAAATATCGCACTAGCGTTTCGAAACTGTGCCGTTAACATTCGGCCAATGGGTGTGATTTCATTTAGTCTCATAGTGACAGCGAGAGAGTGAAGACGTCCTGAAGACGTTCCTTGCTCTGATTCTATGTTTGATTAGCGCAGCGCTATATCGTTTCGTTTGGTACTTTCTGTATGCAAATCATAATGTTTACGCCAAAACCTAACCTGTGTACCTAAACTGTGCCAATGAGGATATTGAAGAGAAGAGCTCAGTGAGTAATTCCTATGTCGACCTAGGGTTCTCCGAAGACGTAGTGAAAACGCGGTAACAATTTTATTTGACATTTAACAAACAAAAATAACAGGGCCCAGCACTTTATTTATGTATATACAATTTTGCCTAACATTTCTGGATGCAGAGCGTGGCAGAGCAGTTTCATTTGCAAACAATTACGTGGATTATAAGATTAGATATGAATGTATGTAGATATGTATAAGATAAGAATGTACATTCAATGCTGGGTCAGTTAATAAGCGTCATTAACTATAACAAAATATTATTGGTCTTACTGTATTATTTGTTGGCAACCGGAACTTAATACAGACGATGTGACAATTTTTTTTATTAAATTTATCAATCCCACTAAATATACAAAACTGTACATTTAGTGTACTGTACAAAATTACTGTTGAAACTAAAATAACCGGCTTTAATACTATACTTATGTGTACATACTAAATTAATACTTAAACTAAAAATTATTAATAATATCTCTTTAAGTAAGAAAGAAAAACATTTATCTACAGTGACACTTGATAGCACGATTTCGGGGAGCCCTCCGTCGACATCCCCTAAGAGGCAGTGCTATGACACAGCAAAAATACAATCACATTAAACACATGTAGCTACGCCGTAGCACTTGAACTTACTGGGATAATAAAGTCAGTTGCACACAGGGTTCCCAACATAGGGGTTTTCCCCCTAGATTTAGGGGCTAAATAAGTGAGATGGCATTTTTTTAGGGACTTGAAATTTTTAGGGGTATATTTAGGGATATTTTGACTCTTTATATTTTTAATTTTTTGTTTAATATAAATTTACAAATGGCTCTCGTGTGAATCAATGTAGCCAACAAAAACATTAATATTTATTTCTTGACCTAACCGACTCTAACATCTAGTTCGTAATTCTACAACCACTCTGTGGTAACTATTAAAGGTACTCTGTGGTGGTGACTGGCGGCAATACTGGCGCCACTGGCGGTTATTTTATATTTTATAGCCTGTGCATATGGCGGCGTGAGGGCAGCGTATATTAGTATGTTTGACATTAGCTTATTTATGTCAGTCAGATAGGATACCGCCAAAAAATAGTTCAGAATATTCTTACGACAATTGTTATTTCGATTTTGGTTTGTATTGTGTGTCGACAAGAAATTTGTTAATGATGCCGAAGGAAAATAAAAATAAAAAAACGTACAGTAAAATAGTGAATCTTCTGATGAAGAAGAAATATTTAATGTATTAAATAATTTAGATTAAAAAAACTTTTGAAACATATTACAACTTATTATTTTTAAATCATTATGAATTTATAATTACACTAATTATAGTAGACGGTCCTCGCTCTATAAAGTTACGTTTTTAAAAGTTACCTTTCCCTCAAATTGAAATTAGTTCCCCACTCTAACTGGCTATTGGCTACAAATCTCTTAATTACGCCTCTGAATGTCCGTTTTTAAAAGTTACGCTACCACCGATAGCGAAACTGTATAGAGCGTCTACTGTAAATATTTTTTAGGGGGCAACTCAATAATTAAGGCGATTTTAGGGGTTTTGACACAAACTTTAGGGATAAATTTTTGAGAGTTGGTAACACTGGTTGCACAGAGTACTGACAGTTGCTTCAGATCAGAACGCCAGCTCTGGGCGCTCGTGCTAATTAATTAACTCGGTTGTTTTATTTATATCCTTCTAATGTCAAATTATTAAGTGTTACGGTGGATGAAATTTACATATAACCGTAAAAGTGGTGACACCGACGTGATCTGAACACGCAACCTTCTGATGTGGAGTCAGAACACAAGTTTAACACATAAATATATTTACAAAACCAGCTTAAACTACACACCTACGTGATGTTCTATTAAGGTTCCGTACCTCAAAAGGAAAAAACGGAACCCTTATAGGATCACTTTGTTGTCCGTCTGTCCGTCCGTCTGTCAAGACCCTTTTTCTCAGGAACGCGTGGAGGTATGAAGCTGAAATTTATATCAATTACTCAGGTCTACTGTCCCTTGAAGCTGTGAAAAAATCAAACTTCTAAGCCAACGCAATCAAAAGATACAGCCGTTTATGCCGCAAATTTTCGACACTTGCAAGGGAATCAAAACCTACCGTGCTTCCCGTGAACTCAGAATCTTGAAATTTGGTACGAAGCAACGTCTTATAGCATAGATAAAGGAAAAATTACGAAAACCATAAATTTTTAGTTACATCACATAATATATATTTTTTAATAATTTTAAACTTACTACCCATTTCCTCATAAATGCGTAGAGGTATTAAATTGAAATTCATACCAAATACTCAGGTCTATAATACCTTTAAGCTGTAACAAAATCAAACTTCTATGTCAACGCAATCAAAAGAAACAGCAATTTAACCTGCATATTTTGAAACTCGCAAGTACTCGCAAGGGAATCAAAACCTAAAGGGTACTTCCAGTCGACCTAGAATCTTAAAATTTGGCATGAAGCAACGTTTCATAGCACACATAAAGGAAAAATTCCGAAAACCTTAAATTTTTAGTTACATTACAAAATATATATTTTTTAATAAATATAAACTTATTACTTTTTCCTCATGAACGCGTAGAGCTATCAAGTTGAAATTCATATCAAATACTTAGATCTAATTTTTTTTTATTTACGATAATAGAGTGTGTGACATTTATTTAGATGTATTGTGGTACGGAACCCTACGTGCGCGAGCCCGACTCGCACTTGCCCGGTTTTTTTTTATAATATTTATTATAATGTTGTGTATCTAATATTCTAAAACTTGATTTGGAAGATGGACGCATGTACAAGTGCGATTAAGGAATTAGTTAATAATTTATTGTATTTTCTATTTTAAATTTATTGTAGTTTTATTAATATTATTATTCTTATGACGTCAATAAGTACCTGTAAAGGTTTAAATTGAATAAATTATTTTGACTTTGACTTTGACTTTGACCCGGCTTCTCGAAATGAAAACTGTATATAATCGTTTGCAGTGTAAGCGGAAAAATTGTTATTATTTACGACATACATTAGAAACCTCAAAAATAACAGTATATCTCCGCTATTTAATGGATGTTATTATACATACAAACCTTCCTCTTCAATCACTCTACCTAATAAAAAAAACCGCATCAAAATCCGTTGCGTAGTTTTAAAGATTTAAGCATACATAGGGATATAGGAACAGAGAAAGCGGCTTTGTTTCATACTCGTACTATGTTGTGATAACGAGATAATATATTGAAAGCACATACAGATGCGTGTACTTCCATATATAATGTTTTTCACAGGGTTTTACAAAACGCTTTTAAAGATAATATTCCCCACAAAACCATAGTTAAGTAAAACCAACTAAATTATGAATAAATAAAGTAAAAAAGTGTATCGTAGTCTTCTTTTATACGGGTTCCAAAGGGGTTCTCGGTGGCGAGTTTTTGCATTTGAACAGTCATGGATTTAGTTTATACTTTTAACTTGTAGAGAATGGCTAAATACTTGTCTAATGTGCACTTCAAATATAATTAAAATTACGACAGCCAACATTGATCACTGATATCTTCATCATCATCATGATATTATAGCTTATACGCGACACCCAATATTTTGAATATTATTTATGTATGTTTTTTATTATACTTCTATATGATTTCAATTTGTATTTTATTTATGGGCTTGTGTTTGATTTTATATGTATGTCGCAGAGAGCAAAAATCGGAACGTCAAGTTGATAATCGATATCGACTTGGGTGTATTCGATTTTGTGTGTTGGCAACCCTACGCTTGACACTAAGGCGATGACAACCAACCTCCGAGCGGGTAGGCACCAGTTTGCGAGCGGACGTCAAGCCGAGCGGGTGTGTCCAACATACAACCGACTTCACCACGTTCCGAAAGTAATCCATTTCCATCTGGGCCGTGTGTGATTATTTTTGATTGTTAATTATTGGACATAATTCTGAATAAATCAAAGAGTGTACCGAAACTCGTATTTCGTTTGATTTCACCATGGGGGATGAAGAACGCTCGCATCCATCCTCGTTATGTATATATATTTGTATACACGTGCATGCATATTTATAAAGATAAATTGTATTTTATTTTATGTAAAATTTTCGAAAATTATTTACAAATACATAACCCTTAGGTTGTAACTGAATACCAGTGCTTGGTTCAAATCCTTTTGTGAGCAATTCCAATCACTGAGCCTTTTACACTTTCACAGCGCACACGGCTCTTGGTTTATACTGGGTTTTTGTTTTAAGAAATAGTTATTTGTTCAACTAGAGAGGAAAGTTGTTTTTTTTTCAAGCGAGTGCCAATTTTGAATCCCAAGTAAGCGAAGGATTCTAATAATTGAATCTACATTAGAATCCTGAGCGTCGCGAGGGATTCAAAGGCACGAGATGGAAATAACTTTTCTCTCGCGTGACACATACAACTTTTCACCTTAGCAGTGAGAACATTATTAGAGATATAAATGAAACAATATGAATTAAAATAAAACCACATGTATTTGCAAAAACTAAGTATCTATTAAAATTTGATTTTTCTTACCCGGTATTTTTTTAAAGTTACGTTCTGAAACTGTATCCGTAGTATTCTGTTGTACCAATAAAGATTTTTAAAACTATAAATTATTTGTGTATCATTTTGTAAAACATATTCTTTATTTTTTTCTTTACTTTAGTGTATTCATTTCATTTTATAATTTAATTATATATTTAATTACAACGTTACCGAATAATTTTCATTTTAAAGGTTTATTAGTTTCCGAACGACTTATTTTTTGATATTTAATAAATCGAATTTCGAATGACGCGTTTCGTACATAATGATAATTCGCAGCATTCTAAATTCAAATCGATTTTCCTCACTCAGTGAGGGAAAACGCATTTCCCTCACTCTTTTTAAGCAGTGTCACATCACTCCCTGGCCCGGCTAAGACAAGGCAGTGTTGCGATCAGAAAATAAAACTAGTACAAGATATTAACAAAATATATTTACAAGAAATTTAGAAAAACACAACAACAGACAACAAAGAGTTGAGTGTATAAAATATGGGTTCCTATAGATTAGAAAAATATTTGCTCTCTCTATTAGAATTGAAAATAAAAATTAAAAATACACATTATTACACCACCTTCTGTATTTGTATAACTTCTGTATTTGTATTATTGATTTATTGTGTATTAGCAGTGTTTTAGCATGTAAGCATTTTTCTCACCTGAAACACAGGTTCAACCTAGTTCAGGTAACACTATCTTAGGTAAATAATTTATATAAGAATAATGTTAATGTCAATGCCCTATGTATTTAAATAAACATATTCTATTCTATTCTATTCTATTCTATTCTATTCTATTCTATTCTACCTTTTTTAAAAAAAATAACAAAATAGTTTTATTTAATCTACTAACTTGTTCTTAAAGATGTAACGTAGAAATTCCAGGAATACCAGCAGTTCTTACATACTTCAAAAGACCGTGATACAGCCTCGTGTTGCAATATTAGGTAAGTATTCAGCTCATCGGCAGTTGAGCAGTTAGGTGTTTGAAGCAAGATACTTTATATTATATACACGTCTATACTAATATTATAAAGAGGAAAGATTTGTTTGTTTGTTTGTTTGTAATGAATAGGCTCCGAAACTGCTGGCCCGATTTCAAAAATTCTTTCACCTTTGGAAAGCTACATTATCCCCGAGTAACATAGGATACTTTTTATCCCGGAAAAATCGACAGATCCCACGGGATGCGCAATAAAGGCTTCGCTCAAAAACTACTGCACAGATTTTCATTCATCAATAGATAGAGTGATTCTTGAGCAAGGTTTTGCGGTATTTTTTATCTCGGAAAAATGGATAGTCCCACGGGAAGCGCGATAAACTTTCGCGCCATAAACCAACTTCCACGCATATGTAGCCGTGGGCAAAAGCTATGAGCCAGTGAGCCTTAACCCTCTATAGACCCAATCCCGAAATCCACGCAGGCGAAGCCGCGGGCAGAAAGCTAGTATGTAATAAAAATACACCGTTACAGCAGGGAACACAGTATGTTTGTGAGCTGCTAAGATGAAAATGTAATTTTGGTCCTTTATTTGTGTGTGATGAAGATGATTCGTAATTAAAATTTTTATCTATCTATCTTGTATTTGTTCAGCCTTATGTGTCCCCAGGTAGGGCATAACAACCGGCGTCACCAGTCACGAAGGCTGGTCCTGGAGCACGGCGCCGCGGGCCTCACGCTGCTGCGGCTGGACAGCGCGCCCTTCCCGCAGTTCCGGCTGCCCAGCGAGCGGCGCCAGTACATGCACACGTGAGCGTCTGTCCAGATCCTGACGTGGCCTGGACATCTGAACAGCAACGATCATTTTTAATTCTGGTGACGACCTATTAAAATGTACATGCAAAAATCAAATTCGCGCGGATGCAATGCTTATGTAAATATACCTACTACAAAATGTCCTTATTAGTGATGTTTTTTAATCTTATTTATTTAATTTACATGCTGTAAAAAGCCATATTGATCTTTATTAAATGCACAATGTATTTAAGATACTTAATTGGATAAGGATTAATACTGTATTGCTTAAAATCGCTTCGTAAATAAGCCATTATTTCTCGTACAATGTAAAGGATAAAAAATGGTTATTGTGGGTTATTCCTAAGAGATAAACATATACCATCACGGACTTTTTTGTAGACCTTTTTAAGTTGTACAATACTGTAGTAAATTGTTTTGATCTGTCTTGTAGGATTCAGTCAGCGTTTGCAATGTAAGCGCAAAAAATGTGTTTTTTACGACCTCACATTAGAAACCTCAAAAATTTTAGCCTATGTGTTATTTTGATGTATAAGCTATATTGTGGTAAAGTTTCATTCAAATCCATTCAGTAGTTTTTACGTGAAAGAGTAACAAAGATCCATACATCCATACTTACAAACTTTCGCCTTTATAATAGTAGTAGGATTTTCTGTCTTTATATTAGAAGATAGTTTTACTGTAAGTAAATAGTTACTAGTGTATGTTGAGATCCATTGTCGTAGAGCTTTATCGTGATTTTCATTTCATGGAGCCCCAAAGTTCTCGTGAATCACGATTCTCGTGAATTCAATGGAAGTTAAGTTGCTGTTTAAGAATAGTAGATTGCTTTATAAGGCTGGAAAGGAACCAATCCCTACGAGGTTGTTAGACGCCCGAGCGCCTATACTCGCTGTGCGCTTATGCTCGCCCTCGCTGGGCGGCTGTAGTCCGGGTAGAGTTTGATACCTTTTACCCGTCTACTTTTCATTTCGAATGCAAGGAAAATAAAAAATAGCTTTTCTAATAAAATGTATTAATAAAAATACTCCTAACATGAATAAAACCTATTTAAAATTAATTGTAACGTTAGTACAATTCGAGAACTGTATGTTTAAATATTTTCACAGGTATTTTTTAATTTGGAACACATCGCGTTGTCTTTTACTGGCCATTCAGCCAAATAATATCATTGTACCAAAGATTGTATGTACGTAACCTAATTCAGTTCTATTTTTAAAATTTTACTTTCCACCCTAAGAAGTAAATAGTATGAGAATTTCCCGCCCTCTGGTGGGAACTAGCGTTTTCCTCCCAATACTCAGATCAAGGAAACGCTCCTTTCCGAACATGAGGAATGAAAAAATATTGATTACTAGCTTTCCGCCCGCAGCTTTGCCCGCGTTATATTCGAATTTCCCACAGGAAGGATATGTTTTCCGTCGGTAAAATTATCTTATTTCCTTCCTTGGGTCCTCGGGTTTTACGATTGGTATATACTATCTGTGTATAAAATTTTATTTAAATCGGTTCAGCGGTTTTTACAATACTGACATACAACCTTTCACCCCCTCCTTTCAACCCTTTACAGCCCTTTTCTGCTTTAAAAGGTAGCCTCTGTCCCGTCTCAGCCTCTAAGACTATCTGTGTACCTAGTTTCATTGAAATCGGTTCAGTAGTTTTGGCTTGAAAGTGTAAAAAAAAGACAGACAGACAGATTTACTTTCGCATTTATAATATTAGTATGGATGTAAGCTTTAAATACTTATAATATTAATTATAAAGGAAAAGCAACTCTGTTTCGCTGCCAACCGCAAGTTCATGGTAAAACTACTGAACCAATTTAAATGGCATTGTTTAAAAAATAGAACGTAATCTACTTTCTAATTCGATAAAACAGTCTCAAGGGGCTGAAACGGGAGATGAGTGTTTGTATGGTAAGTACGCCATTTGTAGAATAAGGAATATTTATTACAAACAAGTTGTAAAAGGAGATGGCTAAGTGACTGCCCTTAACATGTATAAATATATCACACTGCCTCGTAATTTTTATATATTTATTAGTGAATTGTCACATGATCATGATTATTATTACTTTCGTGAAAAAATAATTAAATAAAAAGTTTTAAACTTGTTTTCCTATTTTCCGGACTTGAACAGTGTTGACATTTAAACGAGATATTGTAGTTTCGGTCAATATACAAAATAACCGCTATACGGATATAGCGGATTAAACTTTATGTTTTATCAAATAAAATAATTAAATAAAAATCATTAAATAATAGAGAAGAATATTTTCTGTACAGAAATGTTTAATTAATGTTAATCGTCGAAAACAATTAACAACAAATAAGTATTTTATTCACACGATATTATCGCTTTCCTAATCGATGTTATTGTATTGAGAGTTTATTTTCACAGCACTTTAAAAATGTCAGATGTCAATGTCAGATGTTATACGACTTTTGTTTGTTCGATTGTTCGTTGCGATATTACTTGATTTTAGATTTTAATACTGACCCTGCTTTTCTAAACGGACCTATTGTGTATTGTGCCTACTTGCCGACTTCAAATGCGTAACGAAACTTGAGCGCATAACTCGATTTGGATATATACATATTAAATAATGATCTTGCGTATTTTAATCACAACCATGAATTAAAGTCGACATTATTCAATATATAGGTATCCATCAATCACTACAATAGTAATATATTACCCAGTTATTTTATCTGTACTAAAATGCCTACCTAAAGTTTATAGCAAATTCTCTAGTTGTAGTTTTGGGACCATAATATCGTAGGAGTTTCTATGATATGTTTTTCAAGATTGTAATAATATGAAAAGTTCATGGAACTTTTTTTATATCACATATTAACTTTCAGGTACCCAGCATTAGATGCAACTACATCCAGTATTTATACATTGCAAGGGCAATTGCCCATACTGTAGTTAGCCATCTCCTTTTAGACTAAAGACAAAATTTTAGTTAAGTTAATATAGAGATAGTTTGAGGCCCAGAGAAGGACACAGGGATTTTTTTTTCTTATAGGAAAATCTGATAAACATAGACGGTTACGTTTTGATTCAATTTGGTAAGAGAATGGCTGAAGGTACGTAGTAGAACATAAGATAATTTAAATGATGTCCAGGACATCCAACCTACTCTGAAGCTCATTATATTCTGAGGTTTCTACCCACCCGCCCACGCCCACGTTGGGCCCAGGCCCACGTTAGGCGCCAATTGTCGCGTAGCGGAAGGCTACGGCTTGGGAGGGTTCTTAGTAGTCAATGCTCAAACTACAGTTGGCTGCTTGAGGTTGGTTTATTTAAACGATTTTACAAAAGGTATAAGTAATAAGAAAAAGAAAAAAAGTCTGAAACAATATAAAAAAACTATTGTAGAAAAACTATAAAATACATTGGTTCTCTATGTCCGATAGAAAATTTAAATTATGCGAACTTACCCTACAGCATTCCGTGTAGGACTCTTTCTTGAAATTTTTAATAAATCGATATAATTTCCAATATAATAAACAGGTAGTATTTTATGACATTGTATATAAATTATAAATTTGATTCGATTTATACAAAAGCGAAACATAGAGTGAGTCAGCCTAGCTTATTTTGCTTTGGCAGATGACATATTTCGAATTTTGACTGACAACCAAAATCATTATCAATAAACGAAGGAAATAAACCGGCCAGGATTCCCATGAGGATTCCTAATATCATAGACAATGCTTACCGATGGTGAACCATAGGCAACATAAGACATGTAACGGCTACACCGTTACACTATGATCCAAACATACTTCCTTAGTTTCCACTTTTTCATGAATATTGTAAGAAATAAACAAATAAATGAATGCCTTGCACCTTCTTATTTGAAGTAAAACAAAATGAAAGTTGATGATCAAGACGAACTAACTGCCCAGCTGGGCGGCCAACGCAAGAAAAGCTCCGTCTCGCGTCGTTAATATTCATTTGACGGGCGCAGCCTGCAGTGACTGCTGTAAGTCTTGTAACACGACATATTACACTGGCGGAGACACGGGGTAGTGTAATCCTTCAGCAATGTCGACAATGAGACAAGTATATTGCTTGTTTCTGCGTTATTATAATTGGAAGGGGATATTATAACTTTTCTCCTCTATCCTTTACATAGCTACTATAATATTTCTATATCTATTATATGTATATCTATGTTTAACAAACTTCCGCAAGGTGTCATTGATTTGCCTTTATATAAATTTAAAATCCATATCAAAAAGACACTCATGAGTAAAGGTTATTATAAAGTAAGTCACTATCTAAATGATCACACTATTTGGGAATAGGGACACTATTCATAGAGCCATGTTTGGTAACAACATTATTTATAATATTGTATTATTTTTATATGTGTATGTAAACATACACACGACTGTAATCGTATTAGGTATGATTGTATCTTATACTATATTGTATTTTTATATTATATTATTATAATTATTAACATTGTAAAGAGGAGATAAAAAATAGACCTTCAGAGTTTCTTACCTGTTCTTCTCGAGAAGGCTCTCCCAATTTCCGAACAGGTGTCGAGTCAATATTTTTTTTTCCTTATTCGTACGTACGGACAAGGTTTTTGTTTTTTTTTTAAGCTTTGTTTTTTTGTTTTGTCCGTTGACGTCAATAAGTACCTGTAAAGGTCTATGTTGAATAAAGATTATTTTGATTTTGATTTGATTTTGATTCTTAGGAACGTATTACATATCGAGACTTAGTAGAGACTTATTACATATCGAGAGTATTGCATATCGAGACTCAAATCCCTGAAATTCTTCAGGAGTTTTATGCCTCAAAAATGGTATAGAGCGACGATACACTCGTGGCCACAACAGCTACAACCCATTATTCAGGTAAAATGTTATTACCTGTAGCTTGTATGTACTTACGAGTGTATGAGGAATGTTCGCATGTTAGTAGTGACCCGTCCAGAATATTTTCAAAAGCTAGACCTGGTTGAAACTAGACACCTTGGCGCTCAGCAAGCGAGTCAATTGCTTAAGTCATCGATAGATAAGGAAATTTGTATGTAATCTGTGTATAGTGTTGTATAATAACTAGAGATCGGATAATCGGATGCATATTTACCTAAAGTTAATTTTGGCTCACAAATTATGGAAGCGGCTTTTTAAAATACATTTTGTTAAATAAAAATCCCAGGAAAATACGGGACTGCAAATTTAACGTAGTGATATTGTTTGAAAATTACTAAATTAGCACGTGGTATTTATTTTCAAAAGACCGAGACTCCGGGTTCATTTATACAACTATGCATACGTATTTATGTTCTACAGTACCGGAATTCCGGGATTTTTATTTATGGAAATAAAATAAAAAGACAGTTCCATACTTTGTCAAAAACTAAATTGGGTAAATAAATAAACATCCGGCTATCCAATTCCGCAATCCCGGGATTTTTATTTAACAAAACAATAAAAAGCCGTTTCCATACTTTGTCTTAAACTAACTTTAGGTAAATATGCATCCGATTATCCGATCTCTAATAATAACCTAACCGGTACTATTAAAATAATAATAATATTTTTTTATTTATTCATCTCCAACAATCTACATGTAACAGCTTATAATTATATAGACAATGCAGAAGTTTGTCGTTAGATTGTGAGAGACTGGTGCCTGAACTAAGCAGAAGCATTGTACAGTCAAATTTTCATTTAACCAATTTTTCAATTATATACTAAAATAATATTATATGTATATTAATATCAAATTATATATTTATAAAATTACTCACAGAAAATATGGTTTTATTGTTTAGTGTTTATTATTTGTGTTCTTTGCTTTATGTTATTTCATTCATTTTTTTTTTTAATTTTGTAAATGGCGTCCGCGGAAGATCAGCGTCGTGGTGTACGCCCGACATATGCTGAGGGCCTAGACAAGATACCTTTCGATAATCGTAATCGCATCGCTAACATAAAAAAATGTATGGTATTGACATAACCCCTCGAAAAGTCAAGCGATCGTTTATGTCAATACCATACATTTTCTATTTTAGCGATGCGATTACGAAAATAGAAAGGCATCTTGTCTAGGCCCTCTGAGCGGAGACCATTTTGGTAACAAAACTTGTATGTATGTTTGTCTCTTTATTTTCCGAACCGTTATTTTGTTTACCAAATAAACGTTTTTCTTTCTTTCAAGCTTGTATCTCAGTCATCAGTACTCTCCTCTTCGTAAGGTGACCGTAACATAATAGCAAAGTAAGTTTCTGCTTACACAATTAATTATGATTTAATGATGACTCAACAATGAGCAGTTTTCATATTTAACTATTGAAAGTGCTTATTTAGATCCAACACATTCGTAGTTAGGAACAGTTAAAAAAAACGGTTTAAATGTGTTCCCAACGAGACAGCAAAACACAATTCACATAAACTATACACATGGAACACCTGGATTAAAACCTTTTTTTTATCTTCAAAATGTCGACAGGTAATGCATTTAGGAAAAACTTGACAGAGTAGTTGTTTAAATATCGTTTTTAAAGTTACTTATTTATCTATTCGTATTTAATTTCTTATTTGGGACACAAACAGTTATAATCCTAACTAATATTATTAATGCGAAATTAACTGTTTGTCTGTCTGTTTCGCTTTCCCGCTTAAACCTCCCAACCGATTTTGATGAAATTTCGTACAGACAATCTTTAGACCCAATCTTTATACAGAACATAGGCTACTTTTTAATTCGAGAAAAAGGGATGAAATAGAGGTTGAAAGTTTGTATGGGATTTCTTAATTTTAAAACATTAAACAATGAAACTTTGTATTTAAGCACTTGATAAGAAATCATTAAACATTTGTTCTAGCAACTTTGAAGTTTCGACCAGCTAGGGGGTGAAATAAAGGTTGAAAGTAAGTATGCAAGTTCGTCAAATGTCACGTCATAAGAAACAAAAAATCGTTTGTTCTAGCATTTTGAAATTTTTACCAGTGTGGGGGTGGTATCTTAGACATAAGGGACCAGGATTGACAAAAACTAATTTCACGCGGGCGAAGCCGCGAGCGGAAGCTAGTAATACATAAAAACTAAACAAACGTGCAAAACATAAACCAATGAAGTGGCCATGAAATAGTACAACATTAGCCTAAGCAAAATGAAGCACATCTCGACAACATTCGAATATAGAACAACACATAAATAGTACAACATTAGCCTAAGCAAAATGAAGCACATCTCGACAACATTCGAATATAGAACAACACATAAATAGTACCACATTAGCCTAAGCAAAATGAAGCACATCTCGACAACATTCGAATATAGAACAACACATAAATAAATCTGAACGTAATTAATTATACATTTTGATTTGGCTTTTTAATTTTTTTTTATTCCGTACGGTGGCAGACGAGCAAATGGCCCACCTGATGGTAAGTGGTAACCATCGCTCATGGACATCTGCAGTGCCAGGGGCACAGCTGAGCCGCTGCCTACCTGGAGAGTAATACTCTTTTTATGCTTCGTTTGTTAGTAATTGTCGTTGTTGTAAGTTAGACATATCGTAGCGCTCAAGAAACACCGCAGCTGGGAGCTCATTCCAGAGTTTGCATGTACGCGGAAGGAATGAACGCTGAAACCGAACTGTACTAGACAAGATCGGTTCCAGGTGATATGGATGAACTCTACTGCGGTGGCGGGTGGTGCGATGGTAAAAAGGTGACAAAGGCATCATTGCAAATAGTTCCTCAGAGCACTCTCCGTTAAAGAGCCTATAAAGAACACACAGAGAGCCAAAGTCTCTCCGCTGCTCCAAGGTCTCTGTTGAGGCCGTAATATTGGGATCACCGATGATACGGAAAGCACGCCTTTGCAGGGAGTCAAGAGGCATTTTCTATTTTTACATATTTATCTATTGTACTAAAAATGTTGCAAATAAATGATTTCTATTCTATTCTGCTTGAGTTGAGTTAGAAAAGGAGAATGCTATTTACTTGACTTTTATACTCATAATAAGTCTGTCGAGAGGTCAATTCTGTGCATGAAGTATATTCCGAAATAACTATCAGGGGGTGATTAGGGATCAGTAAAATTTTTGTCTGTCTGTATAACCGTTAGAGAAACAGAAACTACTCGACGGATTTTAACTAAACTTAGTACAATTATTTTTCACACACCTGAGCTGGTTATGATATACTTATCATCACGCTACAATCAAAAGGAGCAGAGCAGTGAAGGCAAATATTGGGAAAACGGTAGAATTACTCCATTTTTAATGCTGCCGTCGCATTCCCGGTCCCAGGGCTTCAACCCGACTAAAAGCTTTAGGTTGTATTTAGTTGGTAGGCTAGCCTTCTGCTAGAATCCAACATAGCCGCCGTAGACCGGGCGCGGGTGGTATCCGGTCTGGGGTCGTCCGAGCCGACCGACCAACGGGTTATTAAGACGACTACAATAGTAGCGCACCCCTTATGAGCATTCACTCCAAACTCCGTGGGAAAAAAAAAATTGGTTGTCTGTAGAACTCCGTCTACTGCCGATATTTGAACGTGACAACGTCTATTACATGGTAATTTTTTCTGGGTGCAATGAAATTATTTAAAATAAAGTAATGCATATAACATTTATATTTTTATTTAATAGTTCGTTTAAATTTTCTTGCGTTTCAACGGATTCGTGTCAGTGTCTCAAACTAGAACGCGCTCCCTACTTAAAGTATTTAGGTGTCTGGCTGGATTCCATTTTGTCGTGGAAAGCTCACATAGAGACTATGGTCAATAGAGTGAGAAAAATAATTTACGTCATGAAAAACCTGCGAAACAGTGCTGATCTTCATTGTTTAAAAATGGTTTATTTTGCCCTGGCACAATCCATAATTTCTTACTGCATTGTAGTTTGGGGAGGCTCTTCAAAGAACCTAATGCTTATGGCAGAGAGATCACAGAGAGCTGTTTTAAAGGTCATGATCTCTAAGCCTAGACACTTCTCTACTTCGTCCCTGTACTCTATTTGTAAAGTCCTATCTGTTCGCAAGTTGTATATTCTATCCACAATTCTACGTAAGCACTCTCTGACCTCATATGATCCTAATTATCGGACAGGGAAGAGACGTTTCGATATAGTCTTCCGAACTATCTTGCGACGAACCGCTGTGGCTCGCCGGCATTTTCATTATATAAGCGATCGTTTATACAACTCCATTAACAAAATGTTAAATATATACCCATTAGTTTACTCCAAGTGCAAACAAAAATTATTTGATTGGCTTCTCCCAAAATCATATGAGGAAACTGAAGACTTATTAAAAACTATTACTTAGATTTATGATTAGTAAAGATGATAATAGGTAAGCATACCGATTCTTACAGACCACGCAACACATCACTAACATACATTCACAACTCACACACGCACACATACACACACACACACTCAGTACATTCCTGAATCTACATCAAGATAGAGGCTAATTTTTGTTTAATTTATATAATTTGTTAGTTAAAAAAAACCGTATTTATTATTTTATTTACTATTATAATTTTAAGGGAAACAATGTATTTATGTTACCGGAGGGGGCGCTGACACCGCTACTCAGTTTATAACTTTTGCGGCTGTCAGCACTCAATTGTTGTATAATGTACCTATGTCTTATGTTCCCAATAAATATTTTTGTATTGTATTTGTATTTGTTTTTGTGTGTTGTAAAATGATGCAAATAAAGTATTCATTCATTCATTCATTCATTGATGTATAAGCTATATTATTGTAAAGTAGCATTAAAATCCATTTAATAGTATTTACGTGAAACATGCATCCATACTTAACTATAACTTTCGCGTTTATATTAGTAGGGATGTATAATGTATGTATGTCTGTATGTTACCCTAGATCCCATAACACAAGCCTTACAGAGCTAGGCTAATTGGTGTGAGTGTAAGAAATATTTATTTATGTATTTTCTATGTACGTTTAGCCATTGATTAAGAATGTCAACCCAAGGAAAATATCCTCACAGTATTGCAATATTTCATAACACCAATTGACGCGGGGCAATAACTACGACGTATAATTTACAACCGCCATATCGCGGTGTAGCGCCCCAAAGTGCGCGCTGTGGCAATATGGCGGCCGCGTTACCACTCGAGCGCAACTTTGCGCGAGTGCTCGTTGTGTTGTTTTGTTGCGCCTCGTCTAGTCATATCATTGCCCGACAAAACATTAGAAAAGGTAATGGTGCTCATTATCATGGGTAATAAAATCAAAATCAAAATAATCTTTATTCAACATAGACCTTTACAGGCACTTATTGACGTCAAAACAAAAAAAAAATTGGTTGTCTGTAGAACTCCGTCTACTGCCGATATTTGAACGTGACAACGTCTATTACATGGTAATTTTTTCTGGGTGCAATGAAATTATTTAAAATAAAGTAATGTATAACATTTATATTTTTATTTAATAGTTTGTTTAAATTTTCTGCTTCTGAAGTTATTCATAAATTAATTATTATGAGTAATGTGCACTTGCACACTAAATACAATAAGCATATGATTGCACATACATATGAACATACATTCATTCATCTTCATACAGAAGTTTATAGTTACAATAAAATTAATATTCCGTGTGGCGTCAGATTCGGCCGTTACGGTGTTTTCGAGAATGACTCCACGCCGTACCAATTTAATAGACGTTGTCACGTCAAAATAAAAAACCTTGTCAGTACGAGCAAGGAAAAAAAAATATTGACTCACACCTGTTCGGAAATTGGGAGAGCCTTCTCGAGAAGAACAGGTACGTGAGTCATAGGGAACCTGTTACTCCAGGTATCCCACTCGCTTCCAGAAGCAAATCAGTTTCCTAGATTACTCAGGGTTATTCCTGGTGGTCTAATGGTTCTTCTTCGGATGCCTGTATACTCTAAAAGCACATATAACCTCAATACATGCTCTCACAAAAATGTTCATTCGGTGAAGAGTGACCAGTTATGATCCCCTCTACAGTCAGCCGCAGTAAGTACCTTATATATATCTCGTTCAGGGTTGGTATAGCTTCCCTGGATTGTCTGCAGCCCAGGAGCGAGCTCCACCAGTTCACGGCTTGCTTAAGAGGTAATTAAACATTCAACAAACCAAATCAAAAATAGACCTTTTTCTTACCTGTTCTTATTGAGAAGGCTTTTCCAGTTTCCAAGCAGTTATAGAGACATTTTCTTTTTTCCTTTTATGGCGTGGTATAGCGTATAAAGTTATGTAGATTTTAAGCTCTTTGTGTCGTTTTAATTTTATATATGAGTGACCTCAATAGTTAGAATAAAGATTATTTTTATTTTGTTTATTTTGATACAACTAGTAACTCAAACAAGTAAATTATTGGGATTTGTTATCGTTGCCCTGTTCATTGTTTTTACCTTTGCAATGGCGACTGGAAATCAAGATTATTTCGAAAGTCCAATAAATGAAACAGTTATAAAAATACTTCAAGGTTTTGATATTGTGCAAGCTTAGAAACAACATTACCGCCCAGGCCTAGAGTATATTACAAAATTTACAAATTGTTAAACACCCAGACGTAAGGTTTATTCGTTGCTAATATTTTTCTAGTTAACTCATTTTGCATTAAGATTCCAGCAGCTACAGGTTTGATTAATATTAATCACGCCGACTACTATTGTTCGATCTCGTGTTTATACAAATTGGAATCTTTCCAGATTTTGTGGATGCAATCAGAGAAAATCTCCGTAGAAACAATGATGACTACATTGAATCTAGTCCTCTGAATAATAAATCTCTATCTACCGAAGATAATAAGCAAACAAAAACTAATGCTGCCATAAAAAATAATATTTTCAAAGCTGACGGAAACAATGGAAATATAACAGCCATGAACGCTGTCGTACGAAGTCGATTGAAATATAATGGAAAACCATTTAACGATGGCAACCAAAATACACTGGTGCTGCCATCTAGTCAAACTAATAAGCATTACAATATTGTTAAAATTGACAACAAAACTGGAGTAGTAGAAGCGACAGGAGGAACACTGATCCAATCCAGCCTAAAAAGCACGCCAAACGGGCAAGCTGCAAAACTGAACAGTATTCCTAAGATCGCGGATAAGAATACAAATTTGCTAATGAAGTTGATGCGGAAGCAGCCACAGGAAACGCGGTCAAATTATGAAACGGTGACGAAGCCAATAAATGTTCCAAGAAAAAGGTAAGTGATCAAAGACTGTCCCAGGAAGAAGTCGATTCCTCAAACTAAATATTTTAGCTACCATCTAAAGCATTCTGTCTGTCCGTTATGTTTTAATATCAGAACTGAACCAATTCTATTTACTATAGAAATAATAGTAGTTTAAAGATACTGGTGTTATTTTACTGCCATTCCAAAGTTACCGGAGAAAGACCCCATAGCAAGGTCGTCTGCTACGGTCTTACTTATTTCTCCTGAAATAGCAGTGTTAATAACATTGTTATGCTTCGGCGTGAAGGGTAAGACAGGCAGTGAAGTTACTAAGACTGTACATCTTACATCAGATATTGGCAACTGTACTTTATGGTACGGTTACACATATACTGTGAATCTTACAGGAACCACATACGTGGTGACTGTGACCATTTACAATCAGATGAACTATCGGCTTACCTGTCAACATATCACAAGAAACCTGACACCAATTATTGACCACAACTTCCCTCGTTGACTCACTGGGCTATTTGTTGCGGCTCACCTTACGTTTCATCATTATTATTTATTCCTATACTAGTTTCAAGGGCATGATCGCGTTGCGCGGCGACATGGATCACACCGAGGACAAGTCACCCATCACCGTATTAGATTTGGACATGGTCCCCGCCATAGGCAGCAAAATACACAGCATGAGGGAACGGGTATGTATTACTGCATATTGGACCGCTTACAAAGATTAATACATAAATTGCTTTCCTAAGCCATGTTAAAAAAAATAATACTCTTATGAACTGAATTATCCACGCTGAGTTTGGGAGACAATTTGATGGAGTCTTCTGTGAGATAGAGGTTTTTCCGAATTTGTATTTGTGTTATGAGTTGAATCCGGTTATTGAAGAGTCCTACCTCTCCATTTAACCTTAAACCTTATTTGATCACTAAAGAGTTGTGATGTCAATTTCGACATATTAAAAAAGATAGCTTATATTATTTTATGAGTTTGATCTAGTACTTCCACGTCACAGAAGAATTAAACTTAACAACGTTTCATCGGTCCAATGAAGTAGATACCGGAGGTACGAGTACATCATGACAGAGGATCGTGAACAATTCTCCTAACGATGTTGATTGCGTAGGGTATAAGGGTAGGGCCAGCAAAGGGTGATCAATGCTTCTGACTTTCTGAATGCCAATATCTTCTACTCCTTACATTGTTTCAACTGTCAACTCCAAGCTCTCATGAAAATTGTATATTCATTGTTGTGTTGACAACCAGTATCGACAGAGAACTTCCCACAAAGCAGTAGATGTAACCTGTACTTTTATATGACAGATTGGAGTCAGCAAATGAGGTTACCTAATCAGACCAACAACGTGCTTTAAAGATTGATGGTTGCAGGGTCGCCTCTGCCAGCGCAGCGTGCTGCTCCCTGAGGGGCCGAAGTATGATAGCCAAGGGCATATCTACCTGCCCGCGTACACGTCCAGATCGCGCGACTACAGCAACACGCGCCACCCAAAACTGGTACTGCCGCGCTGCTGCAATTGTTGCCGCAAGTCTGTACTGGGGTGCGATTGACTATACTAGTAATGTAGAACCAAAAAGCGTTAGCAGAACAATCACTGCAACTAGGAAAAAATACGCATCAAGTGGGATTTGTTTGGAATTTCTTGTACGTCATAGATGCTACCATAATTCACGAATTTACAAGGAGACTGTGTGCTGTAAATAACGAACAGACACCAAGTTATTCTGCATGTATTTTGGAGTCGTTAATTGGAATCAGATCTGACTGGTTATAGAACCAATCTTCCATCACAAGATTATACGTTTGTGACTTCGTGAGCAACTCTCAATATAAGACTTTCTGATACTTTAGCAGCTGATGTAACACCTATATAACCTGTTACCACTACTAATAATAGTAGATTCTCGTTTTGTCTGTGAATAAGTAATTTTCGTAATATACGAGTTTTACATACATTAAGAACTATATCTGATGCAGATAAGACTAACATTACAATCACATTCACTAGACCACACTTGTTTATGAATGCGTAAGCGGGAGGGGGCGAAGGGCAAAATAAACTACTTCCAAAAGTCTATGTATATAAGCCACTGGCAAACTTACTAAACTAGTAATGTAACTTCAAATGTAACTGTAATTTAACTTCATTAGTAGCAATACCTGCTATCGTAAGACACGTTTACTAAAGGACTGCATCGAGATCATCTGCATGAGTTCCACCGTCTTCTTCCTACAAAAATATACTGCTTAGTTTGAAGCTATGAAGGCTAGTATATCAGTGAAATTATCAGGTTCCGTGACTGTGCTTCTTATATGTCAAGTTACCAAAGCACCCAGTGATTTTAGTTAGGGTACATTAAGCTACAAATAATATTTACCATTACGTTGGCCGTCAGCATATTTGTCAACACGTTCACCAACATCGTAACCACCATCAGAACTATAATCGGTTCTATTACTTAAATCTCATCTTATCTGTGAATATATAAGCTGCAATGTGGTAACAATTTTTAATGTTCGACTTATAAGCGTGACTGGGTCTCAGTACTAGATTATTCTTGTCTATGACCTTCTACTTTAAAAAAATCCTGCTTTAAATCAGAGTTCGGTACGCATAATTTGCTACTGATATGCCAGTACACATGGATTACAACGAATACTATAAAATGGTATTCGTTGGCAGTTATAACTGCCAGAGCTTGGTCGGGGCTACATTGATGAACGTGGATACTTACTATCCGAAGCTACCGCTGTTTTTATTTTCGGATTGTAATTCCATATTGTATCCTTTAACGTATACGTCATGTTATTAAGGTATGTATAAAAAAAAACATATTATGTCCTAAATTTCTTTACTTTTACTTAGTTACCGTTTAATTTCATTTAAGTTGCATTTCAATAATCCTATATATTGTCGTGTATTTTAACCATTGTTCAATTTCTTATTTCTTATCTTAGCCACCCAGGCAGGTCGTCTAAAAATATATTCTCTTTTATTTATCATGAAATATTGGAGTTTAGTAAACATATCAAATTAAGTAACTCTGAGCAACTACACAGCTGGCACTGGAAATGTACCAAAACTGAAGCAATAAACTGATAATGATGGTTATAGGCAACTTACTGCGCAGACATATACTGACGTAACCTAAAATTATTATGAATTTAATATAAGACAACGAGTCAATTATCAAGGTCAAAGTCAACCGCCAAAGTTACCTTTTTTGGTACGTTTTGCCAAGAGAAAACCATTCCCGGCGACCGTCCAATATATTGGGCCTGTTCGCCTTCAGCTTTTGATGCGAGACATTTTGCGATTCTTCGTCTTGTCGCCGAAATCGGTGGCGACACGAAAAAGGAGAACACAGATCCCTTGAGAGTTTATCATTCATACCGTTAATATCTTTCAGATCTTGGTTATTTAAAATATCAGCTGTACGGCCTCGATCACCAAAAAAATCTTCAGTTGCCCAGGGTTTATAAGCTAAGTGCAAATCCTTTTCACGTCTAACTAACTCCTTAATAAAAGAATCAAGATTTGTTTTTCTCTGATGAGGAGTAAAGTTCTTCAATTCTTCTTCGTCTCCATTATCCTTTTTGACAAAATCTACATTTATTATACTTATATTACTATGCTTTTTGTTGTGTGCAGAGTTTTTCAATTTTTTCCATCTTTCGTCGAAAGACAGATCTTTCGAAGTGACTTGTGTACGTTTTGGAACTCGTGCTAGTATATTTTTAGGTAGTGTATGCAAGTCATCTATAACAATATGTATATTCTTATTCGGTAGTATGTTTTTTTTCGTATTAAATAAATGTTTGGAAGGTTTTTCGTTAACTACTACATAATTGACCCGAGATTCAGTGCTCCCAGACTCATCATCCGTATCAGTGTCATTCACTAAGCTGCCCGCTTTGTGCTTTTCATCATTGTGTAATTCTAAATATATCTCGCATATACTTGTTATTTTTTCATTGCTTTCAGATATTTGTCCGAGTCCCTGTAGATACTTGTCACAAAACTGCACAAGGTGTTTCTCGTTTGTGTGTAATCTCCTAGACTTCTTGGTAGGATCCACAACAATATTATCTTTCTTCTGTGCGGTATCATTTAATTTCGCATTCTTTTCTTCATTTATTGAAAGTAAATTTACCGCATTACTTGATGGAGATATATGTCTTATTACAGGCTTTACAGTTTTGAAATCGTTATTTACATCATCCGGAACAAACTCTTCGATCGGGATGCGACTAAATTCCCCATCCAAAAATACTTCATTTTGTTGATCAGCCTTTGCTTGAGAACCGACACGTCGTAACGTCGATGCCCCTTTCGTAGAATAATTTGGAACATCACGTAATGTATATGGAAGGGCAAACACAGCAGGTTCCTACAACAGGATTTGCAAAAACTGTTTATTATAATTAGTACATTCAGTATATAAATCTTCTTAGATACTTTTAGTATTTTCAAATTAGCTCCAAAAAAGTTTAAACTTATATATTATTGACTGAAAGAATGTATAATTGAATACGTAAATACTTTATTGCATAAAACAAAGTTGATAGCATATAACAAGGTAAACAAAAGGTGATCTTTGAGCGAAAAATGCATAAATATTTCAGTATTGACTGGTGATTCTAAGCTAAGCATATTTTTGCCAACCGATAAGAATACATTTTAAAATATTTAAAATGATATAACAAATCATACATAGTAATAAAAAACAAAAGATAAGAAAAAATCTAAATAATATTAAACTTGTTAAAAACAAAACAATACAAAAACTAAGACTACACGTGTTTGGAAATTGTGAAAGCCAACAACAGACAAGAAACTTAGTTCTATTTATATAGATAAATAGAACTACTTTATCTTGACAACAATTATGCCATTTATTAAAAAACCACTGCACAGGTCGCACTCAAAGTCTCCAGAATTGACCACTACACAAACAAAAGGAGATAATTTTTTTTAGGCCCACTAGAAAACGGCAACGTTTATTGATATTACTGAACTCTAAAATATCAATTTATTATTAAAAGCAATTGCACGATATTATGAGTAAAAATGAAACGGGAATAATAAAATCAATTAATTAAACTTACTAATGACTTTTGACATTTGAGGTAAAGGAACTAAGGTTTTTCAAATCAAAATGAAAGATGATTTAATATATATATATATATATATATAGATAAAGGATAGTGTATTATTTCTTTTTTATTTTATTTAAAAGTATTGAACTCTCCATAATTATTTTAATACTATTTTAGATTATTTTAACTATTAGTTCGTCAGTCCAGTACCTATCGTCGTGAAACGGAACGCGTCATCATTTTTGACAGCGACAGAATGGTACCTACACTGACATCAATTGACGTCGGTTTGTTTTCAACCGAATTCTGTGTTTACGTTTCCAACGGCTTGATTTCGTTTTCATTCCCGTATCCAGTATTTAGAATGCAAAAAAATAATACGATTTCGAGCGTTGGTAGTGGCCAAAGAAGATTGTATTTTTCAAGAATAAAAAAATGTTAAATAGCATTTACGTAAAAAACAATTTGAATACAAATCAAAATAAAGCTCTAAGATTTTTTAGGTTATTTAATCTTCATGTTTTAATTGATTTCTCAATATTCCCGTTAGATAAAAACAAGCTAATGTTCCCTATAATATCTAGGGTTAATAAGAAATTATTTAACGTATGTCTCATTAATAAACGTTACATTTTGTAGTGAGCCTATTCTCCATACAAGAATAAATTATCTCCTTTTCAAAAGTGAAATACAGTTTGCTAACAGTCAATTGTTTTCACATGGTAACAAATGGTATTTGGAACTTTACAGTAACATAGCTTATACATCAGAATGACACAGGCTGCAATTTATAAAGATATACGCCATGCTAATATAAGCTACTAGAAATACTAATCCTGCGCAGACGAAGTCGCGGGCACCAGCTAGTGAACAATAATTGCTTTCAGTAAAAAGATTACAACACAAATGTAATATTCTGTCACACCGGAGCTGTTTAAGTTTGACACAGAAACAGATTCAAGAAGATATTCAGACCACGTATTATTAATATACTCACACCTCTTTCCCATTAAAGTAGGCGGAGGTCCCAGTTTCGACTTGCTACGCTCCAAACATACGTCCCTAACTTCCTCGACTTTCATTTTTTGTTTTTGTTTTATAGGATAGGGCAGCAAACGAGCGAACGGATCACCTAATGGTAAGCAATAACCGTTGCCCATGGACACCCGCAACACCAGAGGAGTCACGGATGCGTTGCCGGCCTTTTAAAAGGGAATAAGGGGGGAAGGGGGGGTTGGGCCTCCGGTACCCTCACTCACTCGGCGAAACACAGCGCAAGCGCTATTTTACACCGATTTCCTGTGAGGCCGTGGTATCACTCCGGTCGAGCCGGCCCAATTCGTGCCGAAGTATGGCTCTCCCACGGTAATAATACTTTTATGCACACTCGTCAACTACTCTACGGGCACTTGATCTGACCTTCTTTCTGTATATCACCAATTCGGTCCCCTCCCAACTGGTCCGTATATTTGCCATATAAGTTACTTTCATCAGTCGTCTGTCCATCCTTTCTTCGTGTTCAAGTCATTTAAGCATTCCCTTCTCGATTTTTGTGACTCACACTGCACATTTCCCTTATCACACTATTTCGCAAAATTATCCTTCAAAGCTGTTCCAGCAATTCGCCTCAAAACCATCATTTCCACTGCATTAATCTTGTTTTCATCCTTCTTTTGACAAACCCAGCATTTCCTCTCATACTTAAACGCAGGGACCAGCATACCTCCATGCAGAGCCAAACGCGCCTTTCTTGACAAGGTGTGACTAATCTATTTCAGTCTGATTGGTTCTTGTAGAATGTACATACTTTGGGTTTTAACATACATTTCAGGGTTTGATGAACATTACTCGTAATTGTTTATTCTCGTATTGCCTGTAACTTGTATTGTACATAATAAATAAATACTTACGGTTGTGAGCAGAGATCAAAAATTTATTTTTGATTCTACGGAAACAGAAACAAATTTTTAGATAAGCAGAGGTGTTCGGGAAGATGGTACACAGCAACTCAAGGGATGGTAGAGAATCCTTATTAATAACATCCGCATTCGGCCTCTGCTGACTCAGGGTTAAGCCGCACCTACCCACTAAACTCTGCCTCAGTCTCTGAATAGTGAACCCGCATTCGAAGCGGCGCGGAAACCAGATTGTTTCCAACCTCATTGCTTACTACAAATTGTAACCTATTGTCCCCGGAATTAGTCTGTGGTCTTATTTAATAAATTACAGAACGAGCTCAAAACAGAGAAAAATGCTAAAGTATTTTATTATCTTATTGCATTATTGTATTACTGTTGAATAAATGCGGCTACAGGGTTGATGACTTCTAATCAATTTATTAAAATGATATGTTGATTTGGCCAATTGGTTCATTAAAATGTTATTTATATTGTGTGTATGTTTTCATATTGTTGTTGTTTGTAACTCTGTTACGGAACCCTAATATACGAAGGTCGCCGTGTCAGCATTGCCCCACATCAACAGTGCACACGGCACTACTGGCACGAGGTGCAGCCTCAGCAAAAGATGACGCAGACGGAATCTTCATTAATAGGTGCATTAGAATGGGAGCTCAGAATTACTTCTAACATCGAAGAGTTGTCACTTAAAATCTAGCTCGTAATTTTATTGTAATTTCTTTTAATTAAATAATAGTAAAGTTTGATTTTTTTTGGAGCCTCCGGCTGTAGACTTCGTAATTACTCCATATTTAATGTATTTTTGTTATAACAATAATTAACTACGTTGCCTGCAAATGCTTAACTTAACTGACAAACTTATTTTATTGGCTATGTATGTTTTTAATTGAATATTATATATGTATATGTGCGTAAATGTATAAACAAATGTATATGCTGTTAAGTTTCCGTGATGAAGAAATAAATTAATAATTAATTGTGTGACTATTATTTATTAATTTTGTTAATGATTTTATGTGCGAAATATAGTCATTTTTTATTTTAATATTCAAATGTTCATTTGTAAATAAATGAAATGAAATATTTCCCCCAATCAGATACACTTGGAAACACTTTATTTACAGCAAACAGGTTTTCGAACAAAAACTGGTCAAGTGTGTGTTCGCTTAGCAGGGCTGGAAACAGTAAGACTCACTACCGAGTGGGTGATTTGATGTATGATAATGCGATTAACTAAAGTTTTATAAAGTGAAAAATCAAGCAGATACGTACCAGAAAGAAAATAAGACAAAGAAAGTGCATATTCACGGAAAAGTGTCGAGCAAAGAAGGTCTATCGCGCGTCAATAATCAACCAGCAAATAACAATAGTTTTCATTTTCCAGCAATTTCCGATTTCCCGCTCACATAATTAACATTGGGGCTCCACTCGGCGGCAACGCTAGCAAATCGATTTTTCTATTCGCAAACAATAGGCATTGTTACAATCAATTTGATCCAATGCTCTGTTCACTTCTTTTTGTTCTGTTGTTTCAATGACTGGCAATTCTTAAATTTTAGATTATCCTTTGAAAGCAGTCACCACCGGATTGCTCCCAGTCAATCCGCGTAATACAGAATATCGTCGACCCAGGCACGTCATTTCTGACCCTCCCGACTCATTGACTCTGGCTCTTCAAGCCTTGCGAGAGGCGGCATCTGCGCCGCCATCCCTTAGTTAGTCCATACTTCGCAGCTTGCTGCACATGTACGAGTAGGCCCCATCACTTCAAGGCCGGACCCACTTTGGCGTACCGAGCCTTCCTTTGCGCATATGTCCTCTTCGGAGGGCAGCGCCGACGTGCCCTCTCCTGAGGGTACGCCAACCATTCCGTACAAGCCATAAGGCCACTAGGGCCAAGGCTAGGCTGAGTTTAGTCGGTAGGTCTGTTGGATCGAGCCGCCTCGATTCACCAGGAGTCCGACATAATCAACGCATCCCTGCTTGCCTGTTGCGTTGGTATCCATGAGGATTCTCAGCCTCCTCTGCTGAGGAAAAAAAAAAAAAAAAAAACCAGATTGCAACTGATCACAAAAATAATTTCGAAGAATGGTTTCGGTTTCGAGGTGTCACCGTAACGTCATCCGTAACATCCCGCGTTCAAATTCTGGTGGGGGCGGATGTTTCTGTGATGAATGCGTAAAACGCTCTAATTTGTGTCTTAATCATGGTTGTTAATATATATTTCTGATTATATTCGTGAATTTATAAAATAATACAATTTAGCAAATGACACTGATACAAAACTAATGCCTTTCGGCTCTGTCTATACCAGGCTCCTTCCTCTCTTACCTGTTTCATCAAACTTATTTCACGCAAAACATCCATGTTCGCATCGCTATGTACCGGCATGATGGGAAAGAGAGGCAGTCAGACTACTGCGTACTGTGACTTTACATCTTATACCACAAGTTTGATCGAAAAGAGACTGTTACTTCCTTCAATTTTTAAATTCACACGTACTAGGCAATAGTGTTGCCATTACAAAAATATCAAAAATTAGTAAAAATCTCGAATACTAAACATTCCGCCCACCTAAATACGAAGTATTAATCATTTTATAAGTCGATAAAAATAAATAATTAAAGATATAAGTTTTTAAGTTTCTTACATTTGCAGTTAAATTATATATATATATATATTATATATATATATATATATATATATATAATATATATTATATTATATATATATATATATATATATATATTATATATATATATATATATTATATATATATATTATATATATATATACAATAATAATAATAATAATAATAACGTTATTTGTACCGTTACAGAAAAATGTTGTTTGATGTTATTTACAAAGTTTACATTCACATTCTTATGTAACTTATCACACTAAGTACAGTCAAAAGTTTTAAGTTCAATGGGCCCCTAATTAAGCTTCAGCTTGTATCTAGGGGACCTGAGCAGTGAGTTACCTTTAATGTAACCTCAGAGTCAGAGAGGTTGTCTAATTGCAACTTGTCCGGTTGCTTTATAGACAGCCCGGGTACGCGACCCCGACTTCTCGAGCTGTCGATGCCGTTTACCTCTTACATCCGCGGAATCGATGTCCCCTCCATCCCATTCCTCTCCTATCACAGTTGTGGTAAGGTTCGGTACTAAAAAGGATGTCCTTTAGGTGCCGGGCCTGTGCGGGTTGGTACCACCGTTCTGCCTATTTCAATCGTGAAGCAGTTATGTGTTTCGTTTGAAGGGCAGAAACAGCCGCTCCTTCATACGACCGTCCTGCCCCTTCTGTGGTGAGGAGTCTTGGCGGTATTCGAGGCTAGCGGGTCGATTGGTCTCAGTGAGGCTGTTGGGCGTGACGGGTTGACGCGCGGCACAGGGAGACCTGGTGGAAATGGTTTCCGTCGGCCACCTGCCGGTCAGTAGAGGACCCGAACCCCGAATATCCTGTCTGGGAGGCTGTCCTGCCAACCGGCGAAAATCCCGTCGTGCGGTCTTCGTGCCGGAGTGGGAGACCGGAGTGGATCCCGATGACTGCAGGCGGGGGGGCACCGGGGGCCCTTCCGTGCCGCGCGTCAGCCCTTCACACAACCCACGCCTTCACTTTGTACCGTGATCTGCGCTTTCTTTGTTTATCGCCGGGATCCTCCCCACATTTTTTACCCTTTCCCAAATTAAACTCTTTTAATAATGGCCAGAAAAATAAAGAAGAAGCAGGTTCGTACGGCGGACACCCAATCCACAATCAAGATGGATTTCTGCAATATCAGGGGTCTACATAGTAATCTCGATGCCGTCCACCACCATCTCGAGACGGCTCGGCCTACCTTGCTCTTCTTGACGGAGACGCAAATATGCGCTCCGGACGATATTTCGTACCTGAAGTTCCCGGGTTACGAACTGGAACACACATTCCAGCGTAAAGCCGGTGTGTGCGTGTTCGTCCGGGGCGATGTTTGCTGCCGCCGCCTTCGGGGCCTCGAGCATCGGGATCTGTCGTTACTCTGGCTTCGCGTAGACCATGGGGGCGTTACCCGAATCTACGCGTGCCTTTACAGGTCCCATGCCAGTGACTTGGGGTCAGCTCAGCTTTTTGAGCACGTCCAAGAGGGGATTGACCGAGCCTTGGAACAGTATCCATCTGCGGAGGTGGTGGTCCTTGGTGACTTTAATGCTCATCACAAAGAGTGGTTGAAGTCCCGGACCACCGACCTCCCGGGTAGAACTGTCTTCAACATGGCTTCGGCCTATGGTCTCTCTCAACTGGTGTTACAGCCCACCCGTATACCAGATATAGAGAGCCATAATGCCTCCCTGCTGGATCTTCTGTTGACTACACGACCTAGCGGATACAGGGTTGTGGTCGATGCTCCTCTCGGATCATCAGATCACTGCCTTGTCCGTAGTACCGCCAGACTCGCGCAACCACATCGCGCAGCCACGGCCAGCAGCCGTACAGTTTGGCGGTATAAGTCAGCAGACTGGGATGGACTCCGGGAATTCTTCGGATCCTACCCCTGGAAGCGGCTCTGCTTCACTTCCGCAGATCCCGATACCTGCGCAGACTGCGTCACGGAGACGGTGTTGATGGGAATGAAAACATTCATTCCCAGCACCTCCGTTCCTGTTGGCGGCTGCAGTCAACGCTGGTATAATAATACCTGCCGGAGGACTGCACATCGCAAGCAGTCTGCGTTCCTCGCCTGGAACAACGCCAGGAAAAATCGGGATCCTGATTTGGCGGAGAAGAAGCGACAGTACAACGCCGCATCCAGATCCAACAGGAAGGCTATTGCCGAAGCCAAGGCGGAGCACGTGGCCAGAATTGGCGAGCGACTAGGAAGCTATCCCAGTGGGAGCCGCGCCTTCTGGTCGCTGGCCAAAGCTGCGCAACGGAACTTCTGCCAGTCCAGTCTCCCACCACTGCGAGCAAGCGATAGCAGCCTGGCCCATAGCGCAAAAGAGAAGGCCGATCTTCTGGCTGAACTCTTTGCCTCGAACTCGACCATGGACGATGGAGGGACCACGCCACCTACCATCCCTCGGTGTGGAAGTTCACTGCCTGAAATCCGTATTACACAACGTGCGGTCAGGCGGGAACTTAAGCTCCTGAACGTCCATAAGTCGAGCGGCCGGATGGCATCCCAGCAGTGGTACTAAAGACGTGTGCCCCTGAATTGACCCCCGTATTAACGCGCCTTTACCGTCTTTCTTACCAGCAGAACAGGGTTCCATCTTCGTGGAAGATTGCCCACGTCCACCCAATTCCCAAAAAGGGTGACCGAGCCGACCCATCAAATTACAGGCCAATTGCGATAACGTCCCTGCTCTCCAAAATTATGGAGCGGGTAATCAATACCCGCCTTCTACGGTACCTGGAAGAGCACCAGCTAATTAGCGATCGTCAGTACGGTTTCCGTCACGGCCGCTCGGCTGGTGACCTTTTAGTGTACCTGACACACCATTGGGCAGAAGCTTTGGAGAGCAAAGGTGAGGCTCTCGCCGTTGGACTGGATATCGCGAAGGCGTTTGATAGGGTCTGGCATAAGGGTCTTCTTTCGAAATTACCATCCTATGGAATCCCCGGGGGACTCTGCAAATGGATAGCCAGCTTCCTGGACGGTAGGAGCATCAAAGTCGTCTCTGACGGCTGCTGCTCCAAAACCTTGTTCATTAATGCTGGCGTTCCACAAGGTTCGGTGCTCTCCCCAACACTGTTCATTCTGCATATCAATGACATGTTGTCAGTTGAGAACATTCATTGCTATGCGGATGACAGTACGGGTGATGCGCGGTATACAACCACCAGACCGTCCCTCGGATTGCATTACACGAAAGGCGGTTGCAACTTGTGTCTGAAGTCGAAGACTCTCTAGGGCGAGTCTCCGAATGGGGTACAAAGAACTTAGTCAAGTTCAACCCCACGAAGACACAGGTGTGCGCGTTCACTGCGAAGAAGGACCCATTTATCGTAGTGCCTCAGTTCCAAGGAGTTGCTCTTCGAATGACAGACTCTATTGGGATCCTCGGTGTGGAAATCTCTGCTACAGTGCAGTTTGGGAGTCACTTGGAGGACAAAACCAAATTGGTGAGCAAAAAACTGGGAGTTCTGAACAGAGCGAAGCGGTACTTCACACCCAGCCAGCGCCTGAAGCTTTATAAAGCCCAAATTCGGCCTCACATGGAGTACTGCTCACACCTCTGGGCTGGAGCTCCCAAATATCAGCTCGACCCACTTGACTCCTTGCAAAGGCGTGCTTTCCGCATCGTAGGAGACCCCAATATTACAGCCTCAACAGAGACCCTGGAGCAGCGGAGAGACTTTGGATCTCTCTGCGTCCTATATAGGCTCGTCAACGGGGAGTGCTCCGAGGAACTCTTTGCAATGGTGCCCACATCACCTTTTTACCATCGCACCACCCGCCACCGCAGCAAAGTCCATCCGTACTACCTGGAACCGATCTGCTCCAGTACAGCTCGGTTTCAGCGTTCATTTCTCCCGCGTACGTGCAAACTTTGGAATGAGCTCCCTGCTGCGGTGTTTCCTGAGCACTACGATATGGCCGTCTTCAAACGAGGCCTAAAAAGAGTATTTCTCTCCAGGTAGGCAGAGACTGAGCTGTGCCCCTGGCATTGCAGATGTCCATGAGCGATGGTTACCACTCACCATCAGGTGGGCCATCTGCTCGTCTGCCGCAAAGGCCATAAAAAAAAAAAAAAAAAAAAAAAAAAAAAAAAAAAAAAAAAAATTGTCTAATTCACTACAAAACGAAACATTACTATTTTATTATAAAGTTGGATTCAGGTGGACCTAATTAAATACTGTAAATTTATAATAACATTGAATAAAATTAGATAAAATTAAAAATTAAGCAGCAGTGTGTGAGTGTAGTATGTGTTGTGTGTGTATGTGTGTGCGTGTGTGTGTGTAAGTGTATGTGCGCACGGGAGAGGAGTATGGATGTGTTTACACACACATGTATGTTAAGTGATACCTGTACTATACTATAATATGACGACTGTGAGTTATTGATTTCAGTGTGTTAATTAAGGCATTTTTTAAGATTGTAATAGCTTGATTAAAGTCAATGTTCTGACCTATTGTTTAGATGGCATGATATTTTCAATTTCATCGTACGAGAGAGACAGCAGCCAGTTTGTTACAACTTTCTTGCACTAAGACACATGCAGGTGCTTGATGTTACATATTTTGTTGACTGTGTTATAAATGTGTGGATGCAAGTAGGATGGGCAGCGTTTGACCAAAAGTGATGTTACTTGGGGCCGAGGTATTGTAAAAATACGCTTTTTCATCAGGATACAATAATCGGGTATGTGTAACTAAGCTATTTATATATTTATATGAAGTTAAAATTAACCTAATTAACAATCGATTGGAAGAGGACATAATTTGACGACAGGCCTCTTAAGGTCCCCTGTGGCTGTACGAACAGTCACAACCCGACAAATACCATCAACACCTGGATGGAGCTGAACTACTCTACCTTATTTCCACTTCATAGTAGGACATTGTTCATTAACTATGAACACCATAGTACCAATAGCTATATTAGTCTGGTTTTCAAACCATTTGTGTCGAGCCTGCAAAGTATGCAAATATTCTAATTGCCACTTGCGCCAAAAATCCTGATGCATTCTCTGAAGCAGTTGCCATCTTTTAACATTACTTAATTGTACTTCTAGTAAATCAGTTTCAGGCATAATAGTTAATGGCTCCTGCGTAAGAAAATGACCCGGCGTCAATACCGAAAAATCATTTGGATCAGAGCTGAGAGGTGAAATGGTCTTGAATTTAGCATAGCCTCTATTTGCGACATAACTGTATAAAATTCTTCACAAGTAAGACGCTGTGATCCAATGACACGAAACAAATGAGTTTTCATAGACTTAACACCAGCTTCTGCTAAGCCAGAAAACTGGTGGACTACCAGGAGGATTAAAAACAAATTTAATTCCCTGACCTTGCGATACAGTAGCCATCAAATTATTAATGTAATCACACAATCAGCAGCACCAACGAAATTGGTACCTCGATCGGAAATAAACATCGAACAACGACCACGGTGCTATAAAACGTCTCAATCCAGCAATGAATGCTTCTGTAGTTAATTCCGATACGAGCTCCAAATGTACTGCTCTTGTACGAGTGCAAACAAAAACACACACGTAAGCCTTAAAGGTTCGCAAACCTCGACCACGACCTAGACTTATATTAAAAGGACCTACATAATCCACTGCAGCAGATGCAAATGCCTTTAACTTCCCTATTCGATATTGTGGCAAATCACCCATAATTGGAGGTGCGGCAATTTTGGGATTCACACGAAAACATTGCACGCACGACGATACGACACGACGAATAACTCTTTTTGACGACAATATCCAAAATTCTTGAGCTATTAAATTTTGCCGTGTATGCAACCCTGGGCGCATAAACCGTCGATGATAATCTTCGATAATTAGTGATGTTAATTTGAGGCAATAAAATAGGATGCTTGATATCGTACGCGACATCGCCTTTTGATAGTCGACCACCAACTCTCAACAGACCACGAGCGTCGACGAACGGCGCTAATTTTTTAATAGCCTTTGACATAGAGCATGTAGTCTTTTCTTTCAACAAGTAACGAAATTCACTGGCAAAGGAACATTCTTGCACGTGTTTGATCAAGAAGTAGGGAGCATTCTTGATTTCCTCACCTGACAACTGGCTGAAGTGTGTGCATATTACGTCGTTACACAGTAGTTATGTTATGTACTTAGCGAGTAAGTGTAGTAGTTAATTAAAAGTGAGTAATAAATCTTACATCATGGCGTAAGGTTGTGTACTCATTGGAATTTCCCGATCCCCACATTTCATGGCGACCCTGCCAAAGCAATATAAAAGAATATTCTAATAGTTACACTGGTTGAAGATCTGCTAAAAAAAAATGTGTAGGTCAACCGTGGAAAAAGAAGAGGTTTTCGTTAGCCAAAATGCAGCCGGCGGAAATAATGAAGCTACTTTGAAGGATATCGAAAGGACGCGTGCACCCCCTATAGCTGTCATCGTGGTGTCTGTAATAGCAATTATTCTTCTTATATACGTCGGAGCTCGTTTCTACAAAAAATGGCATCGCCGCTGGATGCAAGAAGAAATCGGCATGCAGACTGCAACGTATACGAGCATCCTTACGTCGTCGTGAGCGCGACCACAACGAAGAAGCAGCTTGAAGAATCGTGAGTTTCAGAACAAATCAAAATTTTAAAAAAATCTTTTATAAAAGTGAAATTCTATAGTAAAGTGAAAGTAGGTCATAACATTTTATAACGCGTAAATTTAATGTGGCTTAAATCGTGCACAAACACTCACCGAATTCGACACCGTGAGCGTAAACTGCTAACGCAGGACATTCCTTCGTCATTGTAGTTAAGGCGCATTACTTTATTTTATGAATTGTTCATTTATAGATGTTCAAAGGATAGGTTAAGTTACTTTGTTTGTAAGGTATATATTAGATATTTTTAATTTAGTTAAGCATGTGTGATACCTTACTGGCATACTATGAATATATAATTGAAATACGAAAAATTTTGATTAAAAAAGGTAAAAGTAGGTATTCCTTTATAACCACTGCTATAAAGCTAAATGAAGCTCTTTGATTTATACAAAAAATGTAAGGAATTTTTTTTTAAGTTTACAAACTGATGAGGATTCTGAAATAGTATCAACTTCTATAGATATATTTCAAAAAGTTCAGAAGGTATACGACGAAATCACTAATTTGTGCATTTTGCCTAACACCACGGATTCAGAATTTACCAAAATGGAATTCGATCTTAAGGTGGCGTGTAGTTTGATTCCAGCAATGGATGGTGCTGAGGAGACTACAAAGCGACTCATCGACTCGATGGAGACACGAACATGATTGATGACAAAGGTAAACAACTGTTGATTACTTTTGTACTTAAAAGTAGACTTTCTGAAAATGCTAAGTTACGTATGTCGGGTACCTATATAACTGTGGAGGTTTTAATCAAAGATATGAAAAATCACCTTTTAACTAAAAAGTCATTTATTGCGATTCAAACAAAATTGCAAAATATCTCTCAAGGGCAAGATCCATTGATGATTATGCAAATGAAATCGAAAATCTTTTTACAGATATGACAATCGCACAGGCAGATTATATTCCCACAGATATTTCCCGATCCCCACATTTCAGGCCTGAGAGCTTTGAAGCTGATATCTTCAAATTATGAACAAATCTAAGACAATATGCTAAGACATGCAATAAACGTTGAAACGAGGAAAAACGTTCTAATAATTCATCCACAAATAACAAATTAGAGGCGGTAAAAAGCGAAAAAATACTTTGTTCACCAGAAGCTAATTTATCATAAGTAAATTCAGTCTGTGGCCATGTCTCTGGATGATTGATGAGCCAAGGCGGCCCCGCCCACCATAGCACATTCTGGACTAGGTAAGCTGGAAGCAAGCCACGTGAACCACAGTCTGCAGGATTATCACAACCCAGAAATGTGATGCCAGTGTTGAGGTGCAATCCTATCCTGAATATCCGAAACTCTGTTATCGACAAACGTTTTCCACCTTGATGGACATGAACGGATCCACGACAAAGCAACAGTAGAATCCGACCACGCGAATATCTCTTCGAAAGTATAAAGATACTTGAGGGATTCTTGAAACGATACCATTAATTCCGACAGTAATACAGCGGCTTGTAACTCTAATCTAGGAATTGAACATTTTCGAATTGGAGCTACCTTTGACTTTGCACGGCAAAGTCGAACGATAATAGAGCCATCATTTTTAACGACACGACAATAAACGACAGCACAGTAACCCTTCTCCGAAGCGTCACAAAACCCATGCAGCTGTATAGACACCAAAGTTTCAAACATTCTTCGTGGAATGGAAAGTGAGACCAATGACGACAGTTGTGTCTTAAACTTATACCATTCCTCGGCGATAGACGCAGGAACTTCACTATCCCAATCAACTCCAGACGTCCACAATAATTGTATTAAATATTTAGCAAAAAATACGAGAGGCGATAATAGTCCTAAGGGGTCAAATATTCTAGCTATATCATATAGAATGTTTTGCTTGGTACAACGATAATTATTATAATTTTTAATTTTGAAAGAAAACATATCATCTTTAGGTAGCCATGAAAGACCTAAATTTTTTAATGAAACGTCACTATCATCCGTGAATATACGATCCGATTCCATATATAAGTCAGCATTCGACATGTTATTCAAGAAATCCTGACTGTTTGATGTCCACTTGCGAAGATGAAGACCAGCCGAAGCTAGAATTTGTAAGAGTTCACGGCGTGTACACAGAGCAGTGTCCAGACAATCCGCACCGGAAACTACGTCATCAATATAAGTATCTAGCCAACACACTCGACCCATGAGGAGCAGAAGATGAGGACTCTGTCGCTAGTTTATTAAGGAACCATAGCGCTTGATAAGGGGCACACGAGACACCATATGTTACTGTAAGAAGTTTAAAATCTTTTACAGGCTCATTAGGCGAGGGACGCCATAATATCCTTTGATAATTACAGTCATCATTATCTACGAGAAATTGTCGATACATTTGTTTAATGTCACAACAGCATGCCAACGAAACCGAATTAGTAATTCGAAAATATTATTTTGTAATTTAGGGCCAGTTAATAACGTATCATTCAAAGACTTACCTCCAGCATCCCTAGCACTTGCATCAAACACAACACGCAAAGGGGTAGTCACTCCATCATGAGGTATACAATAAAAATTACCATCAGATGTTAACGGAGACGTCACTTCTTTCATATGACCACACCATAATCTTTCATAAAATCGACATATAATGAGTGAAATTGAGGATTAATTTTAAATTTCCTTTCCAAATTTAATAGACGCTTAAGTGCTATATCACGAGAATTCAAAAATGTAGGCTTTTCCTGAACTTCCTTGAAAGTTAATGGAACAATAATTCGACCAACAGGATTATGACAAAATGAAGCCTCCATATGATTTTGACATGATAGTTCTCATTTCGATAGAACTACAGACTTATTCGCTTCTATATTTACTAACTCCCAAAACTTCTTAATACTAGCATCCAAAGATGCATTCGAGACGAAAAGACATTCCTTTGTAGTAACGCAGGAATGACGAGAACGAGAAGCTTATTATTCACCCATTACTATCCAGCCAAATGCAGTGCGAACCACGATAGGTTCCCCTGTTTCACCCTTAATAATACCAGGCTGGAGAACTGCAGCAAAAATATTAACATTAAGTAACATGTCAATCGGACCAGGCTTACAAAATTTTGGATCTGCAAGTTCTAAATTTCTTATATGATTCCAAGAAGAGGGATTGACATAAACTGTAGGCATTTCCGAGCAAATATGTGGCAAAACAAATGCCTCGAGAGAAAAATTACATGATTTTTCCCCACTAGAGGGAAAAATTACACAACTGACAACTCCCAATGTACTGGTTGACAGTTGTCCAATACCATGATTCGACTGCTTATCATTATTAATCAAAAACCCAAGCTTTTGAGCACAAGACAATGTTATAAAATTACAAGCGCTAGCACTATCAATAAGCACTCTGATTGGTATTAATTCACCAAAGTTATTTTTTATTAAAACGATAGCTGTTGAAAACAAATACTTGAGTATCACGATCACAGACTGCCAGCGTCACAGCCTTTGAAGTCGAAGGTGACTGATCGAAGACCTCGTTTTTATCGAAATGAAGTTGTTATGTATGAATGACAGTTACACATATTGACTAAGTGAGGGTAGATAAATATTAAAGGAGAATTATTTGTGAGGTGAATCAATAAACGCCAGTCTCAAGAAAGATACAAGTAAGGGAACATAATATATTCATATGTTACTGTATATTCATATGTACCGAAGACTGCCCAGGAGCGAGCAACCAGGCCCTGGCACAGTAAATGCGACTGGTAGCAACACTAAAAAACTGATACAGCAGGCATTTCATCCAGGCCTCTTTACACAGCGACCAAGATCATCTTCCTTAGGCAGCATTGTGTGCAACCAACCGTGCCAATCAGATACTCCACCTGAAACGAAAGTCTCTGACAATGAAAATACAATTTGTCATCCCAGTTGGCAGAGAATACCCACTACACGTGAGGTCAAAAAAGGAAAATAGCAAATAGCCCACCTAATGCAAAGAGGCATAACGCTGACTCATTTCCGATAGAGACTAGCACTTCAAACAGATTCAGCAGTCTACCGATAGACCTGACTGCGGACCCATTAGAGGCTTCAGAACATGAAAACCAAACTGCCCATTATCCCAAGAGAGTTAGCAAACCTCCCCAATCTTGTATGGCATAGAGGACTTGTCCCAACTTACCTCATTGTTAATTGAAAGTGTTACCGATGGCAGCTATTCTTACAACATCTTCAACAGGGATCAATTACGAATTGTTACACAATCAAGTGAAACATATCAACAATTAATAACACACATTCGTAATAAAAACCTCATAGGACATACCTTTACACAGAAAGAAAAGAAGTGCTATAGAATTGTCATCAAAAACTTACACCCACACTACGCCAAAGCCGGCCATAATAGAGGAAATAGAAAAATCGGGTAATAAAGTTCACGGTGAGGTCATTTGTGCAATCTCTAGAAAAAATAAACGTCCCCTAAACATGTTTTTTGTTAACTTGGAGCCCGGACCCAATAACATAGAAGTGAAGAACATTCGATACATATATCACACAAGAGTTAAGATTGAAGATCCCAGAAAATCAAATGAAATCCCTCAATGTACCAGATGTCAGCAGTACGGTCACACAAAAAACAATTGCATGCGACCATATCGCTGTGTAAAGTGTGCCCAAGGACACAAAACTACAGAATGTCCCAAAAAAGACAGAAACACACCAGCCACTTGCGCCCTCTGCTCTGGTGACCACCCAGCCAACTATAAGGGCTGCCAGGTATACAAAGAGATACGAACCAGGAAAACAGCCGCAACAACCTTGAGACCAAGAAATAGAAAAAATATAGTTCCCCCACCACAAATTGAAGAATTTCCACCGATGAGGATAAATACTCACACTGCGGGAAATGATAACCCAGAAATAGGCAACAGCCAGCACACACTAAAATATTCAAGAGCTGCCATGACTTATAACAAAAAAACAGAGGATAAAGAACCTCAGCCAACAAATTTGCTTGAGCAAATCATCATAAAGCAAATTGATAAAATGGATATGATTCTACATCAAATGAGTACCCTTATGGGTTTCTCACAACACTCATAGCCCAGAAGCAGAAATGAAATTCTTACGCATAGCTACATGGAACATAAATGGCCTAGCTCCCAATAGGCGAGAAGTTGAGACCTTTCTCAACCTCGACAAGATCGACATCCTATTAATCTCAGAGACACACCTGATCGACGACAGAGTAATTAAAAATCTACGGGTACAATGTGTATTACACAAATCATCCTGATGGAACATCACACGGAGGAGCTGCAATAGTAATTAAAGAAAATATCAAACAACACACTCGCCTTGCTCTAAAGCGTGATTTTATGCAGGCTACCATAGTATCAGTGGATGACTGGCAGGGCAGCCTCAATGTTGCTGCAGTGTATTGTCCACCTCGACATAGAATCAAGGATTATGTTTACTGAATTCTTTCGGACACTTGGACCTAGATTCATTTCTGGTGGAGACTGGAACTCTAAAAATGTCTATTGGGGGTCCAGAACCACTACGACACGAGGAAGAGAATTAAAAAAAGTATTAGAGGTTAATGGTCTTATTGCTTTGTCAGCGGGGGAGCCGACTTACTGGCCTACAGACCCGAATAAAATTCCTGTCCTGCTTGATTTCTTTGTTGCCAAGGGGATGTCGGAACTTTACATAGAAATGAAATCGTCTCTGGATGGCAACTCTGACCACACACCTGTGATTTGTACAATAAGCACCACAATCATATGCAAGGATCCAACTGAGTCATTGTACAATCGCAAAACAGACTGGGAAGCTTTTCGCGATTACATTGATAACAACGCCAACCTCAATATACCCTTAAAAACAGAAGAAGATATAGAAACCACTGCTTTGGATGTGACTAACCTAATTCAAAAGGCTGCATGGTTATCCACTCCATATAGGAATATTAAGGGAAAATGTCGGGATATCACTCTTGCTATAGTTAACATGGTATCTGAGAAAAGGAAGCTACGACGCCAGTGGCATACAAGTCGAAATAGCCATGACAAACGAGCACTCAACAAAGCACAGAAAAATTGAGGGAAATGCTCAAAGAAAATGAAAACAAAACCATAAAAGACAAGCTGAGGACTCTTTCGCAAAGCAAAGCTGAAGACTACTCACTCTGGAAAATAACAAAAAACATGAAACAACCCACCAATCATATTCCTCCACTGAGACAAGAAAATGGCGGCTGGTCTAGAAAGCCATCGGAAAAAGCCGAGTTATTTGCAAAGTTTCTACAAGAGACTTTTAAACCAAACCAACCTGATAACTCAGACTCGGAAACGGACATTGACGATGTGCTTAATTATGACCAACAAATGTCGCTACCGATGAAGCACATAACACCAACAGAAGTGAAGAAAACTATTCTGCAACTGAAGGACAAAAAAGCACCGGGTATGACCTAATAACATCAGAAATATTAAAACATCTGCCAAGGAAAGGAATCATCCTTCTGACGATCCTATTCAATGCCATACTGAGATTGCAGTATTTTCCACTTCTGTGGAAAGTCTCAATAATAAATATGGTGGCTAAAGCTGGGAAACCTCCAACCGAAGTCACTTCCTACAGGCCCATAAGTCTTCTACCCGGTTGTATCGAAGCTATTTGAAAAACTTATCCTCCGACGCCTCCATCCAATGCTTGAAGAACAAAACTTAATATCGGACCACCAATTTGGATTTCGCGCACACCATGGTACTATAGAGCAAGTACATCGTGTTGCTCACACAATTCGACAGGCATTGGAACGGAAGGCATACTGCTCTGCTGCATTTTTGGATGTGCAACAGGCTTTTGACAGCGTATGGCATAAAGGACTTTTTAGCCAAATTAAGACAATGTTTGCCAAACACAACCTACATGCTCCTAAGATCCTACCTGTCAGACCGCAAGTTTCAGGTGAAAACAGAAGGCTCCTTATCATCCATCTGCAATATAGAAGCAGGAGTTCCACAGGGATCAGTTTTGGGTCCTGTGCTATATACTATCTACACTGCAGATTTGCCATCTTCTGATGAAGTAACTATAGCTACCTATGCTGATGATACGGCAGTACTCTCATGCGACGGGGATCCTTGCACAGCATCCATAAAATTACAAAGACACCTGGACACACTTGGAACGTGGCTTAGAAAATGGAGAATCAAAGCCAGTGCTGCTAAATCTACTCATGTGACATTCACACTAAATAGAGGTGATTGTCCATCGGTGACACTTGATGGAGGTGTCCTGCCCCAGCATTCATCGGTTAAGTATCTTGGGATGCATCTAGATAGGAGGCTTACCTGGAAAGAACACATTAAAGCTAAGAGAGAACAAGCAAATGCAAAACTTCGAGATTTATACTGGTTAATAGGACGAAGGTCCTCGCTTAGTCTGGAAAATAAGCTGATAATATATAAAAGCATCATCAAACCTGTATGGACATATGGTATCGAACTCTGGGGGTCAGCAAGCCATTCCAATGTAGAAATACTACAACGCTTCCAAAACAAAGCCCTAAAAACCTTAAGCAGCGCACCTTGGTTTATTCGAAATGAGGAGATACACAATTATCTGGAAATACCTACACTCAAAGAGCAGATTGAGATCTCATGTAAAGCATATAAACGCAGACTCCAAATGCATATAAATAAATTAGCGAGAAACGCTCATTAACACAAATGAAAGTATATTCCGTTTGAAGAGAACAAGACTAGCTTCCATTTTGAAGTATACTTATTGTATGGGTTTGTACATCACTGGATGTGCTAAAACCTTAAAATTCAATAGACTCAACAGATTTAATAAAAGCTAAGAGGCTGATTGTAAATAGATAAAAAAAAAAAAAAATATGTTTATTGTATGAGGCAGCCTATTCATAGCCGTGGTGAATGATTTGCCACAACAGCTAGAGGTATGTCGAGGGGTATGACTCGAGTTACATAAAATCTGTATAATGACAAAATATATAAATAAAATCATTGTTCAATTAGTACTCCACCTAAGGCTTGGTACCAGCCCCATGGATCCGCCACTGGTTACAAACTTAACTTACCCCTTCACAATGAGTCATTGTTTGATGAGGGTTGAATGAAAAAACATTATTATTCCATAATAGCTTATTTTATTTAAAATTAACAGACATATCTTGCTAGGATATAACTCTCGAGAGTCGACGCCTATCTATATTTACACGCATTGCTTATAGGGTTCTGTTGAGCTAGCCACCGTCAACGCTCCATGTGCAACGTTGCACATCACAACGTCTCTTTACAAATTTACTAGAAACTCCATATATACGCAGAATTTCCGCAGCCATAGCGATCTCTCACCATGATCAAAGAACAACTAATTCAGTATTGCCCTTTAAAACGAAGCTCAGTTCAAGGTTGGTTTTGATAACGTTTTCTTGTGGAATTATTAGTGGAATTTTTTTCTAACTATTATACATATAATATATTTTACAAAAGTAAGAAATTCATCTAGATAAGAGTAGTTTTAGTATGGTAGGTAGAAAGTTTACCCAGTTCAGAGTTCCACATTTATAATGATAAATACATAGTAACGAATCATAAATACGATTATGCATAATTAAAAAAATATATGTATGGTCAAATTTCTGAAGTTTCGTTATTTATTCTAAAAATCATGTCTTTTATATTTTTTATAACAATTTAAGACAATTTTTAAAATATATATACATATTCAGTACAGAGTGACCATTCAGGATCGACACTCAAAATTAAGTCCATATAAAAATCACAAGTCGAATCATTTCATAAATTATAGACTACCTTTACGAGTCAAAGTTTCTTATACATATGTCATACATACAGAGCGAGTAATAAATACCAGTTTTTGTAAGCGATCACTTCACAGTTCATTTCACTAAGTGTTTAGTCACTGTTCGACACTTTATTTCACACACGCCCGGGGAATTGACACAGTCCGTCTGTCCGTCTGTTGGTACAAATAGTCGGCGCTGACGTTCACCGCAGGCGGTGCGCGTACCGGCTGACGGCGCGCCGCTGCGCCGGGTCGCCGGCGGCGGGTTCCGTGCCGGCGTACGGGACGTACGGGTTGTACGGGTTGTGGCCGCCGTGTGGCGCCGGGTTGCGCGCGCCGTGCGAGCCGTACGGGCCGTGCTCCGGCGGCCGGTACCCGGACACTGTGCGCTTGAATTCGATGGCAGCCTTCTTCTTCTTCGCCTTCTTCTTCTCCGCCGCGTCGGTCGTTCCGCTCTGCAATATGCGACACGTATTGTTCACGCAAAACGAACATGTCTCAATATTTAAAATTGTCTTGTATATTTCAATTCAAACCTTGCTGCGCTTCACTTCATTTCTACTAAGGTGGTCTATAATCTGTGACTTTAAAAAAAGGACGCACACGACGCTAGCGCCAACCAAAAATTATATAGAACAAAATTTCATGGCGTCGGGCTCTTAACCTGTCAAGCTGTAATTAGTATTAATTCATTTTATCATCATAAAAATAGGTTGTTAAGTCAGTAATTAAAGCAATCGGTGTAAAGAAAATTATCAAGTGGTTTCAATCATCATCAACCCAATATCTCAGGACGAGATAAGTTCGTGCAACATACCGGGACGGCGTGTACGCAGGTGGTGGCCCAACAACTAACCTAAAACCGGGACCTGGTAAGAGATACAGGTCATAATCATCAAAACTCAACACCAGAATGGAGTATCAGGGCGATATTTCCAACACGTATTATATAATACACGCCTTTGGAGAAACTAGACGATTTTGTTACTTCAACCTCAAATAGAATTGCTCAGAGAGGTAAGATAGTTTATTTGGTGCTGCGCAACTCACTCTTGAATAAACGTGAGGATATAGAAAGAGGAGGAATAAACGGGGTAAATCAGTGTTATTTACTGGTGTGGTCCTTAACGAAAAAAGAAAATCTTGACAAAGTCACAATACAAATAAATATAAATAATATAAATAGTTTTAATAGTTACTCATAATGTTTCAATTAAACTGATATTTGTAATATTTACATAAAGTAAAATACTAATAACAATTTAAGATAACATAGATATTTATGTCCTATATCTGGAAATGCTTTTAGAAATAAAAAAGTATTAAACCGACTATCACTAGAGAATAACCGAAGTGTAAAGATAAATGCCGGCCGCCATGTGGTCAGTCGTTGTTTGGCGCCTCTTGTGGTAACACCTAAAAAGTTATAAGTGTGACAAACTATACCATATAAGTGTGGATAATTTCTAATAACAGTCTTTATAGTATACACCGTGTTTTTAATAGTGAAACCAAGTTCTTATACTTGTAATACCCTTTTTTCATTAGAGTATTTTTAATGTGCTTTAAATTTAAACAAGATTTAAAGAAAGTAACCTTATGACGGTAGGCAGCGGCTTAGCTGTGTCCACCCCTGGGATTGCTCAAGTCCATGAGCTGCGGTTAACGCTTATCATGAAGTGTGCAGCGTACAGCAATAAAAAAAAGAAAGACAGTACCGGCGCGGCGGGCGCGGAGGACGCGGCGGAAGCGGCGGGCGCGGTGGGAGCGCTGGTCGCGGTGGGAGCGGTGGGAGCGCCGGGCACGGTGGGAGCGCCGGGCGCGGGCGCGGGCGCGGTGGGAGCGCCGGGCGCGGGCGCGTCGTGTCACTTGTGCAGGCCGGCGCGCTTGGCCTCCAGCTCGTAGATGAGCAGCCGCCACATCTTCACCACGAACACCTCCGCCTCCTCGTCCAGCACCTGCACGGACACGCCACGGACGCCCACCGTTAATCACGCGAGTGACTGACAGACACGGGTGACTGACAGACACGAGTGCCTGACAAACACAAGTGACTGACAGACACGAGTAATTGACAAAGACGAGTAACTGACACACGAGTGACTGAAAGACACAAGTGACTGACACACACGAGTGACTGACAGACACGAGTAATTGACAAACACAAGTGACTGACAAATACGAGTAATTGACAAACACGAGTGACTGAAAGACACGAGTGACTGACAGACACGAGTGACTGACAGACACAAGTGACTGACAGACACGAGTGACTGACAAACACAATTGACTGACAGACACGAGTGACTGACAAACACGAGTTACTGACAGTCACGTGTGACTGACAGACACGAGTGACTGACAGACACGAGTGACTGACAGACACGAGTGACTGAAAGACACAAGTGACTGACAGACACGAGTAACTGACAAACACGAGTTACTGACAAACACGAGTGACTGACAGACACTAGTGACTGACAAACACGAGTGACTGACAAACACGAGTGACTGACAGACACTAGTGACTGACAAACACGAGTGACTGACAAACACGAGTGACTGACAGACACTAGTGACTGACAAACACGAGTGACTGACAGACACGAGTGTCGCACGCACCATCATGACGTCGTCCAGGATGCCCTGCGGCTTGGAGCCGGCCACCACCTTGCTGCAGATGAAGTCCACCAGCGTGGGCTCGGGCTCCCCGATGTACTCGATGATCTTCTTGTTGATCCACGGCCGGATCTTCTTCTCCATCAGCACGCTGTCGATCTGCCGCCAGTACATCGTTCATTACTTATGTATCACTCGCCCAACGCAAAGCGGCTAACAATTTCATTAAACACTTTTGTGAATTGGTGTTTTCAATATAATTCATCAAAATTAGTTTGGATTTGTGTTCCAACTTTTTAAAAATGATTACTTAGTATTAAATGAAGTCGCTTCCTCTATCTATTCTCTTCGATCTTTTATTTAAACTACCATTTTTTTTTGGTCCCCTAAGGAAAATGCATTAAATTGCATACTCCGGCTGCGGCGAGCCGGCGGTTATGTAGGGCTCTCCTCCCCAGAAGGGGGAGGCCTACCCACTAAAAACCTCGGGGATGGCCTTCCTCAGGCATGTAGGAAGCCCCCGGAAACGCCAAGCGACATCCGGGAACCCCCAGTCTCCGCTTCCCTACTAATACAAGGGAGCCCTCCTCGGGGGAGGCTACAATATTTCCCCCGATCTCCTCCACCGACGACGCACCCCGGCCATGGGAGGGGCGTGGTCACAGTGGCCAAGAGTTAAGATATGTATGCACACACTGACCTGCGAGGTATCCAGCTGGTGCTGGAACAACTGCTCTTTCTGCGTGGGGATTTTGTCTATTAAGCTCTTGATGTGTTTCCGCTTCTCCTCTGCAGACGCCTTCTCCTTCTCTTTTTCCTTCTCCTTATCCTTGTCTCCGTCCTTCTTGGCTTTGTCCTTCTCCTTGCCATCCTTGTCTTTCTCTTTGTCCTTCTTGTCCTTAATCGCTGGGACTGCAAAAAGAAAAATGACAATTATGATTCAACTTTCTACAAATATATTGTATGTATATATTGTCAGCTAGTTTTAAGAATTGAAATTCAAAGATGTTTGATGAACAACGTTGATTAACTGTCCAGTATTGGGTGTTGTGAGAGGCAGCGCCTTGTACTGTTAAATATTATTTAAATAAGGACAATGCCTGGGTATAATTTTAACGACTCAATAGCTACGCTATTAAATATTTCGACTGTAGCAAATATCACAATGAAACTACAGCTTTTATTGGTACGATGTGAGGCAATATTACTTAGCGGAAACCGCTAAGACATTACGTTTTCTTATTTTAACAGGATATTCATAAAATCCATTCTACTTGCAAGAAATATTCAAATTAATCAATATTAAATGTTTAATGATTGAAATATTAAATTGAAAATAATTGAAATTATGAGTGAAATATTAAATGACGACCTCCATAGTCGAGTGGATAGCACACCGGTTTCAAAGGTGTCGCCATCTCTGAGGTCCCGGTTCGAATCCCGGTGGGGCAGATGTTTGTGTGATGAATGCGAACATTTGTACCTTAGTCATGGTTGTTAATATATATTTCTATAAAAAATATTTATATATGTATAATATATGTATGTCTATCCGTTACCCTAGATCCCATAGCACAAGCCTTACAGAGCTTAGTTTGGGCTAGGCTGATTGGTGTAAGTGTAACTACTATTTTAAAAAAAAAAAAAAAAATTATAGGGAAGTGACGATCCCATTGCTGATAGGGCACTTATAGGACAAGAAAACGCCCCATCGGTGCAGTCAGTTTCCCTCAGGGCAGCTTTATGGCATTTGATTTAATTGCTATGTATAATTACAAAATGTGTTAGTCCGTAAGTTAACATATATATTTGAAGATACAAGACATAATGAAGGATGACTCACCCTTAGCGGGGGGCGCGTCCTCGTCGTCCGTGAAGGCGGCATGCCGCCGCACCTTGCTTCCTGTGGGACACCCACCGATCACTAACTGGCCATAGGCTGCTAGTCATACATACATACATACACGCACGGCTCTCTCCTATGGGGGAAGCCATTGATCACAGTTTCCATTTGCTACGATCCAAACATTCTTCCCTCGCTTTTTGGAATTTTCTTAGCACACCCGTTTACGGGCACTCTTGGCCTGCCCTTCCTTCAGCATATCAACCTATTTACCATATTCTGTCTTTCGTCCATCATGAAAACCATCTAAGCATTGTCTTTTCGAGTTTTGTTACTACACCTGCTAATCATATGATAGACGTACACTGTTTACTGCTAAGCGGTCACACACGTACACGACTGCCAACGTGACACGGACGTTGGTACACGTGTGTAACATTGCAAAGCGAAATAATGACTGTCTGCTTAGATTTTAATCTGTATTTTAATACACAGATGACACAGGAGATAGAAAATTGTGGACGTAAATAAACACTTTTCTTTTTGTGCTTACATTACAAACACTTTGAGACAGTAGAAATAATGTACTACAGTACTGCACAGGTTAAAACTAAGACTGTAACGATTGTTTAACATACTGTACTTTCACGAGAAATAATAGCTTATGAAGCGATTTTAAAACATATAGCGTTGATAATTATTCAAAATTCAATATATTCAGTCTAGGCTGTTGTTACAAGCACTTGTGAAAGTCGAAAAGCTACGTCATCGGTTCGCAAATATATGGCGAGAGAGACCTTGTACTGAGAAGACACTCAGCAAGAGTTGTTTTTTTTTCCTGTATTAAATAGATACACAGTCGTCAATTTGGAAAATGACTTCAATATGGATAATTTATGAAGTCACATTCCATTATATAATATATTTAAGACACTTTATTTAATATTCAATATATATAGTGCATTAAATATAGATCAACGTGACTCTAGTGCAGAACGTAATTTAAATAAATATTTTCAGAGGTGTGACAGATTTAAAATGCAAGCATGTCCACTTCGGCAGGGCATATTACTTGTTAGGATGAAGAAGCCTTAAGTCGCAGACATACGACGACCTTCGTTGGTGGAACTGCCACAAGATTGGGCAGACGATTTGATGAAAATTGCAGCCGGTTTGAGGGGTGGAGTATTTTATTGTTGTGCTATTTTCGTGGGCGATGTCAGTAGTGTGGCTGTGGCAAGCAGAGTAGCAGTGTAGCTTGTAGTAATGGTCGTTATTTCAATAACAGATAATATAATGAATAACATGTTATTTAATAACGGCTTGTACTGTTATCCTGATGTTGCTATTGACAAAATGATCGCCTAGTCGCGCTGTTATTGTTGCCACTTGCGTGTTTGCGGCACGGAGCGAGCGAGCACGACTGTGCTACAAGCTACAAGTGTGAGCGAGAGAGAGCTAACCGTTGTGTAGGCGTAGGCGCTCGCTCTGTTTGCTCGACTGCCTATTCTTATAATATTAACCTTTCTCACAAAGAAATAAAGTTACTATTTGTTTATTTCTTACAGTAATTTTGCTAATCCCAAATTCACAATTTTGTACCTTCGTTCGTATGACAATTAGACTCACTTTGATTTCCAGTGCGATTTGAAATAACAATTAGGTAAACTGTTGCCGGCTTGCTGGTGCTTAGCTGTTATCATTTTTTTAATCACGCGTTATTTGCTGTTGTGCGATCGCGCGTATGCAAATTAAATTATTCGTTGCAATAATTAAATAACGTAAACATTGAATGTAAATAACAAATTATGTACAGATCAATTGAACTTTTAAATACGCCAGAAAATTATATTGATTAGGTAATTACGTTTCAAATTATTTAAATTACTGCCTAATATTCTGACAGTCCTAAGTCATATCATTGTTAAAAATAACTAAGCTAGCTATAATAACAATAACAATCGTACTCAACAACATTTGTCAAAACAGCAATATAACAGGATAACATAACAGTGTTATTCACTGGCAGCTTGTACTGAGGTTGCCAGTGGAGTTGCGTGTGCGGTGTACTCACGGTGCAGGGCGGGCGGGGCGTGCTGGGCGTGCTGGGCGGGCGACGCGGGGGCGGCGCTGCGGAAGCTGAGCGTGACGGGCGAGCTGTCCGCCGACGGGCCGGAGCCGCCCGCCGACGCCGACACCGACACCGACACCGACGCCGACGCCGACACTGACGCCGACGCCGACACCGCCACCGACGTGCCGCTCTGCGCCGTGCGACAAACCATCCATATTAACATATATTATGCGTCTGCACCCCATCTATGCTCAAATGTATATACTTAATCTGTACTAATATTATAAAGCTAAAGAGTTTGTTTGTTTCTTTGAACGCGCTAACCTCTGGAACTCCTGGTTCGAATTGAAATAGCCGAGGAAGGCTTTAGGCTACATAACATCACGCTCTAACTAATAGGAGCGAAGAAATAATGGAAAATGTGTAAAAACGGGGAAAATTATTCATCTTTGAGGGCTGTGAAAACGGTTCTAGATAAAAGAAATAGGACTAGGTTGAATATTTTTTTTTTTTTCGTTATATCCAAATGTATCCAAACTGTTTTACTTAAAGAGATCATAAATATTTTTTTTGTCACTGGACCATGGGAATTGCAGAGTTCAAACTTAATCCGGTAGTAGAAATGTCAACTTCATAAATTAGTCAATTATCGAGTTAATGCTCGGCTTGTACACGTTAGTTAGTAAAGTTATAAATTGGCGATGGCCAAATTTTATGTTTGATTAACGGTATCCAGTTACATTCGTGTATATATGTGCATGGGAGTGTACGTATGAGTGTTTAGCGCTTGCGCTGTGTTTCGCCGAGTGAGTAAGGGTACCGGAGGCCCAACCCCCCCTTTCCGCCTGATTCCCTTTTAAAAGGCCGGCAACGCATCTGTGCCTCCTCTATGTTGCGGGTGTCCATGGGCAGCGTTCGTCATTACCATCAGGTGATTCGTTTGCTCGTTTGCTGCCCTATCCTATATAAAAAAAAATATTAAAATGTGTTTATGAGTGTGTTTAAATGGGTACGTGTGCGTGTGCGTGTGCGTGTGTGTGTGCGTGCGCATGCGTGTGTGCGTGCGCGTGTACTCACGAGGCGCCTGGGCGGCGGCGAGGGCGGGCGGGGCGGCGTCGTGGCGCCGTCCGGGCTCGGCTGGAACGTTGCAACTGTCACTGACTCACTTTGTACTGCTATGCTCACGTTTTTTATTTCATTACCGTAATAGTACTGTCTATATATTTTATTGCCAATCTATCACGATTTACAGGGATGTAGGAATCAATTAATCAACACTAGATAAAGTTTCATTATACGGCAGCAAGTGGTAAGCAACAGATAGGACAGAACTAATAGTTACGTTTGACGAAACATTGATTGGTGTGTTTACTATTTCAACGATTTGGTCCTGATGAGTATTGAAAATGCTAAAGTAATCAAATCAAAAATTTATTCTTCAAATAGGATTTTACAATCACTTTTGAACGTCAAAAATGCTACGCCATTGATTCACAAGTCTACGGCGGGAGACCTCGTACTGGAAAGAACCAGCAAGAAAACCAGCAATGGCTATTTTTTTTCTCCTTGTATTATTACAGAGTCGTCAGTTGGAAGCCAACTTCAGGTACACAGTCTGAACCCAACCTCTGATACAAGTTATAACAACTAACAAATATATATGGCTCGTGGATTTGGAACGCAATTTGAAGTCCGAATCGACGACGATGATGTTACAACACTGCGCGATTTTCGGTGTCGGTAATACTGTGCGATCCGGCAATGAGCGGTGGCGATACATTTTTGATTCAGACAGAGATTTTTGTGCACGTGTTGTAACTGACATCCATTTTTAACGCGTTTTCAATTTAAATCCCGTGATATCTAATCAATTTTGAGTGATTTTTAATCTTAATTTCGTGGTTGTGATTACTAAATCCGTTTAAGTGTGTTGAGACTATTACTTTTTTAAATTAACAATGGATAACGATCAGTCGCTAAATTAACGTCCATACTACCGCTCTGACATATATTTCCGTCACAAGAGTCATATCGCATTAAAACAAAAATATTATTTATTATAGAATCATTAAAGTTATATATCGCAAAATTTACATCCAAGCATGTTTAATCATTCAGGAAATTGAATATTTGTATGTATTTTTAATATGTACTTTAAATTCATGAAACGGTAAAGCGGTAATGTTTTCTGGAAGTGTGTTATGAAAAGTGACACATTTCAGTAAGAACGAACCTCTAGTTTTTTGAAGCCTGTATTTGTTTATTTATTTACTTATTAGAAACACAAACAGATGGTTATCAATACATATAAAATAAGATATACAGCAGTTTTGTACAAGATACCATCCCAAAGTAGTGTTTACAGCACGACAAAAGAAACACAGCTTACTAACAAACTCTTAACAAGAGTTCACACGATTATCAAAACAGTACTACTATACACACGTATGTTGGAACTGTAAGTGAACAGTGGCCGTCAAACAGGAGGCACAGACAAAGTGAAGAGAGCGCGGTACCTGGTGCCGGTGGTGGTGGTGCCGGTGGTGGTGGTGGTGGTGGTGGTGGCGGTGGCGGCGCGGCGGCGTGCTGCCCGGCGACGCGGAGCGCGGCGGCGTGCTGCCGCCCGCGTCGCCCGCCCCCGCCGCCGCCGCCGCCCCTGCGCCGCCCTCCGCGCCCGCCTCGCCGTCCGACACGCCGCCCCCGCCCCCGGCCCCGCCCCCGCCCCCGGCGGACGCCGCGCCGTCGTCGGCCGCGGGCGGCGCCGGCGCCGGCGACTGCGGCGGCGGGGACACGGCGGTCTCCACGCACGCGCCGCTGCTGCACGCACAATCGGACACAGGTCAAGTCGCGGCGCGACTAATATTGGGACAATCGAGACTCTGTCGCCGTGACGTGACACGACGCGACGCGACGCGACAACCCGCCCACGTCGTGTTATCTATACTAATATTATAAAGAAGTAGTTTGTGTGTTTGTAAATTGTAAGGGGTAATCTCGGGATCTACTGAACCGATTTTAAAAATTCTTTCACCAATAGAAAGCCACATTATTGCGGAGTGTCATCATCATCATCATCATCATCATCATCGATTTTAAAAATTCTTTCACCAATAGAAAGCCACATTATTGTTGAGTGTCATCATCATCATCATTATCAGCGGACGGCGCGCGATGGCTTCGGGTTAATTCAGTTCGCTTTCGTGCTCGCTTCGGGGATTATTAATATTATGCCCAACGAAGTGGGCGCGGGTCAGCTAGTCTACTATATAAAAATAAGTAGGGTTCTCCTTCCTGACGCTTTAACTCCAGAACGCACGAACCGATTTCTACGGTTTTGCATTCGTTGGAAAGGTCTCGGACACCGCACAGAGAGGTATTTGACCCAAAAAGCTGGCCAAAATCACTTTTTTTTAAATTAGTGCTACCCCTTCAAAGCAATTTTTTTTTTAAATTAGTATAACCTCTCCATACAATAACAATAAAGACAAAGCTCTAGCGCCGCCCAACACGACGTAAGCTCAGTCGGAAGTTACCGTTCTGTTAAAGTGTACATGTGATTGTTCGATGCGCTCAGATTTTAGTGTTCTAAAATATCTCCTATCTCGTGATTGAACGATTTTGTGTTGGTTTTCATTATGGATTCTGATTAACCAGGTATGTATTATATTTAGTACATAATTTCAACAGCTAATTTATTATATTATTTTAATTATATCCATAAGATGTAACCACGAAAAAAAACTCGTATAAAAACACATTTTGAGAAATCAAAGGACTTTTTAATAAGTTTCTCATCATTTCTAAGTCAAAATTTCTATGGTATGTTGTAAAGTAGACTTTATAGGATGTAATTAAAAACAAAACAGCCGCCCGAATACGCCCGCCTATTTTTCGTGATTTTTTTTCTGTAAACATATAAACTTTTACTTAACGAAATTTTACTTATATTTTATGTATTTTTGTTATAGGCTCGTCTGGAGTGAAGTTTTTGTCTCGAAATGACTTGTTCGATATAATGGAACGCTCAAACACCTCAATTTTTAACGAAAAGTTGAATTTTATGGAAAAAGAACTGATCAATCAGTATGATGAAAATGATCAAAATATTGCTAATATTAAACAAAAATTGTCAGTTATAAAACATCAATTTAAACAAAAATGGACAGCTGCTCGCAAAACAAAGGCCAGAAACCAATGCGGAGTGGCTCAAAGGATACAAATGGAAAATGCGCCTTACTGCTGAGGAGAAACAAATAGTCGAGAACAGAAAAAAAGACATCCAAGATAAGTTCCGCGAGCAACTTGGTCTATTAGTGGATATACCAAATGCAAACTATGGGAACACGAGTAGACGCTTTTTTGTTAACTATAACATATCTGCAGCAATTACCGGAATAGACTTAAATTTAATTTACAGATTTAAAATTATTTTAGACACATTGTGCTGTGGTTTAAAGATAAACATAGAGAAATTTGAAAATTATTGTCAAGAAACGGCTAAATTGTACGTTTCTTTATATAATTTTTACCCTATATCTCCGACCTTGCATAAAATATTGCGCCATGGGGCTGAAGTAATAACGGAAGCCATTCTTCCAATAAGACAATTGTCTGAAGAAGCTGCAGAAACACGCAACAAACATATTAGAATGTTCAGACACAACTACACCAGAACGTTTTCCCGGGTAGCTTGCAACGCAGATGTTTTAAACAGGCTCCTCTTAACCTCTGACCCTGTCCTGAGGAAGAATAAAAAAAAATACAATTTTCAGCTGATCTTGTAAATTTATTAGTAGAAAGTGACATTTCAAATGTAAGTTTTGAAGATGAAAATGAAGAATAAATGATTGTATATATTACGTATGCCTTTTTTTTACCTTATTCAAGCAAAACCTTAAATAAAACATTGTTAGGCAGCCATTAAAAGTGTAAAATATTTCTGGCCAGCTTTTTGGGTCAAATACCTCTCTGTGCACCGTGAGGTTTATAGCAAAGAAAATTCAGGAAAAATTTCAGAACAGAAAAACGGGAAAATCTTTTTTTACAAAAAACTGCCACTTTACAAATCTTTTTCGAAGTCTGTTGGTCCGCTAGTTTTTAATATTTCATTTAAGAACCAGTTATAAAAATAAAAAATATTTATAATCCTATTGTACCGTAACTAATTACATAGAAGAGATAAAAAAGTTAAATAGTATTCTTTAACAATAACATAAACAATAAAACTCTTATTTCTAGAGCAACACACATGTATTTTAATGTACACCAATATTTAAGTGAGAAACACATATATACACATAATACATAATTAGAATGACATCAGCACATTTTTCAGGTAGTAGAGCTATGCTGTTTTTCAGCGTGAATGGGCCGACTCGACCGGAGAAGTACTACCCTCCCACAGAACTTTAGTATAGTTGTGTTTCGCTCGATAAGTGGGGGTGCCGGGGGCCCAATAATCCCTTCATCCCTTTTCTCTTCCATATGTGTCGTGAATCAACTGATTTGCCGGGGCCAACGAGACGCAAGTCGTGTTTGACCTGTAGAGCGTGAGGGGCTGAGGCGGGGTACAGGGAGACCCAGTGGGAATAGTTCCGCCGACCACCTGCCAGTCAGTAGGAGACCCGAACCCGTCTTGTGGTCGTCGTGCCGGAGTGGGAGATCAGAGTGGATCCCGATGGTCACAGGCGGGGGAGGGGCACTGGGGGCCCTTCCGTACCTCGTATCAGCTCCCTACAAAATTTGCGTGAGTTCAGCATGCACTTTGTCTCGCACTTTGCCTAGGTGCAGCTTTGGATTCATGAGACATAATTCTCTTTCCTCTCTCTAAGTATCACATGAAGGTTACAAAAAGAAGTAGGATTTGCTCGGCGGACACCCCACCCACAATTTCTGTGGACTTCTGCAATATTAGGGGTCTAAACAGTAGTCTCGATGCCGTCCATCACCATCTAGAAACGGCACAACAGTACTGGTGACGCGCAATATACGAGCCTCCAAATGGTCTCTCGGAATACTAAACAAGAAAGACGGTTGCAACTTGTGTCTGAAGTCGAGGACTCTCTTGGGCGGGCCTCGGAATAGGGAGAAAGGAACTTGGTTTGTTTCAACCCTACAAACACAAGTTTGCGCGTTCACTGCCAAGAGGGACCCTTTGTCATAGCGCCTCAGTTCCAAGGTGTACCCCTTCGTATCTCCGAAAGTATTGGGATCCTTGGCGTCGATATTAGCAGCAAGGTCCAATTTGGGAGTCACTTGGTTGACAAAGCCAAACTGGCGAGCAAAAAATTGGGCGTTTTGAACAGAGCCAAGCGTTACTTCACGCCTGGTCAACGACTTGTATTTACAAAGCACAGGTTCGACCACACGTGGAGTGCTGCTCGCATCTCTGGGCAGGCGCTCCCAAATACCAGCTCGACCCACTTGACTCCCTTCAGAGATGGGCTGTGAAAATCGTCGATGGTCCCAATCTCACGGATAAATTGGAGTCGCTGGAGCAGCGGAGTGACTTTGGAGCCCTTTGTGTGTTCTATCGGCTCTTCAATGGGGAGTGCTTCAAGGAACTGTTTGACTTGGTACCAGCGGCACCATTCTATCACCGTACCACTCGACGCCGCAATAGACTTCACCGTTTCTACCTGGATCCGTTCCCGTCTAGTACGGTGCGTTTCCAGCGATCATTTCTTCCACGGACATGTAAGTTGTGGAATGTTGCGGTGTTTCCCCCGCGCTATGATATGTCCCTCTTCAAACGAGGCTTAAAGACCACTCCTGGAATTGCTTAAGTTCATGAGCAGCGGTTAACGCTTCACATCAGGTGTGCTGCTGCTCGTCTGCAATACTCCACGTACAGCAATAAAAAAAAAATTCTTAAGATTCGTAGAATAAAATTTTAACTGACTCTTAAAAAAATCAAGGTCATGCAGCTTATCGTCAAAAATTTTACAAGATCGTGTAATGTATATGTTTCTTCCATAACGTGAACGTTCGAGAAGCGCGATAAAACCTTCGCGCCATAAACCGACTTTTGCGCATATGTAGCCGTGGGCAAAAGCTATGACCCTTAACCCACTATAGACCCAATCCCGAAATCCACGCGGGCGCAGCCGCGGCCAGAAACCTAGTTGTATATAACTGTATGGGAATATGTATGGACTATAACGTAACTATTTGCTTTAGTAACACAGGCGTTGTTTATGACCCGCTTTACATATTTTGAAACCGGTGGAATCACATCAGCTTTAAGAGCAAGGGTGCTAAAATATAATTGGCAAGTTTATAAGCGGCGGCGGTGACCGACCTGTCGGAGTCGATGGGCTCGGCGTGCGTGAGCGGCGCCCGCGCGGCCGCCGCCCGCAGGAGCCGCTCCCGCTCCCGCTCGCGCTCCCGCTCCCGCTCCGCCAGCGTCTTCTCCGGGACCTGCTCACACACCATTCCGACCCGTGTTATAAAACAACTCAACATCGACACACGTAAATGCGAAACCATGTGTGGTCCCAAAAGGATGAAACACTTTTATAAGTAACATTTTTTTTAAACTTAAAATCACAATAAAATACACAACGTAATTAGGAGCACAATCGGTAACTTACATATCTCTTACGATTGTAAACAGAGTAAGAAAAACCGCCACTGCTTGTTTCGATTTTAAAGAAGCATTCGACTTACTTGACAATGACATGATGTTCGATAAGTTAACGACTATTGGTGTCACCTCGATCTTACAACATTTCTCCGCCACCTTTATGTAAAACAACCTATTGCAAATACAGCACGAGAAACAAAAGTTAACGCTACCTTATACACGTCAGTGTTAAGTCGAGGGACTAACTTGCGCGCGCACTCGCGCAAAAGTTCCAACTATTGTTGGTTCTAATAATTATAAATTCTGAATATGTAACAAACATATGTAATGGTAAGATTTTTAGCACAGTATAAAAACATTGAGTACCTAAACAATTGTAGTTAGAACAAATTATTGTCAACAGCTTGCACAACTCGTCCTACTGGCTCCTTCCCTCCGGGGTCGGCGGGGGTCATAGCGCGGGGCCAGAGCGGCCCGCGGAGCTCAGCCGGGACCTTTCCGAGTCGGCGGCTACACACCTGGGCCAGCGCGGCGCAGTGCGCGCGGAAGGCGCGCTCGGCGGCGGGGTCCTCGGGGTCCTTGCCGAGGAACACCTGCGCGCGCAGCTCGCGCAGCTCGTCCTGCTCGCGCGCGCGCTCGCGCCGGTCCGCCTCGGCCTCGGCCTCTGCCTCGGCCTCGGCCTCGCGCACGCGCAGAGCTCGGCTGGGGCCAGCGCGGCGCAGTGCGCGCGGAAGGCGCGCTCGGCGGCGGGGTCCTCGGGGTCCTTGCCGAGGAACACCTGCGCGCGCAGCTCGCGCAGCTCGTCCTGCTCGCGCGCGCGCTCGCGCCGGTCCGCCTCGGCCTCGGCCTCTGCCTCGGCCTCGGCCTCGCGCACGCGCAGAGCTCGGCGGCTACGCACCTGGGCCAGCGCGGCGCAGTGCGCGCGGAAGGCGCGCTCGGCGGCGGGGTCCTCGGGGTCCTTGCCGAGGAACACCTGCGCGCGCAGCTCGCGCAGCTCGTCCTGCTCGCGCGCGCGCTCGCGCCGGTCCGCCTCGGCCTCGCCTCTGCCTCGGCCTCGGCCTCGGCCTCGGCCTCGGCCTCGCGCACGCGCAGAGCTCGGCGGCTACGCACCTGGGCCAGCGCGGCGCAGTGCGCGCGGAAGGCGCGCTCGGCGGCGGGGTCCTCGGGGTCCTTGCCGAGGAACACCTGCGCGCGCAGCTCGCGCAGCTCGTCCTGCTCGCCGCGCGCGCGTCGCTCGCGCGGTCCGCCTCGGCCTCGGCCTCGCGCACGCGCAGAGCTCGGCGGCTACGCACCTGGGCCAGCGCGGCGCAGTGCGCGCGGAAGGCGCGCTCGGCGGCGGGGTCCTCGGGGTCCTTGCCGAGGAACACCTGCGCGCGCAGCTCGCGCAGCTCGTCCTGCTCGCGCGCGCGCTCGCGCCGGTCCGCCTCGGCCTCGGCCTCTGCCTCGGCCTCGGCCTCGCGCACGCGCAGAGCTCGGCGGCTACGCACCTGGGCCAGCGCGGCGCAGTGCGCGCGGAAGGCGCGCTCGGCGGCGGGGTCCTCGGGGTCCTTGCCGAGGAACACCTGCGCGCGCAGCTCGCGCAGCTCGTCCTGCTCGCGCGCGCGCTCGCGCCGGTCCGCCTCGGCCTCGGCCTCGCGCACGCGCAGAGCTCGGCGGCTACGCACCTGGGCCAGCGCGGCGCAGTGCGCGCGGAAGGCGCGCTCGGCGGCGGGGTCCTCGGGGTCCTTGCCGAGGAACACCTGCGCGCGCAGCTCGCGCAGCTCGTCCTGCTCGCGCGCGCGCTCGCGCCGGTCCGCCTCGGCCTCGGCCTCTGCCTCGGCCTCGGCCTCGGCCTCGCGCACGCGCAGAGCTCGGCGGCTACGCACCTGGGCCAGCGCGGCGCAGTGCGCGCGGAAGGCGCGCTCGGCGGCGGGGTCCTCGGGGTCCTTGCCGAGGAACACCTGCGCGCGCAGCTCGCGCAGCTCGTCCTGCTCGCGCGCGCGCTCGCGCCGGTCCGCCTCGGCCTCGGCCTCTGCCTCGGCCTCGGCCTCGGCCTCGCGCACGCGCAGAGCTCGGCGGCTACGCACCTGGGCCAGCGCGGCGCAGTGCGCGCGGAAGGCGCGCTCGGCGGCGGGGTCCTCGGGGTCCTTGCCGAGGAACACCTGCGCGCGCAGCTCGCGCAGCTCGTCCTGCTCGCGCCGCGCCGCGCTCGGCCGCCGGTCCGCCTCGGCCTCGGCTCTGCCTCGGCTCGGCCTCGCGCACGCGCAGAGCTCGGCGGCTACGCACCTGGGCCAGCGCGGCGCAGTGCGCGCGGAAGGCGCGCTCGGCGGCGGGGTCCTCGGGGTCCTTGCCGAGGAACACCTGCGCGCGCAGCTCGCGCAGCTCGTCCTGCTCGCGCGCGCGCTCGCGCCGGTCCGCCTCGGCCTCGGCCTCTGCCTCGGCCTCGGCCTCGCGCACGCGCAGAGCTCGGCGGCTACGCACCTGGGCCAGCGCGGCGCAGTGCGCGCGGAAGGCGCGCTCGGCGGCGGGGTCCTCGGGGTCCTTGCCGAGGAACACCTGCGCGCGCAGCTCGCGCAGCTCGTCCTGCTCGCGCGCGCGCTCGCGCCGGTCCGCCTCGGCCTCGCGCACGCGCGCGCCCAGCCGCCGCTGCAGCTCCTTGCCCCTGCCGACCGAACGACCGCCCCATTTATTTACGTCCCACACCCACACCCATATATATAGACATAAACAGGCGATGTTTACTGCGTTGGTACATCATCACTCACTTGTAGTATTTGTGGTCGTCCCGCTCGTCCTCGTAGTCCTCTAGAAACTCTTTCAGCCGCTTGGCCTCTTTCTGCCTCTCGTCCTCGCGAGAAAACTCCTTCTCTTTCTCCTTTTCGTACTCTTTTGCCTTTCGCCGCTCCCGGGTCTCCCAGTTGCGCAACCTGTACGTTTTTATTCATTATCATTACACAGAAAATTGCACATATGGCACGGTATTGATAAAGTTGAGATTTAGATGTCAATATTTTTAGATTAAAAATCTGAATCGTTTAAATCAAAGTTAAATTTTCTGGTAAGCAAAAATCCCTTGGATTGTAGCAGAATACCAATGCTTTGCTCACATCTTGTTATGAGTGAATTCCAGCCACTGAGTTGTGCGACCCTGTGCCACTTCTGCAGCGCACACAATTTACTTTGTATTGGGTAATCGTTAAATTTATATAATATGAAAATTATTCTATCCATTATACGTTATTGTTTTTATACGTTTAAATCAAAGACTTAAACTATGTACCTCTGTAAAACGAAAGAAACAACATTTAAAGCCTCGATTTAGGGTTTCTTTCTAAAGAAATATAATTATTTCAATCTCTAAGCAAAATTATTTAATTTTTCATCGTATTCCATAAACCAACATAATACTATTGAAAGAGGCAAATATACTAATAATAAAGAAAAACGACAACAGAGCGTGTAGGTCTTCATTACATTTATATAACTTTAGGTGTGTTTGTATTGCTATGTTTGTGTGCGATGAAAGCCAATGTAGATGAAGATGTTATCTATCTATACACAACACTGGCCTCTCCTGGTAGGCGGCCTCCTTCTCGCGCGCCTTCTTCTCGAGCCGCTTCTTGTCGCGGGCTTCCTCCTCGAGCTCCTTGTCGCGCCGCGAGTCGTCGCGCCGCGAGCGGCCCGCGGACGCCGACCGCTCCCGCTCCCGCTCCCGCTCGCGGTCGCGGTCCCGGTCTCGTTCTCGGTCTCTTTCGCGCTCACGTTCGCGCTCGCGTTCGCGTTCGCGCTCTCGCTCCCTGCCGGAAAAAAATGTGAACCAGACTTAATACTGGGTTCTATTCTCCAATTGGTTTCCATATTCACTAACAGAAACGAAGACACAGCATATACCTAACAATTGAAGCAATAAAATCACCACTTGTTTATTTATATTATGTGTAGCGTTCTCGGGAGTGTAGTGTGGAGGCCCCAGTTATGGAGCGGGTGCAAAGGAAATTTGTTAAAACCCTTGATTATCGGACAGGGCACTACAATGACTACATCGATAGTGCAAAAGGACACAATTTGCAACTGGTACTTTCTAGGCGCAGTTTTCTGGATGAAGTATTCTTGTTCAAAATGATAAAAACAATATTGATTCGAAGGCGATGTTTTAATAATTCGCTCATTTTTTTTGACGTGAAACGTCTTTAAAATCGCGCCGAACATACGGGTACCAGGTTTAAAAAGTGGACCGTAACGAAAAGGTCTATATCATCGTACCTTAATAATTAAAAAACTATTAGTCTTAGAAACAAAATTGTGGTGTGAATATTTCACTTATATAGTCAGCTCGCTGTTATGACATTGAGATTTTTATTTAAATACTTAAAACACCGTCAATCTTGTTTTGTTTTAATTTTAATCTTTTACTTTGAAAGCGATTCCCTAACATAGACATTTCACATTAAAACCAACGGCCGTGTGCCCCGGCACAGCCCCACCCGATTTTTTTTGGACGGACCTATGCTGAAGCCTCAGATGGCCCAAGGCTATGTTCAGCTTTGCAATGAGTGTGTTGGTAGAAGACGCATGAACGGAAGGTTCGACGCCTAGCTAACTAACGACACCGGCGACCGTTCCGGTGTCGTTATGGTCGAAGCATGAGCGCGCTCGAACGCTCAAGATCGCCATGTAGTGGAGGGTAAGAAACTACCCGGGACAGTACCGGGTATATGTTTGACGTAGGCGTGGCCCGGGTCTTCGCGCTCGCCGACGAGCGCGGTGAGTGAGAGAGAGACGTGGGTGTGTGGCGTGAGGGACGACGCGGTTGGTGGCCGGCGGAAGGATTGGTTTGCGCGTGTGATGGGGTCTGGCGGGCTGGACAAGGCGCTTATTATATAAACAATTTTCGCTTATATATTGGTCACAAAGTAACCGAGATCTACAATTTAAATAGCGCTATCTATGGAACTATGAATGAACTACAGTTAAGTAAAATATCCGCGAGCAATTGAAAAAGCCGTATAAACAATACGATGATATATACAAATAATATTGCTGACGGCATAGCACATTTATTACTCACTACCGCCAGCGGCTTCGTCCGCGTGAAATTAGTAATTAGTTTTTGTAATCCTGGTCCCTTATGTCTAAATCCCTATTTCAGCCCCACACTGGCAAAAATTTCAAAATGCTAGAACAAACGTTTTTTTTATTTCTTATGACGTGATATTGGACGAACTTGCATACTAACTTTCAACCCTTAATCAAAAAAAAAATTCAAATATGCTAGAATAAATGTTTAATGATTTCTTATCAAGTGCTTAAATATAAATTTTCATGTTTTTATCTTTTAAAATTAAGAAATCCCATACAAACTTTCAACCTCTATTACAACCCCGTCATCCTTTTTTTCGAAATAAAAAGTAGCCTATGTTCAGTCTCAGGGTGTAAAGATTGTCTGTACGAAATTTCATCAAAATCGGTTGGGAGGTTTAAGCGGGAAAGCGTAACAGACAGAGTTACTTTCGCATTTATAATGTTAGTTGGGATTCGTGCTTGGCCTTTGGACTCAGCAGAGTCAGCGATATTTGGCGAAGTCGCAAGGTTGTAACAGTGTGTGCGTGCGTGTACCCGCGCAGCTGGCGCCGGATCTCGCGGCGCGTGCGGATGTACGGGTGCAGCGAGATGTCCACCACCAGCATACCGCCTGCGCGGGGCCTGTGGCTCTCTGCGGCTCTCTGTGGCTCTCTGTGACTCTCTGTGGCTCTCTGTGACTCTCTGTGGCTCTCTGTGACTCTCTGTGGCTCTATGTGACTCTCTGTGGCTCTCTGTGACTCTATGTGGCTCTCTGTGACTCTCTGTGGCTCTCTGTGACTCTCTGTGGCTCTCTGTGACTCTCTGTGGCTCGGGGCAGCCACAGCCTCGGGTGACAACGCACTAATGCTATGGCCGTTCCGACACGCGTATTACAAAGTCGATGATTTCTTCAACCACCAAAATTATCGTTTTTGGTAAATTAATGAATCTATATTAATTAAATAATTGTTTTTACCGGACGTGTGTGTGTGTTGATATTTAAATAGAGGCAATTGTATTATTTTGTCATTTTCATAAGAGATGAAAAAGAAGAAGTTTTTTTATGGGCCCCTTTTTATTATTTTTCTACACTTGTGTGATGTTTTGACGTGAAACGTCTTTAAAATCGCGCCGAAACATACGGGTACCAGGTTTAAAAAGTGGACCGTAACGAAAAGGTCTATATCATCGTACCTGAATAATTAAAAAACTATTAGTCTTAGAAACAAAAATGTGGTGTGAATATTTCACTTATATAGTCAGCTCGCTGTTGTGACATTGAGTTTTTTATTAAAATACTTAAAATACCGCCAATCTTTTTTTTTTAATTTCAATATTTTACTTCAAAAGCGATTCCCTAACATGACGTTTCACGTTAAAACCAACGGCCGTGTGCCCCGGCACAGCCTCACCCGATTTTTCTGATAGATTTCCCCTTTACGGCAAAGTTTCCAAAAACCAACCAAACTTTTGAAAAATTATATTTAAAGTCTCGAATATTGGTTTCTTTCATAAAGCTTTTTTTATATTTATAGGTTTTAATGAAGGCGTCAAGCTATTTATATTATTTTAAACTATTCATAAATTCTGATAGTAAATATATGCTCTTATTGCAGATTTATTCCTAAAAATGAAACTGTAGATGCTGGCTGTATTGGGTAGTTCCTTAGCATTTTTATTAAATAATGATAGTTACTTCCTATCATCGTAATGTCATTGTCAGTGTGACAGTGACATCCTTCTATTTTGGTAGTGGCAGTGTAGCTTTTGACATCGGTCATGTCACTCATTGTGACAATAAAAATCAAAGTTGCCAATATAAAAAAAGCTTTGGGCTTTTTATTGATCTTAACTTCAAAACCTTTTCTTTTTTTTACAATGATTTGCAAGTTTTAAAAAAATATCTTCTTATGGGCAAAGGTCTGTTATTTTTTGTTCTTTCCACAAAATATTATTTTATATCTATATGCTGAGAGGGGGCCAGCCTCAATACAAAAATGGAACAATTTCAACAGGCGTAGAGTAACTCTTTGTGTTTTCAAATGCTCGCAAAATATTTGTTCGGCGTTAATAAGTGCTTGTAAAGGCCTATTTTTAATTAAAGGTTAAGATTAAGAAGAATAAATGAAACTGTTTCATAATAGAGTATATAAAAATGAAAATGTTGTTTTAAATAAACTATAGACATTTGAAACTTTCTGACATTGAATGTAAACGTTTTTTTTAATAGAGAAAGTATTTAGTTGAAGGAAAAATTTTGAAAAATTATTATATCCCTAAGATGTTGATCGAACTTCAAGGACAGTTCAATGGGGATGAATGCCTGCGCAACCGCGGTAAAAAAATCCCCGGTACGCAATGTGAATTGCACTTACAAGCCCCCACTTGTCAGCCGTTTAAGGCAGTAAGGGCGTAATCCTGTGCGTCTCCAGCCTAAAGAGGGATCCATCTCTCGTGTCTGCTCCAGAGCATCCATTGCTCTTAATGCCTAACCTTTTGCCTTCCTCCTTAAGTCTCCCGGCAACAGTCATCCGTACTTATATACATATTTCCGACATTACACATTTTTAGCTAAAGACACCTACAAGTAATCTTTCCATCTTTACGTTTTTTCCATGTACAGTACTGTTAGTGGCAATTTGGTGATATATAAAAGGCCACTATAGTACACGCGGGCACATCACGAACACTTTACAGCGACGTGTAGGTACTGTGCCAGTGATTTGTATGCCGGGGTCGTTAACCCTTTGCCGCACACACTGATAGTAAAAACAATCCTAATTTCCAAAGTTATTTATTTAATTTTATTGATTGTTTCCATTTTATTGTTTTTCTTGCATTTGTGTGGTGTGAGTTTCTATTTATTTATTAATGAGCAAATAGAATCTACACACAAGAGCACACGTCAAAACGGCCATCGCAACGTGCATGGTTTATTGTCTACACGGAAGACACAATGCCTCACAGTTGTCTGAAATTTTAATGTTCAACGCTAACTCCGCACAATGTAGTGTCATATGCCTTAATACAAAGCGGCGATGAAAGCACATTTGAAGATCGAATCGCGATATGGAGTTACACAATAAGGGAACACTGATGCACAGCACGAGAGCGTAGGACGGGGTCGTGCACCCCGTCAGAGCGCGGAGACGAATTTTTGAAACTATAGAAAACCAATTCGCATTCGAAATCGTGAGATTCGTATACGAATTACGGAATTCACTATTTCTGAACTTTCATTTCGTGCGTTGTGCAAGGAGTGATTCAACCCACTCGTTTTTAATTTCTATTAGTAGAATATCCAACGCTGAAGTGACCTTGACAGTGATCCGTTTCACGTGTGGGTCATCGCCGGTTTTTTGTTTTTGTTGTTGTGATTTTGAATTATTCTGCGTGAAACGGAATTTTATTAAGAATTTGTTTTTAATGACAACACTGAATTCGAGTGATTCAAAAATCTATAAAAGTGTAAGCAGTAGAAAATAATTTCGCGCACGATTTGTATTCGTATTCGAATTCCAAATTCACGTGTAATGATTCAAAAATACGTCTCACGGTTTGATTCTCGCTCGATTAAAACGTTCGCAGCGAGGTGTAAAATCGCGGCGATAAGTGCAGCTCGCGGCCGATAGCACTTTACGACTGCAGCGCGCTTGTACGCGGCGGCTTCTATATCACATGCGATAATTCATTTTTACCTCAATCGCTGGCATAGAAACGTTCTTACGACTATAGCTGTGACACGCGATTTGCTCCCTTTTAACAAACAAAACGGCGGTGCGGTCGAGTCACGGTTTTGATTCAAGCACATAACATAAAATATATTTTGTATGTTACGATATCTGCATATCTATTTAAATAGGAAAACGTGAAAGACTCCACAGTCCTAAAACTAGGGACAGCCTGTCACTTGGGGAACCAGTTCCTGAGGGGATCATTCACGAGTTACGTAACTCGTGAATGATTAATTGTTTTTGACATGAATAAAAGTAGTGTGGCGATTTAAGAGCGTTAGATAATTTGGTTTTGTATCAATGCTTCATCCTCCGTCTGCTTGCTGTTTAGTTTGGTTGAATAGTAAACAAATAAATACTATGTGGATGATGAGGTAACGCTGAATATATCGTAATGAATATCTAAAATGAAGGAATAACAATAAGCGAGGTCAGAAATGTAGTATTCAGTGGATGAGGTCAGAAATGTAGTATTCAGTGGATGAGGTCAGAAATGTAGTAATCAGTGGATGAGGTCAGAAATGTAGTATTCAGTGAATGAGGTCAGAAATGTAGTATTCAGTGGATGAGGTCAGAAATGTAGTATTCAGTGAATGAGGTCAGAAATGTAGTATTCAGTGAATGAGGTCAGAAATGTAGTATTCAGTGTATGAGGTCAGAAATGTAGTATTCAGTGAATGAGGTCAGAAATGTAGTATTCAGTGAATGAGGTCAGAAATGTAGTATTCAGTGGATGAGGTCAGAAATGTAGTATTCAGTGGATGAGGTCAGAAATGTAGTATTCAGTGGATGAGGTCAGAAATGTAGTATTCAGTGGATGAGGTCAGAAATGTAGTATTCAGTGAATGAGGTCAGAAATGTAGTATTCAGTGAATGGGGTCTGAAATGTAGTATTCAGTGTATAAGGTCAGAAATGTAGTATTCCGTGTATGAGATCAGAAATGTAGTATTCAGTGAATGAGGTCAGAAATGAAGTATTCCGTGAATGAGGTCAGAAATGTAGTATTCAGTGAATGAGGTCTGAAATGTAGTATTCAGTGTATAAGGTCAGAAATGTAGTATTCAGTGAATGAGGTCAGAAATGTAGTATTCAGTGAATGAGGTCAGAAACGTAGTATTCAGTAGATGGGGTCAGAAGTATAGTATTCAGTGGTCAGAAATGTACCAAATATTACCCCACGGAGCAACCAGGGTCACGCCATCAAGCCACGACTCAAGACCTTCACAACACATATACTAAACATGATGTCAAGTAAAATCGGAGATTAAATTTTATATAGACAAACGTACAAAAAATATTAACAGTTTATGTTAGATAATATACAGTAAGATAACTGGCGATCTATTCAGAATGGAACACATTGTGAAGTCTGAAGGCAGGATATGAGTAAGTTATTTAAGTAAATTATTTGTTGATTTTCCCGCATAAAAATGAAGTATTAATACAAGACGTACCTTTCGCGGTCGCGTTCACGTTCCCGCTCGCGTTGCTCGCGTTCTCTTTCGCGCTCGCGGATCTCTCTGCAACAAGCGATTTTCCGAGTTAGCTTCAGAGTCACAATAACAATTGTAACAAGTTACGCCTTTCAAAAATACAAAACGTTATTGTCAGACATTTGTCAATTTTTTTAGTAATTCATTTCTCCAGATAAATTAATAAGAGAGAGACTTAGATTTTTTTTAAATTGTATGTATCAGTACCTCTCCCGCTCTCGTTCCCGCTCCCGCTCGCGCTCCCGTTCGCGGTCGCGCTCCTCCCGCTCGCGCTCACGTTCTCGCTCCCGCTCCCGCTCCCGCTCCTTGTCCCGCTCGTCACGCCGCTCCTTGCCCCTGGGGCGGACATCACAAATAGATTAATAAGGAGTTTATTATAAGGTGAACGAAGGTGAATTATTCATCTCCATGTAAATTTCCGACAAGTGGAATAAGAAATTAGTAAAATTTTTTGTACATATTAGAATGAATAGAAATGGCATTTTTAACACAATTTACGAATATTCTAACTTTAAAAAAAACACACAATAATAAAAATGAAATGAAACGCTTTATTTGAATTCATCTGTTGATAACACGCCTAACTATAGTTTTTTAAAAGTAAGTTTGCATTATTATAATTACATTGTCCTTTAGACTGGCGATTACTAATGACATGTAACAAATAAAAAATGTATGTATCAATTCCATTGGCTAACTTTTTTTACAAGTAGCCCAACAGAACAATTACAAATGTCTCGTACAGCGACAACAATAAGCAATGAATACCTGGAAACGCTGCGTCTGCGACGATCCTTATCACGCTCGCGATCGCGGTCTCTGTCCCTCTCCTTGTCGCGGTCCTTGTCCCTCTCCTTGTCGCGGTCTTTGTCCCTCTCCTTGTCGCGGTCCTTATCCCTCTCCTTGTCGCGGTCCTTGTCCCGCTCGCGGTCCTTGTCGCGCTCTCGCTCGCGCTCCTTGTCGCGCTCGCGGTCGCGCTCGCGCTCGCGGTCGCGGTCCTTGTCGCGCTCGCGCTCCTTGTCGCGCTCGGGCTCCTTCTTGCGGCGCACCACCACGTCGGCCTCCTCCTGCCCAACGCAACACGCGCCCTGTGTCACCGCCCACGAAGCGCCGCGCACGAGCCGCCGATACGCGATACGCGATACGCGACCCTCACTTCACGCAGCCTACTCTCCTACAGCCTACAGCTCTTGTCCTAACACGAGTTTTGCGACGTTATTTATTGTGTTGCCAATGTGAGAGCTACTTGCAGAAATCACGAAACAAGTGAATCTATTTTTCTTTTTTTTTTCAGCGCTTTTGACCTATTTGTGGCGTATTTTGCTATTGTAATTTGTGCTAAACATTTTTTCAATTTTCTCTCTGATGCATTTTTTCTAAAGAATTTTACATATGTGAAACAATTAGTCACTATATTATTATCTATATTTTATATATGATTTTTTGAACGTTGAAGACATGACCTACATGTAATTTAACCTAATAATAATAGTGATGAGTTTTATAGTTTCAGCATTAATAATTATTGAATATTTTATGTCATAAATCCTCAAGAGGAAGTTATATCAATCATAAAATCTAACAGAAGAATTATGAATGACACAAAACATTACATCTTGATCGGTCTAATTGACAGTTTAAAGCGGCAGTTCTCTATTCGAATTGCAAAGGAAGTATCGGCGGGTAGTCGCGGGCGCCGCGAGAGCGCTACACTAACGAATGACACACACAGTTCATAGTTAAGTCGTAGTAAGCTTGGAAAATCTGCTGCGCTCACAACTGGACAATCCTATTACTCGCATATTCGTACTACAGAAGTATTCAATCACTGAACATTTCAAAATTAATAATCTTAAAAGGTTCGTAATCATCCCAGGCAGCTTATCAATATAATAATTTACTCAAAGGAAAGTAAGAAAATAGATATTGCACAAAAATTACGGAGTCCTTTGCATAATGTCAAATAGTATCGATTAAATAAATACATGTAATTATCTGAAGTAATCAACTAAATATTATATATTGTTCTTTAACTGTTGCCCGGCGGATTGCCAAGTTATGCATTTATTAATATATTGCTTTACTTAAACAATACGCGAAATTAAAAATACTTTTCGGAATATTTTTGTCTTTGTTTATTTAGACGATATGTTTATTATGAGAGAGACATTATTAAATCTTAGAACATGCCGACAGTACACACTAACTGAAGCATAGCGCTAACGGTGCAGACTCGTTTTGCTGTGCCAACTTTCGCTTTTGGTACTGTTGTTTTCAATAGTAAAATTTTGAAGGTTGCGATAAAGGACAAGCGTACGCCGTCCTAAGGCAATGTACGGTGCGTCCGCTCAGGAAGTGAGTACTGCCGGCACTGGCGTTGCGAGCGCAGCGCTCGTCGCTCGGTAGCATTCGTCAGCTGGCACAAGCCGTCAGTCAATGAGGAGAGTCAAAGTGATCACCAAGGCAGAGGTAGAGGTAGAGGTAGGCGGCGGCTACTCACCGCGCTGCGCGCTGCGGCGCTGCGGCGGCGGGCCTGCGTGCTGGCGTCCCGCGGCGGCTGGAGGGCTGGGGGGCGCATGGAAGCGACCTTCCCGGCGCGTTCCATGCGCCCCGTCCTACTTTGCGTAGGGTGTGCCCACTCACAGAGCACAATCGACGTTATTTAAAAAATGCAGACGCGAGCCGACCGGACGCCCGAAGCTGCTCACGTCGCACGGATCGAACGCGTCTTACGATCGTTCATAACCTGACGCTCAGTACCGCGGGCGAGGTGTAAACTCGAGCGTTCCTTAAAAACTTCAAATCTAAGCGGAGTTCGGGAGTGCACGTTCCGGCAGCTTCGGGCGGCGGCCGGCCGCTAGACTACCAACATCCGAGTCCAGATGCACCAGAAGTACCAAACGTTCGCACCGGGCGCATCGAGCACTGGACGGATGCGATGCGAACGGAGCGTCACCGACGCAACAACTCGTGATTCAATACACAAATATGAAAATTCACTGAACCTTACTGAACACGGCAATTGGAGATTTCGCTCACAATGCAATGGGTCTAATTATGCAAACAAAAGAAATGTTATCAGTAAATAATAATGTGAAAAAGCGTCATGTTAGCCAAACATCCAAGGGCCGATTCAATGATCTGTCAAAACATGTCTGTATGCTCGTGCGCGTGTAGGTGTGTGTGTGTGCGTGTCTGTGTGGGAGAGAATAAATGTACAGAATCGAAGTGAGATAGGTACATATATGCTCATACTCTCTATGATGTATACTCACTGACGACGAACTCATCGAGCAACGAAAGGACGTCCGAACATCACAATTTCACTCGCCGTCAACCGTGTGACTTCCGGTCGTCCGTACGTCGGCGGAACACGCTATAAAGGGCAACATCGGAAATAAATATATTCATGTGTAACAATGTCCGTGTTTCAAGTTGGTATTCGGTTAAATGTGTCCGTATCCTGTGTCGACGGGGTCGGTGTGGGCTACGTGGTGGGTGACGTGTGGAGACGGGCCAAAGTGTGTCGCTGCGAGGTGTGCGTGTCTGTGTGTGCGGGTGTGCGGGTGTGCGAGTGTAAGGGTGTACGGGTGTACGGGTGTACGACTCACCGTGCGGGTGGGTCCGCGGCGCCCGCCGCGCGGCGCTGCGTGCCGCCACAGCGCCCGCCACACGGACACGCACCGCCTGCACCTACTCCTACGCATACACATACGCCCACCCCTAATGTTCGCGACTCCTGTGTCGGCCGTCCACCGAATGAAGCTGATTAAACGCTCAATCGTATCGTTGGTCGATTCAAAACTACATTACCCAGTAACATTCCCTTGTACCCTCGTCGTGACTACATTCTAATTGGCCTACTTGTAGCTTTTTATGTTTTATTTTGATAAGTTAACTAACATTGAGAATATTTAAAATAAATTACGATAGTATATCGGCTTTGACTTGTAAGAAAGTGTGCAAAAGTCAGAGCTAATCAAGTGAGACAAAAGTAATGAGTCGCAGTAACGATCTAAAAGAGAGAAAATTGCGGGGCGGTGTCCGTGTGGGCGGCGACCTGTGACATTAAACAGTTGGGTTTTGGTTGGACGGGGAGAGGGGGAGCGGGGGCGGGCGGGGGTTACCTTCATGCTCTCGCGGAATTTGCCGATCTCGCGGTGAATCACGTCACGCTTCTCTTCCGATATGTCCGCCTCCTCTAGCACGCGAGCGGTTTTGGAGATGGCTTCCTCTGAAATAAACGTGACAGTGAAATCGAAAAAATTAAGTAATACTTTTTTGTTCCTCTAATCGCATTAAATTACAAGACTTTTAAACTAAAATTTATTTAAATAAATTTATCGGGTGTAGATGAGAACCTTGACGAATGCCATGAATTACTTCTATTGCAGTTGCGACAATATGTTATTATAAAAATTTGTAATGATCTGTGAAAAAAATATATAAAAACTATCAGTAGAATTTGAAAAGTTAGAAAATGAGTGGGTCGGGCTGCGGCACTGAGGCACTCACCCTGCTGCAGCGCGTCGTAGTTGTCGATGTCGGGCTGGTAGGCGGCGGCCACGTGCGCGATGCGGCGCGCCGCGGCCTCGTCGGCCTGCCGCTGCCGCGCGTCCTCGGCCGCGCCCGCGCCCGCGCCGCCCTCCTCCGCGCGCGACCGCTGCTCCGCTGCGCACGGCACGCCACAGTAAGCATTAACTATCCGTATCCGTATGACGATCGCACGATCCACGATCACGGGCGGTAGTTGCACACTCACTGCGGTAGTTGTCCACGAGGTGCTGCATCTTGCCGTCGACGCGCGCCACGAGCGCGCGGTCGGCCAGCGGCCGGTCGTGCAGCAGCCGCACGCAGCGCAGCGCGGCCTCGGGCCCGCCGAACTCGGCGAAGCCGAACGTGGACACGCGCTTCCAGCCCAGCACGGGGCCGCACGCGCCCAGCAGCGCGCGCACCATCGCGTCCGGCGCGCGCGCGCTGATGTTGCCTGCGCCGCACACACACACGTCACGACTGCTCACTGCGCTGCACTGCACTGCACTGTACTATGTACGAGTGTGCGCTTACCGCAGTGTACATGTATTAGTGTGAGCGTGTGCATCATTGTCACGATTTACAGAGTTGCAATTTGTACTTTGTATCGTAATAAATATCAGTGCATCTACAACACTCAAACAGGACAGTTTTATTTATCATTTTTATCAATTAATTCACCATTCAACCCTATCAATATCATACTTTTAAGGTGTAAAGGACATCCTTACAGTTTTTACTCCTACGAGCATTTGAATTTATTTAATAATTCAAATACTAAAAATGTTGAGTAATACATAAAACTGTTTTCACACTTTGCCTTCTGACTGCCAAGTTTGGATTTTCATACGATACAGTTGCAATTCCTGGGGTTGAGTCAATAAGCCATTGTGGTCCTTCCCACCACAAACGAAACTGCAAATCGTGACAATGATACAATATCATCACATATCTAGAATATTGAGTATTAAGTTGTTGTTAATGGTTGCATGTGCAAATCCTTTTTAGCTAAATCTGGTGTCCCAGGGGGATCTAATTGAGGCCCTATTCTCTTTCTTCCATTTATAATTGTTATATTAGACAAAATACAGAGTGATTATTCAACATTTGCTAATAATTATAGACTACATTAGGAGTCTGCGCTTCTTTGTCATGGCATAGTCAAAGATTGACTAACAGATTAAGTTAGAGAATATGACAGGAATGTATGTTGTTTGTTTAGAGGTTTTAATATTAATGCAAATAGTCAATTTTGGAAAATAATTATATAGATGTCACTCAATGTTTTTTGCCATTTCACTAAACAGAAAGAATGCATTTTTAGAAGGTAGATTTTATGCTTATTGCATTTGGAGAATCGTTTAGGATCATCCAACAACGAGCCTCATTGCACATACGTCACACATCGCTGGCACCTGGCGCCAGTCGGAAAAGCATAAAATCACGAGGACGAGGATGGAGAGAGTACCGATGAAGACAGTGACGGGCGGCGGGTCGCCGTCGCCGTTGGTCGTGCGCGCGCGGGCCGAGCCCTTGGCGGCCGCCGGCGCGTTGGCCGCGGGCACGGGCGCCGCCGCCGTCACGGCCGCGGCCGCCGGCGCCGGCAGCAGCGCGCCGCGCCCGCCGCCCGCGCCGCTGTACGGGTTCACCATCATCTGCAACCAAACCCCTGTGTGTCACCTCTGTCTTATATGCAATCATCATATAATCATACCTAACATCAACACTGCCAGTAAACTTGCATTGTCACAAAGTTTACAGATAAATCATTTCAAAAATGAACCATACAGGAACATAGAAACACTATTGCACTCTGGATAATGTTACTATTGCAACCGTATTCTTTTATTGTTGTGCATGTCTTACATTGTAAGTATACAGTTGCAGAGGGCAAAGAATTTTGGTAATTACTACTTAAATTATGCTAAAATTCACAATGTTCATACTATAGAAACCATATAAACACAATTATGTAATAGTGTGTGTTATACACATTTTATTTTTTCATTAATTAATTTTATATATGGGTAGGTTATATATTTAAGTGATGATATTTGTTTTCAAATGTTTTTTAGGTAGATCTAGATTGTTGTATCTCTGAATCACCCAAAAATTAATTAGCAAACATGTCTCCACTTATAGAGCTAGTTATACTGTATATGAATTTAATACATAACTACTAGCAATGTGCCGAGTGATGATCATGGGTAAGGCCTATATCTAGCAGCAGGCATCTTTACATGAACTGAACTGGAGATGATATGAGATTGACTGGAGTGAAAATAGTTCTATTTTGAACTACTTGAATACCAATTTAAGTTTACTAGCTTGAAATCACAAATAATCAATTTTGTAATTTGATTCTATTATGCAAGTGAAACACTTCTGTAACATGCCACATTTAGAAAACTTACCCAAATCTTTATTGTTATACTCTAAGCTATTGAGTTTGTTTGCTTTTTGTAACAGTAAAAAAGCAGTTTTATTTCAATGCACAACATCTTCCAAAGTATTGAAAATTTAGAAATATAAGCATGTATTTATATACACACAAAATCTCATAATAAACCTTAATTTCCAATTTTTCCTCTTTGCCTGAATTTATAGTCTCGAGTCTCAAAACTAGTGCAAACTATATAAAACAGTTGAATACCAAACATAAGAATCCAGTGTTAGACTTGGTTACCAAATCGAGTCATGATTGATATACCATATAACCCAACTCATTGCACCCAACTCAGTACACCACTTAGTCTTTTTTATAACAAACTAATTAGCTTAGCCCTTCATGCTGACTGAAGCTAATTTTGTCAAATGGTTCCCATCTCTTTACTAAGGTTTAATTGATTCAAATTTCTCTTTAAATGTTTTGTAGTAAGTCTCATGTTAATATGAGCTTCTATACACAGTAACGTGTATACAACAAAATTAACAAACTTATTTTAACATAAAATTATATAATAAATCATAGATGTCATTCCATAGGATTTGTAGTTGGCAAAAGATATCTTAAAAACACTACAAACTATTAATTCTTAAATAAAAAGCACATTTGACTAGACATAGATTAGGATATATGAAATTGATAAAATTAATTCTGGGCAAATTTACTACTCCAACAAATAGACTTAAACCACTTGTAAGATTAACTTGTACTCTGATCAAGGACTATTGTTCCAGTACAAATTCACGACACAGAGTTGAAATACAAGCAAACATTGTAGGTTATGTTGGACGATGGAAATTAAACAAACTTACGTGAGTTGCCATGGGCATTGTAACGACTCCAGGTGCAATACCATAAGGCACCATCGGCGGCCGAGGTGGAAACGACATTATCGCAAGGAACTCGTCACCAAACGCTCAAATGCCGTTGATACAGCATTAACCAATACAAGTCACATTCACTGATTTTATCAAACGAAATACTAATACGTGGCAGCTGTTTTACTGTTCTTTACGAACTTATATATTAATACTGATAATAGTATATGAAATGCAATGTCTTTATCATGTAAAATATATTTGATTCATAAGAATTATTCATGCATTTTCATAAAATTCTGTTATAATCGGCCATATTGATTCGCACCCAGCCAGTAGCCAGCTATTTTTTATTGGTAATGTTTCTTAAAGTTTACTGATGTAGTTGCATCCAGAGAAAACAAAATTCATACAGCCATAGTTTATTTCTTATGCGCATTAATTGTTGGACCGCTAGCATAATAAAATTAGAACAAATTAAAAGATTTTTCTATAAATCTTACTTTCATATTCGGTTTCACCTAAAATACAAAGTTGTACTATGATGAGTGATTAATTTCATAATTAAGATGTTGTTGATTTAGTATTAAATTACCTACATGATTTCTACAATCCATTTGGCATATATACGTATTTGACATTTTAGTTGATGTTAGAGTTGAATCAAATTTATTTCATGTCAGATAATGTTTCATTCAGTCTAGTTGGATAAACTGATTTCGCACCAACAATCCGGCACTGTTAAAAGTATTTTTGTCAAAAGCAATATGACGTCATGGTTCATGTTTATGTACCATGACAATAGTTCTCATTCCATATACACAAAATTGTATATAAATCGGCGCAGACTGTTTGCATTCATCATAATGTTAATGTTTGTGCAATTCGGGCCGTAACAAGTCAAGTTGTTTTGTATTGCAACGGGGGCAGAATAATTAAACATTTTCTGATTCGTGAATTTGACAGACAATATATACGACCTACTTAAGATTGAACGACCCAGGTCAATCAATATAATTGATTGCAATCACCAATGACCGTATCAATAAAGATTTTTTACGTTAAATTAATATACAAACGTAGTTGTCTCATTCCATTTTTCAATAAATGGGTTAATAATAATACATTGGTTCAATGCGTTGACCTAACGTTTACAGAAGATTTTAGACTTAATAAAAAACAAAACTAACTTTATTAAAATATTTTTTTTTAATTATAAAAAGCTCTTTCGAATTGTCCAATTTTTTTCCCCTACTACCCATTTAGTACGTATTTTTTAGCTGATAAGAGGAATGGGCGCAAGACACTTATCAGCTTTATCAAAAGTAATAACAACATTTACAATAAATTAAGCCGTTATCATACAATGTACATATGTGTTTACAATTTATACTGGAAAACGAATTTATACAATTTAGAATGTAATATCTTCAAATCAACACCAAACATTGGCATTATTTAAATATTCATTGACTTTGTAATAGCCCTTACACATGTATCTCATTATAATAAGTATTATAATGAGATAATAAAGAATATTCTTTATTAACTAAGCCCAGTAAGTATTTTTTTCCACCTTCAAAACGATCATCAACACTTGAATACCTTCTGTACTTAAAATATTTAAAAAAGACTTAATTACTTAAGCCAGACAGTCGCGTTACTAATAATACTTTTAATATTTGGAATTTAGTCACTGACTATGAATGCAGCCAACATAGAAATATTTTGACAATGACAGGGGCAGAAATAAAATAATTAGGTAATATCTAATATTTCTCCAACCTTGGCCGCACACGTACGGTCTCCTGATCAGGAGTTAAGATTCGAAAAGTAGAATCATTTGTTTCCATGCAAAATGTTTAAGCAACGTGCACACGTTATTATTTCTTCATTCTAAAAAACATCTAACGAAAAAACTAAATGACGTGATTCGGAATGCAACACCCCTGTACCTTTTTACCGTTAGTGTTCCGAATGACGACAATAGTGATGACAATGACTGCTCACGGGCACTCCGGTTCAATTATTCTGATATCATCATTGTCTTAGCAATATTTTTCTTCTTATTTAGCTCTAGTAAAAGTGCAATAAATAGCAATAAACTGGTCCATGAGAACGTACAAATAAATTATTATACGTATTAGTTGTAGAAAAACTTAATATTAATAACCGGACCTCCATTGGTGTCAAGCAACGCCAAATCTATGTTCCTGATTAGGAAACTGGACACGTACAATGGCCTCATGGAGTTTCGAATCAGAAAACCGTATCTGTCCGCCAAGTCCAGCATAAAAGCGGCACGGCCGTACCAACCTTTTCTCGAAGTAATTCAGGCCATTTTCGACCCCCTGTAACTTCGTTGTGGATAAAACTAGAAGACTGCATTTTCAGTAACCATGCAGGCATTGTAAAGACACGGTATATTTCAAATTTCATTCAATTTGAAACGGTAGTTTATTAATTATAACGGGTCAAATTTTTGTCACTCACTGACTCACCGATCATCAAAATTCTAAGGCACTTCCAGCACACCTAGAAGCTTCAAATTTAGAATATAAGTAGTATTTGGTGTAGGAATCAAGGAAAAACTAAAATATTTGGGGGCACGGTAGTGCAACCGCTAAGTCTAGAAGGTTACCTACAAAAATAAGAAATGTTCATAAGTCAGAGAGAAGGCTTTAAGAAAATTCGTTGCTGGTAGATATACATATATACAATAACTAGAAGCTACCGAAAAGGAAAAAAGTAGACTGTTTACAAAATACAAAAAGGAGTGAGATCCCATCAAAAACAATACTTGTTAAAAAAACCAAGTCTCGCAACTCAGTTGTTCTACGGTAAACAGTTGTGAGATCCATGTAATACCAAGTCGGTTATTAATTTATTCAGTCCCTACTTAAGCGACTTTCTGTCTTAATACGTCACTTCCTAAGACCACGATCGTGCCCAAGGAACATTTTAGCAACAAAAAATCATTTTAACCCGCAGAATAACAGCTTGAGACTTTACAAACGGTGTACAAAAGCGTACAAATATATTTAAGGCTGTAGTAGAGCATAATTGTATTCTTTTATACAGTAAGGCTGGTTTAATAGGGCTGTATAAAGCCGAAATTATTACTTTTGGCTGTTAAGTAGCACGAAAATACTCCAAAATACAGTGCGTGGTATAAAAAGCAGCTTTAAGCACGTTTATAAGACTAGGGCAGTATATCAACTGAATAGTGCTCTAGAATTATTTCTTTTTGCAGCCTAGTTCTGTTGAATATTGCTATTTCTGAATAACGGTGTATACTTACTCTGTACTACAGTAATCATATAAGGCTTGATAATGGTTATCTAGTAGGACACTCTTAAAGTTAATTTCTGTACAAGAGTGTCATACAATGTTGTCTGCGAATAATGGTTTCGTCTTATTTTATTTTAAAGCTATCGTGATTAACTTAAATGTTTGTTTTTAGTACAGTTTTTGGTGTTACAGTAGACCATTATACCGGTTATAGTGTTTCAATACATAGTTATGCAGCTTATCGAGTATTTAAATTTCTAAATAAAAAATGGCGTATCAAAATGTCAGTTTTGCATAGTATTTTGTTTTTGCTTTATTTCAAATTCAGCCATTCGTACAGCCTAACCTCTTGAAATTTTTCATTGTACAGAGTTTATACAGTTTAAAATGTTACTTGGGTGGTCCATAACAATTGAAAATTAATTGTATCTGGAATCTCCTTACTCGAAGCATTGTTATGTAATAATTAACAGCATCTTATAGTAACGCATATCAATATTAAAAATCTTTATTGGTTTATCTTCATTGTATAGGGAAATTGAAAATATTGATTGGAATATTATAAAAAGTTTAGATCTCGAAACCAGTTTAGATTTTTTTATGAGAATATTAATTCAGCTATTAGTAAATGTACACCGAAAAAGAGACAGGTAGGCGAAAATTTTAAGTATATTTACCCAGACTGGTATACAAAAGAAATAATAAAAAACATAAAATTAAAGGCAGTTTTACACAAGCAGTATAAGCAAACTAGAGCAAAAAATGATTATGATAAATATTCACAGTGTAGGGCTAGGGTTAAAGATATGATTAAAATGGCACAAGAACAACATCAACTGCGAGTACAGAGCCACCTAAAACAAGACCCGAAGGCTTTCTGGCAGTATATTAAGTCTAAACAGAAAGCCAAAAGCTCAAAAAACGTCTACAGTAACGGCAGTTTACTGACAGGTCAAAAGTGTGTAGATGGGTTCGCGAAGTATTTTCACTCAGTGTATAGGACAGAAAGAGCTCATTTGAACATTGCTAACTTACCTCACGAAGTAGACTCTAACGTAAGCGCACGCATACACGTAGGCCAGCTACAGCTAAAGGACGTTAACGCCGCTCTGAAGCGACTAAAGTCTAAGACATCTGCTGGCCCTGATGGTATTCCAACGTTTATTATTAAGGATTGTAGGGGGGTGTTGGCAGAGCCACTTTTACACATATTCAATCTGTGTGTCGGGTCGGCTGTTTTTCCGGATAGATGGAAAATGTCTCGAGTGGTGCCAGTCCCTAAAGCTGGATCGTCGTCGGATGTTAGTGGGCATAGACCGGTGGCCGTGCTATCGTCTCCGGCCAAAGTCCTGGAGTCGGTCATTTGCGGTAGCATTTATCCACAAATAAAGTCGCAATTATCTGAGGAGCAGCATGGGTTTCGGCCGAAAAGAAGTACTACTAGCAATCTACTCAATTACATGGCGGATATTATACCGGTAGTCGACAGTGGTGGGCAGGTTGATGCGGTCTACTTTGATTTCAGGAAGGCATTTGACCTGGTAGACCACAACATACTATTTAAAAAGTTTGTGGCAGCAGGATTTACACCTCAACTGCTGAAATTTTTCGCCAGCTACATGACTGATAGGCAGCAATATGTAGAATATGCTGGATATATATCAGATCCATACTACACAAGATCGGGGGTGAGTCAGGGTAGTAATCTTGGACCCTTAGAGTTCAATATCATGATAAATGATTTACCAACGGTAGTGCAAAATGCTAAATGTTTGTTATTTGCGGACGACCTGAAACTTTATCTTAAGGTGGAAAGTCCTGAAGACTGTCGTAGACTGCAACAGGATATCGACGGGCTGGTGAAATGGAGTAAAGAAAACCACTTACAATTCAATGAGACCAAATGTGTTATTATATCTTTCTCCAGATCACACAGCCCTGTTCGGTACGAGTATAGGGCAGGCGGGTGTTGCTGACTAGGGTTGGGAAGGTTCGCGATCTGGGTGTCGAGGTTACGTCGGATCTCTCTTTTCGAGATTACGTGACTAAAGTATGCAAAAAAGCGTTTCGAAATCTGGGGTTTGTTCTGCGCAATGCTCTGGGCTTTACAAGCATGGGAACGATTATATCACTATATAATGCATTAGTAAGAAGCCACTTGGAATGTAATGCAGTTATTTGGGCTCCAAGTGATACAAAACATAAACTCATGCTGGAGCGAGTGCAGAACAAATTTATCAGATATTTGTATATGTACTGTACGGTACTGTACGGGGTCTATCCTTTTTATCCGCTGAAGTATCCGACGCTGTTTATTTTAGGAATGGTGGGATATAATGAGCTAAGGGTGAGGAGGGAACTCGCTATAGTGTGCTATATATGGAAATTACTCAGAGGTAGAATGGATAATGCATATTTATTAGAAAAGATAAAACTAAACGTTCCGGATAATTTCGTAGAGCGCCGGCGGCGGCCGCCACTGCTGGCGGTGCCGCACGCTCGCACGCGACTTTTGAGCGAGGCGACGTTCACACGCGCACTTCGCAAACTTAATTCACTTGCGGAGAAAATCGATTTATTTTCATGTTCATTGAGGGAGTTCACAATAATGGCGTTATTTGTTATATGTTATGAATAGGATTAGTTTTAAGAATAATTAATTTAGGTGAGTGATGCAACTGTCGCATTAGGTCAGGCCTGTAATGATAGTTGTAAGCTTTTGTTGAAATAAATAAATAAATAAATAAATCTAAATGAGTGCCAAGTGGTGCTATTGAATAGTAGAAGTAGTATTTTCAATTAGGAGAGACTCGAGCTGCGCTTTCATCCACTTCAATATGCGAATCCGTTAATCTTAGCAAATTATATTGATGTCGGAATCACAGCCCTTAAATTTATTAATAACTGAAATAAAACTATGAATTAGGTTTACAAATTTATTTATTTTAAATATACTTAATAAAATCAGTAACTCGTTTATCTTATCACAGCAGGCATCCTGTACAATGGTATCGTTTGACTACTGTACATGTTTGAACGATTGTACATTTTGCTAATTAAATATACTGAAAAAGTTATTTACAATACCCAGAACGCAAACCGTTACTTTTCAGTTATTTGCCAGTAGTATTAACCTATTAAAGCACCAATAAATATAAATAAATTCGATTTCAAGCTTAAAAACAAAGTACACATTTTCAGTAATAATTCTATAAAAAAAAAGAAAACAACAAATATCGCCATCCAAGAGCGACACTATCGACGATCGAGCCATTCTTTGATCTAAGTTATTATGTTTATTTGATTCAGATGATCCTTATTTTACGTTCATTAATAACTATACAACAAATATAAAGTTCTTAAAGAACCCGACATCGAAACAAAACTCGTGCGCTCTTCTGTGATATGGTGTCACTGCTGCTTCGGGTGCGGGTCGCGGTCGCGGTCGCGCTCGGCGGGCGGCGGGTCCGCGGGCGGCGGGTTCGCGGGCCGCGGCCACAGCCGCAGCGCCAGCAGCGCCGACGCCGAGCCCGCCAGCGCGGCCGCCGCGCCCGCCTTGGCGCCCGCCACCAGCCCCACCGGCCCGCCCACCAGCGCGCCCAGCGCCGCGCCGCCCACCGCCCACGCGCCCGCGCGCGCCCTGCCCACATGCCCACACGCACATAGCGATGTGCCGAGTACACTTTGACTCGACTCCTGCTTCGGACTCGCCTACTCTAATACCTATTTATTTTGACTCGAGACTCCGGCCTCGAGGCGATTCTATTTATACGAGTCCTACTGACTCGAGTTTAGTATTCGAGGTTGGTTAACTCGCTTGCACTCGCAAACTGTTTACATAAGTCTTATTGTACGGTGTACACTTGAGTATGAATGGGATGGGGTTGAGTTTGGTCGGTGTGCAGAGAAAGATCACCATAAGTTAAACTGACGTATATTGTCAAATGATAATAGTAATAAAAGTTATAAAAGTAAAGAGAAAAGTTAATTGGCTAATGCTTCCTTTGTGGCTGTTAATCGCACACTACTCTTACTTATTACACAAAAAGAGTATTAATAATGTTAAGCATTACAACTCAAGGTTGCAAACGCAGCTAAAATTATATGACACAGTAAAATATTGCTCAGTACTTAAAAGGTAACATTGCACAGTAAAATATTGCTCAGCATGTAAGCAAGATGATATGTACAGTATGAGACTGTACACTTATGCTTTATGTCTTTATTCAATGTTGATTATATTTTAATAAAAATTACAGTATTATTATTTTTGTGTCATTGTGCTCAATCTAACCTACACGCTTGTTGTGTTGTGTTAGAAATATAAACCTGTTTGTTATCAATGTTTAAGAATGTCCGCATTACTTGTATTCAGTCAGTACCAATAAAGTTATCGCTCTGAGCACACGGTGTTAACATTATTACCAACCAATTCATACGAATCTCAGCCTTAAATCTATTACCGTAACGAACATTTGAAGCTAACTTCTTTCTATTTTTCCTTTTTGATCTAAAATCGGTCTCTAGTTCTGGACTGAACTCGAATTTCTAGACTAGAGTCTAGAAATATTCGAAAACCAAACATAGAATTCGAATTCGAATCCTAATTCGAATACCGTATAAACTGACTGGAATCGACTTGATCCACCTAAACAGCGACTTGGCACAACACTACACACACCCACATTAAGTTGTATAGATACATACCTCTCGGCGAGGGCCAGGGACTTTTTGCCCTCGGCCACATTGACGTCGGCGGTCTCCACGTGCGCCGCGGTGGAGGCGACCTGCAAGTGCGCAACAAACACTCGTTTAGTAGTTCACGTGGCAGTGTGGTGTCGCTGTCGCTGTCGTGGTGGTGCACCACGCATCACGCACCAGGTCGCGCTGCGCCAGCACGGCGGCCTGCACGGCCTGCCAGGCGCCGTGCAGCGCGCGCACCTCCGCCTGCAGCTGGCCCCAGCCCACCAGCACGGCCTCGCGCTCCCGCAGCGCCGCCTCCTGCAACCACCCACCCACACCACCATACACTTCACAGATTCAACAGAAACACCAAACTGCTTATACTGCACGGCTGTGGCCTACCTGCTCGTCCACTTGCAGCTGCAGCTCCCGGAACTGGTCGTCGTCAGCGTGATGCACCACCCCCACTGAGTCCGTGGACACGGCGCTGCCGGCGACGTCCCGCTCCCGCTCGTCGCCGCCACCCGCAGGCACCGCCATCGGGGACGTTTCTAGAATTACGCCAATACAAACTACTACAAGTGTAATTCAACGAATTATTGCGTGAGTTGAGGTAATTACACAAAAAAATCTAACAAACGTGTGATATTTTGAATTCGTTACATGTATATTTTAAAAACGACCAGTGTTAAGATGTAATAATGCTGATGGTACGAGGCAATCGTTAACTTGTTTAATTACAACGTTTAAACAACAAACGTAACACAGCCGGACATGCGGATTTAAAACTTCACACATAACAGTGTGAGATAGTTGCGTTGCAATGTAAGGATAAGTGTGACCAAACATTTTAAACATTGCAATATTTCCTAGGTAATGAGTACTATGAGTTAGTGATAGCAAGACTGCATGTTTGTATTAGGTATAGGCGATGGGCGATGGGATCACGTATGCAAATCCGTCACAAGAAGACACAAATCTCAGCACGGCTTACCCTCGCGCGTGTACAAGGTCGCTCTGCTCTCTGTCACTATTGTTTTGCATCCATTTTCTATGATTCCTACAATTTAACCACACCGATGTACTCAATCACTTCAGCTATACATACACATATTTAAACATTTCATAGACACAACAAGATACCTTATTGTGGCCATTTTTAACGAAAACATTTATGTTGTTTGAACTGTTTCAGTAAAACTAAATATGTTTACAAAGTTAAAAAAGAAATTAAGCGTCGAATGCTGTACTAGCACAGCTTGCTGCTGCACACACGTCCATTACCACTGGATATTTTATATTTCTTCTGTGTAATATGTACTTCAAATAATATGTATGAATGATGAACTTACAAAAGTGTTAGGAGTGGAGAAGAGGAATTGAGAAAGAAGAATGGCAGGCCTGGTACCCATTACATTGTTAAATGTACGATTCTGATTTTTTAATATTTTGTAAACGGTAACTGGTTACCTATTTTTCTTTCACTGAGAAAAATCTATAACTTTTGTAAATAAAGAAAAATTGAAGTTACAATTTCAGGGAATATTGATAACAAAACGTATTTATGCGCCAAGCAATATTAAAACGCAATATGCATAAGAAAAATAACTAGGTATTTCATTCGTTACGGAAATATCGATTATAGATTAATACATATTCTGATTATTGATTAATGACAGTTAGAATACCGATAATATCACTAGAATTTATGAATGTAATATTACTATTCCTAGCTGAGTCCTGTATTTTTAGATATAAATGAAAAATCTGTCACTATTATGTCAACTGGCAAAGTCAAGTTAACGTCACAGATTAGTATATTATGTTAACGTACGTAGCTTCTACTACTTCGTCTGTGGTCACATGCAATATCATTTTATGTCGTGTCGTGCATATAGAGTATGTCAATATTAAATCAATCACACACATTTTGACATTTACAACGTTTTGATAACACATAGTTATCGACAAAGCGTCGCAAAAGTCAAAACATAAGTGATTTATAACGTTTCGTTACCTCTATGCTCTATTTTTTAAATGAGTTTATCTTTTTATTTAGCAGTTGCAGACATATGGTGCGATTACCTTTTTTGTTATATTATTAAAAACGAAGAAATACATGGTATTTTTATTCGCCGTACACTTAGTCTAACTATGGTACCAACAATGTATAGTTTCCTGCCAATCTTCTTTGTAACGGGCGCATTCGACGCAGTCTGACCAATTGACTGAATCGTCTGATCGTCTCCATAAGACTTGTATCACTAACAATGCGTCAGCCGTCAGCCAGGTAGTGGCGCCCGCAGCGCCGCCAGCTGTCAGCTGTCAGCTGTTGCTCACCCATACCCAGGTAGTCCTGCACGGCGCGCAACGTGGCGGCGCGCGCGCGCTCCGTGGCGGCGTCGAAGCGCGGCTGGTCGCGCGGCCGCACGCGCGCCCGCAGCGCCGCCAGCTGTCAGCTGTCAGCTGTCGCTCACCCATACCCAGGTAGTCCTGCACGGCGCGCAACGTGGCGGCGCGCGCGCGCTCCGTGGCGGCGTCGAAGCGCGGCTGGTCGCGCGGCCGCACGCGCGCCCGCAGCGCCGCCAGCTGTCAGCTGTCAGCTGTCAGCTGTCGCTCACCCATACCCAGGTAGTCCTGCACGGCGCGCAACGTGGCGGCGCGCGCCGCGCTCCGTGGCGGCGTCGAAGCGCGGCTGGTCGCGCGGCCGCACGCGCGCCGCAGCGCCGCCAGCTGTCAGCTGTCAGCTGTCAGCTGTCGCTCACCCATACCCAGGTAGTCCTGCACGGCGCGCAACGTGGCGGCGCGCGCCGCTCCGTGGCGGCGTCGAAGCGCGGCTGGTCGCGCGGCGCACGCGCGCCCGCAGCGCCGCCAGCTGTCAGCTGTCAGCTGTCAGCTGTCGCTCACCCATACCCAGGTAGTCCTGCACGGCGCGCAACGTGGCGGCGCGCGCGCGCTCCGTGGCGGCGTCGAAGCGCGGCTGGTCGCGCGGCCGCACGCGCGCCCGCAGCGCCGCCAGCTGTCAGCTGTCAGCTGTCAGCTGTCGCTCACCCATACCCAGGTAGTCCTGCACGGCGCGCAACGTGGCGGCGCGCCCGCGCTCCGTGGCGGCGTCGAAGCGCGGCTGGTCGCGCGGCCGCACGCGCGCCCGCAGCGCCGCCAGCTGTCAGCTGTCAGCTGTCAGCTGTCGCTCACCCATACCCAGGTAGTCCTGCACGGCGCGCAACGTGGCGGCGCGCGCGCGCTCCGTGGCGGCGTCGAAGCGCGGCTGGTCGCGCGGCCGCACGCGCGCCCGCAGCGCCGCCAGCTGTCAGCTGTCAGCTGTCAGCTGTCGCTCACCCATACCCAGGTAGTCCTGCACGGCGCGCAACGTGGCGGCGCGCGCGCGCTCCGTGGCGGCGTCGAAGCGCGGCTGGTCGCGCGGCCGCACGCGCGCCCGCAGCGCCGCCAGCTGTCAGCTGTCAGCTGTCAGCTGTCGCTCACCCATACCCAGGTAGTCCTGCACGGCGCGCAACGTGGCGGCGCGCGCGCGCTCCGTGGCGGCGTCGAAGCGCGGCTGGTCGCGCGCCGCACGCGCGCCCGCAGCGCCGCCAGCTGTCAGCTGTCAGCTGTCGCTCACACCCATACCCAGGTAGTCCTGCACGGCGCGCAACGTGGCGGCGCGCGCGCGCGCTCCGTGGCGGCGTCGAAGCGCAGCTGGTCGCGCGGCCGCACGCGCGCCCGCAGCGAGCGCCGCAGCTGTCAGCTGTCAGCTGTCAGCTGTCGCTCACCCATACCCAGGTAGTCCTGCACGGCGCGCAACGTGGCGGCGCGCGCGCGCTCCGTGGCGGCGTCGAAGCGCGGCTGGTCGCGCGGGCCGCACGCGCGCCCGCAGCGCCGCCAGCTGTCAGCTGTCAGCTGTCGCTCACCCATACCCAGGTAGTCCTGCACGGCGCGCAACGTGGCGGCGCGCGCGCGCTCCGTGGCGGCGTCGAAGCGCGGCTGGTCGCGCGGCCGCACGCGCGCCCGCAGCGCCGCCAGCTGTCAGCTGTCAGCTGTCAGCTGTCGCTCACCCCATACCCAGGTAGTCCTGCACGGCGCGCAACGTGGCGGCGCGCGCGCGCTCCGTGGCGGCGTCGAAGCGCGGCTGGTCGCGCGGCCGCACGCGCGCCCGCAGCGCCGCCAGCTGTCAGCTGTCAGCTGTCGCTCACCCATACCCAGGTAGTCCTGCACGGCGCGCAACGTGGCGGCGCGCGCGCGCTCCGTGGCGGCGTCGAAGCGCAGCTGGTCGCGCGGCCGCACGCGCGCCCGCAGCGCCGCCAGCTGTCAGCTGTCAGCTGTCAGCTGTCGCTCACCCATACCCAGGTAGTCCTGCACGGCGCGCAACGTGGCGGCGCGCGCGCGCTCCGTGGCGGCGTCGAAGCGCGGCTGGTCGCGCGGCCGCACGCGCGCCCGCAGCGCCGCCAGCTGTCAGCTGTCAGCTGTCGCTCACCCATACCCAGGTAGTCCTGCACGGCGCGCAACGTGGCGGCGCGCGCGCGCTCCGTGGCGGCGTCGAAGCGCGGCTGGTCGCGCGGCCGCACGCGCGCCCGCAGCGCCGCCAGCTGTCAGCTGTCAGCTGTCAGCTGTCGCTCACCCATACCCAGGTAGTCCTGCACGGCGCGCAACGTGGCGGCGCGGCGCGCGCTCCGTGGCGGCGTCGAAGCGCGGCTGGTCGCGCGGGCCGCACGCGCGCCCGCAGCGCCGCCAGCTGTCAGCTGTCAGCTGTCAGCTGTCGCTCACCCATACCCAGGTAGTCCTGCACGGCGCGCAACGTGGCGGCGCGCGCCGCGCTCCGTGGCGGCGTCGAAGCGCGGCTGGTCGCGCGGGGCGCCGCGCGCGCGCCGCAGCGCCGCCAGCTGTCAGCTGTCAGCTGTCGCTCACCCATACCCAGGTAGTCCTGCACGGCGCGCAACGTGGCGGCGCGCGCCGCGCTCCGTGGCGGCGTCGAAGCGCGCTGGTCGCGCGGCCGCACGCGCGCCCGCAGCGCCGCCAGCTGTCAGCTGTCAGCTGTCGCTCACCCATACCCAGGTAGTCCTGCACGGCGCGCGCAACGTGGCGGCGCGCGCGCGCTCCGTGGCGGCGTCGAAGCGCGGCTGGTCGCGCGGCCGCACGCGCGCCCGCAGCGCCGCCAGCTGTCAGCTGTCAGCTGTCAGCTGTCGCTCACCCATACCCAGGTAGTCCTGCACGGCGCGCAACGTGGCGGCGCGCGCGCGCTCCGTGGCGGCGTCGAAGCGCGGCTGGTCGCGCGGCCGCACGCGCGCCCGCAGCGCCGCCAGCTGTCAGCTGTCGCTCACCCATACCCAGGTAGTCCTGCACGGCGCGCAACGTGGCGGCGCGCGCGCGCTCCGTGGCGGCGTCGAAGCGCGGCTGGTCGCGCGGCCGCACGCGCGCCCGCAGCGCCGCCAGCTGTCAGCTGTCGCTCACCCATACCCAGGTAGTCCTGCACGGCGCGCAACGTGGCGGGCGGCGCGCGCTCCGTGGCGGCGTCGAAGCGCGGCTGGTCGCGCGGCCGCACGCGCGCCCGCAGCGCCGCCAGCTGTCAGCTGTCGCTCACCCATACCCAGGTAGTCCTGCACGGCGCGCAACGTGGCGGCGCGCGCGCGCTCCGTGGCGGCGTCGAAGCGCGGCTGGTCGCGCGGCCGCACGCGCGCCCGCAGCGCCGCCAGCTGTCAGCTGTCAGCTGTCGCTCACCCATACCCAGGTAGTCCTGCACGGCGCGCAACGTGGCGGCGCGCGCGCGCTCCGTGGCGGCGTCGAAGCGCGGCTGGTCGCGCGGCCGCACGCGCGCCCGCAGCGCCGCCAGCTGTCAGCTGTCAGCTGTCAGCTGTCGCTCACCCATACCCAGGTAGTCCTGCACGGCGCGCAACGTGGCGGCGCGCGCGCGCTCCGTGGCGGCGTCGAAGCGCGGCTGGTCGCGCGGCCGCACGCGCGCCCGCAGCGCCGCCAGCTGTCAGCTGTTAGCTGTCAGCTGTCGCTCACCACCCATACCCAGGTAGTCCTGCACGGCGCGCAACGTGGCGGCGCGCGCGCGCTCCGTGGCGGCGTCGAAGCGCGGCTGGTCGCGCGGCCGCACGCGCGCCCGCAGCGCCGCCAGCTGTCAGCTGTCAGCTGTCGCTCACCCCATACCGGTAGTCCTGCACGGCGCGCAACGTGGCGGCGCGCGCGCGCTCCGTGCGGCGTCGAAGCGCGGCTGGTCGCGCGGCCGCACGCGCGCCCGCAGCGCCGCCAGCTGTCAGCTGTCGCTCACACCATACCCAGGTAGTCCTGCACGGCGCGCAACGTGGCGGCGCGCGCGCGCTCCGTGGCGGCGTCGAAGCGCGGCTGGTCGCGCGGCCGCACGCGCGCCCGCAGCGCCGCCAGCTGTCAGCTGTCAGCTGTCGCTCACCCATACCCAGGTAGTCCTGCACGGCGCGCAACGTGGCGGCGCGCCGCGCTCCGTGGCGGCGTCAAAGCGCGGCTGGTCGCGCGGCCGCACGCGCCGCCCGCAGCGCCGCCAGCTGTCAGCTGTCAGCTGTCAGCTGTCGCTCACCCATACCCAGGTAGTCCTGCACGGCGCGCAACGTGGCGGCGCGCGCGCGCTCCGTGGCGGCGTCGAAGCGCGGCTGGTCGCGCGGCCGCACGCGCGCCCGCAGCGCCGCCAGCTGTCAGCTGTCAGCTGTCAGCTGTCGCTCACCCATACCCAGGTAGTCCTGCACGGCGCGCAACGTGGCGGCGCGCGCGCGCTCCGTGGCGGCGTCGAAGCGCGGCTGGTCGCGCGGCCGCACGCGCGCCCGCAGCGCCGCCAGCTGTCAGCTGTCAGCTGTCGCTCACCCATACCCAGGTAGTCCTGCACGGCGCGCAACGTGGCGGCGCGCGCGCGCTCCGTGGCGGCGTCGAAGCGCGGCTGGTCGCGCGGCCGCACGCGCGCCCCGCAGCCGCCGCCAGCTGTCAGCTGTCAGCTGTCAGCTGTCGCTCACCCATACCCAGGTAGTCCTGCACGGCGCGCAACGTGGCGGCGCGCGCGCGCTCCGTGGCGGCGTCGAAGCGCGGCTGGTCGCGCGGCCGCACGCGCGCCCGCAGCGCCGCCAGCTGTCAGCTGTCAGCTGTCGCTCACCCATACCCAGGTAGTCCTGCACGGCGCGCAACGTGGCGGCGCGCGCGCGCTCCGTGGCGGCGTCGAAGCGCGGCTGGTCGCGCGGCCGCACGCGCGCCCGCAGCGCCGCCAGCTGTCAGCTGTCAGCTGTCGCTCACCCATACCCAGGTAGTCCTGCACGGCGCGCAACGTGGCGGCGCGCGCGCGCTCCGTGGCGGCGTCGAAGCGCGGCTGGTCGCGCGGCCGCACGCGCGCCCGCAGCGCCGCCAGCTGTCAGCTGTCGCTCACCCATACCCAGGTAGTCCTGCACGGCGCGCAACGTGGCGGCGCGCGCGCGCTCCGTGGCGGCGTCGAAGCGCGGCTGGTCGCGCGGCCGCACGCGCGCCCGCAGCGCCGCCAGCTGTCAGCTGTCAGCTGTCGCTCACCCATACCCAGGTAGTCCTGCACGGCGCGCAACGTGGCGGCGCGCGCGCGCTCCGTGGCGGCGTCGAAGCGCGGTGGTCGCGCGGCCGCACGCGCGCCCGCAGCGCGCCAGCTGTCAGCTGTCAGCTGTCAGCTGTCGCTCACCCATACCCAGGTAGTCCTGCACGGCGCGCAACGTGGCGGCGCGCGCGCGCTCCGTGGCGGCGTCGAAGCGCGGCTGGTCGCGCGGCCGCACGCGCGAGTTAAGTTACTACAACCGACTTTTACTAAAAAAATATATTTATTTGAACAGTGTTACAAGTAAGACTTCTAATACAATATTCAATCTTAAATAAAATTACAATTACTTATATACTAAAATTTATATAAACTAAGCATTTTTGTGTGACCTAGATATTAGGCTTGTTCTTGTGGATTGAGAGTGCTGATGAAGCTGAGTTTGAGTGGTCTGGCATCCTTAACTCCTCCCTCCCCAAGAGAGAAATTATCCGAAGGTGCAGCAGGCGGCTTTGGAAAATTTCTTTTGCAGCGGCTCTTCTTCCATTTCACAAGTTTTTGCGCTTTTCAATAAATCTTTTACGTCGGTGAAGTCCACGTTTCTTAAATCCAATAGCTTGGCTTGTGTTCTGAGCTTTTGTTGGAGTTGTGGCACTTGGACTATGGTAGATTGAAGACTAACATCAGATGCATTTGTGGGTTTACTTATATAGAATTTTGCCACTTGTATGTCGCAATCTTTGCTAGGTGTAAAGAAGTATGTTCCCTTAATGCTATATTTGTGAGTTTCATCTCTGCAATGTTCCGTGATTATTTGATTATTTTTAGAGAAAAGCATCCATTTGTTGCTGTATATTTTCTGGATTTTCAGTTCCTCAATTTGTATATTATATTGATGACATTCACTGTAGTTATTTTTTATTAACATGATTTGTTCAATGCAGGTTTCATTTTTGTAATGAGGTATGTTTTCATCGGAGCACAGGAACTTGTTATCTTCTAATTCTTCGCATGGATTCGTTACCGGCATGTATTTCGATCTATTCACTAAAAGGTAAGGGTATCTGGGAATTATAGTAAGGACGTCTTGAGATTTGATGATGGAATAGGAATGATTTTGTAATAATTATATGTCTCTGTAGTTATTAAAGGAATTTCTAACACAAAAACTAGTCTACTTTTATTCATATATGATTTCAGTATTATACTACGTTCTATTTTTAATAAATTTTCTAAACTAACTGGATAAACAGTAATTGCATGGTTTTCTACTATTTTTAATATTTTGTACAACTCAGTACTGTTTATTATAGACTGATGTAAGACTTGTAGCTTGCTAAATGCAATGGCTGTTTCAATTTCTTGAATATTTTCGTAGATGTTGCGAAAGTTAAATAGAATTTGCTGCATGCTATTCATTAAGTGAATTATGTCTTTAATAGTTACATCATCGCGTATAAGTGTTTCAATTTCCTTTGTTTTTAAGCTCAAAGTATTCATGTTATAATTCATGTTTTCTGATACATTAACGAATTTATCGAAAGCTTTTTCTATGTACGATATTTTATGCTCAGTGTTATGTTCCCTATTTTCTAAACTATCTAATTGTTTATTATATTTCAAGGCATCTTCTTCATCTAAGTTTCCTGAGATAGCTTTAATAAGAGACCCTAGTGGTGAAAATATAGCACGTTTTGCTCTATGATTATAAGGTAATATTTGTTTTATTCTATTAGTTATAACTAAATAAAAGTTTTCAATCTGAGTAACTAACGACCCTAGTTCACTATCTAACTTATTGTTCCTAATTATTTCCTTAACGTTAAAGAAATATGCCATATTATTACTAACTTGTAAATCTACTGATTCTAAATCTAAGGCCTTAAAAACAGTCCAGCAGCTACTCTTCAATGCTGCTGACCCAATCTTCATCGGAGCTACTCCCGGATTCTGACCAAGGTTTTGAAGTTCCATTTTAATAAGTAGGCAATTTATTTTAAAACTGACGAGAGAGAGAAAAAAAAATTGCACTATTGAACTATAATTCTAACAAAAATAATCCCTATTATACTATAGACCGAATTTTACTTAAACGTGGTACATATATTTATTACAAGGGCACATAAAGGAAAGTTGCAGGAAGTGAAAAAGATCTACTCACAGTTCCGTAACTACTCCCATGCTATGGAATATATATCTTCAGTCTTACTCCACTCAATTGTCCAGTTGCTCCTTAACGTATTTGTTTGTTGGTGCTTCCAATTAAACCGTAGAGACGGACGTGTGATGCTCAGCGAAACCGAAATTTTATCGAAAACGCAGGGATCCCACTATTGGAATCCTACCGGCTGCGCCAGTTAAGTTACTACAACCGACTTTTACTAAAAAAATATATTTATTTGAACAGTGTTACAAGTAAGACTTCTAATACAATATTCAATCTTAAATAAAATTACAATTACTTATATACTAAAATTTATATAAACTAAGCATTTTTGTGTGACCTAAATATTAGGCTTGTTCTTGTGGATTGAGAGTGCTGATGAAGCTGAGTTTGAGTGGTCTGGCATCCTTAACTCGCGCCCGCAGCGCCGCCAGCTGTCAGCTGTCAGCTGTCAGCTGTCGCTCACCCATACCCAGGTAGTCCTGCACGGCGCGCAACGTGGCGGCGCGCGCGCGCTCCGTGGCGGCGTCGAAGCGCGGCTGGTCGCGCGGCCGCACGCGCGCCCGCAGCGCCGCCAGCTGTCAGCTGTCAGCTGTCGCTCACCCATACCCAGGTAGTCCTGCACGGCGCGCAACGTGGCGGCGCGCGCGCGCTCCGTGGCGGCGTCGAAGCGCGGCTGGTCGCGCGGCCGCACGCGCGCCCGCAGCGCCGCCAGCTGTCAGCTGTCAGCTGTCAGCTGTCGCTCACCCATACCCAGGTAGTCCTGCACGGCGCGCAACGAGGCGGCGCGCGCGCGCTCCGTGGCGGCGTCGAAGCGCGGCTGGTCGCGCGGCCGCACGCGCGCCCGCAGCGCCGCCAGCTGTCAGCTGTCAGCTGTCGCTCACCCATACCAGGTAGTCCTGCACGGCGCGCAACGTGGCGGCGCGCGCGCGCTCCGTGGCGGCGTCGAAGCGCGGCTGGTCGCGCGGCCGCACGCGCGCCCGCAGCGCCGCCAGCTGTCAGCTGTCAGCTGTCAGCTGTCGCTCACCATACCCAGGTAGTCCTGCACGGCGCGCAACGTGGCGGCGCGCGCGCGCTCCGTGGCGGCGTCGAAGCGCGGCTGGTCGCGCGGCCGCACGCGCGCCCGCAGCGCCGCCAGCTGTCAGCTGTCAGCTGTCGCTCACCCATACCCAGGTAGTCCTGCACGGCGCGCAACGTGGCGGCGCGCGCGCGCTCCGTGGCGGCGTCGAAGCGCGGCTGGTCGCGCGGCCGCACGCGCGCCGCAGCGCCGCCAGCTGTCAGCTGTCAGCTGTCAGCTGTCGCTCACCCATACCCAGGTAGTCCTGCACGGCGCGCAACGTGGCGGCGCGCGCGCGCTCCGTGGCGGCGTCGAAGCGCGGCTGGTCGCGCGGCCGCACGCGCGCGCGCAGCGCCGCCAGCTGTCAGCTGTCAGCTGTCGCTCACCCATACCCAGGTAGTCCTGCACGGCGCGCAACGTGGCGGCGCGCGCGCGCTCCGTGGCGGCGTCGAAGCGCGGCTGGTCGCGCGGCCGCACGCGCGCCCGCAGCGCCGCCAGCTGTCAGCTGTCAGCTGTCGCTCACCCATACCCAGGTAGTCCTGCACGGCGCGCAACGTGGCGGCGCGCGCGCGCTCCGTGGCGGCGTCGAAGCGCGGCTGGTCGCGCGGCCGCACGCGCGCCCGCAGCGCCGCCAGCTGTCAGCTGTCAGCTGTCGCTCACCCATACCCAGGTAGTCCTGCACGGCGCGCAACGTGGCGGCGCGCGCGCGCTCCGTGGCGGCGTCGAAGCGCGGCTGGTCGCGCGGCCGCACGCGCGCCCGCAGCGCCGCCAGCTGTCAGCTGTCAGCTGTCAGCTGTCGCTCACCATACCCAGGTAGTCCTGCACGGCGCGCAACGTGGCGGCGCGCGCGCGCTCCGTGGCGGCGTCGAAGCGCGGCTGGTCGCGCGGTCGCACGCGCGCCCGCAGCGCCGCCAGCTGTCAGCTGTCAGCTGTCGCTCACCCATACCCAGGTAGTCCTGCACGGCGCGCAACGTGGCGGCGCGCGCGCGCTCCGTGGCGGCGTCGAAGCGCGGCTGGTCGCGCGGCCGCACGCGCGCCCGCAGCGCCGCCAGCTGTCAGCTGTCAGCTGTCAGCTGTCGCTCACCCATACCCAGGTAGTCCTGCACGGCGCGCAACGTGGCGGCGCGCGCGCGCTCCGTGGCGGCGTCGAAGCGCGGCTGGTCGCGCGGCCGCACGCGCGCGCCCGCAGCGCCGCCAGCTGTCAGCTGTCAGCTGTCAGCTGTCGCTCACCCATACCCAGGTAGTCCTGCACGGCGCGCAACGTGGCGGCGCGCGCGCGCTCCGTGGCGGCGTCGAAGCGCGGCTGGTCGCGCGGCCGCACGCGCGCCCGCAGCGCCGCCAGCTGTCAGCTGTCAGCTGTCGCTCACCCATACCCAGGTAGTCCTGCACGGCGCGCAACGTGGCGGCGCGCGCGCGCTCCGTGGCGGCGTCGAAGCGCGGCTGGTCGCGCGGCCGCACGCGCGCCCGCAGCGCCGCCAGCTGTCAGCTGTCAGCTGTCAGCTGTCGCTCACCCATACCCAGGTAGTCCTGCACGGCGCGCAACGTGGCGGCGCGCGCGCGCTCCGTGGCGGCGTCGAAGCGCGGCTGGTCGCGCGGCCGCACGCGCGCCCGCAGCGCCGCCAGCTGTCAGCTGTCAGCTGTCAGCTGTCGCTCACCCATACCCAGGTAGTCCTGCACGGCGCGCAACGTGGCGGCGCGCGCGCGCTCCGTGGCGGCGTCGAAGCGCGGCTGGTCGCGCGGCCGCACGCGGCGCCCGCAGCGCCGCCAGCTGTCAGCTGTCAGCTGTCGCTCACCATACCCAGGTAGTCCTGCACGGCGCGCAACGTGGCGGCGCGCGCGCGCGCTCCGTGGCGGCGTCGAAGCGCGGCTGGTCGCGCGGCCGCACGCGCGCCCGCAGCGCCGCCAGCTGTCAGCTGTCAGCTGTCAGCTGTCGCTCACCCATACCCAGGTAGTCCTGCACGGCGCGCAACGTGGCGGCGCGCGCGCGCTCCGTGGCGGCGTCGAAGCGCGGCTGGTCGCGCGCCGCACGCGCGCCCGCAGCGCCGCCAGCTGTCAGCTGTCAGCTGTCAGCTGTCGCTCACCCATACCCAGGTAGTCCTGCACGGCGCGCAACGTGGCGGCGCGCGCGCGCTCCGTGGCGGCGTCGAAGCGCGGCTGGTCGCGCGGCCGCACGCGCGCCCGCAGCGCCGCCAGCTGTCAGCTGTCAGCTGTCAGCTGTCGCTCACCCATACCCAGGTAGTCCTGCACGGCGCGCAACGTGGCGGCGCGCGCGCGCTCCGTGGCGGCGTCGAAGCGCGGCTGGTCGCGCGGCCGCACGCGCGCCCGCAGCGCCGCCAGCTGTCAGCTGTCAGCTGTCGCTCACCCATACCCAGGTAGTCCTGCACGGCGCGCAACGTGGCGGCGCGCGCGCGCGCTCCGTGGCGGCGTCGAAGCGCGGCTGGTCGCGCGGCCGCACGCGCGCCCGCAGCGCCGCCAGCTGTCAGCTGTCAGCTGTCAGCTGTCGCTCACCCATACCCAGGTAGTCCTGCACGGCGCGCAACGTGGCGGCGCGGCGCGCGCTCCGTGGCGGCGTCGAAGCGCGGCTGGTCGCGCGGCCGCACGCGCGCCCGCAGCGCCGCCAGCTGTCAGCTGTCAGCTGTCAGCTGTCGCTCACCCATACCCAGGTAGTCCTGCACGGCGCGCAACGTGGCGGCGCGCGGCGCGCTCCGTGGCGGCGTCGAAGCGCGCTGGTCGCGCGGCCGCACGCGCGCCCGCAGCGCCGCCAGCTGTCAGCTGTCAGCTGTCGCTCACCCATACCCAGGTAGTCCTGCACGGCGCGCAACGTGGCGGCGCGCGCGCGCTCCGTGGCGGCGTCGAAGCGCGGCTGGTCGCGCGGCCGCACGCGCGCCCGCAGCGCCGCCAGCTGTCAGCTGTCAGCTGTCAGCTGTCGCTCACCCATACCCAGGTAGTCCTGCACGGCGCGCAACGTGGCGGCGCGCGCGCGCTCCGTGGCGGCGTCGAAGCGCGGCTGGTCGCGCGGCCGCACGCGCGCCCGCAGCGCCGCCAGCTGTCAGCTGTCAGCTGTCAGCTGTCGCTCACCCATACCCAGGTAGTCCTGCACGGCGCGCAACGTGGCGGCGCGCGCGCGCTCCGTGGCGGCGTCGAAGCGCGGCTGGTCGCGCGGCCGCACGCGCGCCCGCAGCGCCGCCAGCTGTCAGCTGTCAGCTGTCAGCTGTCGCTCACCCATACCCAGGTAGTCCTGCACGGCGCGCAACGTGGCGGCGCGCGCGCGCTCCGTGGCGGCGTCGAAGCGCGGCTGGTCGCGCGGCCGCACGCGCGCCCGCAGCGCCGCCAGCTGTCAGCTGTCAGCTGTCAGCTGTCGCTCACCCATACCCAGGTAGTCCTGCACGGCGCGCAACGTGGCGGCGCGCGCGCGCTCCGTGGCGGCGTCGAAGCGCGGCTGGTCGCGCGGCCGCACGCGCGCCCGCAGCGCCGCCAGCTCGGCCAGCAGCGCGCGCAGCCGGCCCGCCACGCGCGCCGCCCGCGCCTGCTCCGCGCGCACGCCGCGCCACTGCCCGGCCGCCGTGTGCTACATACACACACATACTGCCCTCACTACTGCGCCGATTCGCTTCCCACGAGGTGGACTAACCATCCCCTATACGAGCTGGACGCTAGCGGCACAACACCCATTGGCAAATCTACCCTTTGTCCAGTAGTGGACATCTGTTGTTCAAAATAATGATAATGACATTGCTAAATTACATATAAAGATTTTGAATTTGTATAAAAATAGTTTATATAAAATATAAATCATTGCAAATAACTCACTGCTGTCATTCCTAAAGGTATGTCTCCCAAGACACTTTCAAGAAACATACTAGGCAAGAAATTTTAAGAGGATGTTATGAGCAATTTATTATATTTAGATGGCATTATTATACTATCAAATTTAGTCTACATGTTAATATGGTGAAAGTGAAGGATAAAATGCAAAATAATGTGATAAGAGAAATGTATGGTTAAAAGATGTTGTAGTGACAAAAATCGGGAATGTTTGGATGCTTTGAACACATTCTAGGTTATTAATTGCAGAGGGATACAATAGTGAGATAGCTATGGATGTGCAGTGATATGGAAGTTAGGACAGACTTTCTAACAAATTTTTGTTTCATTTCCGTGCTGTGCAATGAGGATTTCATCATCCTTTTTGAGACTATTATGAGAATCCAATCAGCATATATGACATGAGATTATTGATTTTTGGATGCTCATGTCAATTTGTCAAAAGACAGTTTTGACAAATTGACATGAGCTATCAAGTGTGAAGACGGTAGTACCCCAAAACCAATAACATAATAAATAAATAAATTCCTTTATATTTTATTCCAAACAAATAGGTGATAATTTAAATCACATCTACCATTATTGAGTTATAATGATATTCTTCAGTTGATATTATATGCATATACAAACAATAACAAACCACTAAAGCATACCAAACAAGACTTATCGAAATAGTTATACAAGACCTTTATTCAATTGACTTAGTGGAATCTATGGAATTGTCCTCAAATAATTTGTCCCAATGTGAAGAATTATCCAATAATTTTACATATAGCATTGCAATAGAATTTTTGAAACTTTATCAATTTATCTAACCATAAGATTACAGAAGAACCAGTAGCATCTAAGAGATTTACTGTATTATAGCAATAATACAAAGTTTCTAATAAATTTCAATACCAAAGAAAATGCCACTATTAGACAATCTTAATCCTACAACAACACAGGCTTACCAAAAAATTACTATGAATAAACCGCCAAATTTTTGAATAGATACGAATTTATTTATAGCATCAAACGTCACTAAACTACGCAAGTTCGTGTTGTATTACGTAGTTAAATTATGAACAAAAGAATTTTCTTAAAGGTACATAAGGTTACATATAAAATACAACATACCTTGATTATATTTAGTTTGTGCTGTCGTAGCAAGTCTAAATGATGTGGAATAGCTACCTCGTTGAATTTAGAAAGGGAAAGTTCAACTCTTTTCAATGGTAACTGTTCTGATTCATCCATATCCTGATCCTATCCTTTGAATAGATATGAATGCACGCATTAATAGCAACTCAGGTACTATCTCCAGCAATAAGTCAAGTAAATATGAAACTACGATTAATTGACATAATATTAAATTAATTTTGAAGATTAATAAATTACAATGCGCTTTTAAAAAGTAAACAAACGACCTTCGTTTTGTTCTGTCACAATGACATTGACATTGATATCTTGACACTTGTCACTCAATGGTCCGATTTGTACAATCATTACTTAAATTTTACTGTTCAGTTAATTTAATACGGCATTCTGTGTTATCCATTCAACAATAGATTAAAATGTTTACTTCGCTCAAAATCACGTCTAAGAAACACATAGTATGGAATGTTGTCTATGTATCCAGCCCCCCTAGACAAAATGCCTTTCTATTTACGTTTTCTACAATAGATAACATAAAAAATGTATGGAACTGACATTTCCAGTAGATACGTCACGTGACTTGTATCGCATTTAATTAACCTTTCACACATTATAGGATAGTGTTTTCTATCGCAAACGATGCATTTGATATGTCTTTTGCACTTATTTGCTATATGCCCAACCTTAAGACAAATGTAACACGCATTCTTACGTTTCAGAAAGTCACGATAGTGACGTAAGAAATAGATACGGTTCTATTCTATTTCTACTCAACAAAGCGATTGCTCATACCCAATAGATCGGTGATAGATTATTTGTTTGTTGTTTTAAAATAGTGTTTTTTTGCCAAATTATTCCTAAAAATGCACGTGATAAGGCTTTTGTAGGCAGCTCATACCGAAGAAACGTTGATTCGGCGTAGAAGGAGGGTTCAAAATCGACGGCAGCTGGAAAATATTAATGACATGCCCGAAAGTTTATTTATCGAACATTTTAGATTAAATAAAGAAATGTTTTTAAATTTGTGTACACATTCAAAAAGACTAACTAACATAAAAGGAACCAATGAATTACCATTGGAAATAAAAGTATGTATTTCAAACACTTCTTTACTTCACAAACATGGTATTTTCTTTATAATGTACTAGCTTTCTGCCCGCGGCTTCGCCCGCGTGGATTTCGGGATTGGGTGTATAGAGGGTTAAGGGTCATAGCTTTTGCCCACGGCTACATATACGCGGAAGTCGGTTTATGGTGCGAAGATTTTATCGCGCTTCCCGTGGGACTATCCGTTTTTCCGAGATAAAAAATGCCGCAAAACTCCTCAAGAATCACTCTATCTATTGATGAAAACCGCATAAAAATCTGTGCAGTAGTTTTTGAGCGAAGCCTTTATTGCGCATCCCGTGGGATCTGTCGATTTTTCCGGGATAAAAAGTAGCCTATGTTACTCGGGGAGAATGTAGCTTTCCAAAGGTGAAAGAATTTTTGAAATCGGTCCAGTAGTTTAAGCGTGAAGAGGTAACAAACAAACAAACAAACACACTTTCGCATTTATAATATTAGTTGGGATGGTATTGACATAATCACTCGAAAAGTCAAGCGATCGGTTATGTCAAAACCATACATTTTTTATTTTAGCGATGCGATTACGAAAATAGAAAGGCATCTTGTCTAGGCCCTCAGGTTCTTACCAAAGAATAGTTGGCGTCACACAGCACATAACCAAGAGAACTGCAAGCCGTTGTATTCGAAAAGTTGTGGACGCCTTAAACAGCAATGCTATTTGCACCAAGTGGATTGTGTTTCCACAAACACGAGAAGAAAGGTCCCAAATCACACAAGAGTAAGTTAGTTAAGCTGCAACTTAGTGAAACTTTTAAATGGTTAAAAATGTTCATAATGATACATATGCCATGTCAAATTCGTTCTTAAGTCAGCTACAAATGAACAGCCTATAATATTTTAGAATCTGCTTTTTTACTTACCTCTAAATAAATGACTACGCAACGATTTTCAATGCAAAGTTTGTTTAATTTAGTCCTAATTAATGTAGGTAAATAATTGTGAAGTACGCACGTTTAAATGTTTTGAAGTTCCTCCTAATGGAATTTTTTCTCTTTGAGCAAAGGCAATTAAGGCGAAACACGGTCTCAAATTTACTCTGAGAACACGGTAGATTATTTTCTATTTCTATTCTATTTTCTACTGTCACGGTAGACACAGCCATTCTATCAGTAGGTACACTTTGTCTAGCATTTTTCGATAGAAAATGCTTAGACTGTTATAATAGTCTCTTACTTCTGTCAAAAAATGAGAAATGGTTAATTTTATTGATTTTAGAAAATAAATTGAATACGAAAAATGTCATGTTTTATTGATATTGAATCGTACTGATAATATCAGTTTAGTATAATACAATTAAAGAATATTAAATATGATTAGCAATATATTCGAATAATTCTCAAGGAAAATCACAAAACTTGTGTGATAACAAAATTCCATCACTAGGCAACGATCATGTCAAATCACTGGCAAATATATATTTTTTTAAGGAAATTAATATAAAAAATAAATTTTAAAATAAAGCGACTCACTCAACTACCTGGTTGTATCAACCAGGTAGTTGAGTTGTAACCGCTGCATCAGCTTTTGGCCAGAATACTCAGAATTGATCACTCTGAAGTTTCAATACATATGTACAAAAACAGACTATAAGATTTAGACGTGGTTACACATACAATATGACTATTTGATCGAGTAGATATACTGAAGTTAGAATAGGTTATTGCCAATTTCTCGTCGTGAATATTTTAAGAGATTGGAATTGGCATATAGTGATGAGGTGTAAGCATTTTCGAATGTCATTTAACGGGACTAAAGAAAACTTTAACTGATCACGGTGCTATCCAACAACCAACAAACAAGACCTTGGTGCTCAGCTTCAACCCGCACTAGGTCAGCGTGGTGATAAACTGCGCAAAAGTCCCTAATTGTTTTCTAACACGAAAAGCCCCAAGTGGCCGGCTGTGTCAGTCGCTGTGTTGACAGTGACAATGCCGATATCAAGTGCACAATCACCGTGCAATGGAGTACCTCGTTACTTGAAGTGTATAATGTAACTAGATAAAACAATTTTTTAAAAAAAGGTAAATCGAGGTTCCAGTTCGATCATGGTTGGGTAATGTTCAGAAAGTTACACGTCGTATTCTCGGATACCACAGTGGCTCAAGGTGAAATTCTTTGATTTATGAGTGCTGCCAGTGATTATATATGTAACTGGAATTAGTAGACTAACCATATAGCTTTGCTGATATTATATTGAGCGGCACGACCGATATGTACCAACCAACTAAACTATTAACTCCAAAACCTTGGTTTTAAAAACTCTATGACTTGAAAGGGTTTCAGTACCAGTATGCCATGGATTTATTGTATACTGGTGTAGTTATATGCCGTGTCTAACATGATATCCGATTTCCTAAAATATTCGAAAAAGAAAGAGGAGAGACCGACTAAAATGATTCATTGGCAAAAATACTTATACGCTGAGTCAACAAAATATAAAAGAATAAACGGAAGTTTTTGTGTTGATCAATCGTAGATAAAGATTTACCACAGAATAGGCTGTATGGGCTCTGCTCTTTGCCTGCTCAATACGAGCGAAGTTTAAAAAAAAAAAATTGATCAATCGTATTTTATTCATATTGAAATCGAATTCCTATTACTGTTTGTTGCTGTTAACATAACGTGAAAATATTATAAATTTGTATACTTTTCAGCCTCATCATTAGTTGTCTTGAAGCAAGGATCTATCAAGATGGATGTAGACACAGGTAAATTTTGTTAATCATAACCTCAATAATGTTCAGTTTATTATGTAGTTGATATCATTAAATCTGATTTTTATTAGTATATTAGTGATACTGCTGTAAAATATTGCGTTAATACTTTAGTGGTTATATAATGCTATAAAGAACCTACACAAGATTCTTGTTTACATTTACATTATAAGTATGACTCAAACAACATTCTACAATAGTTCTTATCTAATGTTATTTAATTTCTACTGGATTACCGAGTTTAAATTACATCACGAGCGTATTGATTAGTTTGATTGAACATTTTCAAGTAATCCTGAAAATAGTTAGGTTATGGAATGTTTGCATAAGTATTAGATTTGTTGAGTTAGCATTTACTGACAGGACTGTGATATTTACACGTGTTATTATGAATTGTTATAATATTATCCATTAAGAAATATTTAAGTATCATCCTGCTCCATTGATCTTTCAAGTTTACTTTAAGTTCTACATTAATTTAGATTTTCTAATCTACAAATTGTAAATAAATAAATATTGAAAAGCAAATATCTATGTATATACTATAATGAATGGAACGACTTTTGTAATTGCATAAAAATTCCAATTTAAAATATGTGTCATATTAAAATAATACATTATTATTAGGAAATCATTATTTCTCATTTTTTTTCTATTAAAAGTATACTAGTAGATGAAAATGAAAACATATGGTAAAAGTAAGAATGTATGTGACACTATTACTTTTGGAATTGCAGTGACATCTTTGCAGCTTTGTTGTGGATCATTCAAAAACAATGTACTAAATACTAACAACTCCTAAATTGGTAATAATTTTGTTGTTCATATAGATATGTGTTTACTGACTTTGTCAATAATTATTGAATTTAATCTATGACAGCTTATATATATTATCCAAATTGGGAGCTATCTTTGTAATTTCTTGCATTTGCTATAAGTATGTAAATTTACGTTATATAATGAATTATTAATAATGTAATAGTCTTATCAAATATAATGGCTACTTAACCAACCAATTTTAATTTGGCTAAAAATTGATTAGTAGTTTTTTTTACAAATTTGACTCATAAGGCTTAGGAATATAAGTTGCATAAATTAAAGGTTTATACAGCAGATACTGCATAAGCCTTTAATTTATGCAACTTAATAAGTAATGAAGTCTTACCCAAGAATAGTACAGATAATAGTGCTTATCTTCTCTTATAATTACTCATAAATTATAGTCTGATATAATTTTAAGATTCTTTGTATTATTAGTTAGTATTTTGTTATACTAGTTTATCAGCCTGGTATCAAACTTGCATTAGATACACATCAGAAAGTCTAAAAGTTGTTGGAAAGTTAGGATAGTTAAATATGGGACAAAACTTGATGCTTATATTATATTTCAATCTGAAGTTAGTTTAATGTTTTGACATGTTTGTTCCTTTAAAGCAAGGGTGTTGGATAAATTTCTATTGATGATTATTAGTTGGTTGGTTTTAATAGACATTTTCATATTGTTACAGATGGTCGAAAGTCTCGCTCCCGCAGTAGATCTGTAAGTATCTCTACTGTATGTGTGCTAGTTTATTTTGGAACTTCATATGTGGCGAATGTCTATGCCCTGTTTTTTTAACCCCCACTACAAAAACAATGGAGTGTTATAAATTTGACATGTCTGTCCGTGGCATCATAGCTACAAATGGATAATCCAAATTAAATGTAGACTTTTTTGTAATGAGGAATTAGTTGGGAGTGTTCGTAGCTATGATTTGTGGAACTCAGTCCAAGTTAGCCGCCACCACAAAACTACTGACTACATATTTTGTAACAACTGCCTCAATATAGTAATCGAAGAAGAGTTTGTTTAAATAGCTTTGTTGTGAAAGCACAACATGCAGACAGAGTTACATTCGCATTTACAATATTAGTAAGGATAATGGATAAGGTTCTGTATCATTGTTGGATGAATAGATAAATAACTTTAGGAAGTCGTACTAAGACTACACTTTCTGTCAGAATCAGTGTCTCCGCCTGGCTCCCCATTATTTCACGAAGTGCACTTGTCTATATTCTAATTGTTAAATGAAGTCTGAACTAAGTGTAATGAATGAAACTTGAAGCTTGCATTGTAATATACAGTTAGCAACTAGGGCAGATACCTCCACCACTGCGCATCCGACCTCGACTCGGCCCAGCACACGCTGGCGGAGTGCCCCGCGTGGGCCTCCGAGCGCCGAGTCTTGGTCGCAGAGATCGGGCGAGATCTGTCTCCGCTGGCATTGAAGGCGGCGGGGGAGCGGGGGCTGGGGGTTTCCGGAAGTAGCTTGGCGTTCCCGGGGGCTCCCTACATGCCTGAGGAAAGCCTTCCCTGAGGTTTTTAGTGAGTAGGCCTCCCACTTCTGGGGAGGAGAGCCCCCACATAACCGCCGGCTCGCCACAGCCGGGGTATGCAACTTAATGCATTTTCCTCAGGGGGAACAAAAAAAAAAAAGGGCAGAGACCTGGTCTAGCCAATACTGAAAAGAGCCTTATTCCAGATTCTTTCAAACCTCGAAAGACTGGTTCTTTCATAACTCATTCTTAACATTATTTTTGTTCTTTCAGTTCTTAGCAATGTACGTTATGTAAATAAATAGTTTGTAGATATTCTTTTTTTTTCTTTACATTAAACTAAATATGAAATATGCAAAGTATGTACGCAACACTAGAATGTGAATGAATGAGAAAGATTTGAATGTTATGTACTACATTTTTGTATGCACTTTGTATCATACTAGCTGGTGTCCGCGACTTCGGCTGCGCAGGATTAGTATTTCGAATACTTTATACTAGCGTGACTTATATCTTTATAAATTGACGAATATGTGCTATTCTGATGTATAAGGTATATTATTGTAAAATTTCATCTTTCGCTTTTATAATATTAGGATTTACAATATGTTTTGTTAAAGGTGGAATCCAATTCGAAGATGTCACACGACGGGTCCGGTCGGTCGAGAGAGTCGTCCAAGTCGCGATCTCGGTCGCGATCGCGCTCTAAGTCTTCGTCGCGATCTCGGTCGCGCAGCGGCTCGCGTCCCAAGTCGCGACAGAGCATCAAGTCTCGGTCCAGATCCAAGAGTGGGTCGCGATCCCGCAGCCGCTCCTCCGCCAAGTCCCGGTCAAGGAGCGGCTCGCGCCACAGATCTAGATCAGGCAGCGGCTCGCGGAAGTCGCGGTCCCGCTCTCGCAGCGGCTCGCGGAAGTCGCGGTCCCGCTCTCGCAGCGGCTCGGGGAAGCGATCCCGGTCTCGCAGTGGCTCCCCGGCCAATTCTCGGTCCCGCTCACGGAGCGGCTCGCCGGCCAATTCCCGATCCCGGTCTCGAAGCGGGACGCCCGCCAAGTCCCGCTCTCGGTCACGGAGTGGGTCCGCGGCCAAGTCTAGGTCTCGGTCACGGAGTGGGTCCGCGGCGAAGTCTAGGTCTCGGAGCCGGTCGAAGGACAAATCCAGATCTCGCTCTCGGTCCCGCAGCGGATCCCCGGCCAAGTCCCGGTCCCGGTCGCCGTCTGCCATGGAGGTAGACCAGCCGCGCCGCTCGCGCTCCAAGTCCAGATCCAGATCCAAATCTGCGGGTGAGCAGTTTTTCTCTATTTTATTGCTTACTGTACTTTACTGGTTAGGCCATCACAGTGAAACTAAACTTCTTATTATTTATGAAATGAAATGTGTATGACAACAGCTGTTAACGAGCCACCTTCCTAGGACTTGGTGTCTCTGCCTCACAAAAAATTCGTCCATTATTTTATATAAAAAAAACAGGACAAGTCTGGAACACGACGTGACTTGAACAAAACAATATTGTGCTGCAGGATCCCGCGCCAGTCGTTCACGGTCCGGCTCCCGGCGTTCCCGTTCTAAGTCCCGCTCCAAGTCCCGCTCCAGGTCAAAGAGCGTGGGCTCAGAAGGTGAGGACATTCTGTTTCACTTGTATTCACATGATCCAACAATTTCTAAAAAATATGTAAACCCTGTTTAATCTTATTTAGTAAATAATCTTGGTGTAATGTTAATACTGAAATATTGGAATATAAAATCTACTGATGACCAAATAAAAATGGTTTCAGTCTGTAATTATAAATAAATAAAGTAAATATTTCTTACACTCACACCAATCATCTTAGCCTAAAGTAAGCTCTCTAAGGCTTGTATTATGGGATCTGGGGTAATGGATAGACGTACATATATTAACATTTGTGATAGAAATACATATATATTAATAACCATGACTATGACATAAGACCTTTAGGCCTGGGCATTGCGTAATTGGGCTTAACCTGATCACAAAAAGACCCTCTCAAGGAAGGGTTATTTGGATAGTCGACACAGCATGTTAGTGCCATCACTGGTTGCGAATACGTGACCTAAGATTTAAAGTCCCAGTAATTTCACTGCCCAGCACTGCTATTTTGCAGCAGAAATAGGTAAGATGGAGAAAAATATTTAATTCATATACAAAATTCAAAGTTATGATACAATTACAATGAAACCATTTTTCGAACTTATCTTTTCATATCTGTGAATCAAGAACATTTTTTTTGGATTTACCATATTATATGTATATGAGATTATTGATGAGAGTCGTTTTTGGATGGTGAAGTGAAATGTGTCAATTACTAGACTAGAAGAAATTAGACAAATTTGTATCTTTTCAAACAGGAGGAACAAAGCGTTCTCGGTCACGATCCGGGTCTCGCAAGTCTGGCTCCCGCTCGAAGTCCCGGTCCCGGTCCAGGTCCCGGTCCCGATCTCGGTCTCGGTCCGGATCGCGATCCAAATCGCGGTCACGCTCTCGGTCAAAATCTAGGTAAGAAATGCGCTGGCTATTACCAAATTCTTTGGTAATAGCCAGCGCAGATATGCAAGTGAGAATGCATAAATTGTCTTTCCCTGATTTCTTTTGATTAATAAGTAAGAATTTTGTAGTATTTTATTTCATAGTAAACCTAGATTTAGGACAGCATATTCTTCTTGGTTTTTGAGAAATTATATATTTAGCTCATTGCAATTATTTTAAATACTGTTTCGTGAACGTTAACCACTTAAATTCAAATCATAAGACGATTTCGCGCTCCTATTCCCTATTCGTTAGTTTGGTATTGCACGTGAAGATATTCTTTGAACAGTTTAAAAACAGCCAATAGGCAGAGCGCTAAACCTGTCGCTCATACGTTTCGTCCAATCAAAACCCTGCAACCGCGGCGCTGTGTCGCCGCCTGGGGCGAAAGAAGAAGTGTTGTAACATTTTTGTATTGTAAGGACATCTTTGATCGAGACACTCGTTACCGTTTAAACTTTTAAAAATCAGTAGTTTCAAAGTGAAAACTATTTTGTGTGAACTCCTAAACAAAACACTAAGACAATCGTGAACTTCATCGTCCACCAAAAAGGAAGAAAGCTGGAATACAAAAGAAGAAAGTATCTTAAAATATAGACTGGGCGGCGCGCCGTTAAATAAAACGAAAATTGGATAAACGTAAGTTTTTATTGTCTGTTGGAACTGTCTCAGTTATTTTCACGCTGCAGTATCTTTTCTTTTTTCTAATCGTAACTGCCACCCAAATGTGCGAAGGTACAACAACCGCGCACATTTTTATGGTGCCGAAACCCGGGAATTAGGTGATTAAATACGCTTATTTCAATTCAGTTTGGCCTAATCCTTACCTAAAACTAATTTTCCAAGCTATTGCGTATATTTACTTGCCGAAATTCTAAAAATAAAACTTTGCTTTAATACATTTAAATCAATTAGTGGGTATCTCCCGTTATTATCCGCCGTAGCTGTTTTGAATTCGATTTTCCCTTTAATATTAATTTGTTTTCAAAACCATTTATTTATTCGAAGGCATTTGAATTAACGTGACATTAGGTAATTGTGGATTTCAATACTAATTAAGTAAATAAAACCCTATTACTTATAAAGTTGCATTTGGTTAATTTCATAGGTACCTATTTCGGAGGTTGAGTATTATACGGCAAAGTTTAGAAGGTACAACAACCGCGCACAAATACTGTGAAAATTAGATACTGTGTGTGAATCTGATTACAGTCTCTTGTTCTTTGTCAATAGGTCGAAGTCCCGGTCCCGGTCTCGGTCTAAGTCTGGGTCTCGGTCCCGTTCCAGATCGCACTCCAAGTCTAGATCCAGATCTAGATCCGGATCGGCCAAGTCCAGGTCTAGGTAATACCCGTAATTATTTTGTAGTGTTACTCAGTTTTGCTAAATTGGTTTTTTTTAAATACTACTGTGAATGAGTTATCCGTTTTGCTACTTTGTATCACTTGTTATAATTTAATTATATTTTATTTGGTTCAATGGTTATTTGAAATGTGGATTATATTTCCTTAAACGATTATACAATTTGTTTTTGCAGATCTCGCTCCCGATCCAGTTCTCGTTCTGGATCTGAATCACCTTCTCGACGAGGTGAGCTATTATGTTATACTCGTGTCGAATTAGTAGGTTAGTGACTGATATCTTGGATGGTCGAAGATGGCCCGGGAAGGTGGTGATTTACATTGGGAAAAGAATCAAAAACGAAATTTGTTAATGTCTGGTTGATTGGACAAACTTCTATTGAACACCAATATGATGAATAAGTGCATGTGCCTTCTCGTCGGGAAGTACTTTGTAACGGGGTGGGGCGGGTGTGCGGCAGATGCGGTGAAGCGGCGCGCGGTGCGGCTGGAGTCCGACGGGGAGGAGGAGGGCGAGGGCGGGGGCGGCGGTGGCGGCGGGGCGGACGGGGCGGGCGGGGAGGACGGGGCGGCCGGGGAGGGCGAGCCGGGCCCGGCCAAGGGCGCGGCGGCGGCGGCGGCGGGGGCGGGGGCGGGGGACTCGTCCTCCTCCGACGAGGGGCCCGTCCGGGACCCGGCCGAGCCGCACGGCGTCTCCGACTTCGATCTCATGATGGAGCGCAAGAAGTAAGTCCTGCATTCGCACCATCACTCCACATACACCACCTGTCGTATTGTACACAAACAAACTGCAAACCAACTCATTTTCTCTCCCCACTGTGCATATTCACATATCTTCCTTTCGAGATCCGTAGTCCTTCAGACCGAGGCCTCGGGCCTAGTTCATATTGGTCGAATCCGGTTGACGTGGAGTCCAGCATAATCCTCGCAGCACTTGCCTGCCTGCCCGAGTTACCCTGGGCAGATTCTGTGCTCCTCGGGACGGATTTTCAGCCTCTCCTCTCTAGAGGAAAATGATATTATTTTTTGGCACGCATAGCTGCCTCCGGCCACTAACTACTGTATACTATGTTATCTTTTTATTACCGAATTCTTCATAATTTGAACAGATATAAAGGATATTCTTTTAGTGATAATGGGACACACTGTACTAACACATGTTTGTGGAATGAGCTCCCGCCGAGGTTTTCCTAGAGGCCTGAACACAAGGGGACCCCATACTGTTATGGGGTCTCCTTGTGTTCAGGCTTCAGGCAGGCCACCACCGTAGTATAACTAAAATCATTATACTATTACAAGCGATTAATAAATTTTACATGATAATGAAAATATTAGAGAATGATATAACGTAATGTCCGTCACCGAGCAGCCACGTCCGTCGGATGTATGTGGGTCGGTAGAGACGGAGGCGGCACGTGCCAGAGTGAGAGGAGAGTGAGAGTGAGTGTCGGTGGCCGGTCGGTTGCAGGCAGCAGCGGCGCGGGCGCAAGCGGCGCGACATCTCGCTGATCAACGACAACGACGACCAGATCGCGGCGCTGCTGCAGCAGATGCGCGCCGCCGCCGACCAGGACCGCGACCTCAACCGCCGCAACCAGCCCGCCGTGTGCAAGGTCTGCTCTGCTCTGCTCTGCTCTGCTCTGCTCTGCTGCAGTGTGACAGTGTGACGATATGACGCGCCGTGTTGTGTGGCAGGTGTCGCTGCTGAAGCGCGCCATGTCGCAGCTGATCAAGAAGGACCTGCAGCTGGCGTTCCTGGAGCACAACGTGCTCAACGTGCTGTGCGACTGGCTGGCGCCGCTGCCCAGCCGCGCGCTGCCCTGCCTGCTCATCCGCGAGGCCGTGCTGCGGCTGCTGGCCGACGTGAGTGCTCACCGGTGCTGTGCTGTGCTGTGCTGTGCTGTGACCAACTGACCGACCTCCCGGCTCTCTGTCGCAGTTCCCCGCCATCGACAAGGGGCTGCTGAAGCAGTCCGGCATCGGCAAGGCCGTCATGTACCTGTACAAGCACCCCAAGGAGACCAAGGCCAACCGCGAGCGCGCCGGCCGCCTCATCGCCGAGTGGGCGCGCCCCATCTTCAACCTCTCCACCGACTTCAAGGGTGAGTCCGCCCCACCCACACATCCGACCTTGTAGCTCTCAACCTTGCTACGTTTGTTTTGTACCACGCTGAATAGACTTGTAGCTGTAGTGAATCCTACTAGACCAATAATGATATTGTTGACTTGCAGCCATGACGCGCGAGGAGCGGCAGGCGCGGGACGAGGCCATGGCCGGCGCCAAGCAGCCCAGGGACGACGAGCCCGGCGCCAAGCGGCCGCGCGAGGACAGGTCTGTATGCTGTGCTGTGCTGTGCTGTGCTGTGCTGTGCTGTGCTGTGCAACTATTATTGTGATTCTTTATTATTGTTCAGTTCTTTGTATGTCACCGAACACCGCCACTGACGTCATTCGCTTGACCCGCCTAACCCGAACATAAATTGGTCCTTCGAGCCGGATATGAACCAGCGACCTAGGGATCTACAGTCCACTGCTCTACCAACTGAGGTCCAATCCATAGGTCGCTGGTTCAATCCGGCTCGAAGGACAATTTATGTTCGGGTTAGGAACATAAAACAACTGATAATTGATAATGATATATTAAACTTAACTGATAAATGATAACGAATTTTAATGATATCAATAATTGCTTAGAATGCACCCGGTTGCGCTGATGATCGCGAATGCACTCAATGAAATATGCACGCCGTCGGCGACAGTCAAGCGAGTGACGTCAGTGGCGGTGTTCGATGACATACAAAGAACTGAACAATTATATATTTCAATATACAGTCCACTCTTTTTGTTGTTAGTATCCACGTAAATTTACAAGGACTAACGGCCCCACGATATGTGTGATGCAGGGCGGCACGGCCGGGTGAGCCGGGATGGGTGGCACGCGCTCGGGTGCCGCTGCCCTCCAACAAAGACTACGTGGTGCGGCCCAAGTCCTGCAGCGACGTGGATATGTCCCGGGTACACATACATACATGTTCATTCTTTCCTGAACGCCGATTCTTGATCGAAGAGATCGGGCAAGATTTGTCTCCGCCAGCGTTAATTGCAGTAATGGACGAGGGAGGTTGGTGGCTTGGAGGCGGTCTCAGGCCAGATAGCCTGGCCTGAGACGCCGCCGGGGGTCCTTTGCGACTGGAGGCGACCCGGGAGGGACCTCACCCTTAGATGGCCGGGGGGCACGTCGTAGGAGGTTGGAGGGATGGGAGGCTGCAAGATCACTCCTCCCCAGGAAGAGCTCCTCTAGCGCACCCAGGGGAGTATAGGCCAGGGGTCCTCACATGAGACACTCGGTCCTGAGGGCCCCCTACAACGACTCAAGATGGCCATCGCTGAGGTTTTCAGTGGGCAGGCCTCCCCCTTCTGGGCCCCACATAACCGCCGGTTCTCCGCAACCGAATATATAATATTTATATATTCGGATCCAAAATGCATTGAATTACAATAATAAATATATAACATTTATTATTATAATTCAATGCATTTTGCATTCAAATCTGTTTGTCAACTTCTGGTATTACAGCAATCATGGCATATACAATTTTCTTTTACAATTTACACATTTCTGCTTTCGTTTATTTTCATACAATTTCCCTAATATCTGAAATCTTTAATCAAATTCTCATAATAAATGTAAAAATTCGTATGAATGAATCTAACAAAATTACACTTGGCTTACAGACAACCAAGAAAAAGATGACTCGCTATGAGAAGCAGATGAAACGGTTTCTGGACCAGAAACGTCTCAAGAGCGGGTCCCGGCGTGCCGTCGAGATCTCCATCGAGGGCCGCAAGATGGCGCTCTGAGCTCTCCTTGAGCTGTCGGTGTCGCTCAGTGCCCGTGTCAGTGTCTAAGTGAGGGACTGAACCGTTGCGGTGTCAGTGAAGTGTCAGTATGGAAATGTGACGCTGGCATCTCCGTCAGTGTGTGAATGTAATGCTGAAGGACAGGCCTACTTCGGAAGAAAGTTGTGATTTGAAATAGGGAATATGAAGTGGTTTAAGCTTAATTAGATAGGAAATGAAGTGAAAATTGTGTAGTGCTAATTGCTCTTCCTGTGTCTATGAGTCTTATTTTTACTTCTTATCTATTTAATTATATTTTAAAATAAATATTTTAATTTGCACAAAACAGTAAAGAGAATAATTTGTAGTCAATAGTTTGTCTGAAACTATTGAACTGTAATTTAATTATCCATTTCAGATATAAATTTTTATTTCGAAAAAAGTTATTTATACATCTATGATATAATGAAAAGTCTGTTTTGTCCTGTCAATTTTTTTGTGCTCTGTTATGCCGAGAAAAGTGCCGGCATGAGAAACTAAGCACGCTATTTTTAATCTAATAGAACTTGGCTATTTCATTGTCTGTATTATAAATATTGTCTTTGAAGGAAGTTATTGTCTTGGGAAAAGATGGTTGTCTACCTGACACTGTGGTAATATAGAGAAAAATATTCATATTATTAAATAATAATTGGTGTCATTTGATAACTGTCCTTTTCTTTTTTTCTTTAATAAAGGTATAGCTTGAATAAAGGTTATTGGCACAAACTGCTAGAGGATATTCTGATTCCAAGGGCTTACAATAACAATATTATACTGCAAGTACTTGCTGAGAGAGATAATATATCTTGTCAAGCTAAGTGTACTGTGTGTCAATAAATGTATTTTTTTTTCTAAAGCCATAAGCTATCTCTTTACAATCAATTCTAAATACTTGATTTAATGACAGTGTATTCATATTAGAATCGTTGCTGAACAAAGAAACGAAAAGAAAGTGCTTTGGAGCAAATTCTAGTAAAAATTCACAAATTGGTGCAGTATTTGATTTAAGCAAATTATTATTCTTGTAATATTAATATAAGTCCGGCTTAAATACTACTTTGATAAGTGTTACCCCCTATTTACTACTAATATTAGAAATATGACAGTAACTTTGTTGCGTTTCCACAACAAAATTGCTTAACTGATTTTAATTGATTGAAATTTGTTATATGTAGACTGTGACATGCAGAAACAGATATGATGATTTTATCTGTGAGAAATCCTATATAATGCATACGGAATGCTAATATTTTAATAACTTTGTTATTGTCTATTCAAAACTTAATTAGGTATAAGGATCTCGTTGTATTCAAAACTTTTGTACTAAGTCAATCTCAACAGGCTCCTTGATTACATTACTTGTTTGACATTATTGTGTGAGATTAATAGATCTTGTGTTTCATTTTTCACGTACCATATAACAAGATTTTCTCATAATAGCCCCCAATTAGGTAATATTTGTAGGGTTAATTAGACCATATATTTATCAGTAATTTTTTATTATGTATATTTTTGTTATTATATCATGATAGTTATTACCCATATATATGATAAAATGGCAAGTTTAGTAACACTTATATTCTTTAATTTGTTACATAATATTTACACAAATTGTGAGTCAATAAAAGGTTAAAACAATTTTGACGATATACCTGGCTTAATTTATTAAGTATTTGTAGATTTTTAAAAGCAATAAAATATACTTGAACATTTCCTACATAACGGGTAGTTACATTCTTAATTAATGATTTTAAATGTGAATTAAATTGCTCCGTTCCCCTAAGATTAGGTACAAACTTGTACATAGTAGGTTTACATATTTAGCTAATTTTAGGTCACGTTTCATTCACTTGCCAACAAACTGTCATGTCAGATTTAATACAGAAAATTGTGACATTTCAAATGTTAATTCAAATTGTGATTCAAATAATTTATGGAGATTGTACATGTCTATTTTAGAATTTTATGTCTTTACTTTCCAGACTTGACGTTTAATCTTTTTGTTTATTGATATGTGTAACAGCGATCAGTGAAAATGTTATTTTAATTTGTGAAACTATTAATTGGTTTTATATTTGTTTTTTAGACAAGTCAAATATTAAATAATGTATACTTCAGGTCTTAACAAACAAAACCCTGTCATGTGATGTCATAATAAGGTTTTATCGTGCAAATTATAATAAAAATATATTTGATTTATTTACAATCCATTGATTTCGGCTCATTTGTGTCAATGTATTGATTTAAGCCAAGCAAAGGAAAGCGATATTATCCACTCCAATAGAATTAAGTCTATTCACATAATAAAATCCAATCATTTAGTATTGTTATGTAATTAATTTGAATTGATAACATAGTATTTATAGTGACCGGAGACGACTCGCAAAACTCTGCAAGCTCAAGAGATGTAGCTAGCTAATGACGTAGCAAAGTGACTGACCGATTTGTGCTGTGTATATGGTTGGTGAGAAATATACTTTTTATGTCGATATTTTGTTTTATTTATCAATTTTTAATGATATGTCTCGATTCAATCTCTGGTCATTTTTTCAGAAAGTTCAGGAGACGTATTTTTGAATCATTAAACGTGAATTTAGATTTCGAATACGAATACAAATCGTGCGCGAAATTATTTTCTACTGCTTACAATTTTATAGATTTTCGAATCACTCGAATTCAGTGTTGTCGTTAAAACAAATTCTTAATTAGATTCTGTTTTACGCATAAAAAATAAAAATCACAACAACAAAAATTAAAATATACGTACTCAACAATATTTACTTATTATTATGTACCTATTTACAAGCTTTACATTAACCAGAGTAAATTTCACTGTCAACGTCACTTCAGCGTTGGATATTCTACTAGTAGAAATCAAAAACGAGTGGGTTGAGCCACTCTTTGCACAACGCACGAAATAAAAGTTCAGAAATAGTGAATTCGGTAATTCGTATACGAATCTCACGATTTCGAATGCGGACTGGTTTTCTATTGTTTCAAAAATTCGTCTCCAGGTTAGATGTAGGATGTTTCTCGACACAAAGAACATAGAATTACTTCTGGTGAAATCGCTTTGAAGATCATGTTACTACTATGGTCACTAACGGGCACTAGGCTTCCCTACGTAGTTAGGGTAATTGGGTAGTTGACAGTTTTTTTCTTTCTATACGTAATAACAGTTCACTTTTAGATGAAATATATTGTAGAAATAACAACGTATCTGGGATTATTATTTTTGAAGTACATTGCAATCGTGACATCATAATTTACTAAAATCTCCTAATTTGTATGAGCGTATAAAGAAAATTGCCAATAACTTGGTTATTTTTACGTTTATAATTATACTTTCTACACGAAATAATGTTACATTTAATGTGAGGGAAGTTAGAAAGATATTCGTTTCATTAGAATTTTATAAATAACAATTGTACATTTTTTAGAAATGTAAAAGCAATATTAATACAAAATAAAAGTGAAATTTCTATATTGACTTACGTTCATGAGATAAAAATTGCTCAACTTTGATAATTATATAATAAAAGTAGGCATATTCAGTTGTAGTTAACTACAATATTGTATAACATATTAAATAGGCAATAGGGAATTAATCTTTTTTTTTGAAAAAAATCTTAATTTGATTCTGCGTGTCATTAAACCATATACTAAAAATATAAAAATTTTATACACTCGTAAAGTACTATAAAAATTGCATTAAAATTTAATATTTTTAAATTTCGCGCGTAATTAGACGAAGGCGTCGCACGAGTTGTTACTCTTTAGCGATGACGTCAATACGGCATGTAAATAATAAACAAAGCTTTATGTTTGATGCTATGTATTTATTATATTCATAATTAAAAAATGAGTTATTATCTTTTATATATAAACAACTAATAATAAAAGAGTAATAGAGATCGTCTAGCCTTAAAATGAACGCCCCTCCACTAATTGTTTATGTTTCCATGTGTGTAGGCAAATAATTATTGTAGCATTTTTGTTAGGAATCAAGGAAAAAGCTGGATATGTTTATTTACGTGTGCGGTTTATCGTGCAGTTCATTTGGAATTGTGCGTTGCATTGTCATACCTCCGCCAAAAACATTATGACTCAAAATAAGTTCGCCAATCGAGCTTAGTGCCAGCTTATCAACAACGTGCTTCTTAATGAAACTCCTTTGGGCTCCAGAGTCTAGAAGTGCTCTAACTTGTATATTTTTACCACCATAAGAAATATTTACCTTCAGTGTTTGTAACAATACAGTCTTGTTAACCTCCGATTGACTCAAAACTGCTTGCCTCGTAGAACATTCATTAGCATTCGCTGCTGAAGTGGTGGGCACATCTCTACACATTATTGCATGATGTCTTTTTCCACAAATTATACATCTCGGATTACTGCGACATTGCTTGGCCGAATGGCCTTTCTTCAAGCAAATGAAACATGCCCTGTTTTTCTTTAAAAACTCTTTTCTATCTTCAATGTCCATTTTCATCGCAGTCTTACACTCGGAACTAACATGAAAACCTTTCTCGCACCAAATACATTTACTTTCTTGTTTGACAACGCAATCTCTGTCAATATTCTTTTTATTAGACGCTGTAGTCAAACACGCTGCCGTAGCGTAACTGCTCGAGGATTCATTTAAACCAAAGTGGGCCATATTAATCCTCTCTTCTGATTCAACTTCTAGTCTCACAAAGTCAAGCAAAATTGACAGCGCTTTGTCGTTCTGTGAATGTCCTCCCGATCTGTTCCACGCTTTTAAAATATCATTCGGCAATGTTGATTCTACTAGTGGATATAGTAGTGTAGCGTATTTATCTTTTGTAAGACCCAGAGATTCTAGAGCTAAAATTTGGGTCATCAGCTTATCGTACAAATGCCTAGTAGATACTTTCGACGAGTTTTTAGAAATCACTAACTGTAAAAGTTCTCTAACATAGTAGTCAATAATTAAATTGTCATTGCCAAATCTATTTTTTAATTGTTTTACCGCTTTTTCATAATTTTCTCCTGATGGCGGAAAACTCTCGATAAATTCTCTGGCACACGACCCTCTTTCCATTGCTTGCACTAAATAGTGCATCTTATCATCGCAACACAACCCACCAAATCATGCTGACTTCGTCCAATGTTACTCGAAACTTTCAAGATAAATGACACAAGAGAGAAGCGACAAAAAAGGCAAAAAATCGTATAAACGACGAAATTCCTTGAGCAAAGTAGACAGGTGGGGCTGGCGGACAGTAAAGAGGCAAAATGAAGTGCTTAGAGCCGTCGACAGCTGCGGCCTGAGACGACGATTACGCTGTTGAATTTCGATCCAGGAATGTGGCAACGATATCGAAGAAGCTCCGCAGAGAGTCGAGAGGCATTCCCGGAGTGGCTTTCAAGATGTTTTGGTTATCACATTGAAATCCTATGCATAGTGTTTTGAAATAATATATTTTTTAGGAACTTTAAAAAAAAAAAAAAAAAAAAATGACAAGTAAAAGTATAAAGAATAGGCAGAATGAAAAAACACAAATTATTGAAAAGAGTTTGCAACATCCTCCCCACCATGGCGCTGTCTAAAAATAATCAATACTAATATAACGCCATTTTTTTCTAAATTAAAACAAAATTGTAACTTACAGATATCAAAATTAAAAAGTTAGCCTATCTGGCACCTTGACGAGCCGACCAGAACGCATTCGAACTGGAGCATCTTTTAAAAACCTTGACGGCGATTGGTGTGTAGTATTATCCTTGTGTTCAATAAACTCCTCGATATGACTATTGGGCAACTCTAATGGGTAGACGGACTGCAAAGCCCTCAAACGTTCACCTGCAGCTGTTTTCAGGCGTATTACTCTTTCATACCCATCAGACCCTTTAAGGACTTCCAATACTAAACCGAGAGGCCACTCTACACGCTTCTTATTACTAGTCTCTAATAATACAATGTCCCCGGGCTTAACAGCAATATAATTTCCCTTCTCCAACTTCCTGACCAACAACCCTAAATATTCGTTCCGAAAACGTTGTTTCAAATCCGAACACAACTTCTTAACATATCGCCATCGCGATGTCAATATAGCTCCATCTATGAACTCTATACCAACAGAAGCGTTGGATGATTTTGATTGAAGCAGAAATGAAGTGGAGTAAAAGAGGTTTGACGTTTTTTTTTTCAGTACATCTCGATAAAATTTAAGGCAGCTTTCCCTAACACCCGTCTCAGGATTTCTTTAACGGTCCGCACCATGCGCTCCCAGAATCCTCCCCACCATGGTGCTGCGGGTGGACTAAAACGCCATTTGATTTTACCAGTTTTGGCCTCAACATCTGTCCAATTTATGCCGTTCAAAATATTACTTGCACCTATGAAATTTGTGCCATTGTCACTATAGATAACATTTACTTCACCCCTTCTAGCTAAAAATCTGCGAAGGGCTAGCAAAAAATCTTCGGTTGACAATGCAACGCACAATTCCAAATGAACTGCACGATAAACCGCACACGTAAATAAACATATCCAGCATTTTTCTCCAGTTTTTAAATATACCGGACCCGCGAAGTCAACCCCGGTTACTTCAAACGGACCCCTGCATTCAATTCTATCATTGGGCAATGATGCTGTTGGAGCAGTCCCTCTCTTGGCCGTAAATCTTTTACATATTATACAATTTTTAACTACTCGTTTAGCTAGATTCCTAATGCCTAATATCCAATAAGACTGCCTCAGAGTCGAAATCAGCGTCTGAGAACCTGCATGCAAAATTTTCCTGTGACGTTCCATCATTAGGCGCTCAACTATTTCGCAGTTCGGAAGCAATATGGGAGTTAAGAAGTCTTTCGTATCACTACTCAGTGTAAGTCGAGTTTTAACACGAAATAGATCATGATCGTCTTTGAGTACCTCCAAATTTAAATTACTCCGCACTTTACTCGATAAATAATCTGCTTGTAGACATTTGAAAAGATGTACCTCCGCAACCGAAATCTCATATTTAGTTAATTTATTGATGCGTTTCGCATTATGACGGCAATTAAAAATAAACCTAAGACACCATCCTATCATTCTAACTAGCTTACTAAAAGAACTAAAATACAAAAATCTATTTGAAAATATCTCTGTTTCCTGTACATTTACTAAAACTGAATTTAACTCTTCTGTAACTTCAAAATCTTCAGATAATTCTACACTTTTAGGCCAATTAGTGCTACTCTCTTTTAACCATGATGGCCCATCCAGCCATCTGCTTTCTAACAAAACTTGAGGAGTACATCCTCTCGAAGGAAGATCTGCAGGATTCATATTACCTGGTATATGTCGCCAATCCTCAGCATTGGTTTCACTGACTATCTCTTTTACTCTGTTATGCACGAAAACATTGAACCCTACCTTCTTCCTTATCCACGCTAAAACAATATTAGAGTCAGTCCAATAAAATTCTCTGCAAGGTAAGTCTAAGGCTTTTTTCACCTCAGACGCTAGCCTTGACGCCATTAATGCCGCAAGTAACTCAATTCTAGGAATTGTAACAGATTTTGTCGGGGCCACCCTTGATTTGGCCATCACCAAACGAACCGATACGTCACTGTCTAACTCAGACCGTAAATATACACAACAGGCATATGCACTCTTACTGGCATCACAAAATATATGAATGCTATTATTCGATATTCCTAAATCACACGTACTGAGTCTTCGTGGTATACTACAATATTAAGTACATTTAACTGCCGCAACCACTGTTGGATATGCTTGTTAAGTTCATTTGGTAACGGTTCATCCCAATCTATATTCATAATCCAACATTTCTGAATTATTAATTTAGGAACGATTGTTGCTGGGCAGAGAAATCCTAAAGGATCAAACACACTTTGTGCAATGGAAAGCAAAAATCTTTTAGTAATTGGTGTACCACTAAAGGACGGAATCTTACAACATAGATTGTCACGACTTGGATTCCAATTTACGCCTAAAACTGAAACTTTGACTACATCCTTATCTATCAACTCTGGTCCGGTAACCCAGCACCTAAGTTCAAATTTGCCTTCCGACATAACACGCTTTGCCTCATTAACAAACTTATACATTTCATCTGACGTATTTACACTAACTATACAATTATCTACATAGAAGGAATTCTTTAAAATATTAACTATCGGATTGTTATATTTTTCTAGGTGATATAATATGGTAGCTGATAAAAGATAAGGACTACAAGTAACACCGAATACAACACGTTTGTGTCTAAACGTTTTCAATACTTTAGGTGTCTCTGCAATATCACGCCACCATAAAAACTTTAGGTATTTACGATCATTCTCATGTAATGAAATTTGTAGAAAAGCCTTCTTAATGTCAGCTGTAATACCTATTTTATTTCTCCTAAACTGAATTAGTAACTTAGGAATCATTTCTATTAGATTCAAACCCTTTTCTAGGCGCGAATTTAAAGAAAAACCATTCTTATCGACGGCAGATGCATCAAACACAGGCCTTATTTTTGTGGTTATACTATCTTCCTTTACAACCGCATGATGTGGCATATAATGCCCTATTGAGGGGTCATCATTCCCTACCTCTTCAATAATACCACAGCTTAGCCATTCTTTAAAAACCCTGTCATACTCGTCTAATATACCTAAACGAGTTACCCTATTAGTGGTCGATAAGAGCCGTTTTAAACATAATTCATAATTAGGTCCAAAATTGTCGACAAATCTTTCCAAGGAAGCCTTACCTCATATCGACCGTCGCAATCAGTCTGTATAGTACTCCTAAAAAATTGTTCAACGTCTGACTCTATGGGCTTCACTTCAGCTTTTTCCTTGATTCCTAACATCTCTAACGCCCAAAAATTTTCTACATCATAAGTTAAAGAAGCGTGTAAAGTGGTTAAACTATCTACAGAACAATACACTCCAACTGCCGGTCCTTGAATAGTCCATCCGAGTTTGGTCTCCATCGCCATAAGATTGTCGTCAATACGTTCTGATCGCCCAGTCAGAAGTGAACCTAAAACATCACATCCAATTAATAAAGCCACATCAGAATTGTCATTAATACAATCAGTAAGTACAATACCTTTCTTTCCTAACCTATTTAATAAATCCGCCTGTCTCAAACTTGGTATATAACCACATATGACAGGTTGTTCTATAACTTTAATATCACAAGAATAACCACAATCTAGGCTGGATACATGAATATTAAATAATTTACATACGCGTTTCTTTGTCATACCTCCGCCAAAAACATTATGACTCAAAATAAGTTCGCCAATCGAGCTTAGTGCCAGCTTATCAACAACGTGCTTCTTAATGAAACTCCTTTGGGCTCCAGAGTCTAGAAGTGCTCTAACTTGTATATTTTTACCACCATAAGAAATATTTACCTTCAGTGTTTGTAACAATACAGTCTTGTTAACCTCCGATTGACTCAAAACTGCTTGCCTCGTAGAACATTCATTAGCATTCGCTGCTGAAGTGGTGGGCACATCTCTACACATTATTGCATGATGTCTTTTTCCACAAATTATACATCTCGGATTACTGCGACATTGCTTGGCCGAATGGCCTTTCTTCAAGCAAATGAAACATGACCTGTTTTTCTTTAAAAACTCTTTTCTATCTTCAATGTCCATTTTCATCGCAGTCTTACACTCGGAACTAACATGAAAACCTTTCTCGCACCAAATACATTTACTTTCTTGTTTGACAACGCAATCTCTGTCAATATTCTTTTTATTAGACGCTGTAGTCAAACACGCTGCCGTAGCGTAACTGCTCGAGGATTCATTTAAACCAAAGTGGGCCATATTAATCCTCTCTTCTGATTCAACTTCTAGTCTCACAAAGTCAAGCAAAATTGACAGCGCTTTGTCGTTCTGTGAATGTCCTCCCGATCTGTTCCACGCTTTTAAAATATCATTCGGCAATGTTGATTCTACTAGTGGATATAGTAGTGTAGCGTATTTATCTTTTGTAAGACCCAGAGATTCTAGAGCTAAAATTTGGGTCATCAGCTTATCGTACAAATGCCTAGTAGATACTTTCGACGAGTTTTTAGAAATCACTAACTGTAAAAGTTCTCTAACATAGTAGTCAATAATTAAATTGTCATTGCCAAATCTATTTTTTAATTGTTTTACCGCTTTTTCATAATTTTCTCCTGATGGCGGAAAACTCTCGATAAATTCTCTGGCACACGACCCTCTTTCCATTGCTTGCACTAAATAGTGCATCTTATCATCGCTACTCAACTCACTGTCGTCTTCGTCAATTTTTTTGAATTGAGACCAGAACCCAATCCAATTTTTGATTTGACCGTCAAAGGTCGGCAACTCGAATTTCGGTAGTCTAATACGACGATTATTCATAGACCTCTGAGAAATAGCTATGCTTTTTACATTTTCATCCGATTCTAGTGACGATGGTTTAATATTTAAAAATTCTGTAGCTTTCTGTTGCAAAATATACCATCTGTTTTCATAAGTATCCGCTGCATCCATATCGCTGTCAACAAAATTATCATCGCGATCTTCAGCATCTAACATTATACCCATTAATGAATTTTGTATCCGCTGAAGATCGTCGTGATGTTTGGTTAATTTATTTAAATAAGCTGATACCTCAGATTGATGGGCCGACTCCAATGCCTGTTCTAACTGCTGCGCACACTTTGTGAAGAGCCTTCTTGCGACCCGACGTTCCATGGTGTAACGCTCCATTATTAAAATTATTATAATGCACGGTCGCCAATTGTTGTTGTTATTCTCACAGGTCGTAAAACATTAGCTGTGAGAGCCTTTTAAGATAATATTTAATTTACTAAATAAAAATACGTGATTCCATAAAACTGACATATAATAACATAAAAAAAATGACAAGTAAAAGTATAAAGAATAGGCAGAATGAAAAAACACAAATTATTGAAAAGAGTTTGCAACAATTTTATTTGTGTGCGTGCTGCGATTTTATTGTGAACTTAGATTCGTCCGCACACTAAGAGATCGACTAGTCGTACGATCAATCGCAGTACTGGAACTGTATTGAAAGAAGCGCACGCTTAGTATGGATTGACACATCTGCTCTCTCGCGCGGTCGCGTCATAAATGCACTAGTTGGTCAACCAAACCGGCTTTTCGCATATTTATTACGTACGGTTTATAAAAAAAATAATATTATTTGTATAAAAAAATAAATGTTAATACATGTAAAAAATACCTATAAACCTATTGTTCATACTGCGCCACGCTGTAAATTTTACATATATAAATGCAATTACAGCATTATACAATGCATTAATATAAAGTACCCTAAAAATTATTAATTAAGGAAATAAAGTAAATAAAAACAAATAGAAATAAGGAAACTAATGATTTGATTGTTTAAGTTTTTATTAATAAATAATTGAATAATTTATTCACTTATATCAAAGTCATCAGCATCACTTTCATCGGAATCAGAGTCAACATTAATAGTGAATTCAAAATCCATATCAAAATTTCTCATATATTGATTTTCTGTTTCAATAACATGCCGACATGTATTTTCCCACATAGTATTATCGATCATTTCAATTCGTTCTCTTATTAAAGCCATTATTGATGTTAAATTCTGGCCAATATTTTTTTTCGCTATATAGTTTTTTAATATACCCCATATCTTTTCGATTGCGTTTAGCTCTGGGTGGTAAGGAGGTAGTCGTAGAACTTCGTAACCTTTTGACTTGATTAGGTCATCAATTGCAAATCTTTTGAATGTCTCTTTATTCTTCAAAATCAAATCATATAATTCTATTTTCTTCATATTTTCATCATACTGAATATTCTTTTTGGTTAACCATGCTTTCATAATGTCCTTATTCGAATTTAAATTAGGGCATTTTTCAGTTACAACATTGTGATAGGAAGCATTAACCATCACTATGACAGCATTTTCAGGGAGATTAGGTATTAAATGATCTACAAGCCATTTTTTATAGTTCTCATGGTTCATGTTATCATGGTAATCACCACTTGTTTGGGTTGCCTTATATATCAAGCAAGCATTTGGAATAAATCCTCGGGATCCACCGGCATGAACAATGATGACCCTCATTCCTTTCGATAACTTTTTCTGAAGTGGTGATACTCCTTTCGCGCGCTTCCAACATTTGTTCTGCATGTGTGTTGTGTGAATATAGCTTTCGTCGGTGAATACAATATATCGACCTTCAGCAAGATACTTTAACAATTGTTTTAAATATTTAAAACGCAACATTTGTATCTCGTGTTTTTCTATAAGTGCTTTACGGTTGTCGTCTCTGTTTTAGACCATTCAAAGCCAGATTCCCGCAAAATCTTACGCAATGTTTCAATACAGCCATCAAAACCAATTTTCTCACTCAAAATTTGTTTAAGTTTTTTTAATGTAGGCATTTCATTAAATTCTATGTGAAATGTCATAATTGTCCTTCGTAGCACAGACATATCAAAATCATCCAAAGTTGACTTTGGACTTACCCGTTTTCTTTTAGAGGGCGATTTAAAAATTTCTTCTTTTAATATATTTGATATAGTATGTTCACTATAACCGACAGCTTGAGCAGTTCGCCATCTGGCATCGCTTAGGTTTTCAACTCCTTTTTCTGCCTCATATTTCATCCGGCGATACACTTTAGCAATAATTTCTTTGCTCTGTTAAATGAAAATATAATATTATAATTATCAATATATATACAGTTAAACTCTTTTATCGTCTTTCAATTGGTACGTTGTACATAGAATTTTTTATTGTGAATGACCTAGACCTCGTGTAGCTATTCAATAGGTTCCCATCAATTTGATGTTGTAAAATAAACGTTTATCGAATGTACATACATAGGTATGATTATCAACAACATGAAATAAACGTTATTAGTTGGATGAAATTTTTTTTGTAAGTCATTTTATCTTAACAAGCAGCATATCATTTTATCGTAATATCATCATAAACAGTAAGTATAATTGTAAAATTAATAAGAGGAAATTGCCATCTATAAAATGGATTTTTCTTGTAGTATGTAATAAAAATAAATCTGTGAACACGCAAATACAACAATAGTTATTTGTTGAACTAGAGAGGAAAGTTAGTTTTCCAAGGGAGAGACTAATTTTGAATCCCGAGTAAGCGAGGGATTCTAATAATTGCAAGCAATGTATGTATGAGCTGCTAAAGTGAAAAAATATTTACCTGGCTGCGAAGATGCTTTTTTGTTGACATGCTGACGGTACTTTGGTTCGAATTGATACGTCTTCCCACTTTCGTGTTTAGTCCGTGAATGAATGACCAATGGTTGATACTAATACGGGTGTGTTGCGTCTATACACCTACTTTGCATGTATGCGTAAGTTCTTTGGAGGGGCGTTCATTTTAAGACTAGACTATCTCTAGGATGTTTTAATACTCCGTAACTCGGCAGAACAAAAGTCGGGATTTGCAGCAAAGAATTTTCCGATCATTAATGCATTTATTTTTGGTAAATTCGTACTATCACCTTTTACAAAACTGCTTTCCATAGTGGTGATTCACGTGCGATTTCAAGTTAACTTACGTTTTATAACGTTCTCTTACATTAAAAAAGCAACCTACAAACTTCTTTTTTTATTGTTTTGCGGCTTTATACGTACTATGATTCATAATGACATTGACACGCAAAGTTTACAGTACCTTATGACGTCACGACATGGCGGCCTATGTTTAGGTTTCGCTCTTGTTTTACGTACAGATTAAAAAAGTGAATACTTTGAAACTAATTTTTATATTATTTTTTGTTATTTTATGTACTTAAACATGATGGTTCCGACTAGTTAATGCATAAGCTATCATGGTTATATGCATTTAGATCTTTTCTAATATAGAGGGAAGTACCCTATTAGGTCTTAGTCAACCTCGCTGGCCTAGAGTAGAGATGTGTCAACCTTTACAGAAACGACTCAGTGAGTCGTTTCTTTCAAGTGATTCACTGATTCAAATCTCTTAACAGCGCTTCAAATGAATCATTCGCTCAATTGCATCTCGGTTTCAATCGGCACGCGGTGCTCGAACAATTGAGATAAGTAAATAATTCAGAGTCGGAGCGCTACGGATCACGTCGCTCAATTGCATCTCGGTTTCATTCGATACGCGACGCTTACACGATTGACTCAGAGTCACTGTTACAAATGAATCAATATCAATATTTATGTTAGTGTATTTGTATCAGATATCAGAAATACAAATGAAGCACTTTACTAATTCGAATCTTTGCACTGATCCGGATACAAATGATCGATAAACGAGGGATCAGCAACCACGTCGTATTCGATATATTTTGTATGAGCTACCCAAATTTGTACCGCTCGAAAATTCTAAGTCTCTATTTTCGAGACTCGAGGACCTCTACTCTAGTTTTCGAGCCTTTCGTTAAATAATCCTAATATCGCACCCCCTCGATCCTAATATCGCAATATCACGATTGTGGAGCTCACCAGTTTAACTGCTAAAGAACAGATAGCGTGTGAGTTTGAAAACTAGCAAAATCCGCAAACAATTGAAAAACCAACTAGCATCCTTGCAAAAGACTTTGCATGTAGAAATGTTCTCTTTGAGAATGGTGGTGACAGAAGTAAGCATTTAAATCAGTGCTATAATTATTTGTTATCCCTCCCTCCTACTAGCGTCGAAACAGAGAGAGCTTTTTCTAATGCAGGTTACTTTTGCAACAAGATCAGATCCTCTCTATCTGAAAATAATTTGAATGCCCTTTGCTATCTGCGTGTCTATTATAAAAATGAAAAATGTTAATTTTACTTATAGTTGATTATTAATGTACCTACTTAATTAATAAACATATTCTATTAATTGCCTAATTGTATAAACCTTGGGTATGAAACTTATTTTCAAAGTCTCGGAAGTCTCGTTTTTCCCAGGACCGGACCGAGTCTCGACTTTTTTTCCCGTGACTCAAAAATGTATCGAGATTGAAAGTCTTAGGGGAATGTGCGTGTGAGATTCTATGTTTGGGAGTGCACCCACGATACAGGATAAAAATCTTGGTGTGGGCCGTCGTTTTAAAACATACTATATATATTGCAACAATCACGCATTTTAGCAAAGATATATCTTTCGTGCTATTATCAATGACTCATAACGTGACCTGTCTGTTGTTTGAAATTAATGATAGGATATACACATAGCATAAAATAAATAAACAGCTTATTCCAGCCTTATACAATGTGAAACATTATTGATTTCTACAAGTTTATGAAGAACAGCTTAGATTAATTTTTAATTTAATTAACTGACTTACTTATAAAAATAACGGTAATCGTTCAAAGTGTCGTGACGAAAAGTCTTTTCAATTAAATAATTTTATCACTTATTTCACATTAGAGCGATCGTCATGGTGTACATTAATCAATATTATGAAACTATACATTCTCTAGTATTAAAATACAGTAAAAATCTACAGGAATCCGATCGAGTTCGAAGGACAAAAAAATTTGCAATTCGTGTTGTTTTAGAACAGAGGTTCCGAAACTTGTTTGTGTCGTAGACACTTTTCCATGTTTTTCGGTTTTGGGCAGACCCCTACTTACCTGACATGGAATGCCTACATTCTACAACTTATAAAATTTTATAAACATAATATAAAAAAAAATACTTTATAGGTACTTTTATAAATAATGTATATGTCTTTATATAAGAAGATAGTATAATGTAAGTAAATAAATACTATCACTGTATGTTTAAATCCATTATTGTGGCCACCCATTTTCACTTCATGGACTCTCAATTTTTTATTTCGGTGATGTAGACCCCTTTCAGGTTATCATGGACCCTTAGGGGTAGACATAGATCACTTTCCTTCCCTCCGGACTTTGGTGGTGAACAGACGTATTTTGTGTAGAATCCGTGACAAAATTAAATTCAAAATTAAATAAATTTATCAATTAACTTGCAAGCGAATACTACGAGTGCATTAATAAGTGAAGGTTTTAACCAACCGGTCAACAGCTGGATAATACGCGCGTAAGTTCACTAAATAATTTCACTGTTGAATAATACAGAGGTACCAATAAATTAGACAGACGGTAGTTCTAACTTGCCGCGACCGACCCAAGAACACTGACCGTTATACATCGGGAAAGGCCACAATATACTGGACGGAAAGCTGTTTTATTCCAAATCCTCGCGGGCTTCCAGAGACGTCTGACCCCCGGCCAGATAAGCATTATTTAATATCTCTGCAAATTATTATCACCTACTACTTTTATAAATCACCGAGTGTCATGCCACTAAAACGTTCTCCACCGCCCGCACCGGCACAAGTTGCCACTGCGCTTGCGCTGGACAATGATTCTTATAATCTACCTGACAATGAGAATATATCGCAACGTCAAAAGCGGAAGAGAACCAACACAACTGATGCGCAGCTGGCAAATTTTATGTCTGAGATGAAAAATATGTTCTCTAAGTTTAAAGAGCAACAAGACAGTAAACTTAATAAAATTTGTACCACGATAGATGAGATAAAAAATCAAAATTCGGATATTAGAGCTTCCATTGATTTTCTCTCAAGTAAATACGACACTGTCGTGGAGCAGTTAAGCACCTTGAAGGACGAGGTCTTGCAGAACCAACAGTACATTGCGACACTAGAAGACAAACTCGAGCGTTTTGAAAGAGGTCTCAGGTCTACTTGTATTGAAATCAAGAACATACCAGCTCAAAAATCAGAGTCAAAGGCTGCATTACTGAATACATTTGTTGGTATCAGCACCGCCCTATCCACTACTATTCAGCCACAGAATATAAAAGATATTTTTCGCATAAACTCAAAGAAATCGGAAAATAATACTATCATTGTTGAACTAACAAGTGTGATCTCGAAGGATACGTTTCTCAACGCACATAAAAATTACATTAAAATGCAAGGACGATTAACCACGGAACAGTTAAAAATACCAGGCCCTTCCGTACCCATTTTCATATCGGAAAATCTAACTGCGAAAATGAAAAGACTGTTCTATCTCGCTCGGGTATTTGCCAGTGGCAATGGCTATAGGTACTGCTGGTCAACAAAAGGGAAAGTCTTTATACGAGAAAAGGAAGGCGCCATTCTTCATTGGATTAGAGCTGAGGATGATTTAAAAAAACTTGACAAGAAGAACTGACTATTTGTGTTTTTTTTGGATCTGCTTAAATTATTTTCATGTGGTTCAGTGTATGTATATACATGCTGCTGTCGTCTTATAAAACCTCTTATTATAATGTTTAACAAACCTACGCATATAATATATTTTACGTACGAAAATTTTGAAAGAAGCATTTTGATTTGTTTAAGAATAAGTTATTTTATAGGTCGTCTTTTTTACATGATTTATAATGTGTTATTGATATTATTTTACTATATTACAAAAAACATTTACTATTACCAACACACAACAACAACATTTTGTATGCTCGAAATGTACCTAAGTCCTAAATTTGCTCGATTTATATATTCTAATTATATCTGTTTCATACTTATTCGGTCAAAACGTATGATTCATGTAAAATACTTATCAGTGATAATTATTGTTACCCTAATGATGCTGTTACTTGGATTGTTTAGCCGCAATATGATTAGAAGTGTTATCATACTTTATACCTTAATTATATACATAACATTCACTATCATTTACACTATACACATCAACTACTCAACTACTACGGTACTAATGCGAATTTACTGTCATAAACTACAATGTAACACGTACAACTACATACCTAAATATTCTTCAGCCAGCCTATTATTTTATTATTTTATTTTATACTGGTCATTGTCAACTCAATATACCACGTACATGGCCATTTTTCTTCCTTTACAAGCTTATAGATGCCGGTGGTATGTGTCAGATATAAATAGCAAACGCAGTATTTGCCTATTATTAAATATTCTTTATGCATACTGGTTAAACTTCTCTCTTAGAAATGACGGATAACCTACCCTTACTTGCTGAAATCGAACAAATACAAGTCGCTCAATTTTACAATTGTTCCCCAGAACAATGTAAGTTGTATATTTCTGAGACAAAAGAAGAAATAAATATGGGTCATACACAAAAATTAAAAAAAAAGCGTTCACTTACTTTAACGCTAACTTAGTATTTACTTAACTTGCTTAGTTTTCTAATTTATGAAAATCACATTTATGTCCATTTAATTATATAAAAAGGAAAAATAAAAATATTCAATTAGTTATTTAAATTTAACTTTATCATTATAAAATTCTCCTCCTGTAGACTGTTCAGATACTGAGTACAGATCTTTGGAGGGCAATAAAAAATACTTTTGTGGTTTTTAAAATAACAGGTATTTTTATTATAATGACATGTATGTATGTAGGTACACACTTAATGAAGATTTTCAGAAATAAGTGTGTTAATTATTTATTTAAAATAAATAAAAATGTTGTTCTAAATTTTGACATCTTTCCTGTAGACTAAAAAATAAACGATTATTTTTTTCGTAACAGATCGCATATTCAACTTTTATTTTTTGTGTTGGTAACACTGAGTCACGCATCAGTTGCCGGTTGAATGCTGAGAAGAAAGTCCTATACGTTTTGATAAAATATTATCATAATTAAATACACAAGTTTTTGTCAAACATCAGTGCATCTTTTCTTAGTGATTTATTGCAAAGTAATTATGACTATTTCTTATGTTAAACTACTTTGGCATTATGTGATTTAAGAACTAGTTTATAACTGTGCCATTGTTAAGATTCTAACCTTAAAATTTTGATTGTATTATTTTTTTTTTGTTTCGTTTGTCTCTCCTGTAGAAATCTCTTCTGCAGATATCATGTCTACAGGAAAGATAAATTCTACAGAAGTGAAATTTAGACTTTTGTGTTCATTCTTTTGATAAGTTGGTATTTAAATAAGCTTTATTATATGTCTTGACTTATTAATTTCAAGTATAAATGTACATAGTTTATTGTTTATAACCTTTTCACTTGAATGCTACTGAATTAATTTCGATGATTTACCGACAAATAACTATCAACTTTATTCAAAACTAGCTTTGTTTTGCTTTATATAAAATTTTCCCGCGAGGTAAGTTGACGTAGGCAAAGTCACGGGCGTGCGATAATATAAAAAAAAATCGGGTGGGGCTGTGCCGGCACACGGCCGTTGGTTTTAACGTGAAACGTCTATGTTAGGGAATCGCTTTTAAAGTAAAAGATTGAAATAAAAACAAGATTGACGGTGTTTTAAGTATTTTAATAAAAGTATTTTAATCAATGTCACAACAGCGAGCTGACTATATAAGTGAAATATTCACACCACATTTTTCGGCAGCGGCTTTGCGACGTTCCCGAAACCATCTCGCTCGCTCGGCGCCGGACATTGGGGTACCTGTGTGTGGCCCATAGCCCCCTCTTTCTAATGATAGCCGTGATTTATATTTCTGGCTGGCTCTTGCACGAGCTGAGGCCGACATAGCAAATGTTTATATATTTACGATCACTTTTTGGTTATTTTAAATATAAATACTGTCCAAATTACACTAATTTTTGGAAAATCAATCAGTTTAAATAACTTAACAAACCACACGAAAGAATCACCACGCTATAAAGTCGGAGTCACGAGTAACACTGAATAGAAACAAGCGAGAGCGCCGGTTTCGCAAAGTTAACGCGGTATCCCTCCCCCGCCGCCCCGCACGACCCCTACACGAATTCAATGTCAAAACAGCGAGCTGACTATATAAGTGAAATATTCACACCACATTTTTGTTTCTAAGACTAATAGTTTTTTAATTATTAAGGTACGATGATATAGACCTTTTCGTTACGGTCCACTTTTTAAACCTGGTACCCGTATGTTTCGGCGCGATTTTAAAGACGTTTCACGTCAAAATTATAACCTAGGAGGTAGACTCTGTACCAGGGTCGTCTGCATGGGTACCTCCGTCTTACCTATTTCCGCCGCCAAACAGCAGGGTTCGCTTTGCTGTGTTCCGGCGTGAAGGGTAAGATAGGCAGTGAAATTACTGGGTACTGTGACTTTACATCTTATGTCACAAGTTGGCAACGTACACTGTGGTTCTTATGAGGTTTGCAGATTTGCTGCGAATCTCGTGGGAACCACATGTACTATAGGCGACTGTTACCACTTACCATCAGGTGGGCAGCCTGCTTGTTTGTAAACTTTAGCAATAAAAAAAAAAAATAAAAAAAAAAAACATTTTGAATCGATTGCGTGACTTTTATTTTGTGCGTTTTCTTTTCGAGTGTTTTGTGTATGACCATATATTTCATATAAATATTCGAAGCATAAATAACAATTTTGCTAGTCTTCTTGCGCTACTGTCTCGCATAGCCACTCCTATTGACATTATAATTTTATCCGAATGCTGGTTGAGTAAGTGTCCGAATTTGCCCATACTACTAGGTTATGCTTCATGTATGACTACATATGAGAGTCAAAACGACGGGGTGGTCTCATATATCAGAGAAAACTTACCTTATTCTTTTGAGATACCTGAATTTCATAATGCAAATTGTCTTGTACTAAAATTTGCCAACAAATTACGATCTACCGCTCTCCATCATTCAGGAATATCGACAAATTCTTAGATTCTTTAGACGTTACACTAAATTCACTAAACACCTTTACTAATGTTGCCATAGTTGGTGATATTAACATTAATATTGCCCCTGACAACGTTGATTCGAACTGTGATAAGTATCTGAACACTATTGCTTCCTTTGCTATGTTACCTGCCTACACCTCTCCAACCCGGAATTCGAGTTGTCTCGATCATGTCATACTCAGGACAAAAGCAAGTGCCATAGCCCTATTAATTGATACATACATCACTGACCACGCCCCTGTCATACTTTCTTGTAATTTGCAGCCTAAATTTGTCAGTAATAAACGTTCTATTCAGCGGGTAAACTTGGAGGCCTGTGTACGAGATTTACAACTTACTGATTTTACTGATGTTCTCATATGTGACTCGGCAGACATTGCCACTTCCTCTCTTGTTAAAATTATCTCGAATGTAGTTAATTTAAACTCTCATAATTGGATTACTCCTGGCTTACTACGATGTTTACGTCACCGAGATAAGTTATTTCTGAAGACCAAAAAAGATCCACTTAACATAATTTTAGCCATGACCTACAAGCGATATAAAAATTTTACTAATAATCTACTTCACAAGGTAAAAAAAGCTTATGAAATAGCGGAATTTGAAAAAATACACAAAAATCCAAAGGAAACCTGGAAATTAATAAAAAAAATTAGTAATTTAAATAAAACTAAGAACTCGGCTAGTAGTTTATTATCAAACTCAGTTAACTCTCAAACTGCAGTAAATAATGTAAACCGTTATTTTGCAAGCATTGGAAAGAAGCTTGCCGAGAAATTTGTGGTATCTACTGAGCATCTTAATTCAATAGATAATTCAATTAATCAACAGAAAACTTCGCCCCCTCTAAATGTGTTTGCATAGTACTGATTGTGTTGAAATTGAACACATAATAAATAACTTAAAAAACACTTCTGCGACGGGTTGCGACGGTATCCCGACTTCCCTCATTAAATTGGCCAAACACACTTTGATCCCTTCACTTGTCCATATTTTCAACTTATGTCTCTCAACAGGTATTTTCCCCTCAGCGTTTTTTTTTTTTTTTTTTTTTTTTTTTTTTTTCAAACTATTTATTTCAGATTAGTGATACATTTTTTAACCAATTACATGCTTAATCTTCAAGTTGCAAGATTATTTGCATATAAGAAAATTAATTAATTACATTAATTACAGTCAGTCTGTTGTTTTATGTTGTAAAATAGCTTTTGAGCATATGTTTTAATTATTTTTTTAGTAATTTCCTGATTTGTAGTAAGTTTCTCAATTAAGGCTTGTGGCAACTCGTTTAAAATATTGGGTAAGCATACCTCCACATCCTCTTACCATATTCATTATTGTAATTAGGCTTTTTATATATTGGAGTAGGTAATTGACGTAGGTTACTAGTTCTTATATATTTTTCTAAGTTGATAATGTGCATAGAGTAATCCGATATGGTGGCGAGCCTTACCTTATCAAATACATTAACACTTTTGCAGTATTTAAATAACATATCATAATTTTCACTATATTTACATTTGACATTAGATGGAACAATAGCCTTCAGTAGCTTAATTGTATATCATATATCTTATTTAGGTATGTTCTATAAGTTCTGCCATAACTTGAGATACCATAATCAATTATGGAATCTGCCAATGACATGTACAGCATCCTAAGGGTACCATAGGGTAATGTATTTCTTAGAAGACTTAGTTTTGCTAATATAGCCCTTAACTTGGTACATACACTGTCCACATAGGGACCCCAATTGAAACTTACTATATTCTTAGGCCTAGGTACACATGTTCAGAGACAATGTCCAATTCACTACAGCTACAGACATCCGGGCACTGATGCAAGCATGATGATTATGGCTACGATTCGAGGATTTTTTTTTTTTTTTTTTTTTTTTTTTTATTGCTAAAGTTGACAAAAACAAGCAGGCTGCCCACCTGATGGTAAGTGGTAACAGTCGCCTATAGTACATGTGGTTCCCACGAGATTCGCAGCAAATCTGCAAACCTCATAAGAACCACAGTGTACGTTGCCAACTTGTGACATAAGATGTAAAGTCACAGTACCCAGTAATTTCACTGCCTATCTTACCCTTCACGCCGGAACACAGCAAAGCGAACCCTTGCTGTTTGGCGGCGGAAATAGGTAAGACGGAGGTACCATGCAGACGACCCTGGTACAGAGTCTACCTCTAGAAATTATTTACTTTATTTGGATTTACTTGACTTTTTCTATATGATGAATGAATGTGCATTAGCTTTGTTTTGCTATAGTTGATCACTAGACCGACATCGTGTGCCCACCTGCACAACAAGTCAAAGTCATCCTGCAGCAATTTTTGAGCAGTGTCCAGATCCCTGTGAGCTATGACCATGCAAGTATCGTCTGCAAACTGATATACAGAGGCACTCCGGAATATATTAGACATATCATTGACATACAATAAGTACTCGGTCGGCCCAAAATTGATCCTTGGGCTGTGCCACATGAGGAGGGTATAGGGCTGCTGAATTCATCAGCTACATTGACAATATTACTTCTATTTGTGTGGTAATTTTTGAACCAGTCCAGAAGTGGACCCTGTATACCATTCTGCTCCATTTTTTTAAATAAGACATTGTAATTAAGCATTTCGAAAGCTTTGCTGAAGTCTATCATTATAGCCAGGACATGTTTCCGTTCATTAAGATGCCCATTAACCTCATTGGTAAATCGAGACAATAGTTGTGAGGTACTCTTTCCTTTTTGAAAACCATATTGATTTTCCTGAATTATGGCATTACTTGACAAAAAATCATTGACAACACCCCCAATATATCTTTCTATAATTTTATCAATGAATGGCAGTTTAGTTATAGGTCTATAATTATTAGTATCACAGTAACTACCCTTTTTGTGTATTGGTCTTATAATGCCAATTTTTAATGAGTCTGGATATAATGAATTAGTTATACAAGCGTTGATTAGATGCGTTAGGACAGGGGTGATTTGTTCAATACAATGTTTAATATCTTTTGCTCTTATTTTGTCAATTCCCGGGCTTTTTTTGTCATCTATGCTCTTTAGAATTTTTAAGAGAATTTTTTCATTAATTTTATTAAGTTTTAATGTAACCTTGGGGGTGTTGACATATGATTCTTCCCTCAACAATGGCTCATTACAATTACATATTAGATTTTTTACATTAATGTCAAAGTCGTTTGCAAATTTGTTTGATACTGCTTTGGCTGTTAAATTAAATGATTTTAAAATAATATCGTCTATTGCTTTTACAATTCTACCTGTTAACCTGTTAATTATTCCCCAGACTTTTTTTTGATTATGAAAGTTACTACATATTTCTTTTTTAATAAATTTATTTCTCGCTTTATACATTAGTTTATTGGTTTTGTTCCTATATCTATTGTAAATTAATCTATTTTGTAAATTATGTTTATCTTTTTTCCATATCTGAAACAACTCATTGTTTTTATTACACATATATTTTAGTTTATCAGTAATCCAGTTACAATTGGATCTCTTGCTTAAGTTAATCTTTACTGAGATAGTACATTTATTGTAAATATTTGTAAAGTTATCAGTAATAAAGTGCAATATTTCACTCGGATGAAGCATATCAAACACTGGTGACCAATCAACTTTTTTTAATTCTTCATTTACTTTATTGTTATCTAATCTGAGTACAGTTTTTTGATGCTTAATCGAATGAGGAGCAACTAGCGAGAGACCAGTTATGAAGTGGTCTGCTATTGCATAATTCACCACAGCTGATCGTACCGAATGTGTACCTATCGATTTCAATTTCCTGTTGTAAACATCACGGAAAAATATATGGTCAATACAAGATTTGGATATGCCATTAACATTTTTATCTATTCTAGTATACTGAGATATGCAACATTCAAAACCTTGTTCATATAAGTTATTTAAGTAAGAATTAACACACTTATCCGTTTTTTTAATGTCTATGTTCACATCTCCGACCAATACACAGTTGTTTTTTTGTGGGATTTTTGATAATAATGTCGATAATTCAGAAATAAAACGGTATTTATCGAGATTCGGTGGCCTATATATTGCACAAAGTGTTGTTTTGTATCCATCGAAAGTTACAACATCACCCATCAAGCACTCAAATGCATTTGTTTTTGAATGAATTCTTTTAATCAATATGCTTTTGTGAGCATATACGATAATGCCACCTCCTTTTCTATTTTTTCTTAACTCGGTATGCATGGAATAGTCGTTTAATTCAAACAATGATTTCGTCGTGTCAGTAATGTTTGCTTCAGTTATTATTATCAGATGAATTAAAACTGAGCTAGAGGAGATGATATACTCTAAGTGGAAGTAGTTTTTAATCATTGATCTGATGTTGGTGTGTAAAATGAGCAAATCATTTTGCTCTCGAGGTATGTCCATTGAGAAGTCTGCCCATGATTTTTGGTTTGTTTCATCAATCCATGAGTATGTACTATTCATAGTATATGTAAAAAATATATTGACAATTTGACTTTTGTCTAGAAAGAAATAATAGGCGATGAGAAGAAAGTACATACCTATTTATTTTTGCAGATCCTTGGCAATCTTCTCGATGTCGCCTAGCGCGCGTACTGTGTATACTTTTTTATCATTTTCGTGTTTACGTACCATGATTAATCCGTTTTTGTACCATACGTACTTGCACAGAGACTTCTCCTTTAGTGTATTTTTTGTTTTCCATAGCAGAAATGCCGTTGTAGGGCTCAGTGCTTCCCGGATTGTCACTTTGAGGTCATTCACACCTCCTACATCCTTGTCAGTGATTCGGGAATTCTTATCGTTCGTGTTTCGCGTTCGCGTTCGTGTTCGCGTTTCGTGTTTAAAAAAGCCCTTGTGCGCCCTATCTATAAAAGTGGTGATAGAGGCAGTGTTAACAATTACCGACCCATTTCAGTCTTAACTTCTTTATCCAAGGTTTTTGAGAAGATCCTCAAGAACAGACTTACTAACTATCTAGACAGTAATAATTTAATCTCTAGTAATCAATATGGTTTTAGAAGTGGCAAGTCCACAGAAGATGCTGTTTTGGATCTGACTAAAGTTGTAGTTCAAAATCTAAATTCCAAGTTAAAATCAGTTGGATTATTTTTGGATCTTTCTAAAGCATTTGACACTGTCTCTGTCCCACTTCTTCTGGATAAACTTACTAATATCGGTGTAAGAGGCGTAGCAAACGATATTTTCAAAAGCTACCTTAGTGACCGTTGCCAGAGTGTTTTGATTGATGACTTTAAAAGTCAAGATGAACAGCTTAGCTTTGGTATACCTCAGGGGAGCGTACTTGGGCCTACCCTATTTATTATATATGTCAACGAACTTTGTCAGCTTAACATACCCAAATGTAATATATTTACATATGCGGATGACACTGCTTTAGTTGTACATGGTAATGATTGGGCTGAGGCTAAAAATAATGCTGAGTATGCAATGTCCACTGTCATGCGGTGGCTCCATAGCAACATGCTAACATTAAACTTAGACAAAACTACGTATATTACATTTGCTCCAAATACATCTTCTCTCCCGTCTAATTCCTTTGACATACGTGCCCTTACATTACATGCTGGAGGTTGTGGCCAATGTACATGTGCTCAAATTCAGCGCTCATTCGATGTGAAATATCTTGGTGTATGGATAGATTGTTGCCTTGCTTGGAGAAAGCATATTCAGATAACTGTAGAACGAGTGCGTAGGCTGTTTACTATGCGTTGGGACAATCTATCCTATCTTACTGCATTGTTTCTTGGGGATGTGCTGGTAAAACTCAGTTCTTACGTTTGGAAAGGGCCCAAAGAGCTATACTGAAAGTTATAACATTCAAACCCATTTTATTTCCGACTACTGAGCTCTATTTGCTTACAAACGTTCTTTCTGTCAGACAAATTTACATAGCCCAAGTAATCATTCGAAAGCATCTCCAACTTCCTTATGACCCTAAGTTAACCAAAAATACTCGCAGATCATATAGTGTTTGTAATTATGTTCCATGTAGACTTATTGTTTCCAAACGCCATTTTTACTACATTGCATCTCTTATTTATAATAAAGTTAACCAAATTTTGAATATCTACCCGAAGACTTTACGTGACTGCAAGTCTTCCATTGTTGAATGGCTAAAAACTTTAACATACACTGCTACTGAAGAATTCATCGGTAGTTGTTTGTATGCACCTAGTATATAATATATAAACACATCACTATCCCATTCGCAAATAATATCTTCAATCTCTCTCTGTCACACTCACACACACACACACACCCTCACACACACACACACACACACACACTAACACACATAGACATTTTTAGATGATATCATATTTTTAATATTTAAGGTCATATTAAAAGTTTTGGTTTATATAGACTTCCTAGATTAAGCCCTGGAATGCTGTTGCCTTACCTCTGGAGGTGGGCGTTAATGTCTGCGACACAGTTCTAAACTATTGCAGACATTATCGTTTTACTTTAAGTTTATGTATATATATTGCTGTATGTTCCAATAAAAGATTTTGATTTTGATTTTTTTGATAGGTCATAAAGTTCAATAACCGGTTCATACAGGCCGCGCCCCTCCACTCGCTTTTTGTTTACTTTATGAAACACGCATTGTTTGTGCCATTTGGTAAATTTTAGAAAATCGACTTATGACCTATGTTTTGCCTCAAATACCCCTTAGTGGGCGGTCAAAACTCTTCATCAGTCGCTAGCCCTAATTTATCCTAATACTAACTAGAATCAAAGCATTTGATTTAAGAACACACTTTTGGATCATACCTCATTTATGTGTACAGAAAATCTCCAATATTTTTAAATAAACCAGTACCTATATATTTTGTTTATATTTTAGTATAAATTTTATTTAATAATATATTCCTTTTTTTTTAATAACAATAACACAGTTGAATTCCACTTTGAAAAAAAAAAAAAAAAAAAAAAATAGATCACTTAGGGAATGACTATTTTAGACTAATTTGAGATTTTTTTCGCTTGTATGTTATGAAATTAATATTTAACTAATATAGTTCTGCGAATCACACCAACGCCCCTCGCTCAATCATCGCCTGCGATTCGCGTTGGAACCAACACCATTTGCTCCGCCCTTAATGAGACTGCACGGTGATTAACGCGAGCATGCCAATATATACGAGTGTGGAACACCGCCTCTGCAGACAACATGAGGCTCGCCATAGGTAAGTTCGGCAGGTCCAAGTTAGGCGACTACTAATCAAGCATATTCTAAATTCCTCTTGCTTCAGCACGCATACTCGAATGCTTAGTGTCTTCGTCTGACCATTTTTCTAAAACAGTGATACAAGAAATAATAGTTTGGATTTTCATCGCTATATTTTTTGTTTCACTGTTTCACACGAAAACAATAGAAAAATATATAGAAGCGGTTTTGGTATTTCATTCTGTAGACCTAGCGATACTTGTTTCTGTAAATCTATAGTCAATAACACGTAGTTACATAAAACGGATTCAACAATGATAGATGAATTATTAGTTTTAAATTTAACATTAATTCCTGCATCAATGTAAAACTGAAAACGGATTAAAATTATAGTTATCGTGATGGTATTTGACATACATATGCCCACTTGCAGGTCTACCTGCAATATATTATCTATAATACACGGTGTAAATTTGTGCTAAAACCCAAGGCTTAAATACTAATTATAAATAAATTGTATCGCAGCTGCGCTACTGGTGACGGCGCTGGTGGCTGCCAGCGAGGGCCGCGTGCTGCGGCGCTTGCGCCGCTCGCCCAGCACGCTCCCAAAGAGTAACGTTCGTGTCGCTGTCATATTATTAGCGTGTTTGAACAGGTTTAAACTCCACGTATTCTATAGTTACTTGTCGATACTCATACATCATAATTGTACGGTATTTGTTGTGATATAGTTATTGGTTTCATAGGTGGATTTGGATCCCGGCAAGCGTGAGATGACAGAGCTCCTGCAGCCATTGTTGAGGACGTTGGGATCGCCGCCACTACTCATCTTCACCTCGAACCCTGACTCTTTCTCCTTGGTCAAAAAGCCCGTCCCAACACACCACCACGCCACACCCAAACAGAACACACAGCAAAAAACTAAAAGTGAACTGACGCATGATACTGATAGCATCGAATATAAATATGAACCCGATACTGATGAGAAGTCAGCAGTACCTGTAGATGAAGTAGAAACAAAAACGGAAAGAAGCGCGAAGCTTCGGAAACACAAGTTATTAAAAGAAGCTGATCGTATAGATATGAAGGGTGAAAACAAAAAAGTGCAAATAAAGTCCTATAAGCCCGATACAGAAGGCAAAGACGATCCAGATGATTTAAATGGAACAAAAATTATGTCTGATATAGCAGATGAAACCTATAATGAAAGAAAAATTCCACTTGATTCTAATATCAATAGCGATTCTAATAAAATCGTGATATCTGAAGAAATTGAAGACTCATCTCAAAGCGAAAAAAAATCAAGCATGCCTGTTGAAATATTAAGTAAAAGGACCAATGTAAACCTACAGGATACAGAACATAAAAAAAGTATTACAAAGTGTGAAGGAAAGTGTGAAAAAGAGACGCAAGGAATAAATAACCATAAAAAAGAAGAGACCATGGTTCGAACATCTGATAATACTGATATGAACGACAATGGCGCTGAAGGTATTTCTTCCAGCAGCTCTGAAGAAGACAAAGCAGCACCCGGAGCGCCTGATAACGATAACCATGCAGCGGAATCCATTTATAAGTTGGAAAATAATCGATCCGTTCTTAAACTTTCTACAAGGAACGCTGCAAGGAAATTCAACAACAAATCTATCGAAGAATTGTTACAAGCGGTAAACAGAAGAAGCAAATTAGGAAATGATAAATTAACAAGTCGTTGTGGTGCATCTGAAGAACAAATTTCTCGGATTAACTCGCAGATGCAAAAATCTTTCAAACTCATTTTTAAATTTAACAAATAATCTCTAGAAACAGGCAAATTATAATACATTAATTGTAATAAAAATATGTACACTCTTTTGCTCGATTTCTGTCCTCGGTCTCGTTTTCTTTCATCATTTTTTCAATCTTTCTTTCCAATACTTCCATTCTCTTTATCATTTTTCTTTTCTCGTTTTCACTCTCATCTAATTCCCTTTGGAGTTCCCTATTAATTTCTTCCAATATCTCTTTTTCTCTCTCCACTTGAACACGCTCTGCGTTCGCTCTGTCAGTTTCATCGAATCCCTCATTCCTTTGCTTATCACTTTTATTTCTTGCGTCTATTAGTAGTCTAGTTTTCTCATCTGCCTCCCCATATCGTAGCTCTTTTAATTCTTCGTTCATATTTCCCAATCTTGCCATTTGGACATGTGCGTCTTCACACTTCCCGCAGTTCATTCTATATTCCTCTATATCTTTCTCTATTTCTCTCAATTTTCTCTCCTTTCCCATATAATTTTATTTACCGAACAAGTAGTTTTTAAGTAATTAAATAAATTGAATAAATAGATAGTGTACAGGGGCGTAACTAGTGGGGCTAGGCTCGAAATTTCTCAATATATGATCTAGAGTGACCCCAGGCATCATCTTTGAGCCCAAACCAGCCAGGGATAGGCCGTAGTTTGGGAAAGTCACAGCCTGGCGGCCATTTTGGTTTTCGGGTTGTGAAATTAAAATTTATATATCTCCGCGAGCTTTGGCCCTGGAGAGCTGCGATTTTTGAAGAGGGGCCGTTTACACCCTTCTCTATCAGAGCAGTGGGGGTGGAACTCGATCAGAGGACTTCACTTTTTTCAGGCAAAACAAGCTCTCCACGAGACCTATAAGTCCGATTCACAAAGCGATTTGACGGGAGGAGTTGTAGAAGGTGGCGAAAGGGAGGGAAAATTTTCAGAACCCTAAAAACCTCGCCATTGTAAAGGTGAGACCGAGACGAGTGTGGCGAACCCAAGAACTACTTACCTGGGACCTCTGGATCGGGAGAATCCAAACAGCGCCAAAGTTTGGTTCTGACAGTTGGCGGCCATTTTGTAATAAATTAAAACAGCAATAACTCCCGAACCAGAGAGCCGGGACTTCCTCTGGGGACCTGGGCTAGCCCCTCTCTTCGGCGCCTTTGGGGTTGCGAGGGGCTTGGAGAGCGCTGGAGTAACCGGGCCGTGTTTGGGTTCGGAGTAAAGGGCTCGGGGAGGGCTTTCCACTGAAACATAGGGACCGGGGAAAAAACCGGGTTTTCAAAAAGTCGGGGGAAAAAAATTTAAAAAATTGAAATAGTATCAACTTAGCGATAGGATAGATTATAAGAGGACTAGAAAAATAAAATAGACATAGAGCTATATAACTGGCTCTACATAGAGCCGTAATAGAAAATTAAGAAATTGTTCCTTAATTATTACCATATTGTGTCTTATTGTTTTCATGTATATATATTGAACAATATTGTGTATTGTATTGTGAACTGTTTCCTTCATTCCCCCTACAAATTCTGTGTTGACTAATTTATATCGAATTTAGGTACTGACAATAGAATTATCTTAGAAGTTCAAAATCATACTAGGGCACTTTACACCCTACCCGATATTCGGGTACATAGCAAGTATAATCTTAGTTAATAAATTAGGCGTAAAACGACTGTAGTCGCTGGAGCTTGCGCAAGACTGCGACCGTGGGTGTCGCGGTTGACTGTACCTCTAACTAGTAGAGCTGAGCCTAACCGTGATACTTTACATCATCAGCACACTTGCCCCGGCAAGCGCTGAGCACGGGCGCCAAACATTCAAGTGCCTCCTGACGACCTTACACCACAGTTGACTACCCACCCGGGCCCTATACACCCGGGCCGACATCTACTCTCCCCTACGGAGAAAAATGGCCACAATCCGTACCCCAACAATCTCGACGCGACGACCCTCCGCTGAGGGCTCGGGGAACAGCGGGCGGGAAGTGCCTGGGAGGACGAGCAATCAGGATAATAGAAGGAGGATAACGACTCAGTCCCCCCCCGAAGCCCCCAACCGCCTGCAGAAGGCAAAAAACACCCTGCAAGTGTATTCCCTGTAAGTGGGTGTACAAATTGAAACGTGACGCCAATGGTGCTGTGGTCAAATACAAGGCTCGATTAGTCGCTAAAGGATTTAAACAAACGTATGGAATTGACTACTATGAGACTTTTGCTCCAGTCGTTCGTAATTCCTCGCTGCGAACATTGTTGGCCATGGCTGCTCAACGAAATTATAAGGTTCGTCATACGGATATAGATACTGCATTTTTGAACGGGGATTTGGAGGAAGAAGTTTATATGCATCAACCTGAAGGGTTTGTATCAAAAGGGGAGAGTAACAAGGTCTGCTTACTGAAGCGTTCACTATATGGCCTTAAACAAGCTCCCAGGGCATGGCACTTAAGTTAAAAGAAACCTTAGCAGTTATAGGTTTCGAACAAACTTCTTCAGAACATTGCATATTTATGAAGAGATTAAACGACAAGGAAACTCTTTTAATTGCAATTTTTGTCGATGATTTGGTTTGCTTATATCAAAGCGACATGACTTTTGACAACTTCAAGTCTGACCTACGTAAATATTTTGCATTTAAAGACATGGGAAATATTGAATTTTGTTTAGGTCTAAATATAAGCATGACGGATGAATATATAAAAATCAATCAGAAAACATATATAGAGAAAATATTGACAAGATTTAACATGACAGACTGCAAGTCTTCGTCGGTACCGTTGTCGAAGAGAATAGAAGAATCTGAGTGCAAACAAGGAAAGGAAGCAAGACTCCGCCCTCCTGCGGACAAGAGAAAGCGCGACGACCACAACCGGAGTACCGAGTCCGAAAGCGGGTCCACTGAGACGTCCCCAGCTACTAAGCACCGTACCCCGGTTGCTCTCCGTGGTAGAGGCCGTCCTTCCACGACTGAACAACATGCGAGCCTTGTCGATGCCAAGCAACAGCTGGCAGACACAACAAGAGCCGAGCCGGATATGGCAGATCACCCCTTGGAAAGCCGGTCACGGGCATCCTCGGTATCGGTGTCGATTCCCTCCCCGGTGTTGGAATTAGACGAAAGCGGGCCCTCGGCGTCTCAACTGCGCGAGTCTATATGTAACGAGCTGGCCGCAATTCTGAAAGTCTCCAGAACGTCGCAAAATTTAAACCTCGTTGTGAGGGGAGCAGACCCAATCACCGTCACACTACATGTCGAGGAATCAGACAAATTTCCAATGTCCTCCAGAATTACCATGGGCACTTTCTCGCGACTAGGCGCGGTAGTGCCAACCGAGGGGCCAGCGGTCGCCTCCGTTGAGACCTCTCCAGTTTTGGCCTCACACCATACACAGGTGCAGCCAACTCCACACGCCTCGGTAGTCCATTTCTCACCAGGCAGCCCGGATACTGCCTGGCGCCGCTGGCAAGGCGGGTCACATGTGCCGCTCAGCGCAGACTTCAACGCTAAATCAGCGGCATGGGGTTCCCCGGTCACCGAGCTTCGCGGAGAGGTTGTGGAGGAGTGGGCCATAACATCCGGTTTGACACTGCTTAACGTGGGTACCGCACTCACCTGCGTTCGCCAACAGGGCGGGTCCATTGTCGACCTCACCTTTGCGTCCTCCAGCATCGCCCCGCTCTGCCGGGGCTGGCATGTGCTGACGGATGTGGAGACGCTGTCTGATCACACTTATATCAGATTCTGCGTCTCCCCATCCGGCAGTGGAGACTCTCGTCACAGTAGTGTAGTGTCACCGTTCCCCCGGTGGGCTGTGAGCCGCCTCAACAGGGAGCTCGCCGAGGAATCCTCCATCATCCAAGCCTGGTTCCTTGACGCAACATCGTTCTCGGGAGTGGACAACGAGGCTGAGAGGCTCTGCGAAGCGCTTTCTAACATCTGCGACTCCGCAATGCCCCGCGTTCGACGCCGTCCCCCGAAGACGGCCGTATACTGGTGGTCGAGGGAGCTGGCAGACCTTCGTAGTACTTGTGTCCGAGCAAGGAGGGTGAAGGACAGGTATCGCAGGCACCGCCACCGACAGGAGGACACCGAAAATGCCCTAGTAGAAGCCTATAAAGCAGCCAAAAGAGCGTTGCAAATGGCAATAAAGCACGCCAAACAACTAGCGTGGGAGGAGTTGTTGGGGGGGCTCAATCGAGATCCTTGGGGGCGCCCGTACCGTATGGTCTTGAGCAAGCTCCGAGAACCAGGACCCCACTTACGTAGTCTCTCGAACCGCGGGTTTTGGAAGAGATTATCAAGGCCCTCTTCCCGGAGCAGGCAGAACACCAGCCTCTGCCACCGCTTCCAACCCGCCGCGACGCTGAAAATGGCGAAGAGGTTCCCCCGGTCTCCGACGAGGAATTCAATGCCGCCATGTTTAGGCTGAGAGCTAAAACAACCGCTCCAGGCCCGGATGGAATCCCCGGGCGGGTCCTGGCTCTATCCCTCGGGGCGCTCGAGGGTGCCTATAGGGCTCTATTGGACCGATGCCTGAGGTCTGGTCGCTTTCCCAGGGCGTGGAAGAACGGACGACTGGTCCTTTTAAAGAAGCCCGGCCGCAGCGAGGAGTCTCCTTCCGCATTCCGTCCCATCGTGCTGCTCGATGAAGCGGGTAAATTCTTCGAGAGAATTCTCTCCACCCGCATCTCCCAACACCTCAGCACGGTGGGACCCGACCTTGCGGAGTGCCAGTTCGGGTTTCGGGAGGCGCGCTCTACAACAGACGCAATCCAGCGCGTTAAAACGCTCTCCGAGGAGGCTACAAGAGCCGGAGGCGTCTTTGTTGTAAATAAAATTGTTTTAAATAAAAGTTTAAAATAAAGTGTAAAAGAAAATTATATATTTTGACAGAAGAAAAAGAATTACAGGTGAAATACTATTTGAAAAATTGACAATGTTATATAGAGTTTAGATTACAAAAATAAAAGGAGTATTAATATGATAACATAGCAAAGAGTATTTACAACCCTTAATCTAAAATCTATAAATTAACCTACAACTATAAATAATCAATTCAAATAAATACTAAGTTAAGCCCATACCTTTTAAACAATTCAAATGTTTTATCTTTCCTAAAGGTTTAGTCAATATGTCTGCAGGTAACATATCAGTTCTTAAATATTTTAATATGATACTTTTATCATTAACTTTCTCTCTAATAAAATGATGTTTCACATCAATATGTTTAGTCCTATTGTGATGAATTGGATTCATAGCAAGTTTCTGTGCACTTTGACTATCTGAAAATATAGTAACGTTTGTGATTTCACCAGTCAACTCTGCAACAAGACGACGTAGAAAACAAGCCTCTTTTGTAGCACTGGCAAGAGCCATATACTCCGCCTCAGCCGATGATAAAGCCACGGTGGGCTGCTTGCGAGCCTCCCAAGCTACTGGTCCTCCTGCCAACTCAAAGAAATATCCTGTATACGAACGCCTGTCTAATATACAGTTACCCCAGTCAGCATCGGCATACCCTTTTAATTCAAGATTTATATCCATTTTCTTATAACATATACCGAGATCTTTAGTACCACTTAAATATCTGAGGCACTGTTTAGCACAATTAAAATGTGTTTGAGTATATTTTGTATTAAATTGACTCAAATAACTTACAGTAAACGCAATATCCGGCCTTGTGTTTACAGCTAAAAACATTAAGCATCCTATTAAGGCTTGATACGGACAATCATCATTAGAAGTTTCACTGCACTCAGATTCTTCTATTCTCTTCGACAACGGTACCGACGAAGACTTGCAGTCAGTCATGTTAAATCTTGTCAATATTTTCTCTATATATGTTTTCTGATTGATTTTTATATATTCATCCGTCATGCTTATATTTAGACCTAAACAAAATTCAATATTTCCCATGTCTTTAAATGCAAAATATTTACGTTAGGTTAGGTTTTTTTTTTTTTTTTTTTTTCTAGCACCTCCAACATGATCGGAGCCTATCTTGAGCCTGATTCATTCCAGTTCCCGCTTCTGTGCTTCTCGCACTTCCACACCTCATACCACACTCACATTCCTCATCTTTTGTGCCTTTGCGGGTGGGTCTCCCGCCTACCTTTGAGCTATTTTACTAACTTTATTTCTTATTATTTCTTATTCTAATTTTTTGGGGGCTTTGTTTGGACTTATTTCTCTTTACATTTGGACTTATTTCTATTTACATTTTCGGGTTCGCTGGGTTCCAAACCTCGTTACACTTTTATTTGGTTTACATTGTTTGGTTTTTTACAAGCTAATAATCTTATAATTACAATGTTTGTGCTTTACATTCTATTTCTTAATTCTATCTTATATCTATACATATCTTTTCCTACATATCTATATATATCTCTATAATTATGCCTTGTGACAGTTTACATTTTTCTAGTTACTATACTGTCTGTTCCGTCTCCCCGTCACACTCACACGCTGGGCTGTTCTTTATTTTAAATCTGAAGAGATACTCGGCGAAACCGCCGTGCCCTGTAAAGAGCTGGGTTGTGTAAAAAGTGGGTGTTATTTTCTTGATAATTCTATGTGCAGAAGAGGCCTGCGGGAAGAAGATCTTTGTGACCCCAGCCGTTTCGCTCGTTGCGTATCTCCCGTCCCACTCTCGCACCGAGTCCATGCGCAGCATGTGTCTCACGTGCGACAGCGGGCATAGGTCGTAGTTGGGTTTACGCTTGGAACCCACAGCGGCTTCCTTTGCCAGTTGGTCGGCTTTTTCGTTCCCCTCCAACCCCGCGTGTGCTTTGATCCAGAATAACTCTATTATTCTGGGTGGCGAAACGCTTTTATATTCTGCCTCGCTTCTACCGCGAGTGGGTGGAGTGAACCAGGGTTTGTTATTGTCTGTATTGCAGACATTGAGTCGCTGTAGATCCCAAACGAGTCCGCCACGTGATTCCGCGCTCTACGCGTGGTTTTACATATCGCAAGCAATTCCGCCTGATACACTGTGCTGTATGTCGGCAAAGTAAGCTTGACGGTCGCAGTCTCCTCCTCGCCACACCATATTGAGAGCGCTGCCCCGACGCGTCCGTCAATCTTACTGCCGTCTGTGTATATTTGGAGTGTGTAGCAGTTGTTTTCCCTTAATTGGGTTTCGTTCGTCAGGCTCTTGAATTGCAAGGCGATATCCTCCGCCGGGTGCGGAGCTTTATACGCCGACGTCATCCTCTCCACCTCCCTATCAGCCATTCCGGGATAGGTGCCCCCTCTTTATTCGATATAGTGAGGCTACTTCACGGGCTCGAATATCCAGGGGTAGCAGCCCCGCCAGGAGTGTGGCTGCATTCAGGGACACTGTCCCATATGCTCTACAGATCTTTTGCGCGAAGCCTCTCTGTAATGCACCCAACTGCTTTTGTATCCCTATTGTGTGTTGGCATGTGCCCATACTCCAGCCGCGTAGAGAACGGTCGGCTCGACAGCAGCCACATATATAGTTTTTGTTATTTCTGGGTTTAGGCCCCAGCTCGCTTTGGCTGCCCTAGACAGCTGTTTGTATATTGAGGCGGCTTTCCTGCAGACGCTTGCTACATGCTTACATGCTGGTTATAGGTCAGCTTTTGGTCTATTGTTAGCCCGAGTAATTTCATCTCCTTGGTGTTTGTGATGGCCACCCCACCCATACTAAGGCGTGGGGTGTCATATTTCAGCTTCTTCGTGATTGTAAGTGCGTTCGTTTTGTGCGCTGCGAAGGTTAGTTTGTTGCGAACACCCCATTCCGCAACGCGAGCTAGCGCCTCTCGGGCATGACCTTCTATTTCAAGTGCTGTTTTTCCCTCCAGCAGCAGGACGACATCGTCCGCAAACGCCTGACAGTACACGCCCTGATCTTCTAGGCTCCTGAGAAGGGGATCCAGGAGTAAATTCCACAATGTCGTATGCCCTGTATGCATCCCTTCTCGGTTGCTTTTGTTGCCTCGGCGCCCCCATATCTTAATGTTATTCTCCGCTTGTCCAGGTAACTTTTAAATATTTTACGTATCCGGCTTGGGCATCCTTCCTCGGCCAGTCGCACGTTTATAGCCGGCCACCAGGCGTTGTCAAACGCTCCTTCTATATCCAGGGAGACCATGGTTATAATTTTATTTTGTTTTAGCTTGGTCTCGACCTGGGTCATTAAGGTGCAGAGGGCGTCCTCCGTGCTCCGCTGAGGCATAAACACATATTGCCGGAGGCTCATTTTGGGCAGTAAGCAGTGTTTCAGGCGCGCAACTAGCATTTTTTCCAGAATTTTGCCCATGACCGGGAGCAAGCCTATCGGTCGGTACGCTTTGGAGATTGATAATCAGTCTTCCGGTTTTTTTAAGGACGACTACCAGGGCCTCCTTCCATTTTCTGGGAAAGCATCCCATTTCTAGGCATTTGTTCGCTATACCGAGGAAAACCTCGGGTCCTCTTCTATGGCGTGCCTACATATGTCTGCGGTGAGACCGTCGACGCCCGGTGCCTTTTTGGGTTGAAGGAGAGCATTGACCTTTCCAGTTCCATCCTTGTAAATGGTGGTTCTCTGTCTTGTTCGGTGTTTATTTCGTTCGCTCTCCTTCTGATTTCTTTATGTTCTGATGTTTCATTTGTCAGACCATCCTTCTGGTAGAAGGTCTCCGCCAGGTATTCGCCCGATTTCTGGCTATCGAGCGTCGCCCCGTCTTTTTCAGTGGCATGTCCTCGCTTCTTCTCGTCGTTCTCGTGAGAACCCGGTAGATTCCCTCCCATAGTCCCTCCCGGTCCTGTGCACAGCAAAATTCTTTCCAGCTTTGGGTCTGGGCCTTCCCCGCCTCCAGCTCATATGCCTTTTTCTTCTCCAGATATGCTGCCACCACCGCCGGCCTCCGCACAGTCGATGCGCATCGGACCCTCCTTTTTAATGTGGCGACTTCTGCCTTCATTTTCGACAACTCCTCCGACCACCATGGTAACGATAGTTGTTCTTTTGGCTTTTTCCTGGGCATTGAGGCCATACATGCTTTGGTGATTGTGGTGGTGTAGAGTTCCGTTATGTCTTCCACCTCTTCTTTGTTTGTAATTTGTGCCACTCGGTCCCTGTTTATGTTGTTTTGCACTTTATATTCCCTTAGCTTTTCCCTGAATAATGCCCAGCTTGCCTTTTTTTGTATTATATAGCCTAGTGGTTCTTGCTATCGTTATGCCTTTTGACCTTTGTAGGTTTAATTTGAAAGTTATCCCGTTGTGGTCGGAGCTCGTCAGACCCTCGTCTACCCTCCAGTCTGTGACGTATGTTAGGATGTTCGATGAGCAGGCGGTGACGTCAACATGACTCTGGTGTGTTTCCTCTTATGGTATCGAAAGTGGGGACGTTTCCGGTGTTTAGGATGTGGAATCCCAGCCCATGGAGCATTCCAGCAACAGTCTGTCCCCTTCTGCCTACTTCCAGGCTACCCCACCATGTACTCTTTGCATTAAAGTCGCCACCGAGTATCACTGCGGCGCTTAGTTAGTAATAACCAGCCCTCCGCAGGTAGGTAGGTAGGTAGGGTTCAAATCAAGACCACGAAGTAGGTGGTACTAAATTTATTTAGCCCAAAATATTCGAGTGGCCGCCTCACGTCCCGACTGTAAGTCCGGAATTCTAAAAGAGAGTGACACTGGCCTGATGTCGCGGTGATAGATGATGGGCCGCTGTAGTCCAGGTCGATATTTCCTCCAACCAGCGCTGGTGAACTTTTCTTTTAATCCTCTTATCAAAACCTCTTCGGATTGTATTATTATTAAATAGTAGAACTAAATTGTAGAAGTAAATTCCTGGAATACAGATAGCACGGTGTTAGCAGATTATTCGCGGCCAGTCACCACGCATAGATCAAAGGTCACAGTGTCACAGTGGGAACGCCTAACCCCAATTTAAGATAAATAAAAATAATAAAAAATAGGCGGTTGACCCTAGGCGTTGGGTGTGGATATATAAGTGGACTGTATTTAATTTTTGTTTAGATAATATTATATGTATTAAAGATTTGTACTAAATAAGGCCTAATAAACATCTCAGAGAAACAAAAAATGGAAAATAGGAAAAGATGTAAATGGATTACGTGTCAGATAGATAACGAGAAAGGAATGCGCGCTTACCCCACGTGCCTCATGTATTCTCCTCGAGATATCTCGTTCTCTGCAGATCAGCCCATCAGCCAGGGAAGGTTGGATTCACAGTTTTTTGAGTCTCAAACACATACACTATACACAAACAGGCGTATTGCACTTATCAATCAACAATTCTATGCGACGTGATGCGAGTCGACGTAGTCAAATCAACGATATGTCAACGACTGACTTTTCAAACAGACCATATACTGAAGTTCTTGCAAAAGAGACATATCATCGTCCAGCGCGCATGTGAGAAAAGGATGGGAGATGTGGAAGGATGAGATGTCTTAAACCTTTTACAAGTACCCACAAAATTAAAAATATTTATGTACTTTACAATACCCAACATCCCCCCGGCCTTGAAGAACCCTTCAAAAAAAAAACAAAAAGAATAAAATTAACGGGAGTGAGGGGTAGCTAAATTTTAAGCTGCGGATTTAATATAAATATATCTGTTAAAACTAAACTAATACAAAAATATATATAAAAAAAAGTAAACAAAAAAAGGTTAAAGTGGTACCTACTGAGTAGGAAGCGGACATAACCGCACAACTGGTCGCTTATACGTTCCCGACTTAGTTTTTACCTCCGCAACGCGAGTGACTCCATCCCTACCAGGATATACATTGGTAACAATTCCTAATGGCCACTGTAAAGGGGAGCATTATCTACGTTTAATAAGACCACGGTACCGACTGTTATGGGCTTAGACGGAGTATTCCATTTTTCTCTTTGTTGGAGATTATGTAAATACTCTGTCTTGAATCGTTTCCAATACGATTGGACGAGTGAATCTAGTAAAGAGAAACGAGATAGTAAGTTTGTTCGATCCTCAGATAAATCAGCTGCGGGTAAACATTCCAAACGAGAGCTAGGCAAAAAATGCGCGGGAGTAAGCGCCAGTGGCTCTGAGAGCTTAAGATATAAAGCGGGCGGCTATTGAGTACTGCTTCAATTTGTGCAAGTACTGTTATCATCTCCTCATATGTAAGGATTTGATTTCCGATTGTACGAAATAAAAGGGACTTAGCACTCTTAACATTTGCTTCCCATATACCACCAAAATGGCTAGCTGTGGGAGGGTTCATTTGCCACGTTATGCGATTTTTTGCAAGTTCCCTACTGAAAGTTTGATAATATTCAGCGGTTTTCAAAAATTCGTAAAGGTCATTAAAAATATGCTTTCGAAGATACAAAGTTCGTTCCATTGTCGCTGTAAAGGAAGCTACAGGGACCACGTCTGGATAAAAATCTTTTAAATGCATCAATAAAAGAAGCTGAAGTTAAACTATAAACCAATTCGATGTGAACCGCTTTTGTTACAAGGCAAATAAAAAAATACAAATATATGCCTTAACGCTTTGAATCCACGTTTGCGATACGGAGTAACATACAGTGGACCTGCATAGTCTACGCCCGTGTGTACAAATGCCTTGCATTGCTCTAATCTACATTTAGGTAAATTAGCCATAGGCGGGAATGTAGGTTTCGGGTTAGTGCGAAAACAATCGTTACATTTGTGTATGTACTGTCTAACAAGACGCCTTGTTATTAATAGTGTATTTGCATATTTGTGTCGGTTAAAATTAATTAAACCACCAATTGTGTGTGAATCAAAACATTATATTTTTGTGACAACTTAATACATTTTTATAAACTACTTTGACATTAGTGACAATAGACAATACAATAGAAAGAGTTCCTAACATATTCCGGGCTAGCTATTCGATTGGTAGGGGACATATTTTTGTAATAGGTCTCTTTACCGTTTTACCCCCAGGTATTCTTACTGACACAACCCTAACCTTACCATCTTTACCTGGATGAATTGTCAATATCCTTCCAATGAACCAATGTGCAGCAGGCATTTGTTCATCTTTTAAAAGCACTACATCGTTAACTCGCAAAGAGCTATGGCAGATTTTTATTCACTATTTTTGAAAGCGTCTTAAGAACTCACAGCAACCAATGTTTATAAAATATTCATAAACTATTTTTTATGGTTTTGGCACATTTAGGTAAGGCCAGGTTAAAAAGTAATTAATTAAAAGTAGCTATTTTACTTTTCCGGCATGACAATGTTTTAGTACAAGGTTGCCAGACTAAATATTTATTTTTTGCGATATTAAAATCATGAATGTTTGCTGTAAAATATGAGGTTTAATTTGTTTCGATTATAGCTAATGTAATTTTTCGTTTTGTGTATTTATGTTTATACAGATTTTAAATTATTTCAATGAAATTCAGTATTAAAAACCTTTTTTTGGCAATTAACATGAAAATGGGCGCTGGCTTAGAGACTCTTATCCAGAGCTATCAAAATCAAAACAACGTTTGACATTTTCGTTTTTATTTTTCATCACTCACACAGATTAGTATATCACTCAGCTCCACAGACTAGTTTAACCAAGTTCTCAGCTCCCTTGCGCCAACGCTCTAGTGTGTTCTGTGTGTTTTCGCTGCTTTTCCCCCGTTTCTTTATAATTTTTAACCCGGACTGCCTAAGGACTCTTATTTTCTCCACTAATAATTCGACTCGGACTGTGATATTGCTTTTGTGACTTGGGTGTGCTTAAGGATTCTGATTTTGCCTGTTTCTTGGATATTGTTGTTTATAAGGTTCTGAAGCCAAGATGAGTGGTCGCGTCGTAGCGACGGCAGACTCCTCTGTGAGCACACGCATTTTGTGTGTTAATTGTAACATATGTATTAATACACTAAATCTGTTGCGTTTTTGTTGTTGTTGCGCAAAAATAATATGGTAATAAAGGGATAACCTATAAAAGTTCTATGCAAAATTGCTCAATAACCTGGACTCCTTAAATTACGATTTTATTTCTTATTAATCAGCAATACATGCTCTTTTTAAAAACAAGGTATATTTCATTCATAGACGCTTACTTTTATTTTTGAATAAAATGATGTATGGAAGCTGCCATAGCTCTTTGGTAAGTTATAACTCCATTTAATACGCATCTGTAAAGTTATGATATAATCACGACTCCAGCGAGTCCAAAATTCTTGTAATTTTCTTTGCATCAGTTGCCATCTATCTAATCGGTTTAGTGGTACATCCATCAAATTATCATCAGCCAACACAATAGTTGGTTCCCCTATCAGAAAGTGACCAGGAGTCAAGGTGCTAAGTCACTTACTGAATCACTAATTGGTGTTAATGGCCTACTATTTAAGCATGCTTCTACTTGCGACAAAATAGTTACATATTCTTCAAAAGTAAAATTACAATTATTTAATACACGCTTAAGATGTAACTTGGCTGCCTTTACACCAGCCTCCCATAACCTCCAAAGTGAGGTGAACTTGGTGGAATAAATTCCAAGAAATGCCTTCATTTGCCAATTTTGCAAGAAATTCATTTGAAATATCTTTAGAAAACAATCTGTTTAATTCTTTGGCTGCTCCTTGAAAATTTGTTCCCATATCGGACCATATTTCTGTACATTTACCACGTCTCGCGATAAATCGTCTAAGTGAAGCAATAAAAGCAGATGTGGACAAATCAGTCACTAATTCTAAATGTACTGCTTTTGTAGATAAGCAAATATACAATGCAATATATGCTTTCTGAAATCTCTTACATCTACCTTTATAAAGTTTTAGATTTACAGGCCCAAAATAATCTACCCCACATTTAACAAAAGATCTAGAAGCTGTCATTCTTTCTTTTGGTATATTTCCCATCAATTGTTCCATGGGTTTAGCTGTCTGCTTGAAACATGTTATACACGAATGAACTATTTTCTTTGCTAACATTTTACCCGATATAATCCAATACTTTTGTCTACTAACGTTTAGCATTAATTGTGGTCCACCATGAAGAACCTTATTAATATGTATGTCTTTCATAATCAGATACGATAAAACACAATATTTACTTAATAATATCGGATGTTTAGTCTCAAAATTCAATGATGAGTTTTCTATACGTCCACCAACTCTTAAGAAACCATCAGTATGTAAAAATGGATTCAGAGAGCGAATCGAATTATTTTATCCATGTTCTTACCACATTTTATCAATCTATTTCATCAGAAAAATGTATAGCCTGTGATAATTTAAGACAAACATTAATCGAATATTTAAGTTCATCTGTAGACAAGAATGGAATTTCATTTGCAATATTATTTGAACTAACCTTTCTTCTAATGCTTCTACTTAGGCAATTATTTTTAATCTCTATAACCTATTTTAAACTAGAAAACTTTTTAAAATATACAATACAATCATTTTGAACGGATACGTTCTGACACATCATTTTAGATTTCATCTCTAAATTAGTTTCAATAACATTAAAACTATCACTATTCTCAATATTAACTTCTTTCAAAAACTTTGGTCCATTAAACCACATGTTACAGTCATGTAACGTAGAAGGCATAAGTCCACGTGATGCAATATCTGCAGGATTGTCAGTCGATTTCACATAATGCCACTTTTCACTACTTACTAAATTAATTATCTCTGAACATCTGTTTGCTACAAACACTTTCCAATTATTAGGGTCTTTGCGCAACCATGCTAATACTACTTCAGAATCGCACCAAGCGGTAATACAGTCAGTATCTAACTTCAACCAATTTCGTACTTGCTCCAATAACTTTGCCAACAAAAGTGCTCCACATAATTCCAGTTTAGGCATTGTCAAAATCTTGACAGGTGCTACCTTTGTTCTAGCCGCTATCAACTTTGTAACAACATCTTTTTCACCATCTTTTCTAATCCTTAGATACACTACTGCTCCATATGCAAAATTAGAAGCGTCTGAGAAACCATGCAATTCTAGTTTACAGTTATGATTCGTAATACCTAACCATCTGTCAATTTTTATAGAAAATGTGGACAGTTGTTTTATGTAGTCAATTACTTTAGTTTGCAATTCTTCTGGAATCGGTTCATCCCAATCAATTCTTGCTAACCAGATTTTCTGCAGAAAAGACTTCCCAATAACAGTTATCGGTGCTAACCAACCTAGTGGATCATACATCTTGCCTAAATCTGATATTAGTGTTCTTTTAGTATAAATCTCCTTTACTTCTATAGTTATATTTATTTCAAATTGATCAGTTTTTGAATTCCATAATATACCTAAAGTTTTAAATGCATCTTCAGTTTTTATAAACAGAGTTTCAGATTTATTTAAATTCTCTTCAGAAATATATTTCAGTAGCTCATTACTATTAGATGCTATTTTATGCATTTCAAAGCCTCCAGCCTTTAGTAATTGAATAAGCTGTTTTTGGATCTCAATAGCATTGTTTATATCATACATTCCTGTCATAATATCATCCATATAACAATCCTCCTTTAAAATACAAGCAGCTTCATTATATTTATTATGTTCATCTTTGGCAAGCTGTTTAATTGTTTTGTTTGCTATGTACGGAGCACAAGACGTTCCATAAGTTAATGTTAATAATCTGTAATGTTTTATTTCATCTGATTCCTTTTCTCTCCATACAATTCTTTGATAATCTACATCTTCTTTCGCTACTAATATTTGCCTGTACATTTGTTTTATATCACCTAATAATACAATAGGATATTGTCTCCATTTTACCAACAAATTTCTTATATCTGTTAAAAGTGATGGTCCAGTTAACAATTCGTCGTTAAGTGACTTTCCATTCGTCGAAACAGCTGATCCATCAAATACAACACGTAACTTTGTTGTAAGCGCTTTTTCGCGAATCACTGCATGATGTGGTAGATAAACACTATTTGGTGTATGTATTTCATTATGCGGTATCAATTCCATATGATTTTGATGTTCATAATCTTTCATAAAATTACCATAATTATCCCTTAACTTATTTCTATTTCTTAATTTATGTTCCATTTGTTTTAATCTATTAACTGCCATAGATAGAGTTTCACCTATATTTGGTTTTCCGTTACGAAATGGCAATCTTGTTAAATACCTCCCCTCTTTAGTGCGTGTATGTGTTTCATTGTACATTTCGTCTGCAATTCTTTCTTCATGTGTATATTTTCTGTCAGCGATTGTATCTATTTCCCAGAACTGTTTTAATAACATATCAACATCTGTTCGAACATGTAAGAGTACTACCTTGTTTGGATGACTATACTGTGAGCATTTGCCAAATATTATCCACCCTAAGAGTGTCTTTTGTGCTATAAAGAGAATGCTCATTGTGTTTTCTTATACCGTTTTGTAGAATATTAGCATAGACTTCAGCTCCAAACAGTAAATCAATATCACCTGGTTTGAAGTAATATGGATCTGCCAAATCAGTTTGTGGAATATCATGCCATGTAGTGTTTGTAATAATTTGTGTGGGTGTACGGTTTGTTATCTTTTTCAAAACATATGCATTAATTAACATTTTATTAGTGACACCATTATCGTTGAATGCAATTTCAAATGTAACTTCTGCTTTTGTAATAAGTGGTTTTGAATCAATTCCCGTAATCTTCCATAAACATGCGATTTTTTTTAATCCTAATAGTTGACATGCATTCTCCGTTATGAACGATGCTTGCGAGCCTAAGTCAATTAAAGCTCTTAGTTTCAAAACTTTACCACCAGGCGTCTCAACATCTACCATTGCAGTGGCCAGTAATACATGTGAGTCATTTTGTGCAGTTTGCATTGTCATTGTTTTAGTAGCTTGCACCTTATCCACAGGAAAAGAATCTTGAAGTGCAGTACTATCAGGTGTGAACTTTGTGTTGTGTAACATAGTATGATGTTTCTTATGGCATTCATGGCAGCATGTAGTCTGTCTACAATGTGGTACACTATGCCCTGGTACTAAACAATTAAAGCACAATCTCGCTTTCTGTACAAAGTCTCTACGTTCTGTTATATCCTTTTTCCAAAATTCTTTACATTTACTTATATAGTGATCTCCTGAGCAATATGCGCATTTCTTACTATCAACATCTAATTTAAAACTTTTCGTGTGTGCGTGCGACTGTGCATTTCGTAATTCTTTGTTTCTATTTAAACTGTTAATCATTTCTAACGCTCGGAATCTACTCTCTAAAAACTCCGTAAACATTTGTTTTGTAGGCAAATCTTTCATATTTCCTAAGTGCTGCTCCCATAATTTATGTGTCTCAGAATCAAGTTTCGATACTACGATATGAATAACTATTGGATCCCATTGCATTGTCGGAACATTCATATTATCGAGCGACATCAATACTTCATTAAATGTGTCAAGTAACTCTTTAATGCATCGAGACGATTCAAACATTAATTTTCTATGATATATAAATTTATTCAGTAAATCATTAACAATGCATCTTTTGTTCTCAAATCGCTGAACTAATGTTTCCCAAGCTTTGTTATAATTACTTTCAGTAACAGAAAAATTAATCAATAATTGCGCCGCTTCTCCTACTAAACTTGTTTTTAAGTAATGAAACTTCTCTACATCCGATAATTTCGCGTTGTGTACTAAAGACATGTACAAATCTCTAAAAGACATCCAATCTCGATAATTTCCCGAAAATTTTGGTATAGTAATGCTCGGTAATTTAGTTTTTATAATATCTTTATTATTATCGATATTAGAACATGACGGCACTTGAATACAGCTATTATTTAATTTTTCTTTTATCCAGGTTTTTGTATCTAAATATTTTTCTTGAATCTCATCAAAAACATTATTTTCAAAATATTCGTATTTTTTCCGATCTTTAATCGAAATTAATAATTTTATCTTATCGTGTTCACTTCGAAATGAAACCCAATTTTGTTCTAAAAGCTCAAGTCTTACTCCTAAGTAAGCTTCATTCATACGATCTTTTGGACATTTTTTCAAATTTACTAATTGTTTAGAAATATTATTTGCAACTTCACATAAATTCTCCAACGTATTTTCGCATGTACTTTCCATGATCGTTAGTAAAATCGCAAATTATCTATCTATCTAACAAAATATTAAGAAAGTTCATACATACAGTTTTGTCTTCATTTAAACGTGTAACTTCTGATATTTCGTTCTCACCCAATGTTGCACTTTCGGCTAATCGAAGGACCGTGTTATTAATAGTGTATTTGCATATTTGTGTCGGTTAAAATTAATTAAACCACCAATTGTGTGTGAATCAAAACATTATATTTTTGTGACAACTTAATACATTTTTATAAACTACTTTGACATTAGTGACAATAGACAATACAATAGAAAGAGTTCCTAACACGCCTAGCGGTAATAATCCAGTACTTGGACCTCAATATAGAAATTAATAATTGCGGTCCGGCATGACAATTGTGGCGGTGATAATATTCAATAATCAATTTAACAATTTGCCCCTGTCCAGGTAATAAAACGGGATGTTTAGAACAATAGTCTAAAGTCGAGTTCGACAATCGACCTCCGACGCGTAAAATACCATCACTATCTAGAAAAGGAAACAATTTGCGTAGTTTTGCTGTACATGGTAGGCCCTTAGAAATATTTTTAATATCGTCCGAAAAATATTGATGTTGTAGAGCACGAATAATTTTTATTTCAGCGGTATCTAAATCAATAGCGGTAATTATTTTTTCTACGAGGTAATTTTTTCATAAATCTTAGCAAATAAACAGTAGATTTTAATAACTTTTGCCACGTGGAACAATTTTCAGCCAACATCAATAATGGATTATTAATGTCCGTGTATTTACATATATGCGAAGCGGTTTTTCCTCCGGCATTGACGAGCGATTAGGAGAAAATATTTGTATGGGCCAATCATGCACTGGCAATGAAAGCCAAGACGGTCCATGAAACCAAAGATCATGCTGTATGAGCTGTAAGGGTGTGAGCTAGCGATGGGCGATTGTTGCAAAAAAAGCAATCGACTAAATCGAAAATTGTATCACTGCGCATTCGATTGTCGATTTAGTAGTTCCTCATCATGATTATTCGAATAACAATCGACGAACTACTAATTCTATACTACTAACTGGGATTGCGATCCTCAATATATAGTATGTATTGAGTTAGTAGTATAGAATTAGTAGTTGTGCGACGCAATGAGGAATTTTTGCGTATATTTTACTACTACTGAATTACTAAACTACTTTCTGATTGCGTATGGAATGGCAAACGGAGGGCATGCGGATGGTGTATTACTTAAAGTATTACTATATTACTTTAACATTTGGTTTTCTCATATAGGTACTTACATTATTAATAATTCAAACTGATATTTAAAGATATAATAAAATCAAGACGGTGCGCTTCTATTGTATTATGATTTCTTTGTATTAACTATTAATATAGAATCTTTTTTTATGATTGTGTAATGATTGTGTGTATGTTTGTAAACTCTTTATTGCAAATAATACACAGAAAAAAAATCTATACACTTGAAATGTCATTGTGTTATTATAACAAATGAATATACTATATATATTTTTTTTATTTTATTATCTCCTGCAGTATATGTGCGCTACAGTTTAGTTACTTTAGTTATTCAGTCAGTTCTCGTCCGCTGCACGGCACGGGCGCACGCCGTTAGTAGATAACAACGGAGCGGCGTCGATTGTTATCGACTTTTATCGACTAAACTGAACAATCGACTAATTCGATTACTTTTAGTAGTTATCGCCCATCGCTAGTGTGAGCCCACGTGACACACAGTCAGCGGGGTTTTGAATGCCAGCAATATGATATAAATTCTTTGGTGAAATATTATCCTGAATGTGTGAAATGCGGTTAGCAATATAAGTATTAAATCTATGAGGCGAAGCAATAGACCAACAAAGGGCAACTTCGGAGTCTGAAAAAGCGTATATGTTATCAATCTTATGTCGCAAACTTAAAGTATCGTAAACAGTTTTAAGAAGTCGCGACATTAATAGTATCCCGTTCAATTCTAAGCGGGCAAGAGTAATCTTAGGTTTAATGGAAGCGACTTGCGATTTCGAACATACGAGTGAAATAATAGGCGGTTGATTACCATTTACAACATGTAAATAAATAACGCAGCCGTAGGCGGATTCACTCGCATCTGAAAACGCAACCAAAGAAACAACAGAACCAGTCTCCATACCTAAATGACGAGGAAATGATAAATTCGATATTTGCGGTAATTCCAACAAATATTGTTGCCACAATTTAATTATACGAGTAGAAGGTACATCGTCCCAATCTAGATTTAAGAGCCATAGTTCTTTTATAATTAATTTAGCAAAAAGAATAATAGGGCCCACGAGTCCAAGGACATCGTATAAGCGTGCGGTGGCGGATAGAATGGCGCGTTTTGTACAAACTGGCGGAGGACTAGAAATTTCAAATATAAAATGGTCTTGAGCTGGCAACCAACGCAAACCCAAAATCTTAAAATCATTTCCATCGTCAAAGGAAATAAGTTCAGACTGACGGTGCGATTCCGGTATGTGCTCGAGCAGCTCTAACGAGTTAGAGGTCCACTTCACTAAATCAAAACCACCAGTTTTGAAAAGTTGGATTAACTCTGTTGCTGTCTTAACTGCTTCCTCGAGTGAGGAAGCAGAAGAAGCCAGATCATCTATATAGATGTCTCTTTCTAGCATGGCTGCCGCATTCGGATAATTATGCTGTTCATCGCTAGCAAGTTTTCGTAGCGTGCGGAGCGCCAAAAATGGAGAAGAGCGAAGTCCAAATGTCACTCGAGTGAACTCGAAAATCTCAAGCGGATTTGTATCAGAAAATCTATACAAGATTCTTTGATATTTGCGATGCGGAGCATTTGTATAAATACATAAATACATTTGTTTGACATCTGCAAAAAATGCAATGCGAAAAACGCGAACGTTTAAAAGGATGTGAAAAATATCAGCTTGTAAATTACACCCTGTATACAATATGTCATTTAAAGACAAACCTGTATCAGTTTTCGCGCTGCCATCCAGCACAGGGCGGACCTTAGTGGTGGCCTTGTCATAGCGAAGAACTGGGTGGTGCGGTAAATAAAATCCAGGAGTTGAAAATGCATCAGCAGTGGTGCGGGTTAAAATACCCTTATCCAGGTATTCACGAATGATTTCGTCATAATTGACCTTTAAATTAAGATCCTTGGAAAACCTTTTCTCTAAAAGTAAAAAACGTTTTTTAGCGGTATTATAAGAATTTCCTAAATTATTAGGATTTTCTTTAAACGGAAGATCAACAGAATAGCTGCCGTCGGAATTACGAACAGTGGTAGCTTCATAAATTGACTCACACTGTTGATCATCCGGGCTCAAAAATGACCGCGAGGGTATCTCCTCGATTGCCCAAAATTTTTCGACAATTTGTTCCAGCGGGTCAGAAGAAAACACACATAAGGCGCGAGTAGCGGTTGCGGGGAAATAATAGGAGCGTCACCCAAAATTAGGTAACCAAGGTCGTTTCAAGGGCAGAGGAATACCAATAGAATTACTTTTAATACAACCGGAAAGTAAAATTTCACAATAAAGTTTTACACCCAAGAGAATATCTATAGGACCAGGTTGTGAAAACTCTTCATCAGCAAGCGGTAAGTTACGAATAAATTCAATGGATGATGTATCCACACAAGTGTCTGGTAGCTGTGACGTGATGTGTTTTACAACCATGGGCTGTATAGAATATTCGCAGTGATCATCAAAACGAGATGAAAATTTAAGTGAAGTAACACCCATAATTCTTTGCGAAGCTCCACCGATACCTTGAACTTCTGAAAAGCGAGTTTGATTGTAAATAGGCAGCGATAATCGCTTACAACAAGATGCGGAAATATAATCACTTTGAGATCCAGGATCTACTAGACATCTCAAATAGTGAGTGCGATTAAAAGAATCAATAACTTTTATTTTTGCGGTACCTAACAACGTAGTAGTTTTACAACGATTTAATCGATCGTACGACACTGTACAAACCGATGCGTTACTATTACTTATCGGCTTACTATCTGAAGCAAGGGAATAAGTCATATTTGACTGCGACTGGACCGGTTGACTACGAGTAATAGGGTGCGGCGAGCCATGAGCGGTAGCGGTTTCAATACAAGCGGGGTCACTAATCATTGAACTAACATTACAATTAGATTTATTATTTTGCGGGGAGTTAAAATGCAATAATGAATGATGCCGCATAGAACAATGAGAACAATTATGTTTTGAAATACAAGAAAATATTTTATGTTTTACACTCAAACAATTGTTACAAAAATTATTTAATTTAATGAAGTTATATCTTTCACGCGGTGTCAATTTCATAAAGGATTCACAACTATATAAATGTTCATGTTGTTTATTATGACACAATGCGCATTTATTGCTTACAGTGGCACCATGCCCTAAGTCCGTGTTTACAAAAGATTTAGACAACGGCTTAGGTATATGTTTATTATGCCGCTGTTGCACATTATCGATAGATTTAATATTAACTGAACGAGACAAAACTTTACTTTGCTCTTTAACAAATTCAATTAATTGACAATATGAAGGTATTTTATTTTTACGATAGGTAATTTCAAATAACTTTACCGTATCTGCGTCCAATTTTTGCAAGGCCAAATGTAGGAATATAAAATCGGTTAAGTTATTAATTTTTAGTTGTTTTAAGGCTTCTATGGAAGAGTTAAAATTGTTAATAAATGAATCGAGTCCATTTGAACTGGAAAACGTTAGCGGCTTAAAGTGTAACAATTGATTTAAATAAGTAGATGCAAGTGATCGGGGATCGTCATACTTCTGTATGAGCGCTTCCCAAAAACAATGTCACCCGTTTTAATTTGGTTCTGAGCAGTCACGTACTCTAATTGTTGCGAATAATTTTTAAAATAATTAATATAACCTGTTTGTTTTGCATCTAGTTTGTGACAGTCGTTTTTAAAAACCTTTAGTGTATAATAGTTGGTGATATCATGTGGTGATAATTGCTATGTTCGAAGATTAATCTGGTGTTTAATATATTAGTTTGGTGTAACCTTATAACGCCATTTCTCAGTTATTTTTAAGACACCCACAATTTAATCATTAAAAATTCAAAGTAGTATATATCCGCCAATTTCACATACTTATCTCAATCATCCGTGGCGCATGCTGTAACGTGCGAGTTTTACTAGTCGCACGTCACCAAAGGCCTGGCGTTCGATCCCACGAGCGTGCTGACTTTTTGTTTGGAAAAAATATTTGAAAATGAAGTTTGCTTGCTGTGTGTCAGGTGAGGAGGGAGCAAATAATGAATTATTGATGTGTGTTAAATGTAAACTGAACTTCCATTTCAAATGCTTATACCCAACCGACTCTCGAAGCAATATTACATCTGAACTAAAGAAAAAATGGATTTGTCCCAAATGCTCTGCCAGTGGGCCTAAGCGAAATAGTGACAATACACCTGTCAGATGTAACAGCGGCGGCCCGAGCAATATTAATACTAAAAGGGGTGCTAGTTCTCATAATTCATCGCCGCCGTCAACGTCCGGACAGGATTATCTTACAACATCAACCGAAGTCATTCGATCAATTATATCAAGCGAAGTTGAGAAATTGCGGTTGGAATTATTAAAATCTTTAACAGATACGTTTAGTAATCAGTTGAAGCTGATTCGTGACGATGTTACCAAACTTCAGGAGGCAGTAAATTTTGTTAACTCTCAGCACGAGGATATGCTGGCGAAACTTGATAAAATTAATGCTGAGGTCAGACCAGTTCTAAATTTACCTTCCACTATGAATGATGCCATTAAATCCATCAAGGTTATCGAGATTGAGAGCAATAAGCGGGAGCAATGGGCCAGAAGATCAAACGTCGAGATATACGGTGTACCCGAAAGAAAAGGGGAGAACCTAATGAATATAATGAGCTCCCTGGTGCAGCGATCCGGAGTAGCGTTGAATCTGTCCAGTGATATTGACTTTATTACGAGAGTTACTCAAAAAACCACTAGTGATAAAAAGATAAAGCCTATAGTTGTTCGATTCTTGTCGCGTTATAAGAAGGATGATTTTCTTGCCCAGATAAGGAAAATGAGTATTATAGCATCAGATATAGGTTTTACTGGAAACTCGAAAAGGATTTATTTTAATGAACATCTTACAAGTTCTAATAAAGCATTGTTAAGGCAAGTTAAGGCAATCTGTAAAGAGAAATGTTATGCCTATGTGTGGGTAAAAAATTGTGTTATCATGGCGCGTCGTTCCGATTCTTCCCCCGTGGTCCATATAACTCATACTGACGATTTAAACAAACTGCATTGAGTGTAAAATATTTACTGTGGTGTGATTGCATGTTATTTAATTGTGTATTACTGCTTGGTAATTGCTTAATGTACCCTACTTGTATCTTATATTTAATTCATGCAGATTTTGGATTTTATCAACTTTTTTTTAGATTTGCTTTTAAACTGTTTTTATTGCTGCTACATAACATTCGCTATTCCATTGACAATATTTGTATTATTCTGTGCTTATTGGTTGCGATTAGGTGGGGAGATCTTGGTAGTGATAATTTTAGTAATAATTTTTTTATGCTTATGGCTTACTGTTATTATTTTATGCTTTTTGAATGTAGAATAGTCTATGGTATTGTGAAAAATAATCTGCTATTGGCGGTTGGGAGTAATAAAACGTTGCGTCTCGTAATAAAACATATATCTTTATTGACGTATATTATATGTAAGATCACTGTGTTTAATCTAGAATTAGGTAATGTGGTATATTATAAATTTAAAATTATTATATTATTAATCTATTATGTGTTAGTTGTTGTCGCTATTCATGAATAGTTCAAGTAAACTATCTATTTATTACCAGAACGTTCGTGGGTTGCGTACTAAAACAGACTTATTTTTTCGAAGCTTGTTACAACACAATTACGACATAGTGTGTTTGAGTGAGACATGGTTGCTCGATGGTATTTATGACAGTGAACTATTTGATGGGAGGTACTCGGTGTATAGGGCGGATCGTGACTACTCTCATACGGGTGCTAAGTTCGGCGGTGGTGTTCTTGTTGCTGCTGTACATCATAGTTTCTCTGTTCGTTCGTGTACTAAAATTCCATTTATCGGTGCGGCAGCTGACGTGATTGAGGTTTGTTTAAATAGTTCATCACCTGATGCTGACTGTACTCGTATATACTGCTGTTACTTCCCTCACTCTCAGAGGCAATTTGATTGCCTATGCCAATTTTTTGAGAGTATTTCTAATAGTACATTAAACGATTTAAAATCGAAATTTATAATTGTGGGCGATTTTAATATTAGTGATGCTGTTTGGAATTTTGATGGGCCCTCCGCTTATTTAATCAATGCTGAAAGTAGCAACAACTTGGTTCAAGCGTTAAGTGGATTTTTGGCGATGACAAACCTTGAACAGTATAACTATGTCTTAAACAATAACTCCAGATGCTTAGATCTTATTATGGCGAATACTCAATGTGAAGTAACACACTGTGCTAGGCCACTGGTTCCAGAAGACCCTCACCATCCTGCTTTAGAAATAGGGGCTCAATGTTTATTTGATAGTCAATTCCGGGAAGCTCCACGTTCGGTTCGCTTATTTCGTGTTGCGGATTATAGTATCATCAACACAGAGCTGTCAGACATAGACTGGAGTGACCTTACCGAGTGTGATAGTATTGATACAGCTGTTTCCATATTTTACAGCAAAGTTAATGAAGTAATTGAGAGGCTTATCCCTAAAAAAAACATTAAATGTAACTCCAGTTATCCCCGTTGGTATTCAAAGGCTCTGATAAAAATTACTAGGGAAAAACTGAAATATCATAAGAAATGGAAATTGTATGGCCGAATCTCTGACTATAACTCCTTTTCGCTATTACGCAGCCGCCAAAAAAAGATTCAATCCGAATGTTATAATGTATATATACACCAATCTGAAATGAAATTGCGCTCTGATAGTAAACACTTCTGGTCATTTGTAAAATCAAAAAAAACAACAACCTGTATCCCGGATACTATGTATCTAAACTCCGTCGCATCCACCGATGGGGAGCATGCCTGTAGTCTGTTCAACGAGTATTTCCAGTCAGTTTTCGATCCAGGCAACCGTTCCCCACCTTCACCTATTCTTGGTGGATCTGTTATTGATCAGCATGGTGTAGTTTGTGTGAGTGACATAGCTCCTCTAAGTAGTGACACAGTCTTAAAATATTTGAAAATGTTAGATGAGAATAAGGGATGCGGTCCAGATGGTGTTCCCCCAATATTTTTAAAATCCTGTAGAGGGAGTCTCTCCAAACCCCTTACGTTTCTGTTCAATTTGTCTTTGAAACTGGGTGTAATGCCACGTCTTTGGAAGCAATCGTATGTAGTACCAGTTCATAAATCTGGTGATAAGCACTCTGTCCAAAACTATCGTCCCATCTCGAAGTTAAATACGATTGCTAAATTATTTGAAAAAATTGTTTATGATATTTTGTATCCACGTATATCCCCAATAATAATAGACCAACAGCACGGCTTTCGTGGAAAGCGTGGCACTGAGACTAATCTATGTGAGTTTGTTCATAGTATAGCGGGCTCAATGGACCGAGGCTGTCAAGTCGATGTTGTGTACACTGACTACGCCAAGTGTTTTGATAAAATCTCTCATAGTATTCTGATACGTAAGCTTGAGCAATCTGGTATTCATGGTGATTTACTGCGGTGGTTAACATCATATCTTAGAGAGCGAACTCAGGCTGTTACTATTAAGGGTTTTTGTTCTAGTTTTGTTCCTGTTACGTCTGGCGTACCTCAAGGCTCTCATTTGGGACCACTACTATTTAACCTTTTCATTAATGATATAGGTAGCTGTATCCGTCATAGTAACATCTTACTTTACGCAGATGATATGAAGATTTTCAAGGAAATACGTTCTCCTGCAGATGTCTTACAACTCCAGGAGGATCTGGATTCACTGTGTAACTACTGTAAGCGTAATATACTCTCTTTAAATATTGAAAAATGTCAAGTAATGTCTTTCACAAGAGGGAAGCAACCAATCTGCTATGACTATCAGCTTGATAGCACTACCATTTCTCGCAAAACTGAAGTCAGAGACTTGGGTGTTATTGTCGACTCTAAGTTAAACTTTAACTCGCATGTACGCTCAATTGTTAATAAGGCATATCGGATGCTGGGTTTCGTTCTGAGAATGGGTAGAGAATTCAGGAATAGCTCAACCTTAGTCTTGCTATACAACTGTTTCGTCAGATCTATCCTTGAGTACGGCTCAGTTGTATGGAACCCACATTATCGCAAATATATAAATAACATTGAAACAATTAATAAAAAATTTATAAAGCACTTAACATATAAATGTATAAAAACAAAACAACCTTTACCACAGATTTCTTCTTTAGAAACACGTCGATTACTGCGAGATCAGGTTTTCTTATATAAAGTAATCCACAACATTATTGACTCACGTAATTTAGGGATGATTACTTTAAGATGTCCCCGTGTTAGTGCTCGTTGTCGAGACGTATTTATTGTCCCAACCACCAAAACCATTTATGCAAGAAGCATATTCATATACCGTGTGTGTAATGCATTTAATAATTTTTTTACAAATGTAGATATTTTAGACTTCAATTTGAGTATATGTCAATTTAAGTCACAACTGAAGTCTGAAATACTAGCCGTAGGTTTATTTTAAATATTTCATTTGCTTTTACCCCAATTTCCATTTTAATAGTATTTAATTTGTATTTAGTTATTTTTTTGTATTTAATTGGCTATAATTTGTGTGTTTAACTTTTCATTTTTTACCTCTCAGACCGTTTTTTTTTTTTATAAACTATCTGTGAACACTTCACTGGTTTCTGTAATATTTTTTTTTTTGTAATATTTATAGATTTAAGTATAACTGTTTGTGTTCCTAAGAAAAGAAAATAAATAAATAAAATAGTAATTTTCAGCGGTTGGAGCCAGTCCTGCGCAAACACATGACGCGCTGACCAGTCAATTTACCAAACTAAGTAAAATACTTTTTCACTGTTAGTGAGCAATGCGTTATCGTGTATCATGTTTTTAAAATTGTTGTAAAAACAAAGGCCATTTTTTAACATCTCCATCAAACGACATCAAGTCGATAGGTGGAAGGCGTGGATTTGAATTTTTAAAAGAAGATTGCGGGACAGATCTCTCACTTTTATTTTCGAGTAAAACCTGTTTGATAAAACAATACATTTCTTCAAATACTAACCAAGAACTATAATCGACCTCTGTATCTGGATTTAGTTGTAAGTTTAACATATTATAGGAATCTAAAACTGTTTGATATTCGCTACGCAATGTATCAATATTCAAGGCACTAGAACAAAAGGAATTGTAATGATCAGAGTTTTCAGTTGCCTTTTGTGCAAGATCAAAAAATATTTTCTACGCGCTTGAATAAAACATCTCGTTTAACAAGATATAAAGTTAATTGATTTTTATCAGTACTTATATCCGACATATCTGTATCGAAAAGATTTGCATCAATGCTTTTTCTTTTTGATTTAACCATTTTTAATTTTAGTAATACCTAGATATTTTGTTACTATAATATATGTAATGATGCAGTTAATTAATAATGCGGGTTATACTATAAGAAAATGAATGAAGATTCTTAGGTAAGTATTTCTATTATTTATGCGGCGGACCTAAGTATATGTATTTAACAAATAAATAGGTAGTGAGAAATAATAGTTTAGAATTTATTATTTGAGGTAATAAAAAAGTGCGAGTTAACAAAACAATGTAGTGCGTAATATAATGATTATAAAGTGCGGGTGATGAACGTTGAGTGCTAAGTATGCAATTACGCAATATACAGTTAGCGGCCTAGTTAGCTGAGGGACGAACAAACAACTTGAATAAAATGAACAAAAATGGCGGGTGAAATATGTGAAATAACGATACGCTGTGTTGTACTATGTAATGCGGAGCGGAAATAAAAACTAAAATAAATAAATAAATGTCGATGCGGGTGAAACAAAAGAAGTTAAAGACAAATTATTTACTTATAAATACCTAGTACAGTGACCGTGCGTTATAACTACTTTACTCAGTGGTTATATATAAGTACCAAATTATGATTTAAATATTTCAAGCTATGCTTTATTCGGCCGAAGTGACCAAATTACAATGGGAACGCCTAACCCCAATTTAAGATAAATAAAAAATAATAAAAAATAGGCGGTTGACCCTAGGCGTTGGGTGTGGATATATAAGTGGACTGTATTTAATTTTTGTTTAGATAATATTATATGTATTAAAGATTTTGTACTAAATAAGCCTAATAAACATCTCAGAGAAACAAAAAATGGAAAATAATAGAAAATAAATGGATTACGTGTCAGATAGATAACGAGAAAGGAATGCGCGCTTACCCCACGTGCCTCATGTATTCTCCTCGAGATATCTCGTTCTCTGCAGATCAGCCCATCAGCCAGGGAAGGTTGGATTCACAGTTTTTTGAGTCTCAAACACATACACTATACACAAACAGGCGTATTGCACTTATCAATCAACAATTCTATGCGACGTGATGCGAGTCGACGTAGTCAAATCAACGATATGTCAACGACTGACTTTTCAAACAGACCATATACTGAAGTTCTTGCAAAAGAGACATATCATCGTCCAGCGCGCATGTGAGAAAAGGATGGGAGATGTGGAAGGATGAGATGTCTTAAACCTTTTACAAGTACCCACAAAATTAAAAATATTTATGTACTTTACAATACCCAACACACAGTAAAGGAACGAAAAGGCAAGCGTTAAATGAAGCTAATACGTAGCACAGAAACACCTTACAATAAACACTTCCAATAAACACGTAAAACTTACCCCAGCGGGAATTTATAACTGTGATAGAAAAGAATTTGTGAATATTGAAGTTAATATAATTATAGGTTTTAAATTAATATGCCACCGTCGTCAGGTGATAGTTAAGTACGCGACTGCGCGCTGAGCGTCGGTGACACGAGAACCAGTTTGTCCGTTCGCCTAATACTGCGATTGATTTTTTAGGAATGCGTGAGCGCAAAACACCGCGTATCCTTGCGGCCACGCGTACTTGATGTTCCGTAGAATAATATTATAATTTATATTTTAGTGTTAGAATGTATGTAATTGGAATGTAAGTAGTTTTAATATTTAATAGATTTTTAATTAGTTGTGTAGTTTAGTTTAATTAAATTTTAAATATTTATTTTTTTATTATAAGTTTATATAAGTGTTACTTTTATTTAAATGTATTTATCAATAAGCAAGAAGCTATTATTTTAATATAGTTTAAGTACAACGCTACATCACATTCTTTGGCTTCAACTTGCGCAGCGCTTCCTCCAGGTTGCCCACGTACGGTTCCACCGGCCTATCCGGTTCGAAGTAGCAGGACACCAGAACAACACTCCAGTCTTTGGTAGTTGCCGTGATCACCACGATGTTGGTGGTGGTTATGTCCATGTGTTGCGTAACGACTATATCTGGGTCCAGTATGGCTATAGCGGCTTTGACCGTTTCAGTGTTGTTGGTGTTGCCCTGGTATATCCTGGCCCCCCGGTAGCTCCCCATGGATTTGACTCCTCCCACGTATGGCTCCTGTATCAGCGCGATGGACACTTTGCGTTTTGTTGCCTCCAGAAACATCTCCAGTGTTGCTAACCTCTTCCTCATCAAGTTTGCCTGTATAACTCGGTAGGAAGGGGCGCCTGTCACTCCATCCTTAGCAATAGGCTACCGCAGATCTTGCGATCTCGTCCCATCGCTTTCTAGTCGGACAGTCTTGGCTGAACGCATTGTGCTCCGTCTGTGCGACATCTGCTTTTTTGCAGTGTTGCATGTTATTTTCGTCTAGTGATTTTTTTATAAATCATTTGAGAAATGAGTTGATAGTTGGGGATATTGTCTAACAAAAGTGTCTTCTCGTTTTGGGTACGTTTCTTAAAATATAATATCAAAATAGAAGTAGTAAATTCGAAAATAAATATTGACTTACTTACGATTTGTTTTTATCAAATTGCACATAATACTTGGCGTATCATCTCTCATGTTATTATTGTAGTACATGCATAATGTTTTTATCTTCGCAATTAATTAATTTCCCACACTCAAAATATAAATTATTGTATGATTTTCATCAAAAACACTCGTAAATAATATAGGTCCATTGTTTGTTATGTAGCTGTCAGTACGACGTTCCCTCTCATTCGCGCCGACCAATGAGAGCTGCGCAGCCGCCGCTGTCTATTCCATAGATAGTGTTGTCACCGCGAACGCAGAATAGATAATCTTTTGGTCAGCTTCATCGACTACATATACCATTTACAATTATTCAACATTCATTTTTTATTTAGAAAATAAAATTTAAGAATTGACGGTTTGATATTTCGTTTCAGGCAACAACAGAGTATCTTCGTTTTATTAATTTAAAATAAGTAGGCTCGTTGGATAGTAGCCGATTTTGTTAGTCTATGAATTTGGTTCAATATCGTTGGACAATATACC